>OZ026500.1:8535368-9185868 GCA_964019985.1 Aurelia sp. 4 Dawson et al 2005 | reverse complement strand
CTGAATATGTAAGCAATGATAGTTTGCAATATTTGATTAAATAGCTAACATGTTCAATTATTTTTGGAAATTTTTCTGGCTAAAATCGGTCACTCTTTTCAGATTCTGTACACAATTTTCTAAAGTGAATCCTTTTGAGAAACCTTAAAAACATGCTAAAATTACAAGCAAGAATCCCTAGTGTGTTAACCTCACAGCGATGACTTTCAGCACCCTTCAGCACGTGCTTTCCTTTTGACGGGTTGAAAAGTCTTCCCCTAGTGTGAATAACTTATTCAGAGGAATCCCATTCTCCCATGAGGACAAAATACATCAACATAACCAAGATTCATTATTGCTAGGAAGGGGAAGAAAGGGAAATCTTGCTTGGTGTTTTCACTCATTTTTGCAGGTCTTCGAAAGGGGCTTTCTGGAAAAAAGCTCCTATTTCGACGGGAAGGAACGACCGATTATAGCCGGGTAAATTACTGAACCTAATTTGACATATCGGGGAGAAAGCAAGACAGTTTTCAACATCAATTCTTTGATATGGAGGGATCGGGATTTTGCCAAACGACGGCCGTTTTTATTGACTCACCCGGTAGTTTTATACGGTGAAATATACACTGCCCATACCATTGCGTCAAAGAAGCACAACGAGAGCAGCAGAGGAGTTGAATTGAGCTGAATAGCTGATGTTGTCATAGCAGCAGCATGCTGCAGTAATCTTGGGGAAAGAGGACAGGCACAGAGATAAACAGTTAAGTATTTTACGGTATAAATATAATTTTTCTTCGATTCAAGGAACAAGCACTGCTGTCTTCACTTTTGCAGTTAGGAAATAGCGGCAGCTTAAAGTTTCTCAGTTAAGCTAGGCCCCATAATACGCGATTGGGCCTCCTCTGTACAACGTAGACAATCTTCTGTTTGATCCTACCTTACCATCCATGTTTAAGTAGACAGACAGCAAAATTCCTCACAATACCCACTACAGTTTTTCCGATAAAGCAGATTAGTACAGTTTCTTCTTTCGGCGGCAATCGGCCCTCAATACCCTTATTTCGACAGACATATCTTTTTTCATATCAAAAGACTTAGCAAAACCAAAATTTTAAGACCACATTTTATCACCTACGTTTATTCGCGTGACGATATCGAGCCCTACCGCTCTGCTTATTTTACGCTCATGGAGATTGTTCCTGTCAACCTTCCATGTAGATTCCCAATTTCTTTGTTTTTCATTTGTGATCGATTTCTTTGATTTTAGCCATTTTCTAGTTTGTAATTTTTGATACTGTAAATATTTCAGCTTTTATTCATGTAAATCTTTAATTTTTATTTTTGTAAATTTTACTTTGTAATGTACAGGTCTTTGATTGATAACAGTAATTTAGCTACTGAACAAATTAACCTGTATAAATATGAGAAATTATTATTATTATATTATTATTATTATTGTGAGCCATTTTACTATGACGTCACAACAAAATCTATAGAAATTCTTGGAAATTATTGTCATTCTACTGACAAGGGATGTGACCCAAAAACTGTGTTACTCAGCTGAATCTTACACTAATTTGTGTACAAAATTCATTTCTATGAGTTGTTTGCACAATATCGAAACTCGACAAAGAGTTTAGCTTTAAGGACAAATATTGGAGGGCCTTCAGTACACAGCTGTGGCCATAGTTTAAGACCAGCCCTTGATTTTGATCCTGAAGCAACGATTTCCATACTTGGAAGGCTCGGACGTTGTGTTTGACTGACTCCCCAATTCCGAAAACGGAAGGTTTGGTAGGTTTGGCAGGCCTGCTGAGCCTTTTGCTCCAGGAGGCAGAAAGTTTGGCAGACTTTGGAGAGATTCTCGATTCCATTTGCCGAGCTCTGAAAATGAGGCTACTTTGCTCGCGTTGCTACGGTAATTGGTAGCTTTACTCTTTGTTGTCAAGCACCAGATTCCAGACTCGTCTTCGTATTTTGCAGCTGGAAACGTCGTCTTCGCCAGGACAAGTCTGAAACCTGCTAACAGGTTAAACCTGCTGCTTTGAAGAACTTTGTGTTTGATTGGGAGCTGTGTTTCCGTCTCTGCGAGGTCTACCGTTTTTTGAATTTGGTAGGTTTGCAATTACCAATCAATCGCACCCTTAGGCTACATTCACATTGCATATCTATTGTAAGCGCGTAAACGCTCGTGCAGAAATCCGCCATACTAATCCCTTACAGTGTTCAGATTGCAAAAGTATTTTGCAATCTGAGCACTGTAAGGAATTAGTATGGCTGATTTCTACATGAGCGTTTAAGCGCTATCAAAAGATTGTACAATTTGAACGCAGCCTTGATAGAATCTCTGCCATGAAAGATTTCAAGGTCCTTAACTTTCAATAAAATGTGATAGGCTACATTTTTATCCATATTTCATTGTTTGCTGTTGTGTCACGTGACCAATACATGCCTTTTGTTGGTGATTAGTAGCAACCATGGTGACCATTCACAAAGAAAATTGTAAATCTTCTGTTATTTTCTTCCCAGTAGACTTAAATGTGATGATATATATACCATTGGTTTTGTCTTGAAGAGAGCTTTCATTGCATATATAGTTTATTAACACTTGCTTACATCAGCAAATTTTAACATCTATCACGTCATACAAGTTTATGACGTCACATTTTCAATGAATTGGTAAATCATTCTTGAAAATTTGCTGGAAATCGCATGTTAATGAATTGAGGTGTTTAATTTCGTTGATTAGAGGTAAAATGTATGATATCTATCGGTAGCAATTGCTTTCATTGTTTGATTAATTGGACTTAATAGATGATTGCGCTAAAGATGGCGGCGAGGAATTTTTTACCGAGATGAAGAAAAGAAATGAATCGAGAATGCACTGCGTTCGTTAATTGAATTCCTATACAATCGTTAAAGGTTTGTAATTCGAACGCAGTGCATCTCGGTAAAAAATTCCTTGCCGCCATCTTTAGCGCAATCCTTTATTGGCGATAATCAATAGAGGCGATTCTCAAAATTCAAATAATCAATTAAAGTATCTTTTTAGACTCCTAGCCACCACTTTTACCGCATAATTAGCTACATATCTTCAACAAATCAGTAAATATCTGGTATTTAAGAACAGTCACTACTTTTTGCTTCATTTTGCTATTGTTTTTGGTTACCTAGCAACCAATCTCGAGACCAAGTCCTAACTACTGCTATTTTTACATTCTTGCTAGGTCCCTAATTCAATGTGCGAAGTTTCATCTTCATACAGTTTCTCTTTTCTGAAATAAACAACGGGGGCCAAAATAGACCCTGCCAGACCAAAATATTAAAGATTTTACCCGGGCTGAATAGGTTAAGCAGTGAATTTTTCATGCTTTTCGAAGGGTAGTCCTAAACTTCTATAGCCACGGACTGAAGGCTGTCCACTACGTTATCTTTGAGGCGGTATTTTTGGTGAGATTGCGATTTTTTGCAAACAAGTCTTAGAAATGAATTGTGCATAGATTGGTCTAAAATGAAGTAGAGTAACTCAATTTTCGGGTCACACTCCATGTCGGCAGAGCCACTATGATTTTCAGGAGCTTTATGTAGATTTCGTGGTGACGTCATAGCAAAATTGCGAATTAATTCAAACAACAACATGGTAATTCGGAATCTACATAGATCGAAAGTTGACCTAAACAAACTCAAGATTATTTTTAAAAGGCAGACCAGTAGGGCTCAGTATTGTTATTCCAAGAAACACTGTTCACAAAAAACATTTACATTTGGCTACAACTGCATTCTGCAAATATTTATGTCATTTGAGTTCTCACAATCAGCCCCTATTTTCTCTCATGCGTAGATCCGCACACAGAATTCGCGCCTTTGACAAAGTTCACGCTACGTTTCTGCTTGTTCAAGGCTCCTTCCCTTGTACGGGTTTTGGACACATTTGCATGAAAAATATGATTTAATAGGGAATTTTGATGCGCATGGCAACTCGTTTCGAAATTTCATGCGGAAATGAACTCGCCTTGCCGTAAATGAATAACAACTATGAACAGAATGTTTGCCCTAATTCCCCTCTTGAGAGAAAAATATTGTAATTTACTGGAGCATGTTTAGATGTTTTCAACGTGTACTTCATCAACTGCTGACGAAGAGGAAATTCAACACAGAGAATTAATCGAACAATGTCACACTAGCAATATACAATTTGCTTGTAGTAAAGAAATTTTGTCAATACTTTTTCTTTGTTTTCAGAATGATGCTGATGACTTTGCTTATTTCATCTATAATGGATCTCAGAAGAAATGCAAAGGTTTGTCGCGTCTGAATAGCTTCCACAAGCAGTCGTAACAGTGTTCAGTTCTATCAAAATGTGAAAGCTCTTTGAAATACGCCCTTTCAACAAAACGGTGCATGCTGGGTAATCAGGATCGATATCTCATATTTCATATTTTTCATATTTCATATTTAATTCTTTTAAGGAGGGTTGCCCTTCAACTAGTTGATTTTCAAGGGGCCCTCCGATAAAAACATTAATTACAATATATAACATAAAAGGGAAAAAGCTATTAATTAAATTAAACTATAAAACCTTATTTACAATATCTAAAACTTATATACAATAATGTTCAAAATTTACAATAAGAGTGAAAGGAAGCATCTGTTTCTAAATAGTTTTTTTGAAACTATACAGAGAGGTTGCCTGCTTTGACTCGGCTGAAAGGCTATTCCATAGCTTAGCACCTCTATAAGAGAAACATTTCTGGCCGTTTGTTGACCTTTTCATCGGTAACCTCAAGTCGGTTCCCGTATTACGAAGACTATATGATGAGTAGAGCGATTTTCGGGTGAGCAGGTCACACATATATTGTGGAGCCAGCTCATTCAGGGACTTGAAGACCATTGTCTTAGATTCACTGGAAATCAGTTGGTCAACGGTCTTCCATCCCAGCTTTTCGATAAGAGGTCTGCTTGGGGCATCGAAGCTGCTGTTCGTTATTATCCTAGCAGCACGCTTTTGAAGTTTTTGTAGCTGATTAATTTCACTTGAACCAGCGCAGCCCCAGACAGAACAGCAGTATCGAAAATGAGGCTCCACAAGACCTGTATAGAGAGTTTGCAAAGTTTCTTTCGGAAGAAACGACTTGGCATGTTTTAGAAATCCTATTGCCCTGGAGACCTTGGCAGAAACTGCCTTGATCTGTTCTTTCCAATCCAAAGAACAGTCAATTTGCAAACCGAGGTATTTAGTCTTTTTGACTACTTCCAGCTCGTTATCACGTATTTTCAATTTCAAGTCTTCATTTTGACCCTTGAGAATACTGTTGTGTTTCTGCTTGGAGGAAATAAGCATAGAATGAGTTTTTGCTACATTCAGGGAAAGCTTGTTACCTTTTAACCATATGTCCAGTTTCGCAAGATCACTGTTAATAGCCTCATTCAGCCGAGTCATATCGTGAGACTGGTAGCACAAACTAATATCATCAGCATACATGGACACGTTGGAATCCAGGACTGCTTGTGGGAGATCATTGATGTAGACGAGGAAAAGAAGAGGGCCAAGACATGAACCCTGTGGAACACCAACTTCTATGTCCTCGATTTCGGAATCAACACCATTAATCCTACAAAATTGTTTCCGATTCGTTAGGTAGGACTTAAACCAAGAGAGTTCACGATGATGTACACCGTAAAGCTCAAGCTTTTTGCAGAGAATGTTATGATCAACAGTATCAAATGCCTTTTTTAGGTCAATGAACACTAGACCCACAAGCTTTCCAAGATCCATTCCATTGTACCAGTCGTCAGTATTTTTAAGCAAGCATGTTACTGTTGAATGAAGACGCAAAAAGCCGGACTGGCCGCATGAAAAGTGGCCGTTATCATTCATGTACTGGTACAGCTGATTTGTTACTAATTTTTCAAAGAGCCTTGAGATGACAGGCAAGACTGATATTGGTCGATAGTTGGACTTATCAGCCCTGTCTCCATCTTTGAAGATCGGAGTAACTCTAGCAACTTTCCATGAGTCGGGAAAACGACTTGTTTCAATGGATGTATTGAACAAGAAAGCAAGCGAGTTTTCAATAAAAGGCAGCGCAAGCTTCAAAAAGTAGCTAGAGATGTTGTCAGTCCCAAAGCTCTTTGCTGTCTTAACAGTGGCAAATGCATCCCTGATTTCCTGCACGGAAATAGTTCTGAAATGGAATGTTGCCTTATGTTTGTTAATTTCATAGTCACCTGCAAGAAGGGGATTAGGGGCTGGATCTATTTTTTCAGCAAGATCCTTACCTACTGAGCAGAAGAAACTGTTCATTGCATTAGAAATATGTTTTCTATGAACAGTTTCGGAACCAGACTCTTTGAGACAATCAATGTTGCTGGACTTTGATCTTTTATTGAGGATTTCATTGATTGTCTTCCATGATTCTTTCATGTTACCTTGACATGCAGAGATCTTATTAGTATAGTACTGCTTCTTTAGTTGGATGTTTAGGACATTGACCTTGTTACGGACCTGTCTATAAGAGTCCATAAGGAATTGGGACTTTCTTTTAGCTGCAGCCTTTTTTAGCTTATTCCTGGTCTGCATTAGTTCCTTCAGGTCCTTGTCAATCCAGGGGCAGTACTTCTCTGAAACACGCATTACAGTCATTGGGGCATGTTTCTCTATGTTTCTCTATGGGGCATGTCGCACGTGTTGTATTGATTCTGTTGTGCTCACCTATTCTCTCGCCCTTGGAAGTTGTTTCTCGAAAGGTTTTCGACGAGTTTACTCAACTAAACAAGGTAAGAAACTTCTGCCATATATTTTCCACAGTTTTAGGTACTTGTTCTTGACTTTTTGGTGATGTTTCACTATGAAATATGATAAGGGCTTAGTTGATTACAGGCATAGCGGACCTTAGGCGTATGCTCCCTGTATTTGCCAGTGGCAAACAGCATGTCTTCGCTACAGCAGTTCTTTGACACATTACTTTTTACATTGACAAGATCCTTTAAAGCTTTTTCCGTAGCCAAGTAGCTAAGACAGTGATTCAAGTAAGAAAAAGCGAAAACACTTCTCCCTTTTTATTCATACGTGAATGAAAATCAAAGGCTTGTAAAATCAAATGGCAGTTGTTTGTTTACACGAGCAAGTGAACAGTGTGTTTACATTCACGTCAGCCCGCACAAATTTATCACAACGCAAAGGCTGAAAGGAAGAGGCATTTTCTTTTCCTTTTGCTTGCATTAATATCTTAGTTAGTTAGCTACAGTAAAAGCTTTTGAAGAGTCTTGTCATTGTATAAGGTAAAGTATGAAAATAATAGTGCCGCGACGATATGCTATTTACCATTTGAAAGTGCAGGGACTCTAGGCCTTTGGCCATCTGCGCCTGCTATCAACGATGCCCTGTAGCATATTTCAGAGTGAAACACCACCAAAAAGTCAAGAAAAAGTAGCTAAAATGTGGAATGTATATGAGAGAAGTTTCTTACCTGGTTTAATTGAGTAAAATCGTCATAAACTGCTCGCGAAACAACTTCAAGCGAGAGAATAGGCCAGCACAATAGAAAAAAATACAACGCGTGGGAGAGATCGATCCTGATTACCCAGCATGCACCGTTTTGTTGAAAGGGCATATTCGAGAGCTTTATTTCAAAATAGAATAAACAATAGGTTATTTTTAAACTGACAATGTTACAATCAACTTGACCGTTGGGAGAATTAACTTTGCGGAAAAATGCATTGAAAGGGTGGTTGGAATCTTTCGTGAATACAAACAATCAACGGAAGTCCTGTCAATTATGGTCATTGAAGATATTGCTCATTGTTCAGGAATAGACTATTTGCCCACCAGGAAAAAGGAATTGAGGCGAGCGCGGCAAATTCCGACAGCCTTAGCGACAGTCAGGAATATTGGGATGCCTCTCCACTTCCTTGAAACCAATGAGCCTAACTGTGCGGTCTAGTCGCTGTGGAAACTTGAATATGTTAGACTTGTTTTTGAGTTGCTCCGATGTCAGTCTGATTTTATCTATTACGTTCGTTTGCATCAGCTTTTTTTGTTATTTACCTTACGTGGTAGCATTTCATTTACTTATTCTTCGACGAATCAAGATCTTTCGAATCAAGAATACCAATGACTGGGTATTAGAGCCATTTTGGATGAGAATTTCTGCAGCACGTGCAAGGCGAACAGGTTAAACCTGAATTAGTCTAGATACAAAAGAAACAAAATCATGGGATATGGACACTTAAATCACAACTAAAATCAGCGAAATAAGAGCAAAAGATAGGAAAAGGCCCTATCATTGCACGATTACCAAAAAACTTGGAAAAAGAACTTTGCCAGCACGCCAAGTTAGGTTGACGATGAACTCAGATATCACTTGCAACGGAAACGGATCGAAATGGGAGAGAAGATGGGAAGGACTCCCACTTTGTGCGCTGAATATCTCTGAATGGCCTGAATTACGAAGAAACGAAAATACTAATGATAGAAAAATGCACGATTACAGTTGAAGCTGTCAAGTACACTCCAGTATCAAAATTTCTGTCGTGAACAAAGTCGAGGAGAAAAATGAATTCACAAGGAACAGCATTAGTAGGAGTAAGGATCTGGAACTGAAGGAGGAAATCTCTCTTTTAAAAAAGGAAAACGAGTCATTGAGAAACGAGATTCGATGAAAGTATTTGGTTATTGAGAGTTTCCAGACGATGGCACAAATGTAAACAACGAGAGTGGAAAGTATGATTCTTTTAATTCCATTCCTGAACCAAATTTTAGGATTGTAAAGAAAACATACCGGCATTGAGTCACCGAAGCTCACATGGGAGCCTTTCAATTGTGGCCGGAACAGATTTTCTCCAATGGCACCGTCGGAATCGGACGAGGAGGAAATGGCGTTTCGAATGCCCAATACGACTAAGAATCAATCAAAACGCTACAAAGGAGACATTCAAGAACGGGACAGAAGAAACTACCGGTGCAGCTGCACACCCTGGAAGCAAGGAGGAGGACTCCCACAGGACCAAAACGTAGTCAAAGAGTGGTTGTTCCTTTGACAACAGTAAGGGAAGTTTGCCAGGTCACAGAGCTCAAATTTTAGAAAATTCAATGAGTTGGTAGCTCAGTTAATGAATTCATTAACAGCCAGAGTGTGGCGGCACAAGGTTTGGATGTATCAATTATTGCAGAAACAAAAATCGATGCTACTTTTCCAACAGGGCAATTTATTGTGGAGGGATTTGCAAGTCCTCTTCGATTAGATAGAAATTCAAATGGCGGTAGCATACTTGATTATGTCCGGAGTGATATACCTTTTTGTCAATTAAATTTCTTCTAATTTTCTGATGGGATCGAATGCATTAATTTTGAAATATATTCGAGGAAAGAGAAATGGGGATTTCTTAGTGTTTATCGACCAATAACTCGATCTCAGGATAATTTATTTGAAAATCTTGGTCGTTCACTCGATCACTGCAGTGAAAACTATGAAAATTTTATGTTTAGAGGGGATTTTGATATGACTGAAACTGAGGAAGAGCTCAAATTTTGTTGGAACTACTTCGCCTCAAAAATCTTGACAAAGATCCAAAGTACTACAAATCTCACATGCCAAGATATATATATATCTTATTTTTACAATCCCAAACAGAGGCGTGCAAAATCCTACTGCCGTCGAAACTGGTCTGTCAGACTTTCATGAAATGGTTGTTACTGTTGTGATTAACTATAGAGATTACAAAAATTATGATGAGAATGTTTTCAAAGTGATCTTCGAGAGGAGTTACATGAACAAAAGCTGTCCGATTTAAGCTACAGCTCATTTGAAACTGCCTCTGAAAGAGTTCCAGACAAACATGCTCCAGTTAAGAAAAGGTATGTCCTGGTAAATAGTAAAGCAATTATAACCCCATGCTTCGCTAAAGACTCCGTAATAAAAACAACGAAGATCAAACTGCTGAAAATTTGAACAACTTTCGTAAACAGCGAAATTCTTGTGTTGAATCATTTCGAAGGGAAAAAAGAAATTATTACGGCAACTTAGACATCTCACTTGTCAAGGATAGTAAGAAATTCTGGAAAATCGTCACGCCTTTCTTCTCGAACTAAAGTACAATATCAGAATAATGCTTCTGAGCAAAGGTGAAAGAATAATTTCGAACGATGATGCAGTAGCAGAAGCAATGAATGAATTCTTTGTTGCCGATTCCGATTATCATGGAATAAATGAAAATCTCTATGATGAAAATCAACAGACCCTGTTATCACAGACTATGTTGAGAAGGCCGAAAAAGTTTTCGAATAATCCAGGCATTCTAGAAATCAAGGTCACTATCAAAATGCTGGCCCCTTCGTTTTTCAAAATATTGCTCCCAATACCGTTGATAAGGAGGTTGGAATTTTAAATCCTAAGAAAACTACAACGCATAAAAATTACCCCTCACAAAATCCTTAAATACAGTTTAGATGTATGTGTGAAGCCTTTGACACTAATCTTTAATGATTACATTGAATATTCAACCCTTCCCTATGGGCTTTAGTGCGCGGATGTCACATTTCTTCCAAAAAATGAACCAGCCAATGCTAGGACTAACGTTAGGCTAATTAGCATTCTGCCTTCTAAGGGACCAGTCATTATTAATGGTAGGGGGTGGGGCAGAAGATACTTTTGAAAGAGTATTGTTATTTTCTTGACCCCCCTAAGTTTAATACAGCTAAAATGCTGCCCCCCTCAATCTAAGCATAAGTTTTCATAGCCCCCCCCCCCATAAAAGGGAAAGAAAACACACATTTTGAGGACATCTAAAGGAATATTGAGCAAGGTAAATTTTCTTTCCGTAATGGAACGGTGAAATCTGGCCCATTCAGTGGCGCAGTCAGCATTTCTTATTAGAGGGCCAAAGAGCATGTGGTCTGGGGCGGAGCCCCAGAAAATTTTTCCTGGACCACGCCATCTATAAATGTGACCAACGCCCCTTTTATGTATTGATATAAAGACAAACGAGTAAATTAAATGTCGCGAGTAGGGTACGATAATTGGAAAGCGACGTTCAACCGGCGACTCAGCGTCCAACCTTGGGATCCCCAAAAATTTCTGGTACCAATGTAACACGCATCATTCTCTAATGTAAATATCAAAGGGCAATCTTGTACTCTTAGATTCAGAAATATGAAGTATAAACGGTTTGTGAAAAAGAGAGCATACAGTTCAGCAGAAACTCCAAAGTTTGGTATAACATTGAGAGGGTCTGGGGGGAAGCCTCCAAGAAAATTTTCGTGCATACTTTGGTTTAGAACACTTCTACCGATCACATTTTAAGCTATGCTTTATTGGAATTGTTGATCACTTTGCAACAAGTATTTAGATAAGAATCTCCGGTAAAAATTTTTAAACATGATATTCTTTGGCCTAAAATATCTGTCTGTCCTACATGCCATCTATACCAAGATTAAATGGAAAACTTTCACAATTTTGTAACTATTTTCAATGAGTCACCTTTGCAGGGAAATATTTGCGCAAACACACTCCACTTTGTCCTAGAAAGGTCCTCACAATCCAATTTCCATGGCCTCAAAAAAAATAAGTCTTGGGCAATAATAGTTTGTCTAGATATGTTTTCAAAAAGTCATCTTATGCTGTAGATTAATACAAGTCTCCCAGTCACTTTCCAGCACCTTGGCGAACGATTCTACGATGCACTACCTATCTGTACCCAACCACCCAACTTCTTTCTCCTTGTCGTGAAAAAGATCTTGACTTACATCCTCCACAAGATATGTTGATATGCCGACAAGGAATGTACGTAGAACGAGGTGTGGGGTCTTCGCCACAGGAAAATAATTCGCGGCAATGCCGTACAGATCGTGGAAAGACGCAATCAAAGTGGCAAGATTGTAGAAACCTGTAATCATACACATTATGATTGCCAGGATCATCGGTTTGACTCCCTCCCCCCCCCCCTCAATTTTTACGCCGCAATTAGAAGAATTAGAAAAGTGGTCCTGGAGAACATCGGAGGGGTGACCGCCTCCCTTGGCCCCCATTCCGCGCCTCTGGGCCCATTGAGCAGCAAATTGCGCAGAGCTGGCATCCAAAGTCTGCTCGCAAAAGGTGTGCTGACAGATCAGGAAGAATCGTTTGCAGAAAATCAATCGCAAAAGATGGTGGATGTGGGAGAGGCTAGGAAGGAGAGCTCTGCAAAGAGAGGAAAGAGTTGAAAGCAGCTGATAATTCAGGCTGCTTTTGAAACAAAAAGATCAGCTGTCAGAATCAAGCCCTGATTCAAGTGATGATAACATCAATCCATAACTGTTGCAGCTTCACTGAACAAAACTGTGAACTGTTATAACTGCAATACACATATCAACTATAACGTTCTCTGCATTGTACTACAAGAGCCTGTCACAGATCTGTGGTGTAACTTTAGCCAAGACAGATCATTGCGCCAACAGACCCTCCAATGAACAGAGATCACCAAAGCCATGACCTGATAAGCAGGGGCGGATCCAGGTGTAAATCTGACGGGTGCCAAGGGCATGTGGCGGCAAAGCCGCAACAGGACGGGAGCGGAGGGGGCGAAGCCCCCGAAAGGCACGGGGGTCCGGGGGCGGAGCCCCCGGAAAATTTTTTGGGGTCCACGCCCTTTAAATTTGCTGAACACATAACGACGCCCTTTATTTTTCTTCAAATTTTTAGACAATTAATAGCAATTCCTCTCAGACTTTTCAGAATTTGGACAGCACAGGAATGGGAGGACAGTGTAAAATATCTATTTAAATGAAATTTTAGGACAAACTGCAAATAAGCACCAAACTCAAAACACTTCCTATTTGAAGAAAGGTGGTTTGGGATTTCGTTTTGATTGGTATAGTAATTGTGCATCCTTTACAGTACAAGGAGGGCTAAGAAATTCATTGAAACCAAATACGTTTGAGAATAGTGATTCGAGCCATAATATTTTGTAAGACAATCAACAGCTACAAAGCCCCTCTTGTCCTACATGACATTCTATACAATAGTGATCAACCATCCTGCCAAACGCCAAACCAATTCGCAGCAACTGCCAAATTGCAAACAACTAAACTTCTAACGTTTCCAATACAAAAGTAAATAAAAATCTTGTCCTAGTCACATGCTCGTTAAATTAAATGATTTAGATATAATTCATGGTAATTTACCTTCGCCAAGGAGCGCTACATAAAATATATAGGGCCTACCACAGACGTTGCCTCACAGTCCCTGACTGAGCCTTTGCTTCATAACTTCTGGTGTCTGATGAAGGTTAAAAAATGGTTCAAAACATCCTCGGATTCGTTGGCATATCTTGATACTTCCAACTCGAAACTTCCTTTCCTCTCGTAAAAAGGATAATCTCATATCTTGCGTTAGCCTGTTGACAGGCTGAGCATGATTTGGTCGCTATGTTTTTCCGCGCTTCTCTGGTTTGAATGAAGTTTCTTCCTCATCTGGTGATTGGCTAATGGTCTTGTCATTTCTATCAAACGTTCTCCTATTGGCTTGCACCCCTCAAGGTTCTTTCCTATTGGTTTGCACTCCTCAGTTTCAAACTACGGGTGCTCCCGCCAATTTCCAGCACCCTCCATGCACCTCTCTGATTGGTTTGCACCAAGGCGCCTTCATTGCGTGACTTGCACTGTGCTTGCCTCCGCATAAGGATTTCGGAAAGGAAATGAGGAGATTCCCCTCCTGAATAGAGACTGTTTGTTTGTGTTCGTCAAGCTGTGGGAGGATGCCCAGGGTCTAGTAGATTTTACCGTCGACGGAAGGTGGGGCTCAAGGAGGGGGCACTAGGGCAGTTAAAATATGGCGGTTTCATGAAATTTGTCATTCATTTATTTGAACAAATGAGATCAAATTAAAATATTTCACAACAGAAGATTATAGGAAGCATGCTTTTCAGTGATTTCCTTGCAACTTTGACGGGTGCTTGCGCACCCGTTGCACCCCCTGGATCCGCCCCTGATAAGTCAAGCGTAGCACCAACCCTGGGTTAAAGGAATTGGTCCATGAGGAGAACAGTTTGTCTTGGGAAAAGCCATCCCACTGCTCATCATATATTCTCAAGAATAGTGTAGATTAATGTAAATCTAGTTACAATTGTCAATTTTGACTGACATTTTTGGTGGCTCCCCCTCTTTTTTACTCATTTTTATCTGGCCCCCCTTGAAGGTTGAAAAATTATAGATGGCCCCCTCAATATCTTCCGCCCCACCCCTCACTATTAATAATGACTGGTCCCTAACCTGTTTCAAAAAAATAATTGATAAACGTATATTTGCTTATATACACCTTTCTTATCTTCACTGCTCTGTGGTTTTCGAAATGTTTACAGTGCTCAACATGCTCTCGTAAGGCTCTTGGAAAAATTCAAACTTAGCCTTGATGAAGGTGGTAAGACAGGGGCCGCATTGATGGATCTCTCCAAGGCATTTGATTTTAATTAGTCATGATCTTTTGATTGTAAGATTGCATGCCTATGGTTTCTCTCACGAAACAGTCAAACTCATTGACGATTACCTCACAGACAGTCAACAACCAGTTAAAGTAAATGATTCCTTCAGTCCTTGGAAAGACCTAATACGTGGCGTTCCTCAGGGGTCAGTTTTAGGTCCTCGGTTGTTTAACGTATGCATTAATGATCTTTTACTTTTCCTTCAAAACTTAAATATCTGCAACTATGCAGATGACGCTACTATCTATTCCTGCGAAAAGAGCCTAGATAACATAACTCATAAGCTCAAAAATCACTGTAACGTGGCTTTAAAATGGCTCGCTGGTAGCCTTATGAAATTAAATGCAGATAAATCTCTCCTGGTTCTTGGGCAAAGATGTGATCATCCAGTTACTGTTAAGATTGAAAATACTGAAGCCGTTAAAAGTTCCGAAGAGAAATTGCTCGGAGTACATATTGATAGCAATTAGTAACCTCCTCTTTTACCATAACGTTTCGTAGCTCTAAGCTTTGCCAAAAAGCTAGCAGTAAACTTTACGCTCTTGCCCGCATATCCCCGTATATGGATCAGAACAAGCTAAGAAATTTGATGAGGGCATTTATTACCAGTCAGTGTCAATACTGTCCTTCAATCCGGATGTTTCACAAAAGGCAGCTGGAAATGGCGTTGAGAATTACTTATAAGGACAACGAATCTACTTTTAGTGAGCTATTACAGAAGGACTGTGCAATTAATATTCATACGAAGAACTTGCAAATACTTATGACTGTGATGTACAAAACTAAAAATGAGCTGAACCCTTCATTCGTACAGGAAATCTTCCGTGCTTATACAACTGACTATAATTTGCGAAATCATGACGAATTTACTCAACCCAGAGTCAGATCTGTCAGTAACGAGACAAACTGTCGGAACTAAAGGCCCGTTGCTGTGGTAGACGTTATCACCAACAATACGGAATTCAGAAACCCTTTGTAAATTTAAAGAAAAGATTCAACATTGGCACTCAGAAAATTGTCCTTGCAAATTATACCCCATCTTCATTCCAAACTTGGGCTATTCATAATGATTTTTTTAGATATCTGTTTTAAATTGAATATTTTAACGACTTGTAAATATCTTATTTACCACTTTCTTCTGAAATATTGTATATACATCTGTTAACATTAGAATCAATCAGGTACTTTTTTATAGCTATCGTATTTCATAATCCAACGATAAATGGATTGATGTTATAACAATAATGATCATTTTGCTATTCATTGCCCACTCCAAGAGCTATCTGGTACCTTTCTGATATGCTAAATGCTTTCCCACAATTTTCAAGCTATTTTCTAATCCTTTCAATCATTTTGGAGTGTACGTCGAAGCCCTTTGATTCGACATGTTTATATACCACTTGTGTTTGACTTCTAACTTTTGGAAGAAGATGCCAAGGATAATTGCAGCGTTAGCTGCATTATAATTCCAAACAATTGGCAAGCTCCGATATCTTTTGTCGGTCTTTCTTTCTTTCTGTCGATTTGTTTTAACATCACATATCCAATGTTTGACGAACGGAGGACAAAGTCCAAGTGAGTTGATGGGAGACTTGTGAGATTTCTCGTGCAGATTTTGGATTTTGTTTTGGTGCTAGAGATCTTTTATTTCGAGGAAGTGATAGAAACTGGAGTAGATATGGTGATCGATGGGTACATGACATTTATGTGGCTAAAACATCATAACATAGTGACGTCAGTTGCCACAATAAGCAATAGCTAAACAAAGGAAGCACATCCTTACCAATATTCACGAGGGCTGTTTGGACCTTCCATCGACTAATGAGGTTAAAGATCAATTTGTAAGATAGGGATAATGTCAATGATCAATAATCAATATCAGCATTCTGGACTTTGCGTTTTTGATCCATTTATCAGGCTAGGAGGTCGGACACCTTTCGCTCTGAGTTTGTGTTTAGTCTGGTTTCCATATGATCGCAAGGATCGCTGGTGACGCAAGGATAGCACAAATTTGTTACTAGCAACTATCAGCGAGCCTTGCGTCATGTAGTTTCCATATTTGACAATGATCGCAGAAATCGTAGAAGTTTGGCGCTAAATTCCAATTCTCACAATGGCGGTAAAAGATAAACGAAATATCTTTGAAAGAGAGGCCTTGATCGCTGAAATCTATGCTCAGTCGACTTCCTTTTGACGCAAAAATCGCTGGCAACGCCACGATCGCTGGCAAACTGAACGAGACAGTTTCTATTTTCACGCAACGATCGCTGGTCACAAAATTAGCAGACTTGAGGGGCATTTCACTCATTCAAAAAGCGTACGAGGTCTCTTCAGAACAAGGGATGTTTACGGATTTTTGAGGGATTTTTCTTGAAAGAAGAATGAGAAAGGTCTATTACTTTTATTCCGTTCCATATTATATGATATGACAGTTTTTTCCCATTCCCAAAACGCTGCACTCATTAACTGGTAGAGCTAGTCTAGGAATTTAAATAGATCAACCAGGTATCCTAAATGTGCTTCGAGCAGGTATGTCCTTAAAGTTTTCACTTTTTCCTTGTATCGGTTACTTCGCAATGTTCTTGAGCAGCTGATTTTGTTGCCTTGTCTAAAAAAATCAACAGTGCAAGAAGGAATGAATTTCCAATTGCTTTAATCGCTTTATTGTTATTGTTTAAAGTCTCGGAGATTTACAAGGCTAATTTCAGGTAAAAAATATTTCTTAATATTTATTGCGCTTGGAGACGAAAAATCTTCACTTACCTGCCCGAAGCACATTTAGGTTTCCTGGCTGATTCATCCAAACTCGTAGATTGTCCTTCGAGCCTTCTTTCAGAAGTAAAAAGCCCATGGACTTGCAGTATTGCAGTTTGTTTTAAATCTACTTTAAGTTGGGCTATTTTATCGGAAGATTAGAGTAGAAAATTTGTCATTTAGATGAACGGAGAGCAACGTTCATAATCCTGCGAAAGGTCTATAGTAAACCTTTGTACCATTCGAGCCCAGCTTACAAGTAACCACAGTCGTAACAACAATACCCGTTAGCGTTAAGGACATGCCGTGATATTCTCGCCTAAATGTCATCTTTGCTTTATACAGTAAGCGCACTTTACACACTTCAAGTCGAATTTAATTCAATAATCAAGTTTTATGCATCTAAACCTCTATCGGAATACGAATTTATGTAGCTGCCTTGGTTCCATTCCATGTACCAAGTGAACAACAGCGAAAAGAAAAGTAAGCATACCAGAAATTAACGTCGACAATCGGTCTGAAATTTAATGAATGATCCATCTAAGTGGGAAAAGAAGGAAGGGCATGTTCTTTAAGTTATATGATTATATTATCTTTAAATAATCTTCTTTTTCGTGGATAAGTTTCCCTATAATAGACGCCTTTAATCATGTAAAAGATTGCTTTCGAGACTCAAGCAGCCTCCTATGATGATGTTTGCAGAAAACTCTGTGGACAGATTTGTATTCAACATAAAGGCATCAAAATCTTATCTTCTTGGATCAATGCTAGAATTATCTAACATAAAGCTTTGTTAGCTTACTTTGGTTTATTTTTTTGCAGGTAATTGCAAATTCATCAGCCAGCAAGATTATGCCTTTGGAAATGCAATAAAGATTCTTCACAGTCAATTTATAAATTCAAGGTCAATGGTCGACGCTAGCTTCAGGTAAGCTTTTATTATTTACTGTTGTTCATCGGGCAAAAGGTATGTTACTAAAGCAGCTACATAAATAGATTCTTATTGTCATTAGGGTTTAGATTCATAACATTTGATTGTTGAGTCAAACAAAGCACCGTTTAGGCGCGAATATAAGGGCATGGCTTTCTACTCATATCCCGCAAATTTTCTGTCAGATTTAGCTACTTGAAAAAAAGAAAATAAAAAGAACTGAATAGTAAGCATTTACCTTGTTGGGATGAAAAAGTATTTAGAGGCCGTTGATACGAAATAAGTTATCAAAAATTTCGGAAATCAGTGTAACTGACGCATCATCTCGACAGAGCGGAACAATCTTCTGATTTGCTGAAATCACTTGACATGTTACCCTATTCATTTTATGCAAATTAGTGTCGCACCATTATAAATCACTGGAAAAGTTGCGGTTGAGGGATGCAAGGCTCTTTGCCTTTACAGTATTCTCAGTGTACATTGGGCAACTAAAGTGACCAATGAAGTCTGTACAAATTTGCAAAGCGCAAAGACAAATCATCATAGTCACAAGAGACTATGAAATCATAGAAGTGCCAGAAATAGAACTGTCCATTTCTGGTTACCCATCAAAAACAATACACTAAGCCGATTTTGAAGAGTAGTTATTTCTTGCCATTTCTTGCCAGAAAGCCAAATTATACCAAGCGACAGTTTTTTTCAGCCACCTGTTTCTCACCTTATCAAAACCTATGCAAATAGGTCAGCGATCATTTGCGTTTAACAGCTTAATGGCTGCTTTCTTTTCATCCCTTTTTTCTTAGGGATTATACCACAGCCGTTTATGGTAAGTACACGCACGGACAAGAGTCTTATTATCAACAAAGAGGAACGTACAAGCCTTTACAGGAGGCACCTACGCCATACGACACCTGTTGTGTAATGGACAGAAGAATAAACAGAAAGGCAAAGAAAGCAAACATTGAACTCGTTTTATAACATGCATTTTCAGTCTTTTACTCGAATTAAAGGGAATATATAACGTTGTTGCATCAAGGATATGAATTTTTCCTGCGTGTTGTTTATGTTCTAACAAAGAAATTCAGCCATGCATTTAAGGACAGTCACTAAATACTATAAGAGCTGATTCGTTTGTTTAGTCCTACCCTTCGCTGCATCTAGGAATCAAACAAGATGTAAGTTTTCCATTGCTTATAACTTACTTACCATTTAGTTACACAAATTATTTACATCCCTTACCTCTCGTAAATCATTTTTAAGCAACATAATTTATTTCACAATTTTCTGGGCTATAAAATCGTTGATGTACAAAATTTTCAAAAAGGTGATTGCGATTACAGGATCTGTGAATTTTAAGGCGGCAATTTTTCCTAACAATTAATCCGTCAGTTTTTACTGTGTCTGACTTTATTTCTGGAAACTCTCACTGAACAGGCACTATGTCCAATCACGCATACAAACGAACCACGAGGAGACCTAACCCTTGCAGCTACTTGGGAAGTCGATCATGTGCGCTAGGAGTAGGGACAGCTGAGGACTTGGAGCGTATCCTTTTGGGACGTTGCTATTTATTTATTTTCAGTCATCTTACTTGTGAAGGAGACCCACGTATCACACTATTATATAATCTCAACGTCAGTTAAGAGAGTGAGGTTGAAAGTACTTTTACCGTTTGGATAAGAAGGGGTGATTTGGGTCTACGGCATAGTTTTGGTCGATTTGCGTTTCTTCCTACTGAGTAGGTTGCAAGTTGAAATTTAGGTTCGTAGCTCAGCGGGTGATGACCTTCATGCTGTAAGTTATTTATAAGTGATTCATTTTTGTGACTTCCCCTGACTTGAAGTTTGATCACGGTAGGACAGCAAAAAAACTGTCGATTCACGCCACCGGAAGATGTATCAAGTTCCGTCATACTATACACCCATGGTAGTGGCAAAAATTAAATCGAAAATGCCCTTGTCCTTGGAACTAGGATGTAGCATACAGTGCAATCTTCCGTAAAAGAGTGACAGACTTTAAGAAATAGACTTGCTTGCTAAAAAGAATCTGAATCGAACGATGACTTGGTACATTTTGTCGAATTTTCAAATGTCCGCTGTGTGATTCTGATTGTGATAGAGGCTCCAACACCACTTAATCCAGTCTCCCATATAAAAATGTACACAATTTTCGCACGATCCAGGCACTTTGATGGACTAGCTAAAAGGTATATTTCATTGGAAAACTAAAGCTAACGTTTTCGTTTCAACTATGTAAATTTATTATTGATAATTTAGCTAGGTTTTTATAGTCGTAGTATGATTATAAATTGTATATTTTCATCGTAATCGTGATTTAAGTTTTAACAGAAACATGTTGAATTGTAAATTATCACATTTTTCACACATTTTATCACAATCTAACGGACGCGTTTGTTTGTGACTAGGTCTGGTCAATTTTGGTTGTAACAACAAGCGCCTTATTAGAACAAGTCCAGGGTTGTTATGATTGTTGATTATTCAAGGGATTACACCGTTGTGAATGGTGTGTAGTACTTTTTCAGTTTTTTCCCCTTTTTATCTCCAAAACTACTTATTTAAATCTGCTAAGAAGTGCAAAATGACGTCATTTTATATGACTTCACATCACGTTGACCTGAACGAAGCTGCCAAATTTGTTGATGTTGTACCATTCACATTGCTAGCCTCCTTATCGCGCAGTCGCATACTCTTACATAATACAAAATGGCGACGATATTTGCCATTTATTACGAAGATTCATCCTACAATTTATTGAAGTTGGAGACATCAGAACTTGAAAAGAACCCACGATTAGTGTTCACGATTAGTGTTCACGATTAGTGTAGGTAAGGTTTCTTTTTTGACAATAATTTTATCAACCCCGGACTTGTCCTTTTGAAGAGGAATCATCTGTCCATGGAGACAGCAGCGTGACATTAATTCTCAAAATTAATTGAAATTTTCAATGTAAAACATTAGAATAATGATATAGACTCGAGAGCTTAAATTCACCTTACTTACACATTGATACACTTCTTAGACATTTATTATATTAGAACCTAGATGTAACCTGCGAACAAACATGACATCAAAACACTTTCTTCTTGTATCAGTTTATATCTCTTCAGAGATCATATTTCGCAAAACTGTCAATGGAAAGACTAACTGTTGGCCAATACAGCTCATTCTGCAAAGTAGAATAAGATAAATTCGTGCAAAAAGTGCCAATGAAGCCGACGAAAACCGCCTGGTAAGTATGCGACATTGGTATTGTTCATCAACGAAAAGTGCTCAACATCAATTCATCGGGCACAATAGACGATTTAATACTGTCCGAGGGTGAGTGCCAGTCGCTGGGGTGGATTGAAACAAAGTGTAGACATCTGGCTATAGTCACATTTGACATAAATAAAGAAATCGCAGCGCGGAGGAACATTATTTGTAATAACTCAACAGAAACTTTATCTCCAAAGCTTCCCCGCTAAAAGTTTCGTTTTCAAACGAAGTCAACTAAAGTACAACCAAAGCTATGTAGATTAAAGCTGTTTTTGGCGATAGAGCTGCGATTATCTTCAAAATGTTGCAAATTAGATACCATTGGAAAGTGTAGCTAGCGAGCGCAACTTGATTGCTGCAAGCGTTGTAAATTTTTTTGTTACTTACAGGGCATTTAGTCTCTTGAAAATTTAACGAAGTATTTGTTTCACAACTTTTTTCCAATATCCTATACACCGAAAGTGCATGTCGTTGCAAACAGCAATATGAAGTGACATTTTGTAAAGGGTGACTGGTGTGACCGTCGCTTTTAATAGAATGCACTGTGGTCAGTTTCTTGCCTCCGTACCTTCGTAATAAAATTGGGTAGAAATAGCCTCGACGAGTTCACCGTTTCATAAGGAATCACTCTAAGCGCTATCCTCATTAGAGATTCCTAACCAGAAGGCATCACAATTTCATAAGATACCAAAGTTGTTGTTCGTTCATAACGCTTGAATTCGTTTAAAATGATACTTAGCATGCATATAAATGGTAGCATGCAATATAATGGTATTCTCACCCGATATATCTCTCCGAGTGTCAATAACAGTAAAAATATGCCCGTACCTTCTCGCCTCAAGGGACCTCTACCTATTTAAATAAGTTCAACGAGGCTATTGTGGATTAGGGTTAAATAAGTTCAACAGGGCTATTCAGTCATTCTTTATGAGCTACAAGGAACAGACCTTCAAAATCCGTAGGCAGCTACCCACAGTCGCTGACATATCCGAAATGGCTTATGCCCAAGTTCCACAAAATGTTCCCCAGGCGAATGTCATGGAATTCCTCCAAGGGACAGCTCTAGAGATACAGCCAGGCCCTAGAATGCCGTGCAAGCTATTCCACATTTGATATCGGCCCGGTGGTATGTTGTTTCTGTTTTGCTACCTGTTTGTTTTCCATTTTCTTGGCTGATCTGATTATGCGAATTTCAGTCTTTTGCTATCATAAAGTCATCTCTTATACTTTTGGGGGCTTCTCCTCATTTGATTCGGTTACCAAAAAATAAAAAAAAACATTTTTTCGTGCACGTGTTAGGAGTCACGTAGAGTGATAACCCATGGTTTTGACTGCTTTTTAGGGCCTTTTTGTGGCAACCCTAGGCCAATATGCCTCTCAAGACATTTACGTGTAAGTTTTCGCAATTTTGCAAAATTATTAGGATTTATTCGGTAATTTGTAGGGGCCGATTCATTTAATTCTTATGCGGCGACCCAAACAATTTTTTGAACTGGTTCTGTGCACGTGCTAGGGGTCATGCAGAGTGATATCCCATGATGTTTGACTGAATTTTAGGGGCCTTTTTGTGGCAACCCAAGGCTAACATGCCTTTTTTAGAACTTTAGAATAATTTTTTTCAATTTCGCAAAATTACGTAGATTTATTCGGTAAGTTGTGGGGCCAATTCCCTTTAAATTCTTAACCCAAGATGTTTGACTGATTTTTAGGGGCCTTTGTTTCAGTAACCCTAGGCGAAGGTACGTTTTTTAGACCTTTAGCATAATTTTTTCTAACTTTTGCAGAAATTAAGTGGATTCATCTGGTAATTTGTAGGGGCGATTCTTTTCACCTCTTACTCATTAACCCATACAAATTTTGAGCAAGTTTTATGCACGTGCTAGGTGTCATGTACAATGATAAGCCATGATGTTTTACTGTTTTAGGGACCTTTTTTCGCAACGTTGGAGTTGTATGCCTTCTTTAAATCTTAGGAATGCATTTTTCTAAAACTTGCAGAAGTCACGTGAATTTATTCTGTAACTGAAGGTGTCGATTCGTTTGATTCTTATTTGGCGACCCAAAAAAACGTAACAGTTCTTGCCCATATGCTTATGGTCACATGGTTATGACGGATTATTTGGGGCCTTTTTTCATAGCAAACTTAGGCCATGCTTAGGCTAATGCCCTTACACCATTTTTATCAACTATGCTTACACCTTAGGGAGGAGTTTTTTCGATTGCTCAGATATTTGACTTCACTGAGTAATTTTTTAGGGGACCGATTCCTCTTTTTCTTTTGTATTCGGCTTTTGTATTTTTTAGGGGACCGTACCACCCTGACATGTGCGATATTTGGACATTTTATACATCCTTCCAAGCCGGAGCTGAAGATGGGAGCCATTCTCCAACGTCTAAGGGACCTTTTGAAGAGAGGCAAAAGCCCTCCGTAGAAGAAATGAAGAAAGAAGTTCTTCAATATGCCTTGCGCCCCATCGCGGATCTGGACAAACACGTAGTACTGGAGAAGATTGAAAACTTAAAGAATATCGCAAGGGACTAAAAAGATTTGAAATCGGATTACTATGCTCACCTCTACACGACTTTACAGGAAAGAGTCTTCAAACCAGCCAACCAATTCAAGAATTATGTCCTTTCGCCTTTGGGGGACAAAGACTATGCGAAGATAATAGAGACAGTCAGCATAGAAAAATCGTGTGACGCAAACGTTAGGTCACACATGCGTTACTCTCGGCCTACATCAGCTACCCGTTACGTTGATTCCCCACCTTTTGGACAGAATTCTGCCCTTCCACAACAGGCTGCTCCATTTGCCCATGGTGCTCCTCTTCTCAATAAAAACGGAGGACGACGTTTCCGGTTTTTTTAGTTTTGCCAAAAACCCAGACATTCATACTTCATGTGCTTCAGAAGAAGAAGAAATGGCCCATACCAAGGACAAAATAAAACTAAAGAACCCTACAACGGGACTGAGATTGATATTTGTTGTCATTTGGTAACTCCATCATGACTGTGACTTCATGAGATATTTTGAGTTCTAAATTGTACTGATTTATGGTATTCGCTTGAATTTCGCCTTGAAGTCTTTGTCTCTGTCGATGTCTGATTACTATGTCTGATTACTATGCAGTAAGAGGGGCACATACTGCATAGCAATCGTCTGGACTTCGACAATGGACCCATTGGTATGTCAGAATTTTTTCAAGAATTCTGAACCCACTTATGCGATATCTCTAACCCATCCGTATGAATTGTTTTTTGTCGATTTTCACACGCAAGGTTTGTTGTTTGTCTTTAAGCTCGAAAAAATTGTAGTTTTCTTGGACTTTATAGTTTCTGAAGCAAGGTACGAGAAGGAGGATTTCAGTCGGTTGATGCAAATTTATTATGGGACACCTTTATGACAGGCCCAGTATCTCTTGATAATAGGGAATCCCCTTCTCCTGGAATTCCCATTAACTTCAGTTTACTTGGGCTCATGAATTTTTCTATTTAGATGGTTCGTTTTACTTAACCCTAACCCTAGGTTTACATCTTTGTTCTCGAGTTTCCGTTGCTGCTTCAGAGATGGACAGTTATAACTTTGAAATGTCAGAGACCCATCAGTCACATAAAAGTACAAAAATTAAAGGTTTGGTCAGCTAAAGATAGCAATACATCAGGGTTCTTTTAGGCACAAGAGCTTCGTCAAGAGCTTTGCGACTGTGATCAGTAGCAACTTATACAACCCTAAAATTACATAACTTCCCATGATTCAAATTTGTTCCGTTGGGTGAAAAATCATTCGCATGTGCATCATTCGCATAATTGTTAAAAATTTAGCCTTCCAGCCGCACGTATATTGGTGCCTCGCCATACTCCAATAAATACAATATCTTTCTTTCGTATTGCACATGCGCTAATGTTTCAAGCAACCACAGAGGCACATCAATTAATACAGGCACAGAATTCTGCGATTCGGCTCACTTTAGTCCTCGGCCAGACTTCTTTATTAATCTTTACGTATTTACAATTTACCCCTAAAACCCATTTTATATAGCAAAAATAGCCATGACTATTTCGAGGACGGTTTGCACGGCCATTTACACTTCTGCCATTTGCGTTCAACCTCTTTATGGTGTCTGTCTCATTCCAATGTTCATCCATAGGCCGCTGTTCAAAAAATCCGTCTATCAAAAGGGAGAACAATTTATTAAAACAGACATAAGGCAAAAAAAAGAAGAGAATCGTTTGCTATCACATTGCACCAGAATGTTATGATGTTTCGCAGCAATTATTACGATTAACTTTCCCTCTACCTGGTAGCATCAAGCAATATCCTTTCTCTACCTAATTCTTTCCCTTCACTACAGTCCCTCCTAGCCAGCCAACGTCTCGAGGGTTTAGCTAAGAAACCTTTATGCGCGGCCTCAAGTTGTGTTCTGAGTGGCTGGATTGGAGGACTCCTTCTTCAGATGCTAATATCCTTGCTTTTCTCGTTCACTTGGCTATTTCTTTTAAAGTGTAGTCCAGCTGATGGCTTCTTTGATTTGGAAATAAAAAATACAGCAAGGGATTGGAGTTAGATCTCATCACGACATAATTTGGTGCAATCTGAGGGTGGAGTCCGCCGACCCAGCCACTCAAACAGCACTTGAATGGGTTTCTATGGTTAGAGACGGGAACCTCTATGCCACTGCAAATGACGTTGTTTTTCGAGATCCAAAATCCTTTGTGGCCGGCGAAATCCGCTATCATTATGATGCATGGAATCTCGCTTCACAGGGGTACTACTAGAGGAAGGAAATTCTTCGTTATATCACTGATGGGGTTTCTGTCCATGAAGTTTTTAACACCTTTTAAAGGGGACTTCAAGGGGCAGCATTACAATTCAAAGCTTCCCCCATTCGTTGAATTTTCTAACAACAGGTTATGTGAGACATTTGACCAATTCATTACAGAGACAATTCTCGAAAGACTTCGGAATGGCTCAATTTCTATTTGGGGGAAGTGTGGACACTGTACTCCTCCACATATAGTCATACCGTTAACTGTAGAGCCTAAAAAACCCAGGCTATGCCACGATGAGAGATATCTAAACCTGCCCAATATCTGCCCAAAAATAAAGTTTGATCCCATCACTGATTTGTCCAGTTGCGTTGGTAACGATCATTACCAGGCTAAACTTGATGACAAATCCAGGTACGATCGCATTAAATTAGCCCAAGAAAGTAAAACCTAGGGTTAGGGTTAGCGTTTGAGATTATTCAGTTCATGGTGTTTACTGTATCATTGCATCAAGAACCAACGGTAAATATCAGCCTGAATGAATTATGTCGCCCTGAACCGGCACCCCTAATTTTACCACAATCAGCAATCCCAAAAGAAAATTGTACTATACCGTCAAAACAGCTATTTTCTAGGGTCACATCCCCTACGTAATTAATATTCATTGCAATTTGATCGGATGGAAAATTAAGGCTGTTCGTTCCTCCCTAGTTTTCACCTCTCACACATACTACCGTTATTACTTCATTCAAAATATGCTTCTCTTCCAACTCCAAGAAAGGTCACTAAGTCAGAAATGTGTTCCTGAAATAAAAATATTATTTACCAACTGTTTTTATTCATAAAGTCGTCCAGCGGAAAGGGGAGAGGTCACTATTCACAACAAGAGACCATTTTCACACACTACGCCAGTTCAGGGCGATTTGTAGCGAATCCACTCGCTTTGGAATAGGAACCCCCTGAACAAAAATAGAAATCGACAAATTGAAGGACTTTTCAAATATTTCATTCAAAGGGGCAGAACAAAATATTGAAACAAGTTATTTGACCTTTTCCGGTATTTTATCGCTGAAAATGCATCAAAACATGGAAAAATAAATGGAGAAATGAACGAAAGCTTACCGCCACCCTACCGCCACCAACCCTTCTTCGTAGCATGTAAACAAAGCCAAGGAAACGAGCAAGAACAGTCAGAGGGCAAGAATATGGCGTCAGGAAATATTTTCGCGCTTCATTTTCATTTATTAGTCCCAGGCTGTTCCTTTTTAAATGTTTGTAAACAAGCCTAAATCTCTGAGAACCTGCTGTGGTGCCGATTCAGGGCGATGGTACTCTAGATAGTAACAACAATTTTTCATATTTTTGGCCAACGTACTTACGACAAGTCATAAAGTCGTACTGCTTTGGTCTTTGATTAGCTGCTCTCAGCTTCTCCTGCTTCAATATTTCTTTAATCGAACACCACTCAACCTTCAAAAAGTTGAATTGGAGGAAAGGTGTGAGAGGCTCCTACACGTATGTTTAGTCTCGCTATTTCAGGAAACATCACAAAATTTGCCAATGTGCAGCTTGTTTTGACGAGGATTATAGATCGAACTTTAGCCGAGGTGATTCTTGACAGATTACTACTATCTGTGACTGCAACAAAGTAGACGAGTTACAGGGGTCCATTACAATATCTGTTGATTGATTAAGAACTCTCTCTCTTCAACAAAGAAAAATAATGATACTACCTGGCCACATACATTGAAATTTGTCATTGTAGACACTTTAGTAGCTCGACAATTCTTAGAGATAATAATTCTTCTTATTGCGGGATTTAAAGATATTACAGTTGCCAATATCGCAATATCGAAGCGACTGATATATATATATATATCTGTCACTTCGATATTGGCAACTGTAATATCTTTAAATCCCGCAATAAGAAGAATTATTATCTCTAAGAATTGTAAAAATATACATATATATATATATATATATATATATATATATATATATATATATATATATATATATATATATATATATATATATATATATATATATATATATATATATATATATATATATATATATATATATATATATATATATATATATATATATATATATATATATATATATATATATATATATATATATCTATATATATATATATCTATATATATATATATATTTATATATATACATATATAAAGTGTACGATTGAAGAAGATGCAACAACATAAGATAGCAGGCGTCAAGTTGATCTTTTGATTTTTTTTTCTTTTTGTTGCTCTGAAGATGCCCTAGTGGGCGAAACTAGTTAGCACTGAAAGAAAAAATAAATGCGCAAAAGATCAACTTGACGCCTGCTATCTTATGTTGTTGCTTCTTCTTCAATCGTACACTTTATATCTATATATATATATATAAATATATATATCAATATATATATATATGTATGTATATATATATATATATATATATATATATATATATATATATATATATATATATATATATATATATATATATATATATATATATATATATATATATATATATATATATAGTAAATCTAAGGTAAGAACGATCGTTTTGTTTTAGCCTTGCGACTCTCCCCAATTTTTACATAATAATGACAGGTGTGACTGCTCAGGTGATTACGTTTCATAAAAGACCGCATGCTGGCACCGAAGAGGAACAAAACATCGAGAATGTTTTTCACTTTCCCAAACATTGAACACATCGAACGCAACCTAAATCATAATCGAAAAAGATTTTACGCAACCTTGAGGTGCGTTTTTATGATTTTGATCAAGTTGCGCTTTGGTATCGAACATTTCAATTTTTTACTGCAATGTTGATCACGTTGTTGTTACTTGTTCCTCATTATAAAATTGTCCCTGTTCTGTCTTTTGCTTACTCTTCAATGTCAAGATTAGGAAAAGCTTTGTCGCTGTCGTTACTCTCGCTGTTTCTCGCTTACAAATCACTTTACTCGGAAGTCATTCTCTTCTAAATCTATTTGCTTGTCGGTGGCACTCGTTGATAAAAGTTCTAAGCTTTTTAAGAATTTTTTCACACAAACCAGCAAAAGCACAAAATCATGTTTTTCCCAACCTCTCAACGAGCCAGAAAATGGATTACCCAACCAATTTCTGATCAGTGCCAACTCCATGGAAATATAACGAACGAGCACTTACCGGCTCCGAATTACCAAAAATTAACTCTGAAATAAACTTTTGCTAATGAATTACATTCTTGCAAGCTTGACAATGCTATAAGATACATTTTCGCTAAACTGCACTTACTAACAAGCTATGCAGCACCTCAATAAATGTTGTCCTTCAAAAATTTCCAAATTCAACTTACGACGATTACTGCATTTGTTTGGCACTCTCGGTTCATGCAGACTACCAACGCTATTTTGCTGGCTACTTACTTTTAAGTTTCGAATAGACTGCAGTTGCTATCAAACTGTTTGCTGACTTTATCCGCATGGTCCATTTGAATGTTCAACTGCAGAATCTGAAGTCAACTTGAACTTTACAATACTGCGGCTACTGAATTGTCTTTATATCCATATTCCATGGCAAAAGTGTTACTCTCCTATCTCACTGAAGGTAATTAGTTCACTTGCTACATTCTCGTTTACAACGGCTAGTGCATTATCGCTGCTTACGTTTCCAATTGTCTGAACATGCACCACAAGGGTTTCAAATTGTGTAGGTATCTGTGTAGCACTTTCAACAGCGTCAGTTTTGTTGCGCGGTGTTTCTTCCATAGTCGTAAAACTTGAGCTAGCCAGGGCGTGCTGACTTGGTACATGGATGTCTTCATGTCTCTTGAGGCTACTTTTGTTGCTAAAACTCATCTTGCAAACTGCACACTCGAAAAGTTTTGGCTTGAGGTGAATCTTGCGGTGCCTATCAAGTGCTAATAGGCGGCTAAAGCCGCGTCCGCATGATTCACACACATGCGGTTTATCTGTACTGTGCACATGCATGTGAGTGGCAAGGTTGCACTGGGCTCTGAAACTCTTGCCACAGGTTTCACAGGCGTATGGTTTCTCACCTGAGTGAGTACGCATGTGTGTCACTAGGTTGCATTGAACGCTAAAGGCTTTGCCACAGACCTGGCAAATAAATGGCTTCTCTCCACTGTGAGTCCGTTTATGGATGAGCATATTGTGATACACACTGAAACTTTTGTCGCATAAATCACACGGGAAAGGCTTTTCTCCACTGTGGATACGTGAATGTGTTGTCAAGTTGCACTGAACACTGAAGGCCTTTCCACACTCCTTGCAAACATAAGGCTTTTCTCCACTATGAATTCTTTTGTGGGTAACAAGGTTACACATTGCATTAAAAGCTTTATTGCAAATGTCGCACTGGAATGGCTTCTCGCCACTGTGGATTCGCTGATGCTTGATCATTGCCGATACCTAATGGCAGAAGAAAGGAACAAGAACAATGAGTACAAAGCTCAACTATAAGGTGCCAGATGTGCTTGTTAAAATACAGATGGCCTGAAACAACGCACGTATACAGGTAGCACTACTGATGGAAGTAAAACCGCACAATCTAAGAATATCAGACGCCTTCAAGAGGGCAGTAAAAATACCCTTTCATTCGAGTTATTTTTGTATGACAAGCTTTTGGAAACTGAACAACTTGCATCATTGATGAATGCGTTCATCATGTCACATTTTAGTTGTTGCCCATTGGTATGGATGTTTCATGATAGGAACATAAATAAAAAAATCAATAAGATACAAGAAAGGGCCTTACGTATTGTATATAAAGATAATCATTCAGATTTTGAAACTCTACTCGTGAATCAAAATTCGGCATCTGCCCATCAGAGAAATCTGCGGTTACTTCTAACTGAAATATATAAAACAAAATCAGGAAACGCCCCTAGCTTTATGAAGGACATTTTCATAGAAAAGGTTCCTTCATATGAGCTGAGGGATGGCGGAAACATATGTTTACCAAAAGTTAAAACAATGAGGTTTGGAACAGAAATTGTGCGGTTCCTCGGGCAGAAGCTCTGGAGGACACTATCTGCCGACATAAAGGATTCTGAATCTCTTTCAGTGTTTAAAAGAAAAATCAAAACGTAACCGGTTAGTTGTGACTGCAGACTATGCAAGCGATATGTGGAAAATTTAGGGTACATTTGATTTAGTAGAAAATTTAGGATACAGTTAATTTCTTTTTTAATTTATAATTGTAGTTGGCCTAAATCAGCATCTTGTGCTATTTGTATATTGTTAGCCAACGTTAAATAAATTGAAGAAAAAAAAAGAAAAAAAAGGGTAGTTCTGAATCTATTATCCTTGCATTTTTCAATCCTGAATTAAAACTTCCCTTCATTCCTCTTCCCTCGATCTTTAAAAATTTTAAATAGAGACATTCTTCATTTCAACACAACTATACCATACACCAGGAAAGTCTTAAGATAGAGAGTGCTTGGATTTTTCAATTTCAGTGAGAGATGGGTTGTTTTAACGAGTTGAGTAAACAAATGAACCGAGTAAACGAATGAACAACTGCATATTTTTGTTTTTTTCTATCAAATTTCCTATCATCGGCAGCGCTTGCAACACACTTATACAAAAGAAATTTTTGTCAAACATTATGTGGCAGAACGGGGTCCCTAACCATTTCATCAAAAGGTCTCCATGTTGCTAACGTTAAGTTTTATCATGAAACAACAATATTATCAACATGGATGGCCTCAAAGAGATCCTTTAAAATTAACCATTGCAACTATAAAGAGTCTGGAAGAAACTAACAGAGCATATCATCAAAAATTCAACGCGAGCGAGTTCATCTCATAAAGTTTCTTTTTGCTCTATTTTGAGTAAAATTACAGTCGTCGTAATGATCATCTTCACAAGGTTGTGCCAAAGGAAAGCTCTTATGATGAAACTGAAACTTGGTTCGACCTATGATAACAACTCAGAAAATACCCAGGGGAGACTATTTCCTTTGAGAGGTCAACAGTTTCACTAAACTAATGTCATCTTTATCATCAATATCACTGTCACCCATATTGCTAGAACCATTTCCTGTTCTTTCCGTCTGGTAGACAAAAATAAATCTGCACCATAGCTGTTTGATTTCAGTAATGAGAGAATTTTTCAGCGCTTGATTAACTATTGAAAAATAGCGATGCTCATGGGAAGATAACCCGTCCCTAAGATCACTAAATAGTTTTCGCGACCAGAATCTTGCAAATCGGCAGAAAATTCACTTACATTAAAATCCAAAACTTTCGGACAATCAAAATTTTGGGACAAAATTTTGTCCGAAAGTTTACTTGTCTGAAATGTGGTGATGTCCGGAAGTTTTTTCGTCCGAAATTTTTAAATTTAATGAAAATAGAAAAGCACAAAGACACGTAACATAAAACGTTAATAAATCAATGTTTTATTAGTTTACTTAGGTTTCTTGGATATTTTATCTAAAAGTTTGGCTCCTTGAAGCGTTTGTTGAAAAAGTTCACGTATGGTAGCACCTTTTAATTTGGTTTGCAGTTGGTTTTATCATAGTTCAATCTAACGAAAATTACATTCAAATGTCCTTGTTGATGTGATGATCATCATGTACCTACTATAAATTGATATTCATGATGGAATCATAATCATTTTTAAGATATAGTTTGGAATGTTGTTTGTTTTTTTATGTCGTGTTTGTCCGAAAGTTTTTTGCCCGAAATTCCCGAAAAAGCGTCCGAAAGTTTTTTGTCCGAAGTTTTTTTGCCGAAAGTTTTCCGTCCGAAAGTTTTTGATTTTAATGTAGTTGCGAGCCTGTCAAAGGTAAAAAATATGCCAAAGCTGAAACCAGAGACCCCAAGAAGCTCGAAGACCGAGGTAGAAGAAGCCTATCCAATGTCATACCTCTCGCTGATATAAGAGCAAACCAAAGAGGACTTCTAAAGTAATTCAATCCTTTTGATCATTGTCAAAATTTGCTTAACATTGCATGTGTCCAAAAACAATGGTTCAAATCGTAATCAACGTGAGACTGAATCCGTTTCCTCAAAGCATCCATATGCTTGAAAGTTACTTTATCGAAAACGTGTTTAAATCCCATTTCGTTCGCCCTGGAATAACTGAGAAAAGATTAAAAACGATGGTTTACGGGATTCGTACAAAAAATACCATTTCGAGGTCACTGCTTTCAGCTGTCGCACATAATTGAACTTCAAAGGCTTGTAACTTCATATATTTTTAGCGGATTTGCAAGATTCTTGTGTGAAAAATTAATCTAAAATTTCAGGAAAATGTCACTTGACCAAGTTCATTCAGCTTATAGTATCCAATCAAACGTCGAACAATTTTTCAGACACCCTGTACAGTGGAGGCTGTGCAATAGAGCGTACGCTGTTCAGTCTATTGGAGAGCATCAGTAACCTGTGGGGGGGGGGGCTAGCATCAGTACAATGAAGTTTCCCAAGTATAGTGGAGAGCTAACACCAATACAGTGGAAGGATAGCAATGAGTACCGTTCCAAACCATTAAAGGGAATGGCTCCAGCTTATGCTGACGAAATTCTCCAGCCTATCGACCAAAGCCGAGTGACACGAAGTCCTAAGTTTAAATCAAACCTTCTGTTTCGCACAAGTAACGCTAGCCAAAAATGCCTGTCCTACTTGAGACCAAAAATATGGAATAGCCTGTATTCTGATTTAAAATAAATAAATGGTATCAGCTCGTATATATGGTATAAACTCGATCACGGAAAACTTTTCTAAAATATGTAGAGAGAGGATTAAGCACCATATATTTGACAGGGTCGTGATGATCTAAAAAATGATGAATGGTCTCTGCCCGGACAACTTACGTAAGAGGGAGACTTGTTACCAGATCTCAAATATCTAACTATCCAACAAGAAATCTGTCAGATCTTGACACTCCAAGGAAGAACCGAGAATTATCCAAAAGCAGTTTTTTCTACTCTGGTGCAAAGACGTGGAATGAAATCCCATTAGAAATCAGAGTGAGTTCCACGATTACCATTTTCAAAAGGAATTCCTGCAAACTAGCATCCTTACCGGAGCCCTATCCCTAGGAAGACCAGCAAATTTTTAAGGTTTTAATATATGTAAATAGTTATTTGTATAGTTCTTTTTGTTATTTTTTAGCTGATAGGGTATTGTGTTAAAATATGATCAAATGAAAAAGAAAATGACATGAAATATGCGTCCTACTAAAACCGAGCATCCTCTCTCATACTCACGATTCGGCATTTCTAAATGAAACCTTATTTGAAAGAACATAAATATATGCCGAGTGAGCCTGTTAGGATCTCACTGCTAGGAAGTTACTGCTAGGATCGTGCCAGTTCATCAGCTGTCCGTAAAACTGTCAACGATAATATTGAGAGTAGTGACAGAAACGTTGGCAAAGATTTGAAATTGGTAAGGAAATGGTCCATTGTTAGCGTCATTGAACACTGTTTCGCTGAGTAAGCATAAACATGAATTAGAAATAGTCTTCTGTGACTACAACATTGATATTCTGACTTCAAGTGAGACAAGACTAGAAACTTTTATAGATGAAAAGGAAGTTACGATACAGGCTATGAAATTTACCGCAAAGATCGTGACAAAGGTGGTGAGGAATTAATACATTATGTGTAAAAATTATTTATAATTGGATTCGAAAAACCCGAACTTATGGCCTGAATATAAGACACTAAGCAATAAGAGAGCGATCATTTTTAATCCTAGGTACCTGGGCAGAGGATAATTTCGCACAATTAGAGAAAATTTCATAGAAGAAGTTTTCGTACCCCATCATCTTTCAGAAAAATGGTTTAGTACCTCCATTCAGAAGCCTTTGTCCATAAAACATAGATACATGGACAGATACCAAATCGACCCAAGCGATTTTCATACTAGTCAAGTGATTCAACATTTCCAGATGTCTGCTGACTTTTCTTTCAATCTTTGATCGATGAATTCATCCAAACATTTTTTTCAAGCAAAATAGTCTTGTACCACATAAAAATTGCTCTTAACATTTTCGTACCCCCCACAAAATGATGGAAAAAAGTTTCATACCACTGCAAAAAATCCTCCGCCCCGGTACCCAGGATTGAAATTGACTAAGGGTAACAAATAACATTCGCCTTTCAGTTACTAAGTACTACCGCGACCTTGTCACCAAAAACAAAACAACCCAAAAAATGTGGAAACTATTGATAACATACTACACAAGACCTCATGTACCACAGCAATTCCTGAACTAAAAGATGGGACACGGTCGTGAAAGGCAAGAGCCAGATAGCAGGAAAGCTTAACGAACACTTCGTCAGTATAGGCCTAAAACTTGGAAGTAAACTAGAAGTGAAGCCTGACGATAATCCGCTCAAGTATCTGCACTCCACTGCTGCCAACCAAAAATCTTCGTTCAAACTGATGAGCGATGAAAAATGCTTAAGTCCCTGAAGATGCTAAAGAGTGGTAAGGCACCGAATCCAGATAGTGTCCCGACGAATCTTGTCAAGGACGCTGCTATACTTATTGCTAAGCCTTTGGCAATGATATTCAACGCTTCTTTGGCAAAAGGAATCGTTCCTAACGTCTGAAAACTTTTAAAAATAATACCAATCCTCAAAACTGGAGCTCAAAATGAGAAAAATGATTATAAGCCAGTGTCGGTTCTCCCAGTCTTTCCAAACTTACTTGAAAAAAGTGTGCATGATCAGTTATTCGACTTCCTTCTTTCTAACAGAAAATTGACAATGAGCCAATTTGCCTATCGTAGCTAAACTGCACTCAACCATCACATCTCTGATCAGTGTTTGAGTAAATTGTCAAAAACCATGTCAAATTTGCGCTTTTTCTTGACCTAATCAGAATGCTGAAAGTATATAGAATTGTACCGTGCACAACCCTATTAGAATCGGGTGAGAATTGATGACATTGAGCCAGAATGGTTTTGATCTTATCTTGCTAGTTGCCTTCCATAATATTGCTTATTAAATGGCCACAAGTTGAGTCCCCAACCAGTCACATGTGGGTTTACCACAAGGATCCTGTCTAGGCCCATTACTATTCATCCTGTACCTTAACCTTGCCAAAAATTCTCAAAGGTTAATCTTTATGATACGGAATACGGAAGTCGAAAGAATAGAGTGATGTGACACGGAACTTCCAGGCTGATCAGAAAAAACATTTGTGAGTGGATGAGAATGAATAGGCTAAGCATACATCCCGAGAAAACCGAGTTCATGGTTATTGACCACCCTCGAAGGCAAAGCAAATCACCAGAGCTACCACCGTTGCATATCGATAACATTAGAATATTTTTGGTTTTTTAGACGAAGTACCTGGGGCTTAATGTTGACGACAAGCTAAGCTGGAAGGAACGGTAGAAATCTGCCAAAGGGAAAGTAGCGGGTGGCCTGGCATCTCCCACAAAACTGAAAAAGCATTTTACCACAAGCTCAGGTGCTTAATGTTCATTAAGCACTTGTTAAAAGCCATCTAAGGTACGCAATCGTGGTATGGGGAGCCTTCTCCAATACTAAGTTTAGCACTTTGCAAAGATATCAGGGCAGAGCTTTCCATCTGATAGAATGTTCAAAGATAAAATATGCTTACAATAAGAACATTCTTAATGTTAATAGATTGATGACACTTGACCGAGCAGTCATGACCTTTAAAATTGTCAATCGGCTTTGTCCTGAAGGCCTACAAAATAAGTCCAAAGAGAGGTCTGCCTTATCAAAATATAACGCCAGCAACATGAAGGATCTCTATGCGCAAAAATTGAAATTGAGCATGCAAAAGAAATGTTCTGTACAGTGGTCCAAAAACCCGGAATAGGATCCCACGGCTCGTCAGAGACATCCAATCCATTGTACGATTAAAAAAGATTTGAAATTTCACCTTTTCAGCTAAAAGATAATAGGTTTGCACGAATCAGTGGAAAATCAGTACATGGTGGAAGGTGGGCTGAGGACACACATTTGGGGCCCATCATTATAAAGTTTTATTTCAATTTACTTCTTTTTCACTTTGCTTGTTAGCTGGATGGATGTTCTGCTTGAATAAGATTAAATGAAAATAAAATGAAAATGAAAAAGATCCGTCTAGCGAATGTTTGCAAAACAAGCATCTTGAAAACAACCAAAGTTTTCTACGAATCCAATGACTTTTCAATATTATCTGATATTGAAAATGCTATAAGGATTAATCCATCTGGCTAACTAAACATCCACACATCACTCCCTAAAATGCTTATGTGATTTCTGGGCAGTGATATGCCATTCGTTCAGATATGAATGCTTTCTGACACGAAAGTAAGAATTGAAAAGCATGGGAAGTTCCTTACAATTCTCAAGGCCTATTCACAGTATCTAGCTAAAGGAAGAAAATACAAAATATCGGAAAAATAAAATTTGGTCAACACATTTATCTTATCATGATACATGGTCTGAGAGGATATCTTCAGGATCAAAATAAGGCAAAAAGTAGACTGTTGTCACTTCTGAGTCCGGAGATATTTGCTTCCAAAGTTGGATGACATAAAGATTGTTTACTTTTCATGTAATTTTTGGTAGATTTCTACAGAATGCTCGTTTCAACAACAATAATTTGCTAATATCTCCGCCCAGGGTCATCCGATTTTAGCCCTGTTTGCTTTAATTGATAGAACTTCATGTCAGCTTATAAAGAAGTCGATCATTGCTTCTTCTGGTACGCATTGTTTTGTTTTCTTGTTATTTTTCTTAAATGCGCTTCTTTTCCTGAAATCGACACCAAAAATGCGTAGTTTTAAATTAAAAGTACCAAATAAAAGAATTAAGGAAAAATAAGTCTGCCAAACCTAGATTTTATTAAAGTAGCAAATCTCAGCAGGCAGTCTGCCGAAGCAATCATTAAGGATCATACAGGGAACAAAACTGTTTTATTTTCAATGTGTCCACTACCACTTTTTTGCTACTTTGGACCCCCATTAATGGCGATTGAATGAAATTTAATCGTAATTAATGGAACTTGGTGTTTTTTTTAGTTTCTTACACAATAGGGCGGAGTCCCTTATGACCATGGTTTTATCTTTATCAGTGTGATAAGTCATTGGTAGTAACTTCACGCTTTTTGCTAAATGGCTGCACGTGGAATGCCTGGTTTTCGTGGCTAGTTTAAAAGTATTGAATGGATGTTTATCATTTGTCTGCTATCATCAGCCAGAGAGAAAGAGCAGGTTGTTCAGCGCCTCGAGTTTTTTGCTGAGTTTGGCATCGTGTCAGTGGTTTGTCTTGGGTGAGACCTTTCCTTAATTTTTCTCCCTTGCCTTATTTGTGATGTCTGAGGAAGAGACTTCGAGTAATTTGAATGTGGCCAGTGGAGATGCAATGGGTACCAGACTGGTAGCACTTGAATCTGCAGTTTCGAATATTCAGCAGTCTGTGCAGCTACTTTTGTCAAGCAGGGGTTCCGCCGATTTCAGTTTATCAAATCAAGGAACTGCAACTTCCTCTGGTATGAATTTACAGGCAACGGGTTTTTCTATGAGTTCAGGCCAATCTGTTTGTAGCCAAACTTTTGCCCCGTCATTTTGCCAGTGGCTTCGGTTGGCTTAAATCAACCTAACGTTAATCCGACTTCAAGTCTAAGTAGCCAGCCGACCTCGAACTTAGCCGCAGCTCAGTCCTCGGGTGTTCCAAGCCTAGCCAATTGGAATATTCCAAAAGAACTTTTTGCGCTGAATCCTCAGCTTTTTGTCACCAGCCAGATTTCGGAACCTGGTTTTTCGGTCGCGGGTGTTTTGCCTCCTGTGCCTGGTTACATTGTAAACATGGTGAAAAAGAATATCTTTGTTGATTTTGTCCTTTTACGCCCAGCTAATTTAGACAAACTCCCCCCGGTAGAACCAGTGGGAGCTCAATTGATGCGCCTTTTGAGATGCGATAAAAATTCTGAGTCACTGCCGATTCACACTTTTCAGGACTGGGCCGAGGCTTGGATAGTGTTTGCCTCCTTGTATCTCCAATTTGATCCAGATAAGGTGGGACAGCTCATGGGTTATTTTTTGCAAATATCCAAAATTCAGCGAGATTCTTATTCTGGAGGTTGGTTGGCCTACGATCGGGCATTTCGCAAGAGGGTGGCGGAGAATCCTAGTGCTTCTTGGTCCGATATCGACGTAAATCTCTTTATTTCAAATGTTTTCAAAACGTCTACAAGGAGCTCTGTCGCTTCTTCTTCTATGAGCATTGATCAGTCGACCAATATTTGTTTTTTCTGGAACAAGGGACACTGCAAGTTTGACCCGTGCAGATTTCAACATGTTTGCTTTGCATGTAAGGGATCTCATAGAGTCGATGAGTGCTCTCGAGTCTCGCAGGATAGTTTTCAAAGGAAGTCCAGGAGAAGATCCCCTTCACCTGAGAGCCCTCCAAGAAAAAAGAAAAGCAAATGACTAGTCAATGACTATTTAGGTAATCCTGCAGTGGTTTTGCCCTCGCCACTTGAAGTAACTCCTATTGTTTACCATGCTTGGTGTTATTTATTGGCGTTGCATCCTCATCACGATGCTTTATGGATTTTAAATGGTATTAAATTTGGGTTTGACTTGGGTTGCCTTGATGGCTCAACTGTTTCGGCTCAAAGAAACTGCCCTTCTGCGAATGCACATTCTCAGGTCATTGATGAGTATCTTAAGGAAGAGATTTCGCATGGCTCTATTGCTGGTCCTTTTCAATGCCCACCTATTAAGAATTTGCATATAAATCGTTTTGGGGTCATTCCAAAATCCACCCCGGGTAAATGGAGACTGATTACGGACCTTTCTTTTCCTCCATATGAAAGTGTTAATAGTTTAATTCCAGATTCAGCTGCAGAAGTTAAATATACGGGTATTCAAGAAGCCGTTGATAAGTTAATGTCATTGGGTTCTGGTGCTTTGATGGCAAAAATTTGATATTAAAAGGGCCTATAGACTGCTTCCCGTGAACACAAATGATCGCTCTTTTCTTGGTATGAAATGGAAAAATAATTATTACATCGATCTAGCTCTACCTTTTGGCCTCCGCTCCGCGCCGAAAATATTCACAAAGTTCGCGGATGTTTTGGAATTTTTGCTGTCGAGGGTTGGTTCAATTACCCATATTCAACATTATTTGGACGATTTCTCTTTGGTCGGGAAACCGAATAGCAACGAATGTCAAAGTGCATTGTTGGCGTGTTTTCGTTTATGCAGAGAATTGGGTATTCCTTTAGCTGAGGATATAACAGCTGGTCCTTCAACAGTGCTAACCTTTTTGGGGATAGAACTCGACTCGTCTTCTATGGAGCTTCGTTTGCCGCAAGATAAAATCACAAAAATCAAATCTGAGTTAGCCTTTTGGGTTTCGCACAGGGCGGGAACTAAGCGTCAGTTATTGTCTCTCATTGGCCTTTTGCAGTATTGTTGTCAGGCCGTAGTATTAGGCAGGCCTTTTCTACGTCGTCTCATCGATCGGTCTTGCACTGTATCAGAGTTGCACCATTTCGTAAGGCTTTCAGTTTGGGAAAAAGATGATATCAAATGGTGGGATTTACTGTTTAAACAATGGAATGGACGCAGTCTGTTTCTTTTCCTAAATGGGAGAAAGCCCCAGAAATAACGGTCTCCTCGGATGCAGCAGGAAGCATCGGTTTTGCTGCCTTTATAAAAGATGATTGGTTTGCTGAAAAATGGCCTTTAGGGTGTGCCGACTTGAGTATAGTAGTTAAGGAATTGGTTCCAATTGTCATTTCCGCAAGAATCTGGGGGGTCTCTTGAAAACGTAAGAGAGTAGCTTTTCGTTGTGATAATATGGCTGTCGTCAGCTGTCTTAAAAATGGTACATGTAAAGATCGTCATTTGTCCTTTTTGTTACGGGAATTATCTTTGTTGGCAATTACATTGGATTTCACGTTTACTGCTGTTCATATACCTGGTTTTAAAAATGCCAAGGCTGATGCTTTGTCTCGCTTTGATTTCCAGAGATTTCGAGAACTTGCTCCTCAAGCAGCTCTAAAACCCTTGAAGGTATCACAAGATCTAGCCAATCATTTGTTGTTTCCACCTTGGATCAAACATGGCAAAACTTGCTGAAGGATTCGCTTGCTGTGAATACTCAACGTACCTATAGTTCAGCTCAGAAAAGATTTATTAGGTTTTGCGAAGATCATGGTTTTCTGCGGGCGAATGGTTCTCCTTGCCCCACTCCGAATTAACTATTTTGAGATTTGTTGGTCATTTGAGCGAGACTTGCAAAGCTTCTTCAATCAAGGTGTATTTGGCAGCTATCCGGTCTTTACATATTTTTCATGGTTTTCAGGATCCTTTAGTGGGTTGCTTGCGCATTCCACTAGTTATAAGAGGTCTTCGCAGAATGAATCCTGTTCATGAGAATCGTAAGATGCCTATAACCCCATCAGTCTTGTGTTCCATCAAAGCAGAGCTTGATTTTAGCAAATATGATGATATCTTATTGTGGGCCGTTTGCTGTACAGCTTTCTTTGGATTCTTCAGGGCGTCCGAGTATACTGCGTCGAAAGAAACTTTAGCTAAGGGATCTGTTCTTTCCCTTCAAGATGTATCCATTGACAAACACGATAGCCCAGGCTGCATTTTTCTAAACCTACGTTTTTCGAAAACAGATCAAGTTGGTAAGGGTTGCACTGTAGTCCTCGCTCGTTGCGATTCTTTCATTTGTCCGGTGGCTGCTCTGCTAAGGTATATTTGGATCAGAGGTTCGGACCCAGGCCCCTTATTTTTATGTGAAGATAAATCACCGTTGACAAGAGACAAATTGAACAGTCGCTTGCAGAAAGTTTTTAAGTACTGCAACATTGAAACCAAGTTTACGCTTCACAGTTTCCGTGTTGGTGCAGCTACAACTGCTGCTTCGTTGGGATTTCCGAAGTACATGATAAAAGCTCTCGGACGATGGTCAAGTGACGCATATAAAGTTTATGTTAAACTGCCGCTAGAACGTTTGTCCGCTGCTTCACTTTACCTTGGTCAAGCAAGGCAATACTCTTCGCAATTTAATCACTGATGGCATGCTGTCGTCGTTTCGTTTGCATCAAACAATGGAATTTAAATGGGAACATTATTTTAGTGCTGTTTAGAAATTTGTTATCTGTGGTTGAGTTATTTAAAGAGATAATAAATAAAAATAAAAGAACAAAAAAAATAGAAAAGTATTTAAACAAAAAGAAAAGACAAACAAACAAAACAATAGCAACAAAAAATAAACATAAGGCGTGAAGAGACAACAAATATATATTTATTTTTATATAAGTTATATAAAAGAGTTTAGCATATATAAAAAAAGAGGAATTTACGTGTTACGTTTCCTGTTGTTCTGTTTGTGTTTCGTATAGTTCGTAAGAAGAAAGTCAAATCCACAAGTAATAGTTATAGTTGAAAGAAGAAGAAATGAATAGTTATAGTTGAAAGAAGAAGAACAAGAAGAAGGAAAAAAAATCAAAATAGTTACAGTAAAAAGTAAATCCCCTTGTGTTGGGGTGGCCAAGTGCTCGGTCGTAAGAGCACAAGAGTAAATGAAAGTAAAATCCCCTTATATTGGGGTGGCCAAGTGCTCGGTCGTTGAGCACGATCCTCTTCTGCATTCTTCGTTGTCTGCCTTTCTTTCTTAGGTGGTGATTGGGTGGGGCACTACGTGTTTGGGCGGAAAAAATAAAGTATTTTCAGTCCAATCACCGACCTTAAAAGTTGTTGTTGTATGTTTGTGCTAGCAAATTCCGGGCGGCTGCACTACTGCCCAATTTTCTAGCAATTGCTTTCGGCCTAATTCGCAAAAATATTCAATTTGCGCTAAAAGATGTTTTGAGTTTCCGCCAATTTCGGAAGCGCGCGGACAGAACCTCTGTGAGAGTATATTCATATTCATATTTCATATTTCATATTTTCATATTTGAATTTTTTAAGGAGGGTAGCCCTTCGGCAGAAGCCGTTTTTCAAGGGGCCCTCCGGTAAAAAACTTAATTACAGCATACAGTTAAACTTAAATATGACTAGAATAAAAAAAAAACCATACCCTAAAAGCCTATTTACAATTATACAATATATACAATAGAAATGAAAAATCAACCCTTTATCAGTTTCTTAAAACTATTCAGGGAGGATGCTGTCTTTGACTCAGCAGGAAGGCTATTCCATATTTTAGCACCTCGGAAAGAAAAGCATTTTTGCCCATTAGCAGACCTTTTCTTTGGCAATCTCAAATAGATGGATAGAGTGGCTTTAGTCATTTTAGACCTTGTAAACCTTGAGAGGTTTTGTCCTCCTTTTTCTTTATTATCAAAGGAACCATTAAATGGCGATTGAATGAAATTTAATCGTAATTAATGGAACTTGGTGTTTTTTTTAGTCTCTTACACAATAGGGCGGAGTCCCTTATGACCATGGTTTTATCTTTATCAGTGTGATAAGTCATTGGTGGTAACTTCACGCTTTTTGCTAAATGGCTGCACGTGAAATGCCTGGTTTTCGTGGCTAGTTTAAAAGTATTGAATGGATGTTTATCATTTGTCTGCTATCATCAGCCAGAGAGAAAGAGCATGTTGTTCAGCGCCTCGAGTTTTCCCACCCACCCGCCACCTGTTTTCTACTGCTTTTCTTTCCACGGCCGTCGGTCGTGTGACAGGTGCATTGGTCCGGAAAAAATAAAGTATTTTCAGTCCAATCACCGACCTTAAAAGTTGTTGTTGTATGTTCGTGCTAGCAAATTCCGGGCGGCTGCACTACTGCCCAATTTTCTAGCAATTGCTTTCGGCCTAATTCGCAAAAATATTCAATTTGCGCTAAAAGATGTTTTGAGTTTTCGCCAATTTCGGAAGCGCGCGGACAGAACCTCTGTGAGAGTAGATGGATAGAGTGGCTTTAGTCATTTTAGACCTTGTAAACCTTGAGAGGTTTTGTCCTCCTTTTTCTTTATTATCAAAGGAACCATTAATTTTGATGTTTACCTTTAGACAAACGGAAATCCTGCAATCCCGACTTGTGATAAGCAATCCTGAATGGTGTTATCCTCTTTAACAAGTGCACTGTGCTATTTCGTACTCTGCTGGGATCCCCTCAACACCAAACAATCCATACCCTTCCCAGTACTGATGTTAGCCCCCACCGTATTAATGTTTGCCTCCCCACACGCATCATGCTTCCCTCCACTGTACTGATGTTAGCCCTCTATCACACTGCACAGCCTCCACCATACTGATGTTAGCACCCCATTATACTGAATACTCGCCACTGTACTCAATGTTGCACCCCCACAATCATCATGTTCCATTGTACTGATGTTAGCCCTCTACCATTTTGTGGTTGTAAGTGTGCAAGTACCTTTGTTTGTAAGTTTTATAAATGGAGGGCCCCTTGAAAATCAACATTGTTGCGAGGCTACCCTCTTTCAACAAGTGAAATAAATAAACAAATAAATAAACCATACTGAACAGCCTCCACTGTACTGGCGTTAGTGCCTCACACTCTTCATGCAAGCCCTAGTACTGACATTAGCCCTGCACCATACTGTACACCCTCCACTGTACTTTGTTAGCCCCCCCGACCTGTACTGAATGGCTTCTGTTATAGTCAGTATTGTACCTCCACACTCATCATGTCATCCATTCACCATACCGATGCTAGCCCTGACAGTGTACTGAATAGCCTCTACTGCACTGATACTGTTAGCCCTCCACTGTACTCAATAGCCTGTGCTGTACTCAATGCTACCCTACCCACTGTACTGATATTGCCCCCCCCCAACTGTACTTGGCAGCCTCCAATGTACTGATGCTAGTCCCCCACAGTACTGATCTTAGCCCTCCACTGTATTGAACAGCCTCCACTGTAGTGAACAGCTTCCACTATACTGGCACAGATATCGGCCAGAGTAAGAAAAAACTGTGTAATACAAATTGTGACAGCATGGCTTACATGTGAAAATGTCTTCTCACAGACATTGCAAGCAGTTGACTTGGCAGTTTCATCTGGATGTTTCATCATGTGAGATCTGAGCTCTGCTTTCTTGCTAAACACTTCATAGCAAACACAACATCTGAATGTCTTTTTATGTTTCTGTGGCGTCATCTCTTCTATGTCTTCACTGTGGATTTTAAGATGCTTTGCTTCACCACTACTTGGGGCGGGACTTCCAAAAAACTCATCTTCCTTGCATATTCTGTCTTTGACTGCTGAAATATCCTCTGTGCCGCCAACATCTTTTTTATGTGTGGCACTGCCTTCTTCTAATACTTTAATTTCTGGGAATGTAAACAAAAGATGAATGAAAGCAAATCAAAACAACAAAAACACATGCCTGGTACTTAAGCATGCTAAGCGTTCCAGAAAAGGTTTCCCTGTTTACAACCAATTTTTCATTTCTGGCGATTTGAATGGTAATCTCTTGCTGAAGAGCTAGCTTCGATCCACATAATTTTGCCAATTTTCTTTGCTGAAAGGCCTGAAAACATGTATTTTCCAAGAAAATTTTCAAAATTTAAATACTCCCCGTCGAAAGCTTCCTCGCCATTAAGCTCCCTCCTTCGTGTATTTCAAATTCCAGAGGCTGCCAACGGTTTTCCATTTATTTAGTTCAGCAAATTTGCATATCAAACTTATGGTTTCAGATAACTGTGTCAAATTTATGCATTGGCTCGTAAAATGATATGTGGAACGTGCAAAATATGAGGTAAAAGATCTAAGAAGCTACAATTCTCATTCTTGTCATTTGCCTTTTGAATGAGGACCCCTCTCTAATAAGCCCCCATCTTCGCTGTCCAAAAACAAAGAATCCCTAGGGGGCTTAAAAGAGCCCTAATGGTATTCAGTTTGAGAGACAGTTGAACAAGGGAAAAATCTAGCATGCTCCATCCCCTCCACATTTCACACCGTAGGCTGGCACAGTGTGAAGCGCTTTTCGTTATGTTTGATATCTGAATTCTTTCAAGGTGGGTTGCCCTTCAGCCTAAGTCGTTTTCCAAGGGGCCCAAGCTGCTTGTCAATTTCATGAAATGGTATTTAAACCTGCAGACCACTGAAATTTAGCACGGGCACTTTTCTCCAAACAAACTAAGTCATCCCTGTACCAAAACAACTGGGGAAATAACTGGGAAAGCTGGGATTTCCTAGGAATTCCCCAGTTTCCCAGTGGTTTCCCTACAAAGTTTTGAAAACTGGACACTCTGGTTCCCAGAAAGCTGGGAATTCTAGGAAGACAGCCAAATAGCTGGGTTTGAAACTGGGAAACTGGGAAGAGATGAAATGACAGCCAAAAATCTGGGTATTAAAGCTGGGACACTGGGAAAACCACTGAGAAAGTCGTTAAATTGAAATTCCGTCAAAAAGCTGGGTATGAAAGCTGTGAAACTGGAAAAACCACAGAAACTGGAAAATTCTGTTCAAACGCCTCTTAGCGATTTTGCCGAATACGATGCCCACCCGCCCAGCAGAGCATTATCATAAAATTGAAATTCTACAAACAAAGTTCACAGGAAGCCATATTCCAGATTATTAGAACAACATTTTGTTCAAGAAATTATGTTGCTTCCCTTCAGATATCATTGTGTGATGTGAATGACAGCAAACTAATTTCTTGAACAAAATATTCTTCTTCTAAAATATCATCTGTAATATGGGCTTCCTGTGAGAAGGTTTCGTCAAGATTGATGATCTTCATTAATTCCACCAATAATAAACCAAATCGGGGGCAAATCAAGAAAGTAGGAATCATCTCAAATTTGGGGGCATGATACTTCAAGGGCACTTTTTCCTTACGAAACAGGGGCATTCCTAAAAACAAAAAAACTTCTTTGTTTATTGCAAATATTTGAGGGGCACGTGCCCCCCACTGTCCCCCTGATTCCTACGCCTATGGATCAAATGCCACAAAAACTAAAACGCAAACATTTGTCTGGCAATTGAAAATTTTTATAAAAGTTTTTGTTTCGCATGAAAGGGAACTGGAGGCACAGGGGCAGCGGGGGCTGCTAGTGCCCTTTCAAAAAAAGCTTTCTCATATATCCTCTACGTCTGAAACTTTTGAACCATTGCTTCTCTAAATGCCCTCCACTGCTGTCAAAAGATGGTTTTCGAGATTTTTTCAAACACGAGAAAGTAGTCGATTTTTGGTACGGCAGGATAAAGAATTTTTCCGAGAAATGCTAGGAAATGACTGAGAGAGTCACTTTGGGCCAAGGTAGAGGCTGCCAGTTTCAAAAATTTTCCTACACAAACCTAGGCATTACATTTTGGAAGCAAGCAACACCGGACTGTGACAAGCAGTCTAAGAGACGGTGCAAAAGATGTTTCGTTTTGGTTTCGGTAAAAATGGGATGGAGATAGGAAAGCCAAAGAAAGATGTCCGCACAAAAATTTTGCTGGGTACGTCAATTCATAAAGGTGATGTTATCAATGACCAAAAAATCCGATATTAGCGGAAGAGTAAACATTGGATTGGGAGCAGTGTTCTAAGACAAAGTAGAGGGTGTAGCCTCAAATTTTCCTGGGGGCTTGCCCAATACGTCCAACATTCAGACAGTCATTTTCATGGCCAAAACGCTGCTTTCCTTATCAATCTATATCCTTGTACACCAAAACGATCAGTGCAAGTCCAAATAAACCTTTACTTATGTTTTATTGACTATTCAAAGCTTTTCACTGCGTAAAACGCAGAGATCTATTTTCTATCTTGCACATCTTAAACATTGAAGGGAAAGATCTTGGAATAATCAGAATTTTATATGGGGATCAAAAAGCGGCTATGCAAGTTAAAGGCGAATTAAGTCCCTCGCAGAAATTAAAAGAGGAGTTAGACAAGGATGCGTTATTTCTCCTGACTTATTCAACATCTATAGTGAAATGATCTTAAGGGAAATAAATGGTATAGAAGGAATCCGAGTAGGGGGCTACTACAACTTGAGATATGCAGACGATACAGTTTTGATAAGTGACTCTCAAGAAGGGCTCCAAACCCTGAACGACAGAGTAGGAGCAGAAAGTGAAAAGGAAGGTCTTTTGTTAAATATTTTAAAACTGAGTGCATGCTAATTTTAAAAAAGAGCAGCAAGACTATTATTGATCTAAAGTTTAAAGGAATAAGCATCAACCAAGTCCATGAATTTAAATATCTAGGATATGAAATAACATTGGATAGTAGATCGAAAACTGAAATCATCAAACAAATAGCGTTAGCAAAAATACCTTCAGAAAGATGTCTCCACTACTTACGAATAACAGTATTAGCTGGGAAACAAAGTCACGTGTGTCAAGGTGCTATGTGTGGTTATGTGGTTGTGTGGTCTACGTGTGTCACTGGATCGGAATCCTAGACAATTACAAAAGAACTGCAGAACAAACTAAAAGATGCAGAGATGTGGTTTGAAGAAGAATCTTGAAGATACCCTGGACGCATAAAGTTAGCAATCAAGATGTACTGATCAGAGCAAAATGTAAAAGAACATTGATGGAAACAATTCGAAAAAGCAACTTGGGTTTTTAGAGCATTTGTGCGGAAAGAAAGGTTTGGAATATCAGTTATTGACAGGAAAAATTTAACATACAAGAGACAGGGGGAGGTAAAGAACAACATACATGGATAGCTTGAAGCTGCTGACCAATGAGAAGAACGCTGGAACTTTGCTTCAAAAAGCCGATGACAGGGAAAACTGGAAGAAACTGATCGTCTACGTCTGTAATCAGATACGACATAACAATTGAATTGAATTGACACCAAAAAGTTGGCTCACAACTGTTCTCACTGATCTCCTCTCTTTCACTGCTACTTGTACCCCGTGACAAGTAAAATTTCTAGGACGAGTGTTGTTTATTACTTGTCAGCTCCTATTTTTAAGTGCTCCTTTTTTATGGGTTGCTCCCTCGGCTCCGTCTTCCTTCGGGCGCCTCTGCTCGTACAACAAGCGACGATGTCTAACTAACGATATTTATCACGTGAAACCGTCTGCTATTTACCCTATTTTTCATTTCTTTTGTCCTTCTTTTCAGAATGTTTTCGCATTTAAAAGGATTTTCTAAGCGCTACCGTTAAACAGACAAAATATTTCCTGTTCTATCAAGTGGTAAAATGTTAACGAAGTCGTCGAAAGTCTTACGGACCAAATGGAGTAACATCTGCTAAAATGATAAAAACATCGCATTTTGTTCTTCTTCGAAATATTGTTGGATAATCTTAGACTAAGTGAAACTAGACTTGATGAGAATTTTCGGACGGAGAACTATGTATAGATGGTTATTAAATATAAAGAAACGACAGGGATACCTCAGGCGCCGGAGTAGCAATGTATGTCAACAGCACTGTCGCACCATCGTAGAGAGGATATCATCGATCCAAAATTACAAACACTAGGGATCGAGGTCATGGAAAAGCATGGAAAAGCGTTCGTAATCCTCTGTTGCAATCACCCTCAAACATCAGATATTGACAATTATTCATTCAAGGCTCTTGCTAGATTCATAAGAAAAATATATGCTGAGAGCAAAGAGATAATAGTGGTTGAAGATACCAACTGTGATTTTAAAAGCCCTAAAGATGGCAACTCAAGGAAAATGAAATTGATTTACTCTGAATTTCAGTTGAAGCGAAAAATTACAGAATAAAATAGGGTTGGAACGTACACTAAAGCCGCGGGGGGGGGCTAAGATCACAAAATCTCAGATTAATCACTACTGTACAACCTGCCCGAACCATATTCCTGATTATGGGGTAATTAAATCAGGAATTACTGACCACTACGTCATCTATGGAGTTAGGAAACTGAATGCTAAGCTCAATAACAGAGGAGAACAAAAGAGTCCCTATGATGGACTACAGCATATGATCGAATTTCGGAAGTCTGAAGATCTATGATAGCGAAGCATTTCTCCAAGATTTACAGAGTGCTGACTTTGAGAGTGCACTCTCCGCCGTCTCAGGAGACCCTAATCAGATGGTAAATAATTTCTACGACCTCTTCGTGTCAATTTTAGATGTGCATGCCGGCCCCTTCATGGCTTTCTACTAGAATCAGGAAGTTAATGTGTGATAGGGATAAATATAAGTTTTAGCTGAGAAAGTTTTTTTCTATATTCAATTAAAAAATTCTACAAACATATTACTAATTACAATAACTACAAACTAAGTTACAATACTACAAAGGCGATGTCACGGGGAGCGAAATACTATGTCTACCCTGCGGCCGTTCTAAAAGTAATCAAAAAATACATAAAACTACATATAACTATTACAGAAAAGGAATTATAAAGTACAAACTGAAAATACGGATACAAGCAAAGGTAACCTGCAACCAAATAAAGTAATTGCATGGGTAGATTTGTAGGCTGAGAACCAAACAGGTTAATCTGCAAATTCAATTATTTGGTCGCAAGCTTCCTTGAGACATTACATGATTACAAAACAAAGAACTACTAAAACAAACAAATACGGAAGGGCTTTGGGTGTTCTTTTTAGGCATATACGTAGTATTCAGTCAAAGCGTTCTGTTTCGAAGATATAATTCATTGTTGCATTCAAGATTTATCTATTGGCTTCGAAGGGCAAATTTTTATTTCCATACAGAAGAAGTTGCAAAATGTTGTTGTGTGGAGCCTCAGAGTATCTGTGGGCTTCGAGCACATCATTGACACTAGCGAGAAGATCGTGTCTTTGCTCTGTGAAAGAATTGCAAAGCAGCAAAAAGTGTTCCGTATCTTCGATGCCATCGTTAATTGAGCACATTGGATTGACTGTATCTTGAAAATTATGTTTGAATTAGTGGAAATTTAATTTGGTTAGCCCCACCCTGAATTGAGTTAAATATGCAATCCATTTTGGATTATGAATGCCATATACGGAATTAGCAGGAGGCCTAATATGCAAAAATAGTTTCTTCTTAAGGATGCTGACAGAAGGGGATTCTCTTAACTCGGGATCAAGCTTATTCGATTCAAATAAACAGTCAGTGTAGAGATTAGATCTGAATTTTTCTGTTCTTGCCCTTATTTGCCCTACAACTGGTTGATTTCGAAAAGGGTAGCTAGTTTCATGCAGTGGTGGAATATGGTCCCTCGTGTAATCAGGAGTCAAGTTATTGATGAATTTATAAAAAAGAATAAGACGTCTACTCCATCTTCTAGAGCTCAACGATTCCCATCCAAGTTCATTGTACAGCCTTCCCGAGATGTTCCTCTCCTCGTTCCTGTCACTGCCAAGGCAGCAGAGTATTTCACAGATTCGAGTTTCTCCATCAAGTAATTTACAGAGCAATCATCTCTTTGAGGCACATGATAAATCACATCGCCGTAATCTAAATGGGGTCTTACGTACAATTTATACAGCTCACTCAACGTATTTCTGGACAGATATTTGGACATAAGCTTCAGCATTCCGATCGCTTTTCTTGACTTAGCTATTGCCGCTTGTATATGAGCCGAGAGCGAAAGATTAGAATCTAGTGTTATGCCTAAATGTTTATGTTGATCCACTGTGGATACGGCTACATCATTAAAGAGAATCACAGGATGATCAACTTTCACATTTTTCCTTGAAAAGACTAACTCAACAGCTTGCTTCCGGGGGTCCGGATTAAAGGACATTCTCCAATCACGTGCCCATAATGTTCTAAGATCCAGGTCATGGTTCATGTCATTAGCAGCAATGGCAGGATCTTGTACGATGGTAAAGAGTGATGTGTCATCTGCAAAAAGCTTCACACTGCACTTCAAATTTTGTGTGAGATCATTTATGTATATTAAGAGAAACAAGGGGCCCAGGATCGAACCTTGCGGAACGCCAGCAGAAATATTCCCCCAGGTGGAGGTCTGACCATTCAGGACAGTCCTCTGTTTCCTATTTGACAAGAAACTTTGAAGGAGTAACAGTAGATTTCCTGAAACACCACATCTTTTAAGCTTATCGATGAGACCCTCATGCCAAACCCTGCCAAAGGCTTTAGAAATGTCTATATAAACAGAGCGAACTTCTAGGGTAGGATTGCGAGCCTCGCGTATAAATTTGTATAAAAACATCGATCGATTCGTGCTCTTTTTAGAATAGCTAAAAGGTCTATTCAACGATCACTTCGTGACAATAGGCCCAAAACTGGTTAGCGTGATACGAAGTGAGACGACAGATGATCCATTGCAGCATTTATCTGCAGAGATACCATCTGTTATGCCTCCCTTCGCATTCCAAAGGATTGATGAAAATCTTGTTAAGAGAGAGCTAAACAGGCTTAAATGCTCGAAATCTCCTGCACATGAACAATTTCCGGTTAAAGTGGTAAAAGACGCCGTCGAAATATTGTCCAAACCACTAGCAACAATTTTCAACTCTTTCAGGGAAGAGGGGATCTTTCCAGAGATCTGGAAACAAGCGATGGTAAATCCTATTTTCAAAACAGGACAAAAATCTGACTTGTGCAACTACGAGCCAATTCCTGTACTTTCAATGCTGTCAAAACTGTTCGAGAAAACTGTGCATGATTAAGTTTCAACATTTATGAAAGATCATGGTCTTTTTTCAAACTGTCAACACGTCTTGAGACAGCTTCATAGCACAGTTACGTCACTGCTCAATGTGACAGAATGTGGTTCTCCGATATCGACAGAAAAAAGGTAAACATGAGTCTTTCTCGATATCAAAAAGGCCTTTGATACGGTCGAACATGATCTGCTACTGGCAAAAATAGCTATCTATGGCATCGTTGGGGGTCTTCATCAATGGTTCTCATCCTACATGACGAGGAGAGAACAGTATTGCCAAAAATGTGCCCAAAGGTCGAGTCGAAAGGTTGTAAAATTCGGAAAACAACAGGAATCATGCTGTGGGCCACTTTTATTCATCATTTATGTAAATGATTTTGCACAGTATCTGGTTAGTTCATTGCCAAATATGTATGCAGATGATTCCAGAGTAACATACTCGGGAAAAGATATACCACATTTTGCGATGACTTGAGAAGGAACTAATGAATCTTTCAGAGTGGATGAGGCAAAACAAGCTTAGTCTAAGGTAATGCTAAGAAATCTGAATCCTTGATTGTTGGTCATAAAGGACAACTTAACGGTATCCATGAACCGGTGCAGCCAAAGGTTGATGAGGAACCGATATGAGGAGTTCAGACTGTTCACAAGAGAAACCTGTTGGCTATGGCGTCCCACAGGGTTCACTCCTCGGCCCAAGGCTTTTTTCTATGCATGTGAATGATCTTCCTGACTGCACATCAAGGGCAACTGTACATATGTTTGCAGATGATACTGAAAGCTTTTGTATTGGGGACACCTTGGATGAGGTCATAGAAGATTTACAGGTAACTGTCGATGAAATGGGACAATGGAGCCAAAACAATGGCCTTGTCATCCATCCAAAGAAGTCAGAAATTCTGTTGCTAACCAAGAATAAATTTATTGGTCCATTGAAGCAAGTTAAGCTTGGGGATAATGATATCAAATTTTTTGAAAAATCAAAATGCCTAGGAATGATACTAGATAGCCAACTCTCTTGGAAACTGCAGATAGAGAAAGTAAAGACAGACATGAGTTGTAAAATAAAGAAAGTAAAGTTGATGAGATATCTACCCAAAGAAGTGCTGTCTTCCGTTTATTTCAAAGCTACTTTGCCTGCAGCTATTTATGGAATTTCTGTTTGGGGTAGTAACAGTTCTTCGAAAATGAATGAATTAGAGTCATGCCATATCAGAGCTGCACGAATAATAAATAAAGTTCCAAAAACAGTAAAGAATGCGGATGTTTTAACAACTGTAAAATGGAAAGACCTATCATATATGTACAAAAGGAGACTTGCTTGCCTTTCACACCAAGTTTATAATAACAATGTAATCGAAGATATGAGAGACTACACACAAGATATGAGAGACTGTGTCCAGTTCATATTACCACGTCCGAGATCTAACATCGGAAGAAGCTCTTTTAAGTACAGAGCAGCACTTGTATGGAACAACCTACCTGTAGACCTAAAGAAGGTCACTAGCTATGACAGTTTTAAAAAGAGGCTGTCAAAGAACAACAAAATTTTAGACACAATATCTTTTACTAATTTCTCATTTAAGAAAAAGGGACAATCATTTTAATTATTTTTAAACTATATTTATTTTTAGATTGTTAGTACGTAAGCTTTTCCTTTACTTTGCAGGTCCACATCAGCTTTTAAGCTGACTTGATTATGACCTGCATTAACAAATCAATAAGGTATGTAATAATTATAACTTTATATAGCGCCAAAATCTATAAAATATATATTCTTTAGCGCTTAACAATAGCTAGGTTGAAAAATGTCCATATTTACATGAAAAAAGATCCAGAATCGATTACAGTTCAAAAGCAATAGAAAATAAGAATGTTTTTGATCTAGATTTAAAAGTAACAATGCTCTGCGAGTTACGAATGTTATAAGCTAAGCGGTTCCATAATGCAGAAGCAGCGACTGGAAATGCTCTGTCTCCGCACGTTTTGTATTTTGTTCTCGGAATCTTCAACTGTAAAGATGCATTTGACCTGAGGGAATATCTTTCTTGTCCTTGCATAGTGAACATACTCGTTATGTAAGATGGGGCCATGTTATTCAGCGCTTTGTATGTTAGCAACAATATCTTAAACTCAATTCTTTGTTGCACAGGTAGCCAGTGTAATTCCTCTAAAGCAGGAGTGATATGATCATACTTTTTTATTCCAATTATTATCCTTGCAGCTGCATTCTGTACGCGTTGCAGTTTCTGTATTTGGCAATCTGGCAGACCGTATAGTAGGCTATTGCAGTAATCAAGTTTATTTGTAATGAAAGCATGAACCATTGTCTCCGTGGATTTCACGTCAAGATACTTTCTTATATGCCTGATGTTTCTTATGTGATAAAAAGCTGTGGAACAGGTCTTTGTTATTTGATGCTCCATGGACAAATTTTCGTCAATCATGGCTCCAAGATTTCTCAAAGAAGTGATTGGTTTTATTTCAGTGTCACCAATCTTTATAGAATTTATGTTCAATTTACTTAAGTTGTGCTTTGACCCTATTACCATGAACTCTGTCTTTCCATCATTTATCTTGAGCTTATTAGCAAGCATCCATTTCCTAACATCGGATATACAGGCCTGAATTGACTGGAGTGCATCCTCTTGTGAGACTTGGTCAGTGGGTTTGAACGATAGGTATATCTGATGGTCATCTGCGTAACCATGTGCATTTGGGAGATGTTTTGCGATTACATCAAACAGTAAACTTGCGTAGATAAGGAAAAGGATTGGGCCTAAGTAGGATCCTTCGGGGACACCGTATTCAAGTTCAGTCCTTTCAGATAGCTTCCCTTTGACTTGCACACACTGATATCGGTTGCTCATGTATGATTGCACCCACTGTAATGCTGTTCCGGAGAGCCCTACCTTTTTCTTAAGAATTTCCAAGAGAATGGCATGATCAATTGTGTCAAACGCCGCACTAAGATCTAACATCACTAACAGGGTAACTTTCTGGGCATCCATATCAAGGCGAATGTCTGATAGTACTTTAATCAGTGCAGTTTCCGTGCTATGATACTCTTTATATGCTGACTGGAGAGCTGGTAAAGGACAATGCAGATTCATATGCGATGAAATTTGTTTCACAGAAGCCCGCTCTGCTATCTTAGAGATGAACGATAGATTGCTGACTGGTCTGAAATTTGGGAAAATAATATCCAAACCAACTTTTTTCAACAGAGGTATTATAAATGCCTCCTTCCAGATTCCTGCAAATGAACCACTTTGCAGGGATAAATTAATGATGTGAGTTATGAAAGGTAAGAGAACACCCAAACATTCTTTGATCATCCATGTTGGTAGTGGATCTGCTATACATTGCTTGTTTGGGGATTTAATGACAAGTTCCCTCACTTGTTGTTCTGATAGAATCTCGAAATTAGAGAACTCCTTTTTAGGCTTATAACTTGACAAATAATCTGAAGTTGTTGCATCTGTTTCAATGCTGTCAAGCTCTTCTCTGATTGACTTAATCTTTGTGACAAAAAAGTTGCTAAATTCGTTGGCAAGCTCAGTTACGGATGTAGCTGTTGGATATTCAATCTTCTCTTTAGGCTTGGAAACCGAGTTGATAAGGGAGAAAAGTTTCTTTTGGTCACCACGACATTCTTCAATTTCGTCAGCATAGAACTTTCGTCTTGCAATGTTTAGCTGATGTGTGAACGCATTTCTCTTGGATTTGAATAAGATTTTATCGTAATCTTTTCTCGATTTTCGCCACTGCTTTTCTGCTTTTCTTCTAGCTGCCTTTGCTTCCTTAACAATGGTATTAAACCATGGCAGGACTGGTCTCACTACAGTTAATCTTGTTTTTAGAGGAGCATGTTTGCCTAAAATTGATATAAGATGGCTGTTATATATTTCTACAAGATGATCTAAACTTTTATTTTGGTAGTTTTCTGATCCCAGTGGTGATGATTTAATGTCAGATTTGAACTGTTTCATATCAATGTTCTTCAACTTTCTATAAGAAATTTGCCTTTGCTCCAACAATGGTTTTGGGCAAGAGAACTGACATTGCACAAATGAATGGTCTGAAATTAAATGTGTTTGCTTGGGGGAATTAAGGGTAATGCTATCCCCTTTCCTACTAATAATTAGGTCATGTGTGTGGTTTGGCTCATGTGTTGGCTAATGTACATGTTGTTCCAGACCTAAACTTTCTAAGAACTCCATAAATCTTGATGCACATGGATCATCCTCCATATCTACATGAATGTTAAAATCACCAGTAATTAGGAGTGGCTCTGCAAACAAGATCAGTTGCTGCAAGTACTTTGAAATCTCAAACAGAAAAACACTCAATGGGACAGGATGGCTAACAGAGTATGGTGGCCTGTATATGACTGATAGTCTAAGTTTAAAGTTTCCAGTTTGAACTAACCACTCTGAAAATTCAGATGAATCAGTTTCTCCTCCATCCAACTTTTTTGCATTCAAAGAATTTCGGGACAGTAGTGCAGTACCTCCGCCCATGCGATCTGAAGACCTTGGCTGGTCTAAGAAAATGTAACCCTCTGGCTGACAAGCTGCCCTAACAGCATCATCATCACCTTTTAACCATGTTTCTGTGACCATACACAGGTCAACTCCATTTGATATCATATAATCAACAAAACTGTCACATTTGTTCCTAATAGATCTTGTATTCACGATGCAAAATTGTAATTTTTTCTAGGGTCTGGTAAATAAATGACGAGAAGGTTGAATGCGGATAAGATTATTCCAGTTTACTCCCCTGTGTACTTTCCTGCGCTTGCCACCTCTTCTACTTCTTCTGGTAACTGCAGCCTTTTTGATTAAGTCAAGTGCTTTCAATTTAGTAAAATTTGCAGGACTGAGAGAATGTTTCGTTGACTTGTTGAAAGCAATAAGCTGACATTTTGTGTACTGAAGTCGATCCATGTTTGATAGTGATGGAGAAACCAAGTGTAGAGTCAGGCCGGTTTGGACTTTAACCTTTCATTGCTTGGTGAAGCCATTTAGGCCACCTCACCGTCATCTTTCAAAGTGTAAAAACAGCGCTGCTCTGTGCTTCTGCTGTGGTAGTGACACAAACCATGTCTGCCTCATGGACTGATCAACACATTCAAAACATTTGCTCAGCAAAAACCTCCCGAAAACAATGAATTGGAGCGAAGTTTTTTAGCAGTCCAACAGTGTGCAGCCGTCATGAGGCGCACAACAACAACATACAACGGAATATATGTATGTATGTATGTATGTATGTATGAAATATCTTTGGATAACGGTAGATGAAAAGTTAAGCTGGAACGAACAATATAAAAGCCTTAAATGCAAAGTAAGAAGTGGACAGTCCTCGATTCACAAACTTAAAGATATCTTACCCCAAACTTAGTTAAGCAAGTCCACAGAGCCCTGGTTGAAAGACACCTGCGATACGGTAATGAACTATGGAGCAATTTGTCTGATACCAAATTAAATCACTTGCAGCTTCTCCAAGACAGAGCTCGCACATTGATTGAAAGCTCCAATGTAAAGGACGGATGGAAGTGCAAATGGCACTCTGTCTCTTACCTTATCAAATATGACATGGCTGTTATGGTATATAAGACAATGAATAATTTATGTCCCGCCTTCAGGGTAATTTATCACGAGATCTCAAATATCTGCATACGCAACAAGAATCTGCCAAGATATTGATATCTGAAACCGAAACCTAGATTTTTCAAAAAGAGTTCCTTTATTCTGGTGCTAAACTGTGGAATGATATAACTCTCGAAATAAAGAATAGGCCCACAGTCTCAACTTTAAAGAATCCGTAAGAAGAGCAGCAATTGCCTAATGGTTCAATTTCATATTATTCTTTGTAGATATAATATAGTACGTTGTTCTTTTTTCTTCTTACTATTATTTTTCAAACTATGATTTTATTGCATTAGCTGATAGGGATAAGAAGTTAAAGATGATTAAATGAAATGAAAATGAAATGAATCCTTCGACGTCCTCCATCTTGAAAAGGACGAAAAAACAACAACCTTAACATCCTCCAGCTTCTACCCCAGCCTTTACCCAGCTTTTAATATGCGCACTGGTGCACAATGGGCCCACAGGTGGAAATTTGACCAAAATTAATTTTTTTCAAACATGAAATTTCATACAGGCAAGGAAAGCTGAGATTCTGGGCTTTCCGAAGCTTTTTGAATTTTTTGTTTATCTATTTTCAGCAAAGAGTTACATTATTTTGAAAATGAACAAATTTTATCATGAATGGCAAAAATTGGAAAATAAGGAAAATTTCTCAAAAATGCTGAAAATGCCTTCATCCAAGCTAAAATTTACTTGCATTGTATTAAAGTTTAGAGAATATCAACCAGAATATCATGAAATGCGGTATGCTGTTGATTATCACGAAAGTTATTCTTCAAAATCATGGAAATAGCCACAAAAATCAGAATTGTCCACAAATCTGTGGTCATTTTTTCGCCTTAAACTTGAAATATATCAAATTTTAAACCATATACTTTTCTGAAAATATAGATCAAGTGTGGCAAAGTGCTAACTGATTCAATATTAGCCCGTTCATATTCTTTTAATGAAGTGCATTTGCATTTTAACGTCAGAAATCATTCAAGTCAGTTGGCCCCAGACCCCTTTAAAATTTACGAAGCTGCAAAACTTTTACATTTCTGAATTCACCTTAAATCACGCTTCAAATGAGCTATAAACCAGCGCCTGATTTCTTTTCATTCTTAAAATATAGTGGAATTTCAGATTTCTTTGCTAAAAAAAATGCCCAAATATGGCACATCAGCTCTAATTGGGTTCTAGGCCTAGAATTTTCGCTCAAAATTAACTTTTTGAGGTCTCTACGTCTACGTTGCAATATCCCTCAAGCCATGCAAGTAGAAAATCAGCTTTCTTTCCCTCTGAAAAATATCATGAAATTTCCAAACATTGACATTCTGGGCCCACCGTGTGGTGCTTATTATTCATGAGATATTGCGCTCTGATTACGGCTGATCTATGATACCGCGTTCGATTCGATCTCATATCGACTCTCGATTGTCCTTCCATCCCCAGCTTCTTCAAATGCTGCAAGCGCGAAACTTCAAAGGTTTGGAGGAAGTGCTTTGAAGTTGAAACTTGAAGTAAACAAAATGCAAAGAATCCTAGGTAAGACTCGTTTGTTTCTTGTTAAAAACTAACTGAATGCATGTACCATTGTTAGGAAGTAGTTTACAATATACGGATTATGGTTCTTTTCAAATTTGTTTCAGCTTTCCTCGTGGAGGTTGTTGTGAAATCTTCATGCAGCTACAGATATCACGATATGTCTTTTAAGGTGTGCCAAGGAAGAAAAATATACTCATGATAAGATATCATTCGACATAACAGGAAGTAAAAATAAGAGAGAAGAGATGCGGCAATATTTAGTAATAGGCTTAACGTCATGTAAGTCATTGTTTCTTCCATCTTTCTTCATTTACGAAAACCTTTGATTTGTTTGCCTTAGAACGGCTCCTCGACGTTAGTCTTCAACGAGAAATCCCATATGCAAGTCGAACTTTCTTTTCACATTTACAGGTGGATTTGAGGCAATGGATTATTGGTAGATGTCATCAAAAGAACAAGTCTGAACAAAAGATGGACATTGAACATTTCTCAAATGTATACTGCGAAGGATATTAGTGGATTTGTTGACTGATGTCGCTGCAATGAAATTGTCTTTTCTGCGAAGAAACGTTGCTCCTTCGGTCAGTGAATTCATTTGCATATCCTTCATTGTAATGAAACTCATTTGAGGTGAATGCTACAACTAATTTCGCCAACGACTTTGAAATTTCTGTGTGCTTTTCGATTTACCGAAAGTTTCCCAAAAAATTTAGGCCAAAGGTCTTACTAAGCTCTCAATTAATCTTAATTAATTAATTAATTAATTAATTGATTAATTAATCTTAATTAATTAGCTCTCAATTAAAATTAAAGGTTTTACTAATCTGCTGCGTTTCCCAGTTTCCCAGCCTTCCCGACTTTCCAGGGAATTTTGCTCCGTTGCCAAGTTTACCAAATTTCCCAGGTTTCCTAGGAATTTCCCAGCTATTTTCGCCGAAAAATATACCCAGCTCTCCGAATCGGAGCTTTCTCGGAGGTTAGGAAACCTAGGAAACTGGGAAACAATTTACCCAGAAAAATCGTAGGAATTCCTAGGAATACTCAGTTTTTTGGCACGGTTCGAACAAAAAAGACAAAAATATCATCGTTATTGGGTCATTTTATGGAAATCAACAGAGAATTTATTGAAAAGGTCAATCTCTGTGTATTGTGAGCTGCAGGTTTAACAATAAAACTGTTTTGGCTCTTTCATGATTTTAGCGGGTATTCTGTTATTTAGGAAATTGTTTCAAGAAGTCAATACGCACAAGCACAGAAATGAAGCAAATGCTCAAATCAAAGTTGGGCATTGCGTAGTAGCTTCTAGTTTCCGCTGAAATAACGACTCATATCCAGAGAGTATTTTTTGGTCACCCTGTATTTTCTCGTACAAAAGGTGATCTCAATTGGTTTGTAAGATTGGGACTATGGTACATGAGACTAGCAACTACATTATTTGAAGCAGACATGCTTGATGTGAGAACACGAATATGGGTGTTCGTTTTCAACACCAACATGATCAAAGTAAATCTCTTGAGGTTACTAGTTTTGATGAAGGGGGGAAGTAGCAAACAACAGCTTCAAGACACTTTGTGCCATTCATGAAAGTAAGATTTTGTATCAACTGTGTTGGTCAACTTCAGTTGAAGATAGCCGCAAGCAAGCAAATTTGCAATCAAAATTAAACTCTAAGTGGCCTGAGTTAAAAACAATTTAAGGCACTGAACATAACAATCATGAGCCTTACAAATAGGATAGAGAGACAAAAATGTGATTTAAAATGCGGCATCTGAAATATAAACTTAAAATGAAAAATGAAACAAATTTGAAAAAAACACACTTCAAAGTTGGGATCCGATAGTATCAGCAAAAACTAAACTGACTGCAAAGTACTGCAGGGAACCAGTAATTATGAAACTGCTAAGAAAGTTTAGAACTTAACAAAAATTGTCTCACGAGTATAATTTCATCCAAGCATTTCATGAAATGTAAGTGTAGGCAGGTGAATTACCTGGCATGCTGATATTACAATTCAATGCTTTGTCTTCGGCAGTCGTGTGCTTGATGAGATTGTGCTCCGCAAGCTCTGCTCCATTCTGGAACCCTTTACCACAATTCTGGCAAACGTAAACCATAACATTGATGTCATTAGTAGACATTGCATCTATTTCAAATGCATTCATTCCTGCAATGTATTAAAGAATATGCATCAAAAACATGCATTTCTACACATCAAGTAAATTGGTTAAAGTGACTCAGCAAGGCAATGCATGAACAGTTGGCAATTTCCATGTCTAGCAGCTCGGCTGATAAAAACTTCAACAGCGATAAGCACAACCATTGTATCAGCCAGTGGCACTCTACCACATATTGGGGACCAAGCTATTGTTTCAGTTAAAAAGTACTGTTTAATTCAATTGTTTTCACACAAAAGCCTTTTGTTATTTCACACAAAAACCTAATAACAGGAGTGATCGCATCCCCTCTTTCTACCAACAGTGGTGGGCCAACTCTTTGCCTAAACAAGCAGCTGCTTCAGCTAATGCCAGATTGATCTGAAGAAAGCTCGCATCTGAATGAACGCCGAGAATAAATGTCTCCATCTGGCAATTTCCATTCATTCTGGTAATAGACACTATGTTCAGTTAAAGGTCAAAACATTTTTGGGACACCTGTTCTATTGGGTGCATCAAGAACAACTTTACACTTTTGGCAGATCATACAATGGCTAATTCCGAAGATTTATGACTTCCAATTTTTGCAAAGTGGGAATTTTTTTGCAAAGCCTCTTTGATTTCTGTTTTTAGAGCCATAAGACACCTTCTCGAAATTTTGGTCTTGGAAGTACTGAAAATGATAGAATCATATCAATCATATTTTCGAAAGACTTGAAATGAGTGGATAAAGAGAACTTTTTCATGTTGACTTGAGTGCTTAGAAATTAATTACCTGGTGTCGCAGAAGAGCAACGGATTTAAAAAATTCTGACAAAAGCTGTTGCAAAGTAATGGTTAAATAATCATTTTTCTCTAAATCTGCAATGATTAGTTTAAAGTTTGACACATTTTTTCAGAATTTTGGTGACTTGGTTGCAGGGATAAAAATCAACAAACTTTAATTCGTTGCCTGGGCAAAACCAGAACTGTCAACATTTGTGCAAAGTATACTGCGAAATTAAAAGCATGGCATACATCTAACTTCACAGGATTGCAGACAAGCACACAATTGGATCAAGAAACTGTGAAAAAGGGGCCCCTTGCTGATTCTTGAGTTACCTAGTTTGAGGAAGCTTTCTGTGTTCATTTCCAATAAAAAATTCAACTCTAATGATAGGCCTAGTCATTTTAGAAAAAGTGACTGTGTCTTGACCGAAATCTTTGTAAAAATTATCTGTTAAATGTTCAATTAACTTGTGCGTTGCATGCTTGACAGCAGTCTTCGGCAGTGGATATCACCTCGGGGACCATCAACACATGCGTGGCGTGTAAAATTTCGTCGATTCGATTACGTAATGTCACTATTTTCATCACGAATTTTTAGTCATTTGAAAGGAAAGCGAAGTCAAGCATACAAATACGCCACAGAACAATCAATTTTCGATAGGGAACAATAATAGCAGTTTTCAAAATCCCTAACGACATCGTTTCATGGCAGCTTGGCACAGAAATTTATTCATCTCATAAGTTAACCGGGCTTTCGACAGCAATGCTCACAGAGCTGATGCTTTGCTTAGGCCAATTTATCCGCGTGAGATCAACCGCGCAACATTTGCTTCTATACCAAACTTCCAGAACGATCGGTCATGAAATTTTATTCACTGTTTCTTGCAGGCACATATTAAACACAACTGCAGTCAAGATTTGATACAACGTAGGCAAAGTTTCCCGTAAATCGAGCTGCAAATCTTACTTTACTGCTCCTTGCCACTGCAACAAAAAGGCTGCAGATATTTGAATGATCAATAAATATCCACAGCGCATGCGTTCATAGCCACCGCGCTGATTGGCTGTCAAATTGACCCAAAAAAGCTATAAAACGATGGGGGGAGTACCGCGTATCCCCAACAATTGTTGTTTTCATTCAACTTGTTATGTTCGTTTGAGATGGCCTAATCGTTTCGTGTTGTCCTTCGTTGCCATTATTTTTAACAGGTTATGGACCCAGAACACTGGACAAACATGGGCTAAACGAACAGAGAGCTTTGTGTTCAGTTTTTCTCGCACTGAAGGATGGATTCGTCATCTGTTGATACGATGAACGTGCTAAAGTTTGCAAAGCTGAACGGAGCTAACTATCGAACATGGGCGTTCAACATTAGGTTGTATTTGGAGAGTCTGAGGTTGTATCTGGAGAGTCTGGATCCGTTTGAACATGCGGATGGATCAGCTGAAGCTCCTACTAGTACTGATGGTGATGATGATGATGATGATGATGATGATGATGATGATGATGATGATGATGATGATGATGATGATGATGATGATGATGATGATGATGATGATGATGATGATTGATGATGATGATGATGATGATGATGATGATGATGATGATGATGATGATTATGATGATGATGATGATGATGATGATGATGATGATGATGATGATGATGATGATGATGATGATGATGATGATGATGATGAGGATGATGATGATGATGATGATGATGATGCAACTTTGTTGAGAGCCTTCAACTCTCGAGCAAAGAAAGCGTGGACATATATTTGCTTGGCCGAGGAACCTAAACAGGAAATTCATGTCAGAGATACGAAAACTGCGAAGGAAGCATGGGATGCACTCAAAAATCAGTTTGCATGTGAGTCAATCCTACAAAAGGTCAGATTGCGACAGCAGTATTATTCTTGTCGATTTCTAAGTGGTGGAAACATGATGGAGCACATATCACATTTGAGATCATTGCATGATCAGCTAAAGGAAATGAGAGCGAGTATTGATGATACAGAATTGGCAATGAAACTACTTGCTAGTTTGCCTGAAGAATTGAAAGCCTTAATCACTCTTCTTGATGCTGTTGGGGAAGATAACTTGTCCTTTGAAAAGGTAAAAGGTATGCTGTTAAATGATCCTGATCGTAGTTTGGATACTTTTTATGCAAGAAAATCTGAAGATGATTTTTCTGCCAGACGATCAATGGAACACAGAAGGAGGAAGGAGGGACGTGGCCCAAGTGGCCCTGTGAATAAGGAGGTGAAGTATGATAAACCTTTTCGTCGAACATGTCATAACTGTAAGGAAAAGGGACATTTTGCAAGAGACAGTCGAAAGAAAGTTCCTAGGGATAATTCGCAACGTGGTAATGTTCGAAGTATGTCATCTGCTAATCATGCTGAGGACAATGATCCTGTTCAATTTATTTAAGAGGAAGCATTGATTACCTCTGGTCAAGTCAATAATTCTGAATGGATTATTGATTCTGAAGCAACGCAACACATGACATTTAATAAAGATCCGTTATCTGATTACGTGGAATTCAAGCAACCATGCATTGTTAATCTTGGAGATAGTGCTACAATCTTTGCATATGGCAAGGGTACTTACCATCTTGTGGCAGATCTAGAAGATAGTGCTCAGTATATTGCACTCCACGATATTCTTTACCTACCTGATCTTAACAAAAACTTGTTTTCTGTTCGAGCGATGACAAAACTTCGAGCTTCTGTGGATTTTGAAGGAAATGTTTGCCGAATTTCAAGAAATTCAAAGTTATTAGCTGTTGGTGAAGTGCAAGGAAAACTGTATACTATGAAAGTTGTTCCTGATGAGCATTTAAATATTGCAAGGGATAACACTGATGTGCAGTTGTGGCATTGTCGTTCTGTCTTGAGGATATACGTAATAGTCAAAGTTAAAATTGATCTGTTTTCCTCATAAGACAGACTCTCATCACCGTACAGAAGTTGTAAAAAGCTATTGCTCTCGACAGAATGCCCACTATCTTGAAGAGCAACATCGACATCAGTGAGAAGATTGCATCTGTGTTCTTTAAAAGAGTCGCAAAGCAGAAAGAAGTGTTCCATATCCTCTATACCATCATTGATTGGACACATTGGAGTATTTACGTCTCTAAAATAGTGTCTAAATTTGTGGAAGTTGAGTTTGCCCAGTCCGATCCTGAGTTGAGTAAAGTATGCAACCCCTTTTGGATCATGAATACCATATGTGGAGTTCGCAGGTGGTCTTATTCGTGCACATAGTTTCTTCTTTAAAATGCCAACAGTGGGTGATGTTCTGATCTCAGGATCAAGTTTGTTCCATTCCAATAAACAGTGAGGATAAAATTTTGCTTTAAATTTTTCCGTTCTTGCCCTTATTTGCCCCACGACAGGCCGACTTCTAATAAGATAGGTAGTTTCATTGAGAGGTGGAATAGGGTCTCTCGTGTAATCAGGTTGACAAATTTATAGAAACGAATAAGCCGTCTACTCCATCTTCTTAAACATAAGGGTTTCCATCCTAATTCATTGTACAATCTTTCCCGAGAAGTGGCATGTCTACTGAGAAGTTCCTGTTACTGCCAGTGCAGCAGCGTACTGTACCGGGTGTCCCAGAAAAAACGCAACAGATTTGATCAGGGATAGCGACAAGAATTTACAGCGAATCAACCCAAAATGATTTTTGAAATAATCCTCGATTGTCAACTTGAAGAAACATATCTCACTTGTTGATATTGATGAATTGAGGATGGGAATATTAATATTGAAAGTCCATTTTTGCCCCCACTACCAAACCAGAGCTTTCGGATTTTGGCTTAAATGCAAACGCGCTGTTTAGGGGAATCTCCTTAGTCATAAGCATAACGTAGTTGTTATGAGCAAGAACCCACACATTGAGCAAATTTTTCAATAGAAAGTCGAAAGATGCAAAATGGGCAAACATGTTATTGCATATATGCACAAAGGAATGTCTCTTCAATCACAGTGCACTTACAATAAAGCCAAGCACAGGTCAGCATTTTCAAGGATCTTATTCATGGATACTTTTCCCGTGGGTACATTTGACTGTGTTTTTTTTTTATTCATATAAAACAATCTACAACAATGTTTACACTCTTCTATACTTATCCAAAACTACTAGACAACACCACAGGGACAATACCAAGAGGGGCAAAAAAACAACGACTACCCCAAGGCCAAAAACATAAAGACTCGTAATAATGCTGAGACAGATTATACACAATGGATCAATTCAAACAACGAAAGTTGCACAACTAACTTATTTTTCACACTCACTCGTGCAAACTAGTTCAACTGTTTAACCGATGCAATTCTAACTTTTTTGAGAGTTTGTAAAATAAAGAAAGATTTCTCTTGAGGGCAAAATTTATGTATTTGATTGTGAAGATAAGGTCTGGATTTCTATTCAGTTATTTTCCTCAGCACAAGGCTTTATACTCTTATTTCTCGGAAATTCCGGAGATTCCCCAAACATTGCGTTTGCAGTTTAGGCCAAAACCCATAAGCTCTGGTTTGGAAGTGGAGGCAAAATTTACTTACGGGATTAATATTCTACTGTCAATTTTTGTTTTTTTTTTGTCATCTTATTTAATATCGATGATTTTATTCTTCTACATATATACAATATATACATAGGAAACTAATCTAAATCGATAAATAGATAAATAAAAATATATGTATATACAGGAAAGATTAAGTTTCTGTCACATGCTGACAAGCATTGCATTTGCAGTTTGGGCCATTCCACTTCTTTATCATCAGAGACGCAAAAACACTGCAAACCTACAAACCTGGTTTGGAGGAAGGTTTTGGCAAAAATTGAGGAAGGTTTTGTTGTCAAAAATAAAATTTTGCTTTGTTAGCATAGTTCTTATACGTGTGCGGTAAGTATGGAAAATAAATCATCAATAAATACATAGAATCATTAAAAATCATGTCAACATGTCAACTATATGCAGATGGTAAGTTTATATTTCAAAACGATATCAAAGAAGAAAAATCAAGTTTGATCAGTCAATGTGATGAAGGAGAAAAAGTTTATGAGGAAATATGCATATGTGTCAGGAAAAAATGATTATTGAAAAGCTTTCATTTGAAGTGCAGTTAAAACTTCACAGCAAATGCAGCAAAAAACTGCACTGCATGAAGCCCATTAAAGGCGTAAAAGTCAAGAGATAGATATTTTCCGGGTGTCCCAGAAAAGTGCCTATGTCTGCAAAATCACCAAAATTTTGTTGTCAGGTATTGTTCGGGATACTATCAGCGAAAGTCTTTTGGATTTCCCCCTGAAGAGCCAGACGCCAGTCGAAGCGCTTTGGATTCTGCGCAGTATCGATCCGACGGTCATCGCCCTTCATCCTTCCTTTATTAACTCGCGCATGCCCCAAAATGCTTCGCTCATCCCATTGATCAGCGAGCCAATCAGAGTTAATGTCTTTTCTTTTGTCATTCACAAAAGGGGGAATTCGCAGTATCCCGAACAAGGTAGATCTTCAAATTTCTTTTCTTACCAGTAGATCAAAACAAATTATTTTTGCAAGCTGATCTTTTGATTTGTTTCTAGATCAAGTGAATCAAGCTCTTTTTAGTCTGTCTGGTTTTGAAGTCTTCTGCAAGAAAGCACTTGTGTTTATTTGAGTAATTTCTTTTGTTATATTGAGTTTCTTGTTTGGTCATGAATATTAGGATGAAACGTGAAATGTTATTGTAGACTCGAAGAAGACTGAAAAATTCTCAATGTAACGACTCTTAGAGGCAAGATTAGCGATGTTGCATAAAGAGTGTTGCATAGAATGAGGTTTTTGATGCATTATTTCATACCCGTTAAGCAAAGAGAACAAATAGTTTACCATCATGGAATATATTTGATTTGTTGACACAAGAGATGAAAAAATTTTGTAACTTTCGTAATCAAATTTTAGCGAATTTGCAAATGGGAGTACCGTTTTGGACACCCAGTGGCTTTGTTCCCTCTTCATTGCCCCAATACCTTTCAATTAATGAATTGCTTCCTTAAGACTATGGCCTCCTTTGTATCTAAACCTAGTTAGAGCCCTGATAATTTCACTCAAACAGACAAATGATACGGGAAGATCCTTAATTACATGCTTTTGCCTGGTTCACAAAACACCGTCGCACTGTTTTCCAGTAATTATATATTGTGTTAAAATGAGGAAGGTTGAAAGTATAATTCCAGGTTTGGAGGAAGGTAAACAACTTTTTGTAGCTCTGTTTATCATGTGTTTAAAACTATTCAAATTTTCGGCGGATTTTATTTCATTGGGCAGTCCATTCCATATTTGAGGTCCCAAAGATCGCAGGCTATTAGAGCCAAAGGTGACTTGATTTGGTCTGTAATGCTGTAAATCATTTGGATTTCGTGATGAGTGAATGGAAGATTTTATTTTGAAAATTTCATGCATGAAAGATGGGTTTATATTTTTCAGTGTCTTAAAACCTCTATACAAAGAACTCTCATACGGGAAACATGCATAGTGCACCTTTCTGACTTCAAAAGTAAGTCGCCGTAAGAGGAACGGTGATCATTGTATAAAAATCTAAGGGCACGTTCTTGAATCTTTTCCATTTTTTGTAAAGCCTTAGCTGATGAGAAGTACCACACAACAGGGAAATAATCAAAATTTGAATAAACAAAACTCTGGACAAGGATTTTCCTTTCGTTAAAACCAATAAAGTGTTCGAGTCTTTTCAAGACATTGAGTTGAGAGGCAGCTTCTCTGCAAAGTTCAGAGATATGCTGTTCAAAATTTAGCCTGTAATCTAGCTGAATACCCAGCAATTTAACAGTTTCTTCTGATCTGATCATTTTACCTTGGATGTTAAAATTCTCTCCACTAGTATTTGTTTGATCCTTTCTAATGAGGAGTGCATGAAATTTTTCTAGATTGGCTATCATTTGATTTTCTTTTAGCCAGGTTAAAGCAGCTCCAGCTTCTTCTTCCAGTACTTCAATCAAATTTGATAAGGTCTTGGAAAAATAAGCTAGAGTGTTATCGTCAGCGTAATTATGTAATGTTGCTCGGTTAATGAACAAAAACAGATCGTTTATGTAAATATTGAAAAGAATAGGACCCAAAACAGAGCCTTGAGGTACCCCTGATAAAATTGTTTGGAAAGAGCTATATGTATTATTGATTCTAACGGACTGTTTCCGCCGTTTCATGTAAGAGTAGATAAGGATCAGGGCATTTTCATCAAAACCATAGGCATGTAGTTTGGCTATAAGTAAATCGTGTGGAATACAATCGAAAGCTTTAGATAAATCCATAAGGATAGCTCCCACAATATTATCATTATCGAGTTTAACCTTCCATTCTTCTATCATTCTTATCAAGACATATTGTGTGCCATATGCTTTTCTATAGGCAGCTATAAAAAGTGAAAGGGTTTCATCTAAGTATGGGACCAGTTGGTTTTTTAAAATCTTGTCATAGATTTTGGAGAATATATTTAGAATACTGACAGGTCGAAAGTTTCGCTCAACTGTTCGATTGGCCTCCCCTTTATCCAAGGGACATACCGCAGCTCGTTTTCCATTGTTTGGAAACCTATAGTTTCGTATGCTGCTGTTAATGGCATCTGTTAAAGGGGCTGCAAGCTCGTCTGCAGCCAAAATCACAAGTTTTGGTGGTATTTGATCTTCCCCCGTTGATTTCCTACCGTCCAAGGACTTTGGTTGTTCCCTAACTTGACAAACTTGTACCTCATGAAAGGAAAATGAATTGAAATTGTTTTCAGGATTTTGAATGATAGCTAAGATACTTGGATGGTTTTTGTATTTTGCAAGAATCAGCCTAATGATTTGCAGATAATCATTGGTTGCAACCGTATCTGCAATGTTGCAAGGTTTTACACCACTAGACTTTTCTACTATGTTGATGTGATGATCGTTAAATATTTCGGTTACTTGCTGGTCGTCAGTTAAAATTTCATTATTTTTAACTAAGGAAATATCACCACCAGCTAAGCCTCCTTCGTTGGAGAGAAAAGGCTTGACAAGGTTCAAGAAAGCTCGATTCGATACAAGTCAATTTTCTGTTGCTTGCTTGAAATGCTGTTTAATTGCCTTTTTTCTCAAGGAAACACATTCATTTCTTTGTTGTTTAAATTCTAATTCATTTTCTTTCGTTGGATTTTTCTTGTATCCCTTTTGTAGCCTCGTTCTGGTATAAATTCCCTTTTTTAATTCCCTGGTCATGAAAGCAGCAGTGTTTCCTCGTAGCACTTTTGTTCTTAGGGGACATGTTTGTCAACCAATTTTCGAAAAGTACAGACAAGATCATCATAAGCTTGATCAGGATCGTCAGGAGCACCAAAATTCGCCAGCTTTAGATCTGACAAAAAATTTTCGGTGTCAAACTTTTTGTAGCTGCGATACTTGATTATGTTAGGCTTAAGTCTAGGGAGATGAGATTTCATATTTCATTTCCTTTATCATATTTACCCACAAATCCCTATCAGCTAATACAACAACAAGATAATAGTTTGTACAATAACAATAGTAAAAAAGAAAAATAAAAAAAGAACAATGTACTATATTATATCTACAAAGAATAAGATGGAATGTAACCGTGGTAAGTGCTGCTCTTCCTAGGGATCGTGCTTTGGGTTAAATGCTAGTGTAGCAAGTAGTCCTTCAGCTTCTTTTTAAATGTGATATCTGTGGGGCTATTCCTTATATCAAGAGGTATATCATTCCACAGTTTAGCACCAGAGTAAAGAAAACTCTTTTTTGAAAATTCTAGGTTTCGTTTTGGGATATCAATATCTTCGCAGTTTCTCGTTGCGTATGCAGATATTTGAGATCTCATGGTGAATTTTCCTTGAAGGCTGTTCGGACATAAATTATTCATTATCTTATATGCCATAACAGCCTTGTCATATTTGATAAGGTTAGAGACAGAGAGCCAATTACAAGTCCATCCGTCCTTTACATTGGAGTTTTCAATCAATGTGCGAGCTCTGTCTTGGAGACGCTGCAAATGATTTAACTTGGTATCAGACAAACTGCCCCATAGTTCATTACCGTATCGCAGGTGGCTTTCAACCAGGGCTCTGTAGACTTGCTCTAACCTAGATTGGGTAAAATATCTTTAAGTTTGCGAATAGAGGAAAGCCCACATTTTACTTTGCATTTAAGGCTTTTATATTGTTCGTTCCAACTTAAGTTTTCATCGACCCTTATTCCAAGATATTTCACTGTCTGAACTCTTCTTATCGGTTCCTCATCAACCTGTAGCTGCACGGGTTCATGGATACCGTTAAGTTGTCTTTTGTGGCCAACAATCAGATTTGTTAGCATTAAGACTAAGCTTGTTTTGTCTCATCCACTTTGAAATATTTCTTAGTTCGGTTCTCAAGTCATCGCAAAGTGTGTCTATATCCTTTGCCGAACATGTTACACTGGTATCATCTGCATACATGTTTGGGGAAGACTTAACCAGACACTGAGCAAAATCATTTACATAAAGGATGAATAAAAGTGGCCCAAGGTACGATCCCTGTGGTATTCCGTGTTTTACAACCTTACGACTCGACCTTTGACCACCTATTTGGCAATACTGTTCTCTCCTCGTTAGGTAGGACGAGAACCATTGATTAAGACCTCCAACAATGCCATAGGCAGCTAACTTTGCCAGTAACAGATCATGGTCCACCGTATCAAAGGCCTTTTTAAGATCTAGAAAGACACTCATGTTTACCTTTTTTCTGTCGATATTGGAGAACCACAATTCTGTCACATTGAGCAGTGACGTAACTGTGCTATGGAGCTGTCTGAAGCCATGCTGACAGTGTGAAAAATGACCATGATCTTTCATAAACGTCGAAACTTGGTCATGAACAATTTTCTCGAACAGTTTTGACAGTACTGAAAGTACAGAAATTGGCCTGCAATTACACAAGTCAGATTTTTGCCCTTTTTTGAAAATAGGAGTTACCATCGCCAGATTCCAGATGTCTGGGAAGATCCCCTCTTCCATGGAAGAGTTGAAAATTTCTGCCAGTGGTTTGGACACTATTTCAACGGCGTCTTTTATCACTTTAACCGGAATTTGATCATGTCCAGGAGATTTCGAGCATTTTAGCCTGTTTATCTCTCTCTTAACGAGATTTTCATCAATCCTTTGGAATACGAAGGGAGGCGTATCAGATGGTATCTCTGCAGATAGATACTGCAGTGGATCATCTGAAGTCTAACTTTGTATTTCACTGGCCAGTTTTGGGCCTATAGTCACGAAGTGATCATTGAATGCCTCTGAGATTTCACGTGGGTTTTCTAAGTTTTGACCCTTGTACGTTACAGAGGAAGGAAAAGTTCGCGTTTTATCCTTATTCAAAACTTTTTTGGCCGACTTCCACATTTCCTTAGGATTGTTGGAGGTCTCATCAATCAAACCCTGGTAATAAGTCTTAACTGATTTGCGTAGCTCAGCAGTGACCCTGTTGCGTAGTTTTCTAAATCTAGGCCACAGCTGCTGATCTCTCTCAGCTAAAACTTTATATTTATCCCTATCACGCATTAACTTCCTTATTCTAGCAGAAAGCCATGGAGCTGGTGCACGCCTTTGAATCCCTTTCCTTTTCTTTAAAGGGGCATGCACATCTAGAATTGACAGGAAGAGGTCTTATAAAGTATTTGCCATCTGATTAGGGTCCCCTGAGGCGGCGGAGATTGCACTCTCTAAGTCAACACTCTGTAAATCTTGGAGAAATGCTTCGCTATCATAGTTCTTTAGACTTCGAAATTCGATCACATGTTGTAGATTATCATAGGGACTCTTTTGTTCTCCTCTTCTATTGCGCTTTGCATTTAGTTTCCTAACCCCATAAATGACGTAGTGGTCGGTAATTCCTGATTTAATTACCCCACAATCAGAAATATGGTCCGGGCGATTTGTAGAGTAGTGATCAATAAGAGATTTTGTGATCTTAGCCTCTCCCTGGGCGTTAGTGTAGGTGGCAACCCTAGTGTATTCTGTAATTTTTTGCTCAAACTGAAATTCAGAATAAATCAATTTCAGTTTTCTTGAGTTGCCATCTTTAGGGCTTTTAAAATAACAGTTGGTATCTCCAATCAGTATTATCTCTTTGCTCTCGGCATCTATTTTTCTTATGATTTTAGCAAGAGCCTTGAATGAACAGTTATCAATATCTGATTTTGGAGGGCGATACCAACAGAGGATTACGAACGCTTTTGCATGCTTAGGCGTGACCTCGATCCCTAATATTTCTAATTTTGGATCGGTGATATCCTCTCTACGGTGGTGCGACAGAGTGTTGTTGACATACATAGCTACTCCACCGCCTGAGGTGTCCCTGTCGTTTCTATATATTTCATAACCATCTATACGTAGCTCTCTGTCCTGGACATTCTCATTAAGTCTAGTTTCACAGAGTCCAAGAACATCAAACTTATGGTCATTTACAAGTACCTCCAGTTCTAATTTGTTTTTTCGGAGTGAAACTATATTTAGGTGTGCAATTTTTACACCTTTTCTACTTTTAGGCCTTGTTACATCGTTTATGGCTGCTTTACTAGCATTTCCCATTAATTCCCAGCAATACCTAAAATAGTGACTGAAATTAGCAGCTAATTTCCTTACACCTCCATCGTTAATGTGTAAACCATCGCGGGCAAGGTAACCATATTTTATCTGGTTGTTGTCGATAAAATCGAATCCACTGTACATCAGCTTCTCGACGATGATCTCATTTGTTTTGATTGCTTTTGCGTTCAGCTCAAGGTCATCTTTTCGCTTGATGATTCCTGAAAAGGCTACTTGGGTCTTGTTGCCATTGGATCTTTTATGTGGCGCAATGTAGATACAATTTCGTCTGCTAATTCTTCAGGGTTGGACTGTTTCTTCAAATTACACGTGCCAGCATGTACAATTACGACATCGGCATCAGCATAATTCACGTTCTTCATTCTTGCAATTCTGGCTCCAGGCATTGGTTTAACTGTCACGTTGAAGTGCTCGTTTGATAGCTTTGCACCATCGATATTTCGCAATTGTGAATCACCAACGATTACTACATTCTTTTTTGTGAGCTCGGCTCCAGCTCTCGACGTGGTTTGACTCGCATCATTTCTATTTTGGTCGCTACTTGATTTTTTCTGGTTCGATTTTGCTTTGCCTAGGCCGCTATTTCTGTTGTTGTTGTTAGACTTCGCCCTTTGTTTTTTGCTACTGTTTTGAACGAAAGTCAATTTATTATTACCGTTGTTTTCAATAGTCTTCCATTACAATACTCGAGGGAGTTTCCAATGGTTTCACAGTGTTCCTTGTCATTGTATCCTTATTATTTTTAAGTTTAAGCTTCAGATCTTGGTTTTCTTCCCACAAATTCTGTGTAATTTGGCGTTCATTATGTAGCATTTCGTTTGCCAAATTCAACCTTTTTGAGAGGTTGCTCAACACTGAGACCGGGATTGTCACTGTTTCTCCTAGGGTGGGCGTCGCAGGCCGGGGTTCAAGGTCTGACTGAGTTCGATCGAATAGCTGATCTTCGTCGGAAACTTCATCGTTGTCATCGACTTCTGATTCTGATAGTTCACTGTCTAAGAAGCCCCAAGTGGGATCTTTTGGCAAGTGAAAAGTTTCTTTTCCTCTATAATTCTTGGTTATGATCTTCCCCGTTGCAATCATTTCGCTAAGTTTCAGTGACACCACACTACCCGCTAGGCCTAGTTGTTTTGTCAGGTTCTGTGCTATCGAAGTCGAATTGGCGCGTTTCTTGGCATTTTGAAGTTTTCTAATCTCTGAAACTATTGTTTCTTCCAACTTGCTTTGTTTTTCCGCAGTTGCTTCTTTCTTATTCATCACTTTAGATCCTTCTGGTTGAGTAAGAGCATCGTTTAACAAATCGCTATCAGCTTCGACGTGTGACATCGCCATCTTGACTCCTGAAGACCGTCTTGACTCCATCATAACCGTTATGACAAGACTGTGGTAGTCACTTAAGCCAGTTTCAAACACAGAAGTATTTTGGAATGATCTCGGCCGATTTGTAAGGATAACATCAATGGAAGAACTGCTGTTCTTGGTGAAACATGTTTTAGCAGTCACCAAATTTGATAGCCCAAAGACATCACAAAAGGACACTAGTTTAGAGTGCCTAGTGTCCTGCCGGTTTAGGGTATCAACGTTGATATCCCCCATTACAATTACGTTGTCGTATTTGTCTAAAGCAGAGTTTAAGGTAGTTGAAAGATCGTTAAATGTGCACGAGCATCAACCAAAAAGGTATTCATCTTCAAGTTGACTATCGAGGATTATTTTAGAAATTATTCTGAATCAATTGGATCTAAATTCTTGCCGTTAGCCTTGATCAAATCTGTTGCGTTGAATTTTTCTGGGACACCCGGTACTGATTCCAGTTTCTCCATCAAATTCTTTCCGAAGCTACTTATATTTTCCTCTTTTTGCAGTATATGATAAATGACGTCATCGTAATCCAGGCGTGGCCTAACATAAAGCTTGAACAGTTGATTCAAGGTATTTCTGGATAGATATTTGGAAAAGAATCCCAGCATACCAATTGCCTTTCGCGACTTACTTATCGCTGCATGTATATCAGCAGAGAAAGAAAGTTTAGGGTCTAATATTACCCTATGTTTACGCTTGATTGCTGTTTTTATTTCAGATGATATCCATGGTGGATCTTTATCATTGCATTTAATTATTTGGTTCGGGATATTGTCTGTAAATATAGACAATATCGTTTCTGTAAATAGATTAGACATGTGCTTGGGATCAGGATCGCTTAATTTCAACTTCTGTCTCTATTTTTTCTAACATTTGCCTTAGAGTAATCCCAAACTTTTCTCTTAAACAGGGGTGGATATGGCACTGCAATGCTTAATTTAAGACAAATTATCTGATGCTGGCAGTGTTCATCTAATTAGGGATGGACTCCGTAGTCTACAAAAAGATTTGGTTCATCTGTGATACTAAGATGCGGAACCTTCTGGACTCTCTATTTCTTCTGCCCACCATTGGGAATATCTACAATTCATGTCCCCATTTAATATGATGGCATGCAGCCTTTCACTCTGTATACGAGTAATTGCCACTTGCCGCCTAGAAATTAATTTTCAAACTCTTCCCTATTTTGGCTGGGACTTTGATAGATCGCAACAAAAATTACTTTCTTCAGTGCAATTTTGATCTCCGTCAGAACAATCTCTTGAAGAAGTTATAACTCCTTCCTACGCTTGTTGGCGAGCCCCTCTCTGAAATATAAACAAACACCACCAATCTTTGTATTACTTGGATGATCACTACGATCTACCTCTCTGTTGAATCCCTCTCAATCACATCAAAATGATGGGCAGACTTATATGCTTCGATCAAAGGAATATTTATATTCCCTCTTGCACAAATGCTACTCAGATTCCAATGGCAGAATTTCAAAACCTTCTCAACTCGTGGTCCCGGGTTTGTCTCCACGTCTCCAGCAAGTAAAAGAACGAAACTTAAAAGGGTATCGCTCTCCATAATAGATACATTCAAGATATCTGCTGATCAGAAACAAGTATAGAATTGACTGTACTTTAGCCAACAAGCGTCGCCGAAGAGTTGGACACCTACAGAGGAGTTTAGCAGTTTGGATAAAACATCATAGCTATATCAACACTAATAGAAAGCAGAGTATCATTGTCACTATGGTGCTTATTCTGTTGACGACCAGGAAGATATTCTGTGGACCCTGAAGATCTAGGGGCAAAAAGAACTCTGAAAATGGCCTTGGGATCATTGACAGAAACGAGGCAGCCAGCACCGAGAGCGGAAGGGTTATTTTCGACAGATTCCAAAGATTATAGTTTAATAGCAGAAACCAGAATAGTGATGAAGATGTTGATACTGACTTGGCAAGTCTGAGGCAGCTTGCTGCAAAGTGCAATGTCAGAGATCTTTATGGAACGCCATAGCTGCCTTATGTGCTCAAAGTACTGTACTGTTCCGTGCTCTTAGATGATTGTTGTGTGTTTTCAACTATCTGCTATGTGTTTTTATTATTTTGAGCTGTGCTCTGTAAATTCGCTGTACTGGCCAATGCCTACTTTGCTGCCCTTTGATTATTTCGTGCTGTATTCTCAACATAGGATTCTGTGTTTTCAACATGGTACCCTGTATATCCGTCAATGCTTTATGTCCTCGCATAGTTTTGTGCAGTGCATTGGCCACTTGATGCGGTGAACTCATCATTACGTGGGGTGCACGCGTCAGTCAATCCTCGCACCTTTGATGATGTGCTTTTATTATTACGTGTTGTGGTTGGACCATTTGATGTTGTGCTCTAAGCCTTATGTGCTTCCATCCTTTGATACTGTGTTCGCATAATTTGATGCTGTGCTCTAGGCGTTATGTGCTCGCACCATTTGATGTTGCGCTCTAAGCATTGTGCGCTCGCACCATGCGATACTCTGGTCGCACCATTTGATGCTGTGCTCTGAGCATTATGTGCTCGCACCATTTGATGCTGTGGTTGTGGTTGCTCAACATGTGCCACGCATTTTGTTTCTGTGACAATTTTCAATGTGGCCAACGCAGCCGAACAATTTAGGACGATGGAAGCAGCATTGAATAAAATAGGTCTTGGCACCCTGGCTTAACAATTCCGCGGTGGGAAATTAGATTTTGAGACCTTGCTTGCTGCTTCAGCCAAGGAGTTAACACGACTTGGGGTTGTGACGATACACAAAACAATCATCTAAGAGCACGGAACAGTAAAGTACTTTGAGCACATAAGGCAGCTATGGCGTTCCGTAGATCTTCATGACGAGTTAATTAGAGATCGTGTAATTTTAGGTCTACAGTGTGATGATACCAGATGGCGTCTTTTGTCGACGGAAGACCTAACATCATAGAAAGCGATTCCCATTCGTAGAAACAAGGAAAATCATGATGCTACATCAGCCTTTTGATGCTCAATGAAGTGTATTGCCACAAAGCCAAGAGACAAGTAACTTGTGCAGTGACAACGGAACTCAGATCTTCAATATTACCAGAGGAGTAACAGATGGTAGTATCGTCCGCACGCATAGTAGCGTGAGCTTTTTTCAAAGCAAAGGGTAAATCATTGACATATAATAAGAAAAGGAGAGGTCCGAGACACGAGCCTTGTGGAATTCCAATTTCTATGGACTGAATTTCAGAGGAGAGGCCATTGACATTGATTGCGGTTATTTAAATAAGAACAAAACCAATTATGCTGAAGCCATTGATACAACAATGATGCATATTAGCAAGAAGTATGTCATGATCCACAGTGTCAAACGCCCTTTTTAGATCAATAAGATTACAGCGTTGACTTTACTGCTGTCAATGTCAATATACCAGTCATTGGTGGATTTAAGCAAACATGTCACAACCGAGTGCAGAGCTTGGAAACGAGACTGATCCATGTACAGGTGTTTGTTTTTGTCAAGGTGATTGTAAAGCTGATCGTATAACAGTTTTTCAAATAGCCAAGATAAAACAGGTAGAACAGAGATGGGTCAATAGTTAGACCGATCACTATGTTCCCCACTCTTGAAAATAGGTACAACACTTGCAGTTTTCCAACTTTCAGAAAATTTCCAGGTGTTAATGGATAGGATAGAAATACTGCAGAGAGATAGTGAGATGACTGGAAATGGAATTTTGATAAATTGACTGGCTTTTCCAAGAGCACTTTCAGCACTTACAGTTTCAATGGCCTAGAACTCAAATTGGATGGTATTCTCATTAGCTATATACTCATTACACAGAAGAGGGTTAGGTTGACAATGGTATCTTATTATGAAGCGTTTTACAGACACCAAAGAAAATGTCATCGATAGCTTGCGCGATGTCTGCTGGTTCCTTGATGTGATGATCATCCATACAAAGGCTATCAATGTTTGTTGCTTTAGATCTCTTATTAGGCAGTAGATTCATGGTTTTCCAAGAATACTTTAAATTGCCACTAAAGGAAGAAATTTTATTAGAGAAATAGTCTCTTTTGAGCTTTTTGTTGAGATTGTTAACCTTATTTGCATTTGCCTGTAGGAACTCATAAGAATTAACGACTTATTTTGAGCAAACCAAAAAAGACTTCTAAAAGTAATTTATCCTTATAACCATTGCCAAAATTTGCTCAAAATTGGATGTGTTCAAAAACAGTGGTTCCAAACATAATTGGCGAGACTGAATCTGTTTCCTCAAGCATCCATGTACTTGAAAGTTAGGTTTATAAAAAATGGCAAGTGTAAATCGCAGGTTTGCAGGTTGGTAAAACGCAGGCTTGCAGGTTGGTAAAACGCAGGTTTCAGGCCAAAGGTCTGTGGCTAGAGGCGAGGGGCCTAGTTTTGTAGCCCCCGTATACATGAGTTTTTAGTACAATAGATGAGGTTGAGAAGCTGAAAGCTGATGTATATTAGGATGCAGACTGAGGTGGGCGTTGGGTTTTTTCTTGCAAACAAGGGAAATATGGCGAGTTTTACAGCAAATGCAAGGTGGCAGCCAATTTAAAAGTTTGATTTCAAAACGAGGAGCGTATCACTCTGTAAAAAGCTCGTCCATCTTTGGTGAATATCCTTTTGTTTTCTAACAACATGTGTACAAAGTCACTAGAATTCCCATTGTTTTAAAACATTTCGGAAGAGTGATACACTCCATGCTTCAAGATGTAGTGCAGAGCGGTCGTTGTAAAGTTAAGGTGAATAGAAATTAGTGTATCTCTTGCACGAAACTGGACGAAACTGGACCGTGTATATTAAATGTTATCAGATAAATCAGGAGGAAAAAATTCAGGCCGAGAAACAAAAATCTTTTCTGAGTCCGGAACACGGATCTGGAGTCCAGAACATATTTATCCCCGCAACGAAGAAGCACGGCAATGTTTATGGAGCTGCTAATGAATTCCCGAATTATTTTGTAGGTGCTATTTTCTACGTCCTTTGCAGCATAAAGTTAAAATGGTGCAATGTCCTAGTTGTCGAGCACGATTTTCATGTACTTTTAACAAACTGTTTATAAGAAACTCAACTCTCAGATCGCCAAAAAAATGAAGAAACTCCAGTACTGGGGAAATATTACTTAAGAAGCTATTTATTTTGACAAAGGTTAGAAAATTCTTAACAGATTTTAAGTGCTTGAGTAACTGATGTCTGAACTTCGGAAAGGCTTCAAAAACTGTGTTTCGAAATGCTAGTGAGGGACTGGTGGTGAACATCAGATTTGTTATAGGACTGTTATGAGACTCGTAAGAAACTCTGCATACTCAAAACCTGATAATTCTTAGAAACTATCAGTACTGGGCTATATTCTTAGTTTCTCATAAGAAATACAAGTATCTTTGCTTGAAGGAGCACGTGCTTGCAGCGGCTACTGCAAGGTATCAGTTCATGGCATTTTATATGAAGGCTCATTTCATTTCTTTGCCTCTAGTTTTTCCAAGCTTGCCGAACTGCAGTGGTGCCTTGCTAATTGTGTGTATCAAAAAAGACGTGCTTTAAGAGAAATCTAATTAGGTCCTAGCCTTGCAAAATTCTGACGGCTTCTATGTGATACATTGAGGAATGTTAAGCCTTGGTCAAACGCATCCAACATTTCATCCAACATTTACTTCAAAAAATTTTGTGAAGTTTGTTGATGCTGATGAGGGGGTGGTCAAACGCATCCATCATTTCATCAAACATTTCATCCAACATTGCTATCAAAATCCATGATCGTCATTCGCCTGCGCAGCGACGTGTTGAAATTGATTAAAAATACTGGTAAAACAAACTAAAAATACCAATTGCTGATTTAGACTGATGAAAATGAGTCTCTTATTGCACTGTGCTCTTTGACTTGATGATGGCGCTTCGGGCAATAGAGACTCATAGAATTACTCTGAAAAAGTTGGCCCTATTTGGGCCCAAACTTCACAATTCCTCCAGTACCAATCAGATTGCGAGATTTGTGAACAGACCTTTTCAAAGAGGTCTGGGACGGCACGCTACTTTTCTGGAAGATGGCGGTTTAGCTACCAAAGGGAATCCCCTTCTCACTGCAACAATTGACATGCAGTTGCAGTGGGCGAGATAATGCAACAAAAACCCAAATAAACTCCAGTTATTGTGCACTCAGAGGAAGAGAAAGGCCCACAAAATCTTACAATTTCAAGCTAAAAGTTAGTTATCGCATCAAAGTGATATTTTATAAAGAAACGTCTATTTCTTCGAGTTTATTGAATTTGTATTGTATCATAATCACTTTCTAATTTTAGATTTTTGTTTATGAATAAATGGTGCTTATTCATTGCCTTTTTACTAGAAAAATACGAAGGGACTTTTGGTACAAATACATATGGGCAAAGGTCAGGTCACCCTCCTCTCTTGGACCCTTTGAGCCTCGTAGCAGAGCGGAAAATATTCGTGATCAAATTTGTATTCGTCATTTCCTCCACAGGTATCGGGGAAAATTAGTGTATAATGGAATCAGCGTAAAATCATTACAAATACCTCTCCTTTCTTGGTTCAATTTCTGCCTAGTTCGTCTGCCATCAAAACAGTTAGTTGCATGCAAGAAGAAACGGCGGTTGGCTTACTGTTTTGATGGCAGACGAACTAGACAGAAATTGAACCAAGAAAGGAGAGGTATTTGTACTGATTTTACACTAATTCCATTATACACTAATTTCCCCCGCTACCTGTGTTTCCTCTATGCTTCTTCGATCAAAGAATAAGAAGCTGGTTTGCAACATAACGCTCCTGGATTATAAGTGTTGTCGTTTCCTTGTTGCATAATGCAGAAGAGATGGCAAGTCAAAGATTTGCTAAATTATACTGTTTTGCCTGGAGGCAAATGTACTTTGGCGATACATTGGTTGTAAGCCGCATTAGGTACAGATTGTATTTGACTTTCTCAGTCGCAGCTAAAGTTTTACAAATATTGTTAAATGAGAACCTTGGAGAAACGTGCAAGTTAAGTTGTTTGGAGCAGGTAAGTTCCATTATGTTACGAGTATAAGAAGAAATACTTTGCTTTGAAACATCCCAAATCGAAAATTTTTTTGGCGTGCATGAACCAACTGAAAGTTTGGATAAACTTTTCACAACCTTAGCTGACTTGATTTGGAAAGGCATAACCTCAGCATTATTGGAATGAGAGATTGTTTGTTTTTTAACAGTTCTCGACACAAATACAGTTCCTACTCCTGCAGTTGATGGGGAATAAGCTCAACTCGCAAACAGAAAAATTTTTGACCAAGTCTGAGGCCTTCATCATCTATTATCACAAAGGCCAAACTTCGCTGAAACGACTCGAAGATAAAAACATCTCTTCCTTGTAAAAGGTGACAAACGTTGTGGTAAATATGATAGAATTGTATTTTTGGTCATGTTTTAAGTCTTTCTGGCCTTCTATGAATCGTATAACTGAAGTTAAATTCCATGCTTTGTCGACAACTTCTCCCACTGCAGCTCCACTTCAGCATCACGGAGAGGATTCCCTTGTATCCGCCATCTTCCAGAAAAGTTGCGCGCAGCCCCAGACCTCTTTGAAAAGGTCTTACTATTGTTAAGGTGTAAATGTGATAGAATTTTCGATCTGATTGAAGAATTGAAAACAATCCCACGGGATTGAGATTCGAAGCCGTGGTTCTTTCATAATCCCATTGGTGATTGAAGAGAATAGGGCCAAGTTTTTCACTGTTTCATTATGAGTCCCTCTTGAGCAAGGTTTACCGCAGGGATACAAGGGACTCATCGTCATCAGTCTATTGCTGATTTAGAATGCAAACTGCTGAAATAGGTTGAAAATGGCACTCTGATGACAAAATATCAACTTTTCAGAGTGTAGTGCGCATGCCAAGAAATGAAATGTTGGACGAAATGTTGGATCAAGTAGTCAAACGCATCCAACATTCCATCCAACATTCGAAAACAAAATTTGTTTTTGATCTCCATCAAACTTCATCCAACATCAATTTGCAAATGTTGGATGATCCAACATGGGTGGTCAAACGCATCCAACATTTCATCCAACATTAGTTTTGAGCATCTTGGATGAAATGTTCGATGGGTTTGACCAGGGCTTTAGTAACAACAACTCTTTGACAGCAAATAACTTTCTTACGAGAATGTGACTCAGTTTGGAAAAATTTTATACCAACCATTGTTAAAACTTGTATGCAACTATCTGTTTGTGACTAATGCATTGCCTCCAGGCGCGGACTTAGTGGGGGGCCGTGCCCCCCCCCAAAGTGTAAGAGTTCTCGTAAAAACCATTGTCTTTTATACATAAAACAAGGGCATTAGGACATGGATGTTTTGATTGATTACTTATTTACCTCGTCTTGATCCTTGTTTCTTGTCTTTTTTGTCTTGTTTTCTGTTCTGTTCCGTCTTCAACTGGGCATGGTTAGGTCCAACCGCTCTCAAGTTGTTTGAATAGAGCTCCCTATTTCTGTGTCTTAGTGCGCCTTCGCACAAGAATGGTTTTTAAAAACCCCCATGTTTCCTTCTTAGTGGCCCTCCCCAAACTCCAAGGCTGGATCCGCCCCTGATTACCTCTAGGTGAAAAAAAAATACCAGTTCTTCCCATTTGCAACTATAGCATGGCAAAATGAGTTACATGCGTAGCTACATCCCTTTGTCAATCTATTTTGACTCATCATAGTCAAGGAGACATAATGCATCAAAATTGCAATTTCACTTCAGGGATAAATCAATGTGCAAACTAAAAAGTAAAGAGTCAAGCAAGGAGCATTTCACCCCAAAAGGATCTCATACCCTTTTGACAAAAGTCTTTGTTTAAAAAAAAAATCCATCAAAGATCTATAAAAATCCTGTTGTTCTAAAAACTCTCACACACTTCTGCAAATGAGTGACATTCCCTTCAGAGTCAAGAGGCGATAACTGATTCTTTATGACATAATTCCTAGAAAGATATACTGTGATGGGCATTAGGTCACTTAGTTTTTCTAGTTGTTTCTTTTTCTGTGCGGTATTATTAGAACATTAGCTAACATTTAGTTTCAGATTTTGCTTGTAGTTGGTTTCCAAGGACGCTGTGACATTAAAGGGTATTTGTTTATTTTATTACGGGTGTTATCAGTTAGGTTTTCATCAGAGTATTATTGATATTGTGTTTGCACGTAGGTTTGTTGTGATCGTCACGGGATTGAGATTCTTTGGTAGATTTTTCCTTTGCTGTTTATTTAGGGTAATGAGGTAATGGGACTAATTTTGGTATGGCCTTTAGTATTTAAGTAGTGATTTAGTTTTGATTGGAGTTAGTTGGGTTCAGGCGAGCCAGAGAAGGAAGGCCGTTGCTCGCTTACATCAAATTAAAATGTGTATTGAAGTGACAAAGTGTTTTAAATTTGGTTGTTTGTTACTTGTGTGCATTAGCCTTCGGTTATCCTGTCACATATACGCATTCTATTTTCTGTTTGTAAGTCACCTCCAAAATCTTGTGCACCCTTTGCCAAAAATCCACAAAAATACTTTTGTTTTTTCAGGAGAAATCCTTCAAAACTCAGTAAAAATTTTTTGTCCTAAAAGGTCTTGCACGTTATTGAATGAATGAAATGCCCTTCGCTTGATTCAGTGCTGAAGTTTCTCAAGTCTCATTTTTCTACAGTTTTCAAACCTTCGAAAGAGTTTCATGGGGTTTTTATAAAATTCTCAATCGTTTACAGTGAAGTTTCTTGAGGCAGTGCTACTTTCGACACACCCAAGTACTTTCCTAGGAATACAGCACAAGAAAAGGAACAACATAAATGTTGTTATCAATGCTTTTTATTCATATTAAACAACAGGAGATGATTGATCCTCCAAAGGCTGATCCTTTGTTCCCAGCATTGCAATACACCATATACATGATGAGGAAGTCATAGCGCTAGTGGTTTTTGAATAGCAGGCCCCCAACCTCTAGCCACAGCCCTTTGGCCTGAAACCTGCGTTTTTCCAACCTGCAAGCCTGCGTTTTACCAACCTGCAAGCCTGTGTTTTACCAACCTGCAAACCTGCATTTTACCAACCTGCAAACCTGCGTTTTACACATGCCGCATAAAAAACATGTTCAAATCCCTCGTTTTGCTCTGAAACGATTGAGAAATAATGGTAGCCTTTGGGAATTTTACAAAAAGTGCCATTTTGAGTCCTCTGGTTTCAGTTTTCTCACAACGTTGCACTTCAAAGGCTTGTAATTCCATTAATTTTTAGCAGATTTGCAAGATTTTTGTGTCAAAAATTAATTTGAAATCTCAGGAAAAGGGTTACTTGGCCTACAGTGTCCATTATTTTTTGGGTTTAATCAAACGTTGAACATTATTTTGAGACACCCTGTAGATATTTAACTTATTTATTTTTACTTTTGTTTTGGTTTACTTTTCGATTGAATGTAGTGGAGTATCGCCCTTTTGGAACACTCTGTTGAACTAAGTAGAATTTTGTAATTTTAGTTACAATTACAAGATAGTGCTTACCGTTATCTTAATCCTTTGCTATTCATATCGCCTTTCTAAAAGCAACGTGTCTGATTGTGGCTCCATCTTTCCATCATATTAGTTTTAGTGCCGAGAGGTTTGAGTGGCCTAATGTCCAGCATTCACCCATTTGGAACGCGGGCAAAATTGTTACGAGCGCCTTGCGTGAAGCATGAAAAGCCAATATTAATGTAATTGATGTGCAGCGTGAAAAGACTATTATTTCTTCGTGATCTTATCCCTCCCCCCTTACCACCCTCAAGTGCTTGGAAACATGCTTTCCGATATTCCAACATCTCCCATTGCCTCCACCCAGTTTCCTACACGGAAATGATGTTTGAGGATGTGATACAGGAAGAAGTCACCTGGAAGGCTTGAGCGGTCACAGGTGCACCATAAGGGCGGCTTAGGCCAGTCAGTGTGGCTGTAAAATCAACACATCCGGTGCCTCAACTGTTCAAGCAATCGTTCAGGATCCCGCAGAGTTTTCATTTCAAAGGCTCAATGTCACAACCAGACCATGCAGGTTTAGTTATTGCCGAAAAATTTCAACGAAAGGAAACAGACTTGTAGAAAGGCAGCTTGAAAAAATGAAGACACTTACGCATTCATTTCAGGTTGGTACTTTTATCTTCAATTTGTAAAGCAGCGAAAGGAAACATAACAACAAATACAAATGACAACAAAGAAGATGGCGTCACCAAACCGTTTTCGCGGGCTTCCTGTGGGAAACTAGACCAAGGCCCCGGCCATAGCGAAATTTTGCTATGTAGTCAAATGTGTCAGTATCCGAGAGTGTTCCAAAAGGGCGATACTCCTCTATATATATTTTTGATTGATTTTGGATTTTACTTTGTTGCTATATACAAAATCGCTATATGAGAACTGCGAAGTACATTTGGTGAATCGCATTTATCTGCAAAATGAGGTATCCTCCGAATCCCATCTTTTAGAACTTGAAGATCTTTGATCATTCTTTGCGAAGTTAAACCATAGGCTTGAAAAGCGTAAGGTGCTTTTCACAAACAAAGGAGAGGGCAACAATTACGTACGTAATTGTACGTAACGTACGTTACACCACACCACACCGCACATTGCACTGTGAACAAATCATCAACAATAACGTACATAACAGGAGCATGGAATCAGAGCAGAGGAATCAAATAACGTACCTTCATTTACTTTTGATGCAGTCTTCTGGTTACACTCAAACCATATCGGGATCCGTGAAATTTCTGTGATGAATATGAGTTAGGCCCGCAGTAATGTCCTGCCTTTAACGATGCGTAGTTTGACAAGATTTCCACTTTCTGCGCATAGTTATAAACTGTAGCTGCTGTTGTCTTAAGGTAACTCAGCTTTCCGCTCCAGTGAGCAGCGAGTTGCCCTTTTGCAAAACACTCTCCTCGGAAAACAGTTAATTTCTCCAATACTATTGGGTCGATCGAAAATCGGTAAAAAGTGCGTCGTTCTACATAGTCTTGGCAATAGAAAGATACGCAAATCGCAATGTTTCCGTTAAGGCTGGCTTTGTAAATTATTTTTCAAAACTTTTTGTTGATTTCAGAAAATCGGATTTATCTCCAAAACTACTCGAAAGGATTTGGTTTTCTAGCGCTTATCGGTAGCTAGATTGTTGATCTACAACTTTGCCAAGTCTGATTGAAAAAGCTAGACTAGATTTGTCGCAATCGAATTTTATATTTCTGTTTACTTTTCGACTGCCAAGGGTAGAAACTTTGGTCAACTGATTAGGACATGAGAAAAAGTTGAACCCTTTGTAAAAAGTTTAGTTTCAGATCTCTGTTAATCGTGGACCCTTAAAGAAATTGATATTTTGTGAATGCTCATGAAGGTCTCAAAGGACATGAAACGGAAGGCTGTAAAAAAGGGCAGCATTCAAGAAATGATATTTTCACAAGCGCTCCAATGATGTCTATTGAGACTTGAATATAGCATTCCCAACAGATCACTTTCATTCTTTTGCCAATGGAAGCATTTTCAGAGAGTTATTATAAGGCTGCATTCACATTGCACGATCTTTTGAAAGCGCTTAAACGCTCGTGCAGAAATCCGCCATACTAATCCCTTGCAGTGTTCAGATTGCAAAATATTAGTATGGGGATTTCTGCACGAGCGTTTACGCGCTTACAAAAGATTGTGCAATGTGAATGTAGTCTGAGGCTGAGTGTTTGAAAGCGTGATTCGTAACATGGTAATCTGTTGACCAAGGCTTTTGCCCTTCAGTGTCGAAAGGTAAACAGAAATATAAAATTCGATTGTGACAAATCTAGCCTAGCTTTCTCAATCAGGCTTGCCAAAGTTGTAGATCGACAAAAGCTAACGACACATCGAAAGAAAACCAAAGTAGTTTTAGAGATAAATCCACTTTTCTGAAATCTACAAAAAGTTTTGAAAAATAATTTACAAAGCCAGCCTTAACGGAAACATTGCGATTTGCATATCTTTCGATTGCCAAGACTATGTAGAACGACGCACTTTTTACCGATTTTCGATCGATCCAATAGTATTGGAGAAATTAACTGTTTTCTGAGGAGAGTGGTTTTGCAAAACGGCAACTCGCTACTCACTGGAGCGGAAAGCAGAGTTACCTTACAACAATTCATCAACATCAGCAGCAAGTTATATGATAACAGCTTAGAAAATAGTTCATCATGGGCTACTAACATGAAAAATATTCTCTTTAAACACGGGATGGGAGAGGTATGGGAGCAACATCACAATACCGAAAAGGAGATCGTCAACAGTAGCTTAGTAAATACAATTCACCAACGCATCATGGAAACCACTCTCTGTAGAAAACAGCTATTTTCTCCAATACCATTCGATTTAGCGAGAAGTAGTTAGAAAGAAGCCATTCTACACAGTCTTGGCAATCGGAAGATATGAAAGTCACAATGTTTCCGTTAAGGCTGGCTTTGCAAATTTGTTTTTCAAAACTTTTAGTTTATTCCAGAAAAGTGGATTTATCTCCAAAACTACTTGTAAAATTGTTGGTATTCTTTCGCTATATCTTTAGCGTTGTTTGTTGATCTACAACTTTACTAAGTCTGATTGAAAAAGCTAGGCTAGATTTGTTGCAATCGAATTATATATTATATATTTATGTTTACTTTTGAAAGTGAAGGGTAAAAAGGCTCATGTCTAGGGCCTCTCCTGTTCTTGGTCTATATCAATGATCTCCCCTGCGCAGTAAAAAATCAACTACTTCGAAGTATGCTGATGATACGACTCTATTTTTCCGTTCTAAGAATATTTATGACCTGAATGAGGCGATCAATAACGATCTTAGAGATTTGGATTCGTGGTTAAGTGGTAACAAATTATCTCTTAATGTAGCAAAGACACAGGGAATGCTAATTTGCACTTAAAATAAACACAAGTCACTTGAAGGTAATGGTGAAAGTCTATGTTTAAAAGTAAGAGATAACGATTTGGCTTTAGTTGAGAAAACAAAATATCTTGGTGTTCAGGTTGACAATAGTCTTGATTGGAAAGAGCACATTAAAAGTGTCTCTACCAAGGTATCTAGAGCAGTTGGTCTCTTAAAGTATGCAAAAGATTTCTCCCCCAGAATTCCTTGAAAACACTATACACTAGCATCGTTGAACCCCACTTCCGCTACTGTTGCGCTGTATGGGGATGCTGTGGCACTACTGAAATCTTGAAACCTCTCGAAATAGCAGTTTTGATGCCTCTAGCGAACCACTTATCCAGAATCTAGGTTGGAAAACAGTGAATGACATGATCAAACACGAAAGCAGGACTATGGTTTATAAGTCTATCAACAATCAAGCTCCCCCATATATGAGTGAAATGTTCACAAGAAATTCACAAGATGCAACACGGCAGCTACGCAATACAAGCACTGATTTAAAGCTGTCAAAGAAAAGGACATGTAATGGGCAGAAGTCATTTTCGTTTAGAGGTGCTAAACTTTGGAATAGCCTAGATACCGAAGCTAAGCGTGCAACCTCTTTAAATCGATTCAAATCTTTGATTTAAAAATTTCCGTTTTGATTTTATATTTGTTTGACAATCCGGGTTTCCAATATGTATATGACTTTTAAACTTATGAAAACAGATAAAGGTAAAGAAAAGACAAAGTATTGAAATAGGGTATCAAAATTTACGTGATAGGGTAGGGCAGGATAAGGTAGGGTCGGGCAGGGTAGGCTAGGGCAGGGAAGGGTAGGGCAGGGTATGGTATGGTACGGTTGGTAGGGTCGATCTGGGTAGGGGGTAGAGTAAGGTAATAGTTGGGTAGAGGAGTAGCGCATGATGTTAGGTTATTTTTATTTATCTAGATTTGTTGTAATTATCTCTTTTGATATGATATGATATATGATATGATATGATGAATAGACTTGGAGAAAGTCTATTGCATATAGAAATTACACCAACTTCTGTGCTGAGGACTTTAGGAAGGATCTTTGCGATCAGATTACGTCTAAACTGTAGAATATCGAGGACTACGGCGCTTTTGATGCTGTTGTTATAAATACACTTAATAAACATGCTCCTCTGAAGAAAAAATATTTGCGTGCAAATGATGGCCCTTTTATGACAAAGGCCTTACGAAAAGCGATGATGCATCGCAAGAAATTACGCAATAGATACATCAAGAGTAGAACTGAGGATAATCTTAAAGCTTTTAAAACGCAAGGAAATTTTTGTGTGAAACTCCTGCGCAAGACGAAGTCTGATTACTATCGGAACCTTGACTTTGGAGACCTTGCAGATAACCGCAAATTTTGGAGGACTGTCAAACCGGTTTTCTCAAATGAAGTACAAACAAATTTATCTGAGACTCTACTGGAAGATGGAAAAATGATAACTGAGGACTTAAAGATAGCAGAAATTTTTAGTCATTATTTCACAAACATAACAGAGACTTTGGGAATTTCCGAAGACCAGACACTGCTCTCACCAACTAATGGGATAAATGATTCAGTGGAAAAAGCTATCCAAAAATATGCTTATCATCCCAGCATTAAAAAGATCAAAGAATGCTGCGAACTGAGTCAATTCAAATTCAAACCAGTGAACATTAATGAGATACTTTTACAGATTCAAAAACTGAACTAAAAAAAGGCGTCTCCCTTAAACAGCATTCCAGCTAAGATCCTCAAACAGAATGCAGATATTTTTGCTGTCCTCATCCAGAAAATCTTCAATTCGAATTTGTCGGAATGCTATTTTCCAAAGGAACTGAAAGCTGATGAGGTCTCGTCCCTGTTCAAAAGTCTTGATGCTTTTATCAAGAAAAATTATAGACCTATAACGGTTTTATCGTCTGTGTCCTAAATTTACAAGAGTCCTGGAGAGTCAAATAAAATCTCATGCCCTTAGCTTCCCTCTCCCCTTCTGTGTGGATTTCGAGAGGGCTATAGAACCCAGCATGCACTTCTACGACTCATAGAAACCTGCAAAAAGACCTTAGATAAAGGAGGTGTTGCTGGAGCACTGCTCATGGATCTCTCAAAGGCTTTTGATTGTTTGAATCAAGAGCTTTTGATTGCAAAATTAAGTGCTTACGGTTTTAGTATAAGTGCATTGCGGTTGATCCATAGCTATCTCAATGAGAGGAAGCAGAGGGTAAAGCTGAATGGGTCCTTCAGCACATGGAGAGAAACAACGATAGGTGTGCCGCAGGGTTCGGTCTTAGGACCTCTTCTGTTTAACATATACCTCAATGATCTCTCCATGTTTGTGAATGATGCTGAAATATGTAACTATGAAGATGATACGACTATCTATGCTTGTGACAACAATATTAGAGGTATCATTGAAACATTAGAGAGTGATGCCCTTTACAAAAAGGCTGGGAAAAAGCTACATTCTCTCTCGAGAATCTCTCACTTTCTTGACACTGAACAACTAAAGAGAATAATGAGGGCATTCATCTTGTCCCAGTCCAACTACTGTCCTCTTGTTTGGATGTTCTGCAACAGAACACTTGATAACAAAGTCAATCGTATTCACGAACGGGCATTGCGGATAACTTACAAAGATATGAGATCAGATTTTGACACAATGTTGCTCAGAGACAATGCTGTCACAATCCACATAAGAAATTTACAGTTGCTTATGACTGAAATTTATAAACAAAATGGGAACTCAATCCTACTTTCATGAAGGAGATCTTTGTTGAAAAGCACAGTACTTACGGGTTAAGAAGCTGCCATAATCTACTGCTGCCACAAGCGCACACTACTTGCTATGGCTTAGAGACGATCTCGTTCCTAGGGAGTAGATTATGGCAGGCACTTCCCTACCCTGGGTACCAGAGCCTAAATAAAAAAGCCTAAATAAAAAAATAAGCCTAAACAAAAAAATAATTTCTTAATTTAATTTAATTTAATTCAATCTAATCTCCTGTTACAAGAGAATTTCTAAATTGCAAAATTTTGACGAGAATTCAAATGATACTGAAACAGAAAGGAGAAGACTTCGTCACATGTATTTCAACGATGGCAACAAAAGTTTGAATTGAAAAGTTTCGTCTGCTTGTTTCGTTAAGGCCCATTTTTGTGAGTCTTGTTTTTCTGAAAGTTTAGGCAAGTGCAACTTGCTAAATTTTGTCAGCGAATTCATTGAACTTGGCCGTTGTATCCTCAGATTCTGGCATGGCTCTGGGCAGCTTGTGCTAGAGAAGGGCGTCTACAGCATTCTAAAGGGCGTGCACTTCAAAAATTTTACCGGGGAAAATCCCCGGACCAAGACAGCTGCTCGCTTTGCTCGCAACTCACTCCCCTTCTTCCGAGACCGGAATATGGCCACAAGAAAGAGTATATGTGTGTGTGTGACAAAAAAGCCACGCCCAAAAGCCATGCCCACCAGTCGGCAAATTGAGAGCTTGCACCCCCCTAGCTTGATACCTCTAGCGATGGCCCTGCGGTCAACCTTGATGTTACCAGATGCTTCGGTGCCGTTGCTATGATTAAGAATAAGTTTGGTACTCCGCATGCTCATGCATTGGTGATGGAAACCTTTTGACGAAATTTTGTACATGTCTAAAGCTTTTTCGACCCATGGATGGGGGACGCAATCGAACGCTTTCGGTAACTGATCCACGCTGTGCTAAGATAACGGTTTTTCGAGGAACAGTTTTCCAGTAACATGTGATTAATAACAAGTTGATCTTTGCAGCCATATGAATTCCTTCGGCAGCCTTCTGCTGTGATGGTAAGATGTTATGCTTATCATTATAATCATTGTCATTACTACTGTTCTTGTTATAAAAGATAACACTGTTTGTAAAACTGACGTTTCGATTAAAAAATCTTCTTCTGAGTCTCCGAAGAAGATTTTTTAATCGAAACGTCATTTTTGAAAACAGTGTTAAGTTTCATATTTCATTTTCTGTTTTTGTTGAAAGGTGGTTTAGTTTTCATTTTATTAATATCATTATTATTGTCATCATCGTCATTACTATTTTTTCTATAGCTATCTTTTGTCCTCTTTTCATTTAATGAGCTTTCCATCTTGACGTTTGAACATACTTGTGGCATGTCCATCATGTTCAAATGATATTGTTGCTCAATTTTCCCGACACAATTCGTTATTGGGAGCTACTATCCTGTGTTAACTGGCTCGTAAAGCACCGAATAAACTGAAGAGTGGGAGAACAATCGGGCGTTTCGGATTGGTCTGATATGATGGATGAAAATTACACCCCCCAGCAAGACCCCGCCGGACATTAATTATGCAGCGAGGAAGTTATGAATTCATATATTTTCAGCGGGGTTTAAAAAAATATTGACGAGGGAAGGAAATTTTCAAATATAGCCATGATGGAACTTGTATAATTTTTGACCGGGAAGCAAAAATGTCAACGGGGAGACAACAGAAACATGGCGGGAAAGCTTTAAATTTCAAACTTGGCGGGGAAACAAGCTTTCTAGGTGGGTCTTCCTTCTACCTTGGTGGGGCAGTGTTTCAGCCGGGTCGTTACTGGTGGTGTGAAATTAGGGAGTTGGAATGATCAGGGGGATTTAGAAACTTGAATATCGTCGTTTCTTAGCTAGACCCATAACTTTTTACAGTTATGCAAAAAGTTATTCACAGATGATCATCATTATCATTCGATTTTTCAAGAATTGATAAAAGGGGTTAGAATAAGAGCGTAAGGGTTGGAAAACTTTCCAAAAATTAACAAGCGAAGTGGAGGGGACCATTTTTAAGTACACGAGAGTAGCCATCTGCAGTTTTACCTATTCAAGCTTCCTCAAGCTGCTACAATCCTGGACAAAATATTTGGAACAAAGATGTGCTTCCATTTGCTAACCTTAAATTCTTCCTATTTCATTTTTTACCACCCCCTTTTACCCCCGAAACAATGTTGTTTGAATACATAAGACATTCGCGAGCTGAAACAGATCAAATCAACATTGTATCGGGGGGAAAGGGGGGTTGTAAATTTGAAATTGTAAAATTTTACGTTGTTCCAATATATTTTGTCCAGGATTGTAGCTTTCTTGGTCTCCTTGCCCACTTTATAGTGAGGAGGTAACTCCTACACTGCTGCCCAGAATCATGCCAGAATCATCCAGCCACCTTGTATCCCAAAGGGGAGTCAGACTAAGCATACTTTGAAAAACCCCAGAATATGGCACATTAAGGACAATTTTAGACCCAAATTTTATACTAATTGTCCCTTGGTAAATAAAAACAAGACTATTTATAGCTTTTTATGCAACTGCACTGCAATATTTTGGTGAAAAGCTCACCTTGGCACTCACCTTGTCAAATCCTCCTATCAGCAGCCCCCAAAATATACCAATAATGAAGCAGATAGCGTACCCGAAGGTATACTAGACAACGTTTCGCAAACCCGAAAAGTGTCTGACACCCCCCCCCGTCAACTACTAATAGGGAAACCCTAAACATTCCTCAGTTATAGTTGGATTGGATTACACTAAAGATTTATGCAAGTTGGCCGGATGTGCATTTGTCATGACATCTAACTAAAATTGAGATTGAAAATGCAATAGCCCCAGGTGGAAAATTTTGAACATTCACCCCCTCACTACTTTTTGTCTGGCTCCGCAACTGGCTCCCTCTGGGCAGAGACACATATTTGGGCATATATACCAAAATGAACCTCGCATACAAATTATCAACATACCTAAATATAGTCTTTCTTTTGCGTCCTTTTTGCGGTGTTCCTGCCGTCACATATATACCAAACCCTTGTATGAGTTGCCCTCCCCCTTAGGCCTGCCCTCCCCCTTCGCCTCGTGTGGTTTCTGGGAATTGCACTCCCTGGTGTTTGTCAACAAATGCGATATTCCATCAACAAAGACATCAATGGCAAAGGACCTGCTGCGAGTTTTCACTAGTGAAAAACATCAAAATGCCGTCGTGTTAGTGATAACAGCTTGATGATGTCGTCTCCATCGTTGATTGGTTGTTCGCTTGTGTTTGTATACAACCTGACGTCATAGTTGTAGTCAGCATCAGAGCTGTGAAAGATCAGCATGGCGGAAAAAAGGAAGTAGGGCACAGAAGAAGAGTTTCGACACCCACAGCAAGTAACCAACTAACCAACAAGTCACGTACCATTCAAGTATATTTCTAAATCATTTTAAACCATTCAAGCACGCAAGAGTTAGCGAGATGGCTGAGTCAATTGAACTACGTGATAGTGGAGACATCGTCTCTCCTGGCAAAGTTATGGAGAAAGAGAATCCTACAGGAGAACCAGAGAGAGAGCAATGGGGAAGGAAGCTTGATTTCATGCTATCATGCATTGGGTATGCCGTTGGTCTCGGAAACGTCTGGAGGTTTCCGTATCTTGCATATGAAAATGGAGGGGGTATGCATCACTTAACGTTTATTTGATGGCCTAGTTAAAGCCTGCTGTAAATCAGTCATTTTCAGCAGCAGTACCTGTTTTTATTTTCATTAATCTAAAGGTAACCATGCTAACAGTAGATGAATCACATCAATCCCTTGCGGTAAAGCCAAAGGGAGCCAAAGTAAATCAAATGATTCAGCATTTACTTGATTAGGCCTGTTCTGTCGATATTACAATTCATGCCTGTCTTTTAAATTGGATACGCTGCTTTATGATCAAAGTGAGCGTAGTTAGATTCGGTTGCTTTGTTGCCTTTGAGTTATATCTAAAGATCAAAGGTGAACAAATGTGAATGGGGATTTTCTTTACCACAGATGATGGTTCAAACATGTTAAAAAGATACTTTCTTGTTTCTGAAGATTATTAAAACTCATGAAGAATACAGGACAGTCTTCACAAACAACAATGTTATCTGTGTGCGGTAACTGCAAGGCTGTCTGCTCTGTGTAGTGTTCTTGAGAGGTTATCAAAACTGAAACTCTTGAATCTTGGAATGCTTAACGGGGCAGTTCATTATATCGGCCAGTCTCAATGGATGGTCAAAACAAGCAGACAAATAAAGACCCAAGGCCTTCCTTTGTTCTATTTTAAAACTGGATCGCTATATGGGAAATTCTTGAAGGGGCAGGGCCAGAAGCGTCGTGGGCAGGGGGCAGTTGCCCCCCTAGCGTCGGAAATTCGGAAATTTTTCGGAAATTCTTTATCTGTTTGACTTTTGGCACAAACTAGGTGTTCGTCGTTCTACTCATTCAAACTTCATTCATACATCGTAGAAACGAATCATTCCACCTGGGATACTGACTGGACAGTGTTACTTACTTGAACGATTCGTTGATATTTTGAAATGAACAGTTGTGGTTTGTTTCAAGTCGCCTGAGGAAGTTTTGTACGTTGGTGATATATGGCTTTTTCCAGGCAAGGAGGAGATTCAGGCCCGGGGGGAAGCGGGGGGGGGGGCTGGGGGGCTTCAGCCCCCCAATAATTTGCTGAAGTTTGCTGATTTTGTTAGTGAAAAAGTCTGTAAAAGCCAAGGTCGTAAGATAGAAGATTCAAATTTGTATATATTCGAGGAAGCTACCAGAATCTATCCAAAATGCAATGTCTTTTGATGTCATACAAGTCAATAAATTCAAAATTTTCATGGAAAGACTCTCATTAGTCGTGATCCTTAGCTTCCGTCAATAGAACATTTCCAAAAATGGGGCGTTTTCCAACGATCTCAAGGGCGTGATTTTTTGAAAAATTTTCCGGGGGCAAGCCCCCGGACCCCCATCTTTCCTCGCTTCGCTCGCTTCTTCTTTCAGTTCCCCCGATATGAATTTTGTTCCGACGGGCCTGAGATTGCGTACTGTTGTAGAATTTCGTGATGACATTTCGTACCGCTCTTTAAAGACATTTCTTCAAAAATGTTCCTCGCACTCTTGTTCGTTGAATAAGTATCATAAAACCATCAAATTATCATTGTCGCCATTGGCAAGCATGATGTTGGGAGATGCATTCTAAGGCAAAGTAAATGACGTTCCTTCAAAGATTTTCCTCGCACTCTTGTTCGTTGAATAAGTATCACAAAACCATTAAATTATCATTGTCGCCATTGGCAAGCATGACGTTGGGAGATGCATTCTAAGGCAAAGTAAATGACGTTCCTTCAAAAATTTTCCTCGCACTCTCATTTACCAATTAACTATCAAATCGTCAAAATTTTCTTGTCACTAATAGCAAGCATGATGTTCGGAGATGTCTTCTGCGTCAATTGGCAAGTATGATATTGGGACATGCACTGAAAGCCAAAGCAAAGGATGTTTCTTAAAAATTTTCCTTGCACTCTGAATTACCGAATAACTGTCACAAAATTATCCAAATTTCCTCATCCCCATTGGCAAGTATTATGTTGGCAGATGCATTTTAAGCCAAAGTAAAGAGCGTGGTCCCAAAAATTTTTCCCCAGACCCCACAGTTCGCTGTCACCACTTAATTTACCCTGGCCAAGATGCCACGCCGCCGTTGCAGTTATGACTAAGTATTCTGTAAATCATAGTATTGTTTTCTCGGTCAGCAAATTATTTGTTGAAATTCAGCTACAACTTTTGGTTTGTGTTGTATCATTGATTTCACAACAGATGACATCAAAGGGAACAATTCTTCCTAAGAAAATTGCTGACGTCGTTAGTTTTGACGTCATTGTTCGTCGGAAAATCAGCAAGTTATGCCCTCCCTGTCAATTGGTACCCGCGACGCCCCTGGGCAGGGCCACCAAGATGGGGGCAGGAGGGGCACTTTGTCCCCAGGGCTTCGGGGTCTAGTGGACCTCATAGTCGAAGATTTATAACATTTCAACAGTAGGAAATGTTTTGAAATATATTTTAAACCAATCTAAAGGGTTTATTCGAAACAATTTTCTGCTCGCTTCGCTCAAGGGGGCCTCATTTCGCAGTCTTGCCCCCGCCGGGTCTCCAGAATCTCTCGGCGGCCCTGAGAAGGGGCCAGGGTTATTAGCAGTCAAGGCGATATCTTTGTAAACCTTGGAAAAAATGTATCGTTTTTCCGATATAAAAGATATCAGTTGTTGGACGAGGTTGTTTGTGATGCTCGCAAATCATTGAGTTTCAAAACCCAGGGGCAGTCTGCATTGAAAAGGCTCACATAACACCAAAAGACATAAACTTATCGCTGTTTCTCTTATACATCCGTTGTATTTTGGATCATTCATTTGGATCAACTTTAATCAAAAAGCAACTGCTAAACACCTATGTAAACGTGTTTCTTTTGCGTTTCACGGACCAATCACAAAATTTATCGAGCTTTCAAGTAACCGACGCACCACGCACCAAGAAAGAAACCGATGAAAGGAAAAGGTTATATCGCATCATTTCTTGGACGTCACAGGACAAATAACAAACAACCGTTAAAAGTTGTTGTTTTTTGCGAATCTGAAAGAGATTCAAAAGCAGCATGATTCAGCATCCATAGCATGTTAGGCCAACTTTCAAGATTCGTTGCGTAGACAGCGGACCCATTTTTTTGAAAAATGCAAATGGTAAGAGCTGGGGGATATGGCATTATTTCGACGATCCAGTATGATGTAATAGAAAATTATTGGAAATTCTGGTAGATAACACAAAAAACTCAAAAAACCTTCTCGCAAAAACCCGTTTTCGTCTCGGTTTCTCGATAGCCTCATTCACACAGTCAGATTTCGAGCATAGTCTATGTTTCGAGGATGTAAATGACAGCTGGTAGCTCTTTTACGTCATGTTTTGCCGAGTCAACATACGAGTTACGAGTCAAGTGCATAGATTCGACACAATTTTACCCGAAGGCCTAGCGAAATATATTTAAAAATCTTTGGTAACCTCTGGTATTTGGTAAAGGTGGAAGGCTTAATGGGAAGGGAAGCCAATTTGAAAATTTGACTAAGAAACAAGGAAACTGAAAGAGAACAGTGCTCTGCTAACCAGGAATCTGCTAAATTACTTGCCAAACGCGCCAAACGTGCCAACGTGCCATTACATGTTACGTGCCAACGTGCCTACGTGCCAAACGTGCCAAACGTGCCATCTTGACATGACATTTTACATGCCAACGTGCCAACGTGCCTACGTGCCAAATTTTCTTACGTGCCAACTTGCCATGACATGTTACGTGCCAACATGCCAACGTACCTGCGTGCCAAATTTCTTTACATGCCAGCGTGCCATTGCTTGTTACGTGCCAACATGCATAGTTTCTGCCTGCCATGTGCCAATTTACCTACGTGCCAATTTGTCGTACGGTCCATTCGTAGGCAGTTTCTTAAATTTTTGGGCCATCCTGCTACAAACCGTTTCTTTTTTATGCTTATTTTTCTTCGTTTGACAAAAGTACAGCTATTAAATTTACAAATTACTTCCAAATTACTTGGTAAGATCTTAAAGCATGATAGTGACATAATTCACATTGAAAACATTGTCAAAACATTTACTATTACTGCTCAGTGCCAAAGCATTTTCAATTGACCAAGGAAAAAGTTGCCAACTACAAAAGTAAGTTTCTTACCTTTTTAATAACGGGAGGACAAAATTTATCATAAGCTGTTTCTTTTAAAATGAAGTGAAAGGACTCAGAAAGTAAGTAAAGAAGCTTTCAGAACTGCTTAGTTTGAATAAAACATGTTCGTTCATTCTCCTACAAAGGAGCTTTCTTTGGCTAACGATCTAACTCATTTTACCCCCAGTCGACGGCAAAGCTGCTTTACAAAATGAAAAGAATGTATTAGTTCGTATTCCCTGCGATACGAGTGTCAAAAATTCACCCACTTTTCCTGCCCGTCAGGCGGCTGTCAGGAAATGTGGACCTGTTTTAGTTGCCTAAAAGATTATTCTTGTCGCAGGATAAAGATAAAGTGGGAGATTGTAATTTGGGCCTTCACGGTGATTTTAGTCAATCTGCTTTTTTGCGCTGTTGAAACGATCGTAAGTTGAAAATTCGATTCATGGCTCAGTGGGTGGTGAAATCTATACGTTTAGAGCTTAAGTGGTATCGAAGAAATTTTCGATAATTTCTAGCAGATTTTCCCCGGCCTAAAGTTTGATTAACCTGACAGCGTAGCAAACATTGAATGTCGGTTCATAAAAGATAAAAATAAGTTTTTGGATGGATGTACAAACGACTTATTTTACTGGATCACAAGATGCTTAAATCATCCTCAGTTATGGGGCACACATTGACATTGCTCTGCCTTAGCCAAAAGTTGTTCTTAGACGCGTATCTTAGAGTGACATGCTGGCACATCGGTACATTGGAGTGTACCCTGGGTACCAGAGCCTCAAAAAAATAAGAAAAAGAAGAAGGAAAAAGGTTTTCCTCCTTTTTCCTTCTTCTTTTTCTTTTTTTTTGAGGCTCTGGTACCCAGGGTAATTGGAGTGCAAACTTGCAAGAAATCTAACATGTGATAGCAATAATGCACGAAAAAGAATTTGGCATGTAGGCACGTTGGCACGTTGGCATGTTACATGCAATGGCATATTGGCACGTAAGGAAATTTGGCACGCGGGTACGTTGGCACGTAACATATCATGGCACGTTGGCACGTAAGGAAATTTGGCACGCAGGTACGATGGCACGTTGGCACGTTGGCACGTAACATGTCATGGCACGTTGGCACGTAAGGAAATTTGGCACGTAGGCACGTAGGCACGTAGGCACGTAGGCACGTTGGCACGTAACATGTCATGGCACGTTGGCACGTAAGGAAATTTGGCACGTAGGCACGTAGGCACGTTGGCACGTTGGCACGTAACATGTCATGGCACTTTGGCACGTAAGAAAATTTGCGACGTAGGCACATTGGCACGTTTGGCACGCTTGGCACGTGATTTAGCAGACTCGCTAACTAGATGATTTACGGTAATTCTTTCTTTGCGGTAGCTAGGATCGATGCTAATAAAAGGTAACTTACTTATGTAAAATGATAGTAAATATTTCTCGGAGGGCCCCTTGAAAAACGGCTTCTGCCGAAGGGCCACCCTCCTTAAATGATATGAAATGAAATGAAATGAAAAATGAAAACAACCCGTCCCTTCCCTATTCGTCAAGCGACAAGGGCGGACTTTGTTCGCCAAGGAGGGCTCAGAGCACCCTTGCATACCGTTGGCACGTTTAGTGGTCACGCCTAGATGCCCTGCTTCCTCTTCTGCAGCAAAGCAGATCTTTTTCGATCGCTGAAAAGTTTAATTCACACTAAAAGCGGCGTTCATGACGCATTCCAGATTATACAAAAGCAAGAATGCTAGAAAGTTCAACTCTTAGGTATATGCCACATCACACCGTAGAAGTCATCTAAATGTGAATTCTGCAACTCTGTTTTCCATCGTAGTGGGCAGAGAGCTGCCGAATTGAAAAACCACTTTCCTCAGAATTCAGTATATTTCTCCGACTCCGATATCATTTAACCTTAATTAACCGGGGGAGGGGGGTGATTTTGTCGCCCCTCCCGAACATTCTTCAGTAGCTCTTAAACAAAGATAGCTATAGCGGTGAAACATCGTGACTTTTTATTGAAATTTAATTGGCAGTCAGAAAGTAAAAATTTCAATGCTTATTGTTAAGCCACGTGATCACCAGATGCCCATATTTGGAGAGTGGTCGAAAGAAAATCCTTAGAATTGCTCTAATTTCTTTGTTTTCTGCTTAATATCATCAATACATATACAGGGTGAGTCAAAAAACACGCCCGGTGATTGAGAGGCTACTGCTCCCTGAGCATATAAGCAATGATATTTTGCAATACCTGGTTGAATAGCTAACATGTTCAATTATCTTTAGAAATTTTTCTGACTAAAATCGGTCACTTCGTTCAGATTCTGTAAGCGATTTTCTAAAATGAGCCCCTTTGAGAAACCTTAAAAAACATGCTGAAATTACAAGCAAAAGTCCCTAATGTGTTAACCCCACAGCGATGACTTTCAGCACGCTTTAGCACGTGCTTTCTCGTTGACGAGTTGAAAAGTCTTCCCCCTAGTGTGATTAACTCATTCAGGGGGATTCCATTCTCTCATGAGGACAAAATGCATGAACACATTCAAGAGTCATTATTGTCAGGAAGGAGAACAAAGGAAAATTTTGCTTGCTGTTTTCGCTCGTTTTTGCAGGTTTTCGAAAGGGGCTTTCTACGGAAAATCTCCTATTTCGACGGGATGGAATGGCCAATTAAAACCAGGTAAATCACTGGACCTAATTTGACATATCGGGGATAAATTAGGACAGTTTTCAATTTCATTGCTTTGATATTCAGGGACCAGGATTTTTTCAAACGCTGGGCGTTTTTATTGACTCACCCGGTATACCATTCGATTTGTCTCGATGAGTACTTTCATTTGATATATGATTTATCTACAGCCCCGTCGGAAGAGGGGGGGGCTGGGGGGCTTCAGCCCCCAATAATTTTCTGAAGTTTGTTGATTTTGTAAGTGAAAAAGGCTGCAAAAGCCAAGTTCATAGGAATGAAGATTCAAACTCGTATGTATTTGTGGAAGCTGTGAGAATCTATCAAAAATGCAATGTCTTTTGATGTCATACAAGCCAAAAATTTCAAAATTTTCATGGAAAGACTCTCATTAGTCGTGATCCTTTGCTTCCGTCAATAGCACGTTTTCCCAAAATGGGGCGTTTTCCAACGATCTAAAAAGGGTGGTCGTGAAAAATTTTTCCGGGCCGTACCCCCGTTTTTGCCTGCTTCGCTCGCACCTCGCTTCAGCTCCCCTAATATGAATTTCGTTCCGACGGGCCTGATCTACATTTACTGACGTTAGCAATTTATAATTTCTATGACGGCATGCATCTTTATGACGTCATATTTCTAATGAATTAGTAATGAGTTGATTAAGAATAAGTTGCGTGAAAAATCATGTGACAATTTGAAATATTCATGAAAGTACTTGATTTTACTCAATGCATGCGAAATTAATGATGTTTGTTCATTATTAGTGAGGAAACGAATTTCCATTTAATAGAATTATCCTTATTTCACTAGCTAATTAATCATAGACCACAAATATTCACATGAAGCTATATAGAATCTCAAACTAAGGCTATCAAGAAAGTAGATGCATATTTTTTAGCCCATTTCAGGCAGTTATTTAATAGAAATCCTCCATCTTTTGCAAATAGCTAAACTTCATCAAAATTCACACTGTTCTTAATTGCCTAACAGCCAATCATATGACTAGAAATTGACTGATGCTATTTTTTGGATGCTCCTCTATTCGGTTATGATAAAGTGCAAGTTTCATTGCCACAGCTATCATAGTTGCGAAGACAATTCCCCTTGCCTCCGGTAGAAAGTCACTTTAATTTCACCCGGTTAAAATAGGGTTAATCTGTCAAAAAGCGGTAAAGGACCAAAGGGAATAGGAAGGGATGAAGAAGTAGCTTATTCTTAAGAGGGGCATCAAAATGATTTTGAGTAAGCCCTACTGACTAACAGCGTTCTTCAGTTTCTAAGTAAACCTGTTCAAATCTGATTCTAGTCCTTCTTGAAGGAATACTTAAATCCTAGGTGAATCAGAGAGAGGACCACCAAAATTCATTCAAATTGTTTAAAATATGCTCCACTTCCTCCCCATTAAGAAGTAACGGCCTGTCTGTGAACAAGAAGTTTTACGGCAGTAGGCAACCTTCGATCTTAAAGATCATGGTGTACGCATTAAATAAAGTCTTAGTCTTGATGAGTCCGGATATGGCTAAACAGTCCAATTTTATAACGGCAGCGCTTGTTGCAGTGTTCACAAATAAATGCATCATCGTTCGCATCTAGGTTTTTTAACGGCTGCTTCCTTCTCTTTCTACTCTCCTCCTTTCTTTGTATAAGGGCTTGTTCATATCTCCTTGCTCCCATGGTCACATTTTCTCTCCAAGATGAACGTTGCATTGCACCTACCTCCCAATTATCTACATTCAAATCAAACGATTTCATGTCACTTTTGCAATTATCATGATGTCTCAACAGCGGGCGTCCTTGTTTCCTAGAGCCATCACGAGCTTCACTGAAAAGAACGGTCTTGGGAATACGGCTATTGTCCATCCTTTTGACATGCCCCAGCCATCTCAGCCGTTTCTGCATGATCATCGTTCCCAAGTGTGTTAGCCCTGATCTCTTTAGTACCTCTGTATCAGGTATCTTGTCTTGCCATTTTATCTTTAGCAGTTTTCGTAAGCACCTCATGTGAAAACTATTCAACCTTTTAATGTTCCTAGCATAAGTAGTCCATGTCTCTGAGCAGTATAGCAACGAAGAAAACACGCAAGTCTCATATATGCGAATCTTGACCTTGGTAGAAAGTCTATTATTCTCCCATGCTCGTTTCTTTAGTAATCCAAAATTCATGGCTGCTTTGCTGATTCGTTTTGATATTTCATCGTTTAGATCTAAGTTCTTTGTTATTGTGGAACCAAGGTAGCAGAATTTATCGACACTGCTAAGACTATTTCCATCCAAGGTAATTTCAGAATTGGATCCCACAGATCCCTGATGCATTATCACAGTTTTCTTTAAACTTATCCTGAGCCCAAAACTCTTGCATGACTCTGAAAATTTGTCCAGAAGCCTTTGCAGCGACTCTTCACTGTGAGCAACTAGTGCCGCATCGTCAGCGAAGAGTAGTTCACGTACAGTCATTTCTCTCACTTTGGTCTTTGCTCTGAATCTAGAAATATTAAACAGTCCCCCATCATGTCTGGATCTGAGATAGATGCCTTCATCGTTTCCTTCGAAAGCATGTCTTATCAGGTAAGAAAAGTATATGTTGAATAGAACAGGAGCAAGGACGCATCCTTGCTTTACTCCGTTATTGACTGGGAATGCTTTAGATTCTTCGTTTTCGTAGGCAACGGTTGCCATCATACCCATGTGTAACGACCGAATTAAGTTTAGTAGCTTTTGTGGACAGCCACGTTTCCTGAGAACAATGTATAAACCCTCTCTACTTACAGAATCGAAGGCCTTTGTGAGGTCAATAAATGCAATATGTAAAGGAACACGCTTTTCCCAGCATTTCTCTTGAAGCTGTCGTACTGAAAATACCATATCTGTGGTAGAACGCCCCTGTCGAAAGCCACATTGACTTTCTGGGTAAATGTTTTCTCCTAAAATTTGTACTCTTGGAAGCAGGATCCGACTAAATATTTTACCAATAATGTTCAGCAGAGAGATACCTCTGTGGTTGTCACATTCACTTCTGTCACCCTTGTTGTTATATAGTTGTATGAATCGCGCATCCTTAAAATCTTGTGGGACGTCATCTTCACGCCAGCATAACAGTAAAACTTGATGAATCTTGGTAAGTAACTCTTTGTTAGCGCATTTATAAATCTCAGCTGGTATGCTATCATTTCCCGATGCCTTATTTACAGGGATAGAATTTATAGCTTGCTGCAGTTCTTCTAGTGATGGTTCAGTGCTTAAATCCTCCATGATTTCAAACTGAGGTAATGTCGCAAATACAGCCTCATTGATATTGATATCAGATGTTCTTGTATATAGAATCCCATAATGTTCAACCCACCGCTCAAGCTTTTGCTGTTTGCCCGTTAAAATATTTCCTTGAAGATCCTTCAGTGGGGCAACTGCCCTTTTTGCAGGACCAATACAACGTTTGATTCCTTCGTACATTTTACGAGTATCTCCCATGTCAGCTGCTCTTTGAATTTCATCGCAAATGTTAAGCCAGTAACTCTGAGCACATTTCCTTGCTTCTGTTTGCATCCTACTACGTGCCATTCACAAATTTTCAAGATTCCCAATACTTGGAGAGTTTTTGTATGCGATCAATGCAGATCTCTTTTCCTCAACAAGTGGTAATAATAATTGCGAGTTTTCCTCAAACCAGTCAGCATTTTTCTTTACACTTTTGCCAAAGGCTGCAATAGCAGCATTGTAAATCCCATCACGTAGACCACACCATGCCTCGTTGGCTGATGTCAAATCTACCCTCAGTTTGTTATTTTCATTATTAAATGTAGTGCACTTTTGATAATCCTTTATGTTACTGACGTATATACGAGAACGACTAGGACTTTTGTTGCGATATATCTTCTTCACACAAATTTTAACCTTGCAGCCAACCAAAGAATGGTCAGTGTCACATTCAGCACTCTGATAAGATCTCGTGTGTAAGATTTCCTTTAAATGGGAACGTCTGGTCAGCACAAGGTCTAATTGGTGCCAATGCCCATATCTCGGATGCTTCCAAGATCCTGGTTCCGAAGAAGTTTTACGGCATAGTCTTGGCAATTGAAAGATAAGTCACTGCTGACGCTGGTTTAGTAAAACTGTTTCAAAAAGCTTTTCGTTGATTTCAGAAAAGCGGATTAAGCTGCTCAGAATATTTGATTTTCCTTCTTTAATTAGGTTGATCTACAACTTGTCAAATCTACCTGAAAAACGTTGGTGCCAAAAGCTTACCGAATCAGATGATATAGATGCTCTTAAAAATTAGTCTGATCTATTTCTTTTGATCATAGACAACAAGCATTTTTTGGGTCTCTCAGGGTTTCGGTGGGTTATTGGTTTACCCATTGGGATTATTTACTTTCAAAACTTTTACTTTAAAATTCCCGTTTGGGCTTTCATTTCTATGGAAATTGGGCATTCTTGTCAGGCTTGGTATAGATTTAATTGTTTGGCTCTTCTTTATTGTATCTTAATCTAGGTTGTTTATCTTAGGCTATAAATGCTCGGTTGCTTATTTGCAAAGTTAGGCTGATGAAGATTCTTAATCGAAACGTACGACAATTTTAACAGTGTGGTTTTATTTGTTAGTTTTCTGTTAATTTCGAATGAGGGTTTAGTTTTTATATTAGTATCATTAATATCATTATTGTTATTATTATTTATTATTATCATTACTATTATTATTATATATTTTCATTAATAAACTAAACTATCCTCTCAGACAAACAGAAATAAAAGTATAAAAACACGACTGTTGTGTCGACAAACGTTTCGATTGAAATCTTCTTCAGTGTAAACTATACAAAGGGCAGCCAAATATTTATACCAAATCTTGTTTACCTAATGTTACAAAACACCTTTCTAAGAAAAGTAAATAAAATCTAATTTACAGTTCAATACATGATTCATAAACAGCATCAGTAAACCTAAAATCCAATAAACCTATTAGTATTATTATTATCATTATTATTATCATTATTATTACTATAATAATAATAATAATAATAATAATAATAATAATGATAATAATAATAATTATTATTATTATCATTATCATTATTATTATTATTATTATTATTATTATTATTATTATTATTATTATTATTATTATTATTATTATTATTATTATTAATATTATTATTATTATATGAACTAAACCATCCTCAAAATTAACAGAAAAGTAAAAAAAACACAACACCGCAAGCAAACTTATCCAGCTCAACATCCGTTGCCCTTTCATTTAAACCATTTGGTATGAAAGTCCCCAATTTATATTGCCAAAACAACTCCTTGCGTCTAACCGAAAACACATCGTGAGCCCCATCTATGATTTTTACACTAACCGAAAATGCACCCTGATGACCCTCGCCGAAGAAATGAGCAAAGAAGTTGGCCTGCGGGACTGGTTTACCCCTGTCAAGGCTGCCATTATTGTATTTACGGGCATATGTGCGATGATAGGACTTATAGACATTAAACCGTTGTCGAAACTTAATCGTTGTGCTGCCAACATATTTTTTGTTGCAGATATTACATTGCAATAGATAAACCACATTTTGAGAGTTGCAATTGTATGCCCCAGAAAAGTTGGTAAAAGACCGCGATTCATTAAAGTTTCCGAAAGTGTCCCCCTCCACAACAGTGGGGCAGATCTGACAGCTCCTTCTACCGTTGCACCTAAAAGTACCCTTCTCCACCTGTTCCTCTCCCGATGGCCTAAGTTTTGCCCTTACTAGAGTGTCCTTAAGATTTTTTGCTCTCCGAAACGATATAAACATTTTATTCTGAAGGAGATTACGATGCTTATCACTTACAAGCAACGTATTTGAACAATTACGCAAAATTTCGTGCATTTTGAAGAATGCAAGATGGTAGGTCAGCACTAGAGGTATGCGCGAATCATCATTGTGGTCTTGAGAGCGACCCAGGAGGTCTCTACGATCCAGCCCTTTAACCCTGTTTACTTGGCTATCAATTTCCCCCTTACTATACACCCTCTCCAGAAGGTATGTCTCCAGTTCTCGTAGCCGTTTTGCAAAGAACCCTTCCTCTGAACAAATACGACGGAGGCGTAGAGCTTGCCCGTACGGTATGCCCCTATCAGGGATTTAGCAATTTTACAAAAAGCAGGTCCTTGGAGGGTGTATATTGTTAGGAGTCCCCGTAGAGTCCAGTGTCCTAGTTTCTAACAGCATGAATTCTAGTCCCTTGTCGATTTTAGAACCGCTTAAGCTAGATGAAAAACAACTGCATGTGAACATTTTTTCCTGTAAATACTTGGCTGTTTTGTATTGTAAAGCACTGATGAAGATTTGATAATCGAAACGTCTGGTTTTAACAGTTGTGTTTATTATTATTATTATTATTATTATTATTATTATTATTATTATTATTATTATTATTATTATTATTATTATTATTATTATTATTATTATTATTATTATCATTATTGTTATTATTATTATCTTATGCTTCTGCTTTAAGCACTGGCGGTTCTAATAACCGAATTTACATCCCAAGGAAGCGGGTCAATACCCTTGACCAAGGGTCCCTTGGGGTCATTGTCCTTTAGTACTCAAGTACTTTTCTTAATATCCTGGCTGTTCCTAATAATGTCGTCTTCTGTAAGAGTGCTGTATTCACTGTGATATCCAGTTTTTCTAACCATTCATCCAGTTTCTTCGTTATACTTTCGAGTGCACCAGTAATCACAGGTACAACTATCACATTTATCATGTTCCAAATCCTCTTAATTTCTCTTTTCAAATCTTGATATTTCTCCACTTTCTCTTTTTCTTTGTCACTAGTCCTACTATCACCTGGCACCGCAATGTCAATAATGATGCATTTTCTCTCACCTTTAATCACAACAACTAAATCCGGTCTTCTAGCTTCAATTAAATGATCACACTGAATATTCACATCCCATAGTAGCTTTACCTTGGCATTTTCCACTACACCCTCAGGAGAATACTCATACCATTTTTCCGTCCTTTCAATATTGTATTTCTTGCATAAATGCCAATGCACAATCCTCATATGTATTCGTATCGTTCGTATGTATGATAATAATGATAATGATAATAATAATAATAATAATAATAATAATAATAATAATAATAATAATAATAATAATAATAATCATTTATCAAGAATTCCACGGAAATCTTTAGAACTCTTAAATCGAATTTATAATTCTTCCCTTATCGTTATAGTACACTCTTGTAATTTACTCACATTGTGACTGAAGAAGATCTACATAAGATCGAAATATTTCACTGAAAAGTTCTTGTTTTTCTTGAATCTATTACACTTAGACAATCAAGACGAAAGAATCTTTACTTACAATTATTAATAATAATAATAATAATAATAATAATAATAATAATAATAATAATAATATTCTGGATAGCAGGCCAAATCCCTTGGCTTTAGGTATCCAGTACTTTTCTTACTATCTTAGGAACTGCAAAGATAGTAAGAAAAGTACTGGATACCTAAAGCCAAGGGATTTGGCCTGCTATCCAGAAGTCAACCGGCAGTCAACATCACCGCCGAGTGAACAATGAACAATAATAATAATAATAATAATAATAGTTTCTTAGTTTCTTGCGATGTTTCTTGCAATAGTTTCTTTTTTTTCAATGATAATAATAATAATAATAATAATAATAATAATAATCATTATTATTATTATTATTATTATTATTATTATTATTATTATTATTATTATTATTATTATTATTATTATTATCATCTTTATCTCATTTCGCACAGCTTGGTGGTTTGCTGGTATTTCCAATGTCAGCTGTCTACAGCCAGTAAACTAAGGTGACATTGTCTTATTTGCTAGCTACGCCCTTCTGTCCTTGGTAGCATCATTTGAATGAGTTCTATCCTGATATTTCTCCTTTGCCATTCAGTTCTCTAATGTTCTTCTCAATATCCTTGCTGTTCCCAGTAAAGCGGTCTTCTGTAAATGTTCTGTCTTTATTTGAATTCCTAACCTTTCCATATACTGTTCAAAATTCTTACTGACAGCGCCAAGTGCTCCAATAACCACTGGTACTATCTCTACCTTTTTCATTGACCACATTTTCTTGATCTCCCACTTTAAGTTATCATATTTTTCTATCTTTTCCTTTTCCTTTGCACCAACTCTGTTGTCTCCTGGAGTGGCAATATCAATTATTGTGCATTGCTTTTCTTCCTTTTCTACCACAACTATATCTGGTTTGCGACATTCTATGTATTGATCACACTGGATCATAAGTCCCAAAGCATCTTAACCTTATCAGACTCAACAACACCTTGTGGATAATGTTCATACCAGTTAGCTCCGCGTTCTAGGTCATGTTTGCCACATAATGTCCAATGAAGAACAATTCTTGCAACATTATCGTGCCTCCCTTTATACTCTCTTTGGGCAAGTTTTTCACATGCACTAACTATGTGGCCTATGCTTTCCCCCTTTTCTCCGCACATTCGGCACATAGGTGATTCCACCGTCTTATCTATATTGAACTTGATGTAATTGTTCTTATTGCCTGCTCTTGGGCAGCACAAATAAGAGCTCCTATCTCTACTTTTAAATCACTCTTTTGAATCACTCTCTTGATTACCTGAGATCTTCTAATCTGCTCGGACGTTGTACTGGTTATCAAAATGGCGGCTGCGTTGAAGCTCGCTTGTATTTTACTCTTGGTGTTCATAAATTTCCAAGTAAAGAAGGCTGCATTTGTAGGCTCAGATCCGATGGGGTTATCCATTGCAGGAAAGGAAATTGTTAGCAGCAAGGAAACGTTCATATTACCCAGCTTATGGCAGGCCAAGACAGCGAAGCGCGGTATCCATGTTCGAAGCTCAAAGCAAAGTTTCTTGTGTCTTCTGATCTTGATGTGTGGTGATATAGAATCGTGTCCTGGTCCTTATTCAGGAAACAGCAGAGACATTCCGGGTTTGAAACAACTACTTAAGCAGAGAGGTTTAGCAGTTTTCCATCAAAACGTGCGTGGATTGTTCTCCAACATAAATCTTGTTTCAGAACTTTTTCAAAGCTTCAATGGGATCGATATATTGACCGTTAGTGAGACTCATATACAGAAAGACAGTGAAAATGATAATGATGCTCTGTATGATATTCCTGGCTATTCTTTTGAAAGCCGACCCCGAAATTCAGGAAAAGGGGGCGGTGTTGGTGTTTTCATTTCCGACAAAATACCCTGGGACAGGCGAGGAGACCTTGAGGAAAAAGAATTGGAAATTATGTGGATTGAAGTTTGGCCTAGTCGTAGACATTGCAAGGGTATATTGATTGCAATATTGTACAGGCCTCGAGATAGTTCAGATTATTTGAGAAAGGATTTCAATGCACGCTTAAAGTCAATGTTAGCAAAGGCTGCAGAGGACTGCAAAGAAACTATGATACTTGGTGATTCAAACGTAAACTTTTTAACTGAAAAAGACAACAAAGAGCTGAAATCAATCTTCAACGTGTTTGGTTTGAAACAAATAATAACAAAGCCCACGAGGATATCAGAAACAACAGAAACATTAATTGATGTCATCCTTACAAATAATCCTTCGAACATTGCAAAACATGACGTCATACCCACCAGCATTGGAGATCATGACATGCCTGGGTGCGTTCGTAAAATATATAATAGCTCTTTCAGACCAAGGGTTATTACTTGTCGAGATTATAAAAATTATAGCCCCAACAAAATGAAATCTGATTTACAAAAAGTGGACTGGGTTCCATTTTATAAACAAAGAAGCGTGAACGAGGCCTGGTCGATGATGAAAAGCATCCTTGGAAATCTTTTTGATCGCCATGCCCCAAAAATATCAAAGAAAGTAAGAGGAAAGCCAGCCCCATGGCTAAACAGTGAGGTGAAGCGTCTTATGAATGAAAGAGATGGACTGCTAAGAAAATCAAGACGTACTAAAAATCAAACAGACATTTCCGCGTATAAATGCATGCGTAACAAAGTAAACGCTGCAGTCAGAAAAGCCAAGTCCATGTATCATAAGAATTTATTGAAGGAAAATTCAACAGATCCAAATAAGTTTTGGAAAACGCTAAAATCAATCTACCCCACCAAGTCGAGCGACAAACAAAGTCCTCAATCTTTCGAAATTAACGGCGATAAAGTAAGAGACCCAAGCAAGATAGCAAACGCATTCTGCTCCTTTTTTGCTAACATCGTAACAACCCTGAAGGAAAAGGCTTTCCCGCTATGTAATTTCACATGGAGAAAACAACCCAATTTACCCCCAAAAACAAACAAAAAGTTTATGTTCAGAAAGGTATCAAAACAGGAAGTTGAGCGTGAACTTAAGTCGATCAAGAGAAATAAAGCAACTGGCTTAGATAATCTGCCACCAGGTCTGGTAAAAGACTCGGCTGAGTTAATATCTGCTCCCCTGACCCATCTCATCAATATGTCACTCATGACCAGTACCTTTCCCGCGGACTGGAAGGCAGCAAAAATTATACCTACTCACAAATCTGGTGCACGCTCTAACTGTGATAATTACCGACGAATTTCAGTTTTACCGATACTATCTAAGGTGATGATCGTACATCGTCAAGTTATGAAATTTCTAGACACAAACAAGCTCTTGTCTAAATTTCAATATGGTTTCAGGCCAAAATTATCAACTGAGTATGCGGCGACTATATTGTTGGATGACATCCGGAGAAGCGTCGACAAGGATCAGCTCGTTGGAGCAGTTTTTGTTGACCTTAGTAAGGCATTTGATACCATAAGCCACGCCATACTACTTGAAAAACATGCAATTTATGGAATAAAAGATAATGAATTGGAATGGTTCAGCGACTACCTGTTCTCTCGAAAGGCAGTGGTAGCATTCAACAGTTGTCTCTCAGATGAGCAGGTCTTGTTAACAGGAATACCACAAGGTTCAATACTCGGCCCTCTATTGTTTCTTGTCTCTTTCAATGATGCTGTAGAAGTCATGGAGTATTCAAGCATTCAAGCATTCTAATGTATGCGGACGATACTGTGTTGTATGTCGCGGGCAAAGAAATTGATTCAATTGAAAAAAAACTATCAAAAGACATGGACAATCTGTCAGAGTGGCTGAGATGCAACGAACTCATATTGAATCTGAAGAAAGGCAAGACAGAGTCGATTTTTTTTGGAACAGCACAACGAATTGCGAAGCAGCGAAACGAGCCACTCAAAGTCACAATATCACAGCCAACCCCAGCAGTAATTAACAACACAACGGTTTATAAATATCTTGGCGTCCAAGTGGATACCACACTAAACTTGAACTCCCATTTCGACAAATGTTTCAAGCGTGCCACTGGTAGACTGCGACTTGTGGCAAAATTAAGATCATACATGGACAATGCTACAGCAAGTACGATCTATCGTACCATGATTCTTCCAACATTTACTTACTGTGGTATATTACAACTAAAGCTCACAAATACGCAAATAAGCAGACTTTCCTCATTTCACTCTCGATCAATGAAGATAGTGTATGGTGATAAAACAGCAGACAAAGGACTCATGTCAGTTATAAATGCAAATAAAACGAGAGCCTGCAAACTTGTGCGAATATGCCTGAACAAAGATATCTGTTAACATTTTCAGAGTTACTTTACTCTGATAGGGCATAAGAAGGAAACAAGAAATAACAAATGTACATTGCGATTACCGAGTATCAAAAAATAATATGCACGAAAGTCATTTATGTACATGGGTGCTAAAGTTTACAATGAACTACCTCTAGACATACGTCAGACAGAGACATTCAAGGAATTTGTTGAAAAACTTAAAATGCATTTTGTGGGACATGATATTAATGGCGTAACGAGCATTATTTTATCTCGATGTGATATTAAGTTTTATAGATTCTATTCTTGTACGATTTTTTCAAAAACTTTAATGTAATACATTTTCTTTCAAGGTTTAGGGCACAGGACACACAGTGATAACAGCAATGTTGTAATTGTTGAAGTGTTTATCCTGTATAAATATTCGTTTTATTATTATTATTAATTATTATTATTATTATTATTATTATTATTATTATTATTATTATTATTATTATTATTATTATTATTATTATTATTACCATCTCCACATCTTGTTCTTATCAATATCATCACTAGCTTCCCTGTAGTATTGGCCAAACATCTTCTTCCCTTTCCAGTTCTCCTCTCTCTTTGTTGTCTTTTTTTTCTTGTATTGTTCTTTAAGCAAACATTCTTCGGTTTGAATTACACCACTCATTCTGACTTGCTCTAACAATGGCTCCATAGAATTCTTTATATAGAACCCAACACTGTTCTCTTCTGATCTTGTACAGCTTTCGCAGCTTATTAAGCCTCTTCCTCCTTTGGATCTCGGCAAGTAAAGCCTGTCTACGTACTTTTAGGATGGAATGCACGACACAACGTCAATAATTTTCTTGACTTTCTATCCATGTTTTGTAATTCCTCTTTGTTCCATTTTATGATACTTGCTCCATATCTGAGTAACGCTACGGCCCAAGTGTTTCCTCCATTGAGCTTCGACTTCAATACTAATCTCAACCTTCTTAGATATTCCTTTCTAAACTTCATCTTCATTTCATCTTCCATCACTCCATCTATTTCCAAGATCCCTAGGTACTTGTACCCATCATTTTCAACAACCTTCATCAGTTCACCATCTGGCTACAAAACTCCCTCATAATCTACCACTTTGCCCCTCTTTAAGATTAAAACACCACATTTTTAGCGCCAAATTCCATTCCAATATCTTTGCTGAACAGGTGTACTGTTTTGACTAGCGAGTCGATTTGAGAATCACTTTTACCATAAAGCTTCAAGTCGTCCATAAATAATAGATGGTTGCTCTTTCTTCGTCTATCTTGAAACTCATACGCAGATTTTACTTTCCTTAATACCAGGCAAGGTAATTAATGTCAAGGTATGACACAAAGCACGAACAATAAAGGGGACAAACTATCACCCTGGAAAATCCCTCTTCTAATGTGAACATGACCTAACCTCTCTCCACATGATGTTAATTCCGATTTCCATTGAGCCATACTCCGGCGAATAAATTGTTCTTCGTTCCTGGCAATGCCAAATATTTCTAAGCATTCGATAATCCATGAGTGCGGCACCATATCGTGTGCCTTTCGATAGTCGATCAAGGCCATCGCTAAATTAGTGTGTCTTTTATCAATTAATAATTGATCTTTAGTTCCCCTGCTCTCACGTTTGCATCCTTTTTGCTCATTAGGTAGAATGTTGTTGCTCTCTAAGATGCCATAAATGCTTTCTGCTATTACACCTGTCATTAGCTTCCACAATAACGGTAAACATGATATAGGTCTAAAGTTGTCTACAGCGTTTCCCTTTCTGGCATAGCACCGTTCTTCGTTTCGTCATCCATTCAGGTAATTCTTCCTGGCCATTCAAGATTTTATCCACCTGCTCTGCTTTTCTTTGGTGGCATGCGGTTAGCTTTTTCACCAAGAATCCCTGCACCCCGTCAGGTCCAGGGGCTTTCCAATTTGGCATCTTTCTGCATTGCCGTTCTACTTTATCGTTAGCAATATGCATGTCCTCTTGTTCTGGATATGTCTCAGTTTCCTTGATTTGTTGTAACCGTTCTGCCTGTTTATTAGTCTCTTTTGCATTATCCCAAATTCCTCCCCAGAACTTTCTACTTTCTTCCGCATTAGGTAAGATCTTTTCTTTCCTTGTCTCCCCATTTATTTCCTGGTAGAATCGCTTCTGATCTATATAAAAAAATCGACTTTGTCTTTACTGTTTTATCCTTTGCTCGTACCGATTTAGTTTTGCTTTCTTTGCTGTTACTCTCTGCTTCAATTCCTCAATAGCAACTGCGAGTCCCTTTCTATTTACGTTATATTTCTTCTGCAGAAACTTAAATTTTCCTTCTCTTCTCAGCTCTCCCTTTCTCTTCCTTTCTAATACTGCTATGTCTTTCCGAAGTATATTGGTGACTTACCACCATGGTTCATTGTTTCGTTTCTTAGCCCTCTTTTATTCTTTATCCCTAATCTTTCTGCTATAGAGATGCTAACAGCTTTCAACAATTTGTTTCTCTCAGAAAAACTTTTGGTATCGATATATTTAACACGCTGTTGAATCTCCTCGTCTCCTCGTCTCCTCCTCTACTCTTGATTTATCTGCTTTCTTAAAGTCGCAAGCACCATCTTCTTCCGTGTTATTCATTAACTCTACTATCCTTCTCGCTATCTCCTTTTCTTCCTCCGTTGCTTGCTCAATGTCAGTCAATACATTGGCATTATTAGTATCATTATTATTGTTGTTGATTCTCAACACAAGGCATTTGGCTGTCTTGGCTTTAGAATAGTCACTGTGAATGTGGGCATCAACCAGCTGCCAAGGAACTCACAGGTCTCTGAACCAGACTTTTAGGAACCAAGTACCAATCTTAATAATCTTGCTGTCCCAAGTAGAGCTGTTTTCTGCACATGCTCAATTCGAATGTCTATCCCAATCTCCTGCATAAATTTCCCAAACCGATTTGTGATTGCTCCCAGTGCTCTGACTACAATCGGAATTATAGTCACTCTCTGCATTTCCCACAAACGTGCAATCTCATCCTTTAATGGTTTGTACTTATCGATCTTTTCTAGCTCCTTCTCACATACTCTAACATCTCCAGGTATCGCAACATCTATGATTTTAACTTCTCTTCTTTGCTTGTCTACTACAACAATGTCCGGTCGGCGGGCCTTAATCTCTTTGTCACACTGAATCATTACATCCCATAAAATCTTATAGTTGGCATTCTCAATGACCCCATCTGGCTTGTGCTCATACCATTTGTTGGCTCTGTCCAGTTCATATTTTTCACAGAGGCGCCAATGTACATACTTGGCAACATTATCATGCCTCCGTTTGTATTCCCTCTGTGCCAACATGCGGCATTCACTTATAATATGTGAAACTGTTTCATTTTTATTGCCACACATTCTGCAAAATGGGGAGTCAATGGTTTTATCAATTTTGAATTTGGTGTAATTTGTTCGGAGAGCTTGCTCTTGTGCACTGCAAATCAATGCTTCAGTAGGACACTTCAAGTCACTTTTCTGTAGCCATCGCCAGGTGTTAGCAGTATCATCATCATTATCATTATTATTATTAGTATTATTATTATTATTATTGATTCCTGATGAAGATTTTATCGAAACGTTGAGCTTTTAACAGTGTTGTTTTTTATTTTACTTTTCTGTTATCAATGATGGTGGTTTAGTTTATTCATTATTATTATTAATATTATTATCATCATTATTATTATTATTATTATTATTATTATTATTATTATTATTATTATTATTATTATTATTATTATTATTATTATTATTATTATTATTATTATTTTCATTATTTATTATTACACGCAAGAAAAACAAGATAGCTATTTGAATGAAAATTTTCGATCCTACGTGAATCTTCTTCAGTCATAGTGAAATGTTCTATAAATAAATAAAACGTTAAGTAGCCATTGGAGAATGCTACGTTTTATCATGTATCGAATAAACAGTTCGCTAAAGTTAAGGTTCGATTAATGTGGCGTAACAGATGTAATAAACTAAATTCAAGGACTTGGAAACAGATTGTAATACGTTCTTCCAAATTCATTCATAACACTGTTGAGACCATTAGGTTCTCTTGAGTCTAGTCTCGTTATCCACAGATTTTCATAAAATCCAAGGTTGTCTTCGTTACCCCCAAATATTGAGCCTAACGTTTTGAGGACTCCAAATATTGAGTCCAATATTTTGGAGACCCGTATCAAATTCAACGATTCTTCCTTTTTGCAGATTTGTGGACCCTAAATATTGAATTTTTGTCCATGCCGTAATTCACAGACCCCAAATATTGATTTTCGTAAAATTTCAGACCCCAAATATTGGCATGGACCTCCCCATATCGGAAGTTATGAAGTATCCCCCCTGGGGTAGAAACTGAGTCATAAGGCTTGGGGTGATATGTGATTTAGTTTTGTAAATCTCTGTCATCAGCAATTGTAGATTCCGTTTTTGTACAGACGCAGAATTATCTCTAGTCAAAAGCGTATCAAAGTTAGAAACACGATCTTTGTATGCAATACTCAGTGCCTTTTTGTGAATGTGGTTGATATTGTTATCAAGATGTCTGTCACAGAATATCCACACTAAGGGACAGTAACTAAACTGTGATAGGATAAAAGCTCGCATGATATGCTTGAGTTTTTCAGTGTAAAGTAAGTAGGAAATACGCGAAAGAGCGTGAAGCTTTTGTCCTGCTTTCTTGCATAATGATTGTACGTGTGTCTTGAAAAAAAAAGAAAGTTGTTTGCCCAAAGTGACGCCCAGTAATTTTTCCTCTGTTCTTTCTATGATGCTTGGATTCCGATTTTCATTGATAAATCATCGGTCTTTTCACATAAAATCATCAGGTAGCACTTATCGCTATTTACCTTCATGTAGTTACTCTGAAACCATTCTGAAAGGATTCGGGTTTTGCTTTCTAATTCATTAATTACATTTTCATGGTTGGCATCGCAGACATAGATAGTTGTATCATCAGCATAATTGCATATATTTCAGTCTGTCACAAACATAAACAGGTTATTCAGGTAGATATTAAACAAGAGAGGCTCCAGCACAGATCCCTGCGGTACGCATACACTAGTCTCTATCCACGTTCTAAAAGACCCATTCACCTTAACTCTCTGCTTTCGCCTATTCAAATAGCTGCGGGTAAACTGCAATGCTCCTCTACTAAAGCCATATGCTTCTAATTTTGCTATTAGCAGATCATGATTCAAACAGTCAAAAGCTTTTACAAAGGCCCGTTAACACGGACCAAGCAATGTTACCACTGTCCAATGCCTTTCTGCAGTCTTCTGTGAAACGAAGCAAAAAAGCAAATAGACCCAAATTACCCCGTAGGCCCAATTTTTTTTTTTTACATGCCAATAAAAATTTACAATACGGATTTACTAGTTACACTACTTACAGAATACTTAACTACACTACAAGGACGATGCCACAGGGTGCAAAATGCTATGACTACTCCGTGGCATCACAAAGAACTAAGACGATTTACATATGAATTACAGAAAAAAAAAAATTCAAGACATGAAAAAGAAGCAAAGAACACTACGCTCTGTCTCAAACTAGATATCAGGTGAAAAATGTCCGCGAAATAATAGCAGACAAGATGTTCGCTGCGTTATGGGTAATAGTATGAGTAATTTTGCATTCCCACAGATCTCACCTCATATATAATTTGAGACAGGCTCTACATATGATAATTAACTAAATTATTGTTAGCTTACTAAGGGGGATTGGGGCGACGTACTTTATTCAAATCGACCTGTACTATGTATAAAACGTATTGTTAACTCAAGGATGCTTCTATTGAGATTGTTTGGAAAATTCTTATCGCCGTACAATAAGATTTGCAACAGAATATCATTTGCAAGATTTACATATCCATATGGTCGTACAAGAGAGTATATTCCAGCGAGGAGATCAGTCCTTTGAACACCAAAAGAGGGGCAGAGCAACAAGAAGTGCTCCGTATCCTCGATTCCATCGTTACTTGGGCACATTGGGTTTATTGTGTCTCTAAAGTTGTGTTGAAATTTGTGAAAATTTAACTTGCTGAGACCAACCCTGAGTTGAGTAAGATGAGACAGGCCCTTCGGGTCATGAATGCCAAACACAGATTTTGTAGGGGGGCGGATTTTAGATAGTATCTTTGTCTTGAAAACAGCAACAGAAGATGACAATCTAATTTCAGGATCAAGTTTATTCCACTCGGACAAACAGTGAGGATAAAAACTAGATTTATATTTTTCTGTCCTTGCTCGTATTTGCCCGATCGTGTCACGTTCACGAAAAGAATATTGGACTTGGTGAAGTGGTGGCAATGGGTCCCTTGTGTAGTCAGGAGTTAAATTGTTTATGACTTTATAAAACAACGTAAGACGTCTACTCCATCTTCGGAGGCTTAGAGATTCCCACCCAAGGTCAAGGTAAAGCTTATCTCGAGACGTCCCCCTCCACGCTCCCGTTATAGCTAAGGCAGCGGAGTATTGAACAGATTCTAGCTTCTCCATTAAACTTGATAAGGTGGTACTGCCTGTGAAGTCACATACTTTTGGTGGATTGTGGTAAATAACATCTCCGTAATCTAAGTGGGGTCGAACATAGAGCTTGTATAATTCATTTAAGGTATGCCTAGGCAGATATCTGGAAAGGAATCTCAACATACCAATACCTTTCCTTGTTTTTGAGATAGCAGCCTTTATATGAGCGGAGAAAGATAAAGTCCTGTCCAAGGTGATTCCAAGATGTTTATGTTCATCAACTTTCATGACGGGCATATCATTAAATAGTATTACTGGATGATCAATCACCGATTTTTTCTTTGAAAACATTAATTCAACTGCTTGCTTCGTTGGGTCAGGATTGAAGGACATCCTCCAATCATTAGCCCACTTCCTCACCAACTCAAGATCGTGGTTCATGTCACTGGCAGCTGTGTTTGAGTCTTGAACTACAGTAAATAGGGACGTATCATCTGCAAAAAGCTTGACATTGCACTTTAAGTTCTCAGTCAAGTCATTTATGTATACCAGAAAGAATAGGGGTCCCAGTATAGATCCTTGGGGTACACCAGCTAAGATATCCCCCCAGTTAGAAGCCTGCCCGTTTAGAACTGTTCGCTGCTTTCGATTTTTGAGAAAATTCTGAATGAGAGATAGAAGTTGTCCAGAGACGCCACATCGTTTTAGTTTATAAATGAGGCCATCATGCCATACTCTATCAAATGCCTTTGAAATATCGAGATACACAGATCGAACATCTAGGGGTGGATTACAATCGAAGGCTGTAAATATTGTATGCGTTATAGAGATCAATTGGTTGATTGTTGAGTCACCTGGACGAAAACCAGATTGATTCGGGTTTAGCAGTTTCGAGGAGACAAGATGAGAGTACAGAGAGTCAAATATGAGTTTTTCCAGGATTTTCCCAAAGATTGGTAAAAGAGAGATAGGACGATAGTTCCCCTTGATATTTTTCTCATTCTTCTTATGGACAGGAACTACATTTGCATGTTTCCATATATCGGGAAATATGCCTCTTCTCAAGCAGTTTATGAATATTATCTTCAGTGGTATAACCAGGGCCATATCACAGAGTTTGATCATCCTCACAGAAATCTCATCCCAGCCATGCGCTTTATTAGGGTTGAGTGATCTGATAATTTTCAGTATCTTTTCCTCAGAAATGCAAAAATCATTCAGTAGGGTGACCGTTACTGGTTCATCCTGTGGGATTTCACTGCCTGTATCAATTGTCGTACATTGGAGCAAGAAATAGTCATTAAATATTTGCGCCTTTTCAGAGAAGTTTGTTACAAATATATCGTTATCTAGAAGTGGCGGTATTACAGGGATCTTAGCTTTGTTCAGTACAGCGTTAATTAGAGACCAATAAGTTTTGCTGCCTGTGCTAGGATCGGCCAATGACTTTCCGGCCTTTAGAAAAAAGTTTTTCTTAGCGTTCTCAATTAGTCTAGAACCTTCTGATATCATGTTCTTTATTCCTTCCAGTTTATTGTTTGGCTGGCCATTCTTGACGAAGTTTTTATACGCATGGTTTTTTTTTCTTAGAAAGTTCTTCACAGTTTGGGTTATCCAGGGTGCCTCGCGAGGCCTCATAGTTTTAAATTTGTTCGGTATAAAGTTAGAGAAAATGTTCATGAGGACTTCATTGAGCGATTTGACTTGTTCGTTAGGACATATAATATTTTCAAGATGCTCGTGCCAATCAAACAAGTTAATGCTGCTCTGAATCGCCTTGACATTGGCCTTATCATAGTACCAAACCCTACGCTTGTAGGGGGGCGGTGCCAGGTTAGAGACGGATAATTTTCCATATACTATTTGATGATGACATTGACAATGCAGAGAAGAATGAACACCGGATTCGATAAAGAGGTTAGGCTGATCGGTAAAGACCAAATCGATACAAGATTTTGAATCTCCAATGAAATGTGTTGGTTCTGAGATCAACTGATACAGACCCAGGTCTGACGTCAACGGCTCAAATAGCTTTCCCTCATTATTTTCTATTTCATTTTCCCACCATTGGGAAGAGCGGCAGTTAAAATCACCAGTGATGACAACACAAAAGGGATTCTCGGCAGCCATTTTGGATAACATCGACTCAAAATTTAGGGTGAAATCATCGAATTCAGTTTGGTTCTGACTTGGGCTTCTGTAAATGACGACAAAGAAATACTTTTTCCTGTTCAGTTGGATCTCACATACAATGCATTCAGGGAGAGTTACCAAGTCAAAACGCTCATTAGAGGGAAGGGTGTCTTTGACATAGAGCCCAACACCACCCCTTTTAACATTTTGCGGATGGTTATTTTGAATGAATGTGTAGCCATCTAGTGCTAGTCTATCTTTATCAACGGTACTGTCAAGGTGGGTCTCAGCAATGCCAATCAAATCATAGTTATAAACAGAGTTGTATGCTTCTATAAGAGAAACTCGTAGATAATCATGCGCGGCAATGCTATTCAGATTCCAGCAGCAAAAATCAAGGGTACCTGGACCAGGGTTTGTCTCTATATCACCACTTAGCTGGATAGATCTAAAAATAGTCCATTGTGTGTGGAGCGTGTAGCATATTGCCCCACCTTACCCTACTAGGCCCAAATTGCCCCACCTTACCCTACTAAGAGTAGTCGCAAGGCATAGAGGTTCTTATTGGTAGGGTGCCTCTTGCAGTCTGGTGCCCCTTGAGAGTCTCACAAAGATTTTCAGCCCTATTATTTGTTTTGGAAACGTTATGGAATTGATAAGTAATTGGGGAGGAGAATAAAACTTTCAAAGCCAACTGGGACCACAATGGCTTTAATAACAGCAATTAAAGATCAACTTTGCAACCCCTGCAATAAGAACCTAATGCTTCATCAAACTGAAACAGGTTCTTAATTGCAAGGTACATAATTTAGGAAAAACAGCCTCTAGGTTCTTATTTTGGTAGGTTCTTATATGCGGGGATTTACTGTACACCACTGCACCATAAAAACTCCAAACTTGGGTTAGGACTGGGTTAGGACCTCACAGGCGTGGACCCAGTGGGGGCCGTGGGGCCATGGCCCCCCACACGGTAAGAGTTCTTGTAAAACTGTTGTTTTTAATAGATAAACAAATAAGTTTCAAACCTTTTCCTTGAATGACCAAGGCCCAGCCGGCTTCACGATAACTCGGCTAACGACAATTTTGTTAATTTAAAAACTGCTTTCTTAAATCATTATCAATCATAAACTGTGGCAGATAAGTGTCAACTGCAAATGCCCCCGAATAACAGCAACAGAAGTGTTTGCAAAGGAATTTTGCGTTATTCCAAATCACAGATGACATCTAATTTGAGACAGACTTAGGCGTGAGACAGTATTTACTAATTGTCTTTCGCATCCATGTAACAGATGATCACGTTCTTTTTTAGGTGCATTCCTCTTGCCATACATATTATTTCTTTTCCTTTGTGGGATGCCACTGTTCTTTATGGAACTTTCTATGGGTCAGTATTTGCAGCTTGGTCCAATAAGCTGCTGGAGGGCTGTATGTCCTGCCTTTTCAGGTGAGTTTGATTCAGGCTATGTTCACACGATACCTTTGTCGCACGTATTTCTGCATGGTAGACATACCTGCGTGCCTTACACTCAAAAGCAAAGCAGTTTCTACATGCAATACCATGCAGTTATGGGTTGCAAAGCCAAATCCAGTACTACACCATTTAGAGAATTGAAAAAATGTGAGTGTACTTCGTAGCAAGTGTTCACATACCTGTACAATTTGTAAACAGTAGAAAAATTCAACATTACAAATTTCTTTGGAGTCTCTGAGACAAGGAGGCTATGCCTGTTGCTCACAAAAATTTTCTACCAGGTGTCTCAAAGGGAAATCACTTTTGACTGGAAATAGGAAAAACGAAAGGATATCATTACTCTGCGAGTACATAGCTAAATTTATCAATCTAAAACATAGATGCACATACTTTGAATTAGAAATCATCCATCAAACACCGGCGCAAAGTAAAAATTTCTGCAGCCAAATCTCAGCCAAAGCCAGAGGTTTTGAAAATGGACCTAGCCATGATTTGTATCATGGACATTTTCTAAGGCGCCTGTGGACTTTGATTTTCGGTTTCCCACTTTTAAAAAGAATAATAGATTCTGGAAATTACCTATATTACATAAGCCTCAGTAGTATCGCTATTGAATTGGATTGTTTTCAAAAATAAAATAGAGGATTGAAAATAATGAGCTAATATAAGGAGTCACTTCGTCCGTCAAAAGATCATCGTAATTAAACGAATGTAATCAAAATTTGGTAAGAATGCTAAAACCGTGCCACATCTCCAAAATAAGGACGGGTGTGCGCGCTTGTGCTCCTTCCTCCATACAAATAACGCATGGAATGAAATGCAATGCAAGGACCGATTTCTCAAAAGCAAAATCATTTCAAGAACAATTGAAGCATCTCAATCAATGCATAATTCTTTTCAAAAGTAAAACCTTTAGTTCAAAGTTCACCATCTTGCAAAATGTATGTGATATCAAATCATAATTAGGCCCTTTTGCAAAACTTCTGGTGCACTCCAAATTTTGACGTTGTGAACTCGTATATCTCCGATATTTGGTGGACGATTTAAAAATCCAATGTATGTGCATTTAAGTTGACTACAGGGCTGCTGAGAGGTTTCAGAGGCAAAGGGAGAAAACAGCGATATAAGGCCCCCTACAAGCGAAATGAACAGTGGCTTTCTTCGATCATGTCCCTTGGATTAGCTTAAAATGCATTCCAAAACATTTCCTGCAGTCAAAATGCTAAGAATGAAACTATGGGGCCCCTTAGACCCTGAGGGCCTGGAGCACTCTGCCTCCCTCTCGACAGCCCTAACTGACGATTAAAAATTAAAAAAATTGAAAAATAAAAATCTTAAAGTTCGTATACCTTTATCGTTGTATTAGCTTGTTTAGTCAACAATCAAAACAGGGATACCTTTTTTCAGACACCTGTTAGGCCTAAAGAATCAATTAGCATCATTTGGAAAACGTTGAAAAATTTCCTATTTCTTCATTTTCAAGTCTTCGCATTACGTTGTTTTAAAATTTAGCCTGTCAGAGTTTCGTTTTTAAATTTGCTGTTTTCGAGTTGTTCTGGCATAAGTGTGCTGTTTTCATGTGAGCGGGGGTTCTAAAGATAACATGGTTGTACTATTTTCGAATGGTCCCGGTATCTGCTAATCATAGACACTTGCTGTGGACAACAGGAATATTCATGTTCACAGAGGGTCCCAGGAACGAGATGATGTAATGAATGTGGTATGTAATGATGAAATAGTATGATTAGATGATACCTCGACCTAAAGCAGTTACCTCATAATTTCCTATAAACAAGGTGCTACCACACTACCTGATAAAGAAAGTACAAATGCAGCCTTAACTCCCGCTATATATGTGCAACAGTAAATTAGCTGCGATCTGTCTCTTGAATGTCATAGAATTAATACAAAAATAGCTTACACGATATATTAAACCATATTTTACAATACTTTAGTCAAGTGGCTGTTTATCTGTCTTTCGTAGGAATTGGGTATGCTATGCTGGTAGTATCCTTGCTGGTTGCAATTTACTACAATGTCATCATAGCTTGGTGTTTGTATTACCTATTTGAATCATTCAGATCAGACGTGCCATGGAGGCACTGTAGAAATGCATGGAACACAGCTAAATGTGTTGAGGGCGCGTACAAGCCACATGCAACCAAAGGCATTGTCAACTCTACAAACGGAAATCTTACTTGTGATACAAATTTTGAAGCAAAATATATTAATGGCAGCCTGACGTGCTCATTTTTGGGTAGAGTCTCTCCAAGCGCAGAGTACTGGGAGTAAGTTTTCATTGTTCGTTATACCATTCAGCTAAAGGATGGCTCATTTTGTGTTGAATCAATCGTGGCCGTTAGGATTTGTGCGGTTCTATTCTGATCATCGTAAGTTACTTTTCTGCAAGTCCAAATAGCTGCAATATCCCTGTAGGAGGAGGTAAGCTGTTACTAATATCGCTCCAAATCTATATATGGTTAGGCTTAATTCTTTGAAACCTTTATATTGGTGAAATTGCTCGAATTTTGAATAGCTACAGAGCAGATTATTCATCGCACTTGTGCGTATGATTGAATAACTTTAAACTTTTTTCTGCGAAGCACCGGGTGGGTCGAAAAAAATTTTGCGCATTTGACGAGCTTTGCAACAAACAGTATGTCACTGATATCCAAAGCTAAAATGTTAGTCCATTATTCAAAGGCCAAGTTAGATGAGAAAAATTTGCTTGGTTAAGTCACGTATCTTTAAGACCCAACAATTAGAAAAATGCCTGTAACAGATTTTTATGGGAATGAAAAATTACACGTTCCATTAAGGTCCGTTATCTATGTGGTATCGAAGTTTAAATTTCTGTTTCTGATTTTAACAAACGAAATTTTCTCATATAAATTTGTTTTTGACAAATAAATTGACATTTCAGTTTGAAATATCGGCCTCATACTTTTTATAGCACAGCCCACCAAACGCGTAAACTACCTTTAACTTATCTGGTACACAACTTATTTCGAAAACTGTGCCCTCCTCTTCCTGTAATCACAACGTCTGTTGTGTATATCGATGAAATCAGTTATTTGTATGAGTTTGAAACCATTTTAAAAACATCTTCTGAATGCACCCATCGAGTTTTCTTTGCTTATATTCCTCAGCCTGGTTTTAGCTTTTGAACAGTTGCTGTAAATGCGAAACTGTTCCTCTCTTTAGACGGTATGTGTTAGAACTGACTGATGGCATTGGCAACTCAGGAGGTGTCAAATGGCAGCTCGCATTGACACTATTAGCTGCATGGATTCTGGTCTACTTTTGCATGTGGAAAGGAGTTCAGTCGTCTGGAAAGGTAAGGATTTTTAAATTTGCACCCCAAAGTATTACTATTCTCCTTCCCGTCGTCAAAACGGAGAAGCTTTGACTGATCACGTTGCATTAGCATCGCTGTTCATCCACATATTTCAAAGTTACGAAGAGCCAATCTCGAAGATTTTGTCAGCTACTAATAAGCCGATGCCGATAAAATCTTTAAACCTTAAAGCCAATCGATAGGAGGGAAGTAGATTTAGATTGTAATTTTTATCTAATTAGACTGAAGGGAGATACGTCTGCCTTTCTTCGACTGCTCTACTTCTAAATAGATCCGAGCTTGACTACTTTCAACTAAATCAGTTGCCTTTCAAGATGCAAGGTATTTTCTATTGTAACTCATTCTCGTACTTTAATGCCCACCTTAGAATGAGCAGGCGACGCATGAATAAAAACAGTATGATAAATTCTGCTATTAATTCCTGGTTTGTAGGTTGTCTATTTCACAGCAACATTTCCATACGTAGTATTGTTTGTGCTGCTTATCAGAGGTGTTACCCTTCCTGGTGCTGCAAAAGGGGTCAAATTCTACTTGAATCCTAATTTCGAAAAGCTTAAAGATCCTGAGGTAAGCTCTGATTTGTTTTTATGATTGTGATGTTGTGGCCTAAGATTATGGTGAAAAATATTCCTGTTGGTGGCATCAGCCAAGTTGATGAGAAAATGTTTCTCTATCGTCATACCTGTGCCTGTACCTGCAATATACTCAAAGCATAATGTCACAGAGGCGAATTAGTCCGTTTTCGGACCAGCCCTGCAAACTCATGCTTACATTGTGTAACTTTCTTAGCTGTCTATGCTTACATTGTGTAACTTTCTTAGCTGTCTTGGCTGACACTACCGATATATTACTAACCTTCAACCATGGATCATGACAGTATGTCTTCGTAGCCGTTGCAAATAAAAGTCTTTTTATTATAGTAGTGCTCTCATTTCTACATACGCATGAGATATATTTTTAGGTATTGTACACGTACATTGTGCATTTACAAGTGTACGTCATGCGTCCTTGTTCCTGTCATTGTGGCGTGTTGCCGACTGTTCAATCATATAGAGACGAAGCATACTGATGTTAAAGATCGTTATCTCACACCATAAAATATATCAGTTGTGTGCACATGGCGCTGCTGCATTTCTGGACCCATTATATCAAACTATTAGAGCCATTTGACACGACTTTGGTAGTTTCAAGTTGTGTTGGTCCAGCTTTGGCAGCTCTCTTAAGATGACTCTGGTTTACGCACTGATGAACAAGGAAAGCCGGTTTTCAGAAATTCTTCCCTCTAGAAGCTCATTAGGTGCTCTAGATCCAATCAGTCTATCGAAATTCCGTAAAAATACTCATTCATGGCAATCTAAAGACATATTAAACAAATTTGAAAGCAGGAACACCTTAATGTGACGATGAACAATTATGTGCAAGGTTGAGAAATGTACATTAGAAAGCAATGTTTCGCCCTAAATAAGACTTCTTCAGGGCTGTTTGCATATTAAACAAAACTGTTTGCTTTCACGGCTTTGGAGAACGCTTATTTCAGAATACTTTACTGGCTTCAGAAGAACTTCATTTTCCACTCCAATAATCTAAAGATTTTGATCGATATTTTTGACCATTTACAGTATATGTTAACGGACATACAAGCTAAATTTAAAGTTGAAGGTTGGCAAGTTTTTCCGCAATGACATGCTAAAATTTAGTATCCTAAAGTTTAGTATCCTACCCTACTCGATTTTGGACAAACGTTATGACAGTGGTAAAACAACTAGCTAAAATCAATGTAAAATTGGTTAAGGGGCCCTGTTATAATTCTTTCAACAGTTATTTTTGTTTGTCAAACAATTGATGATGTCAAAAAGTGCACGTGGGCCCCAATTCGTAAAGCCTGGTTTCATTAAATCGTAATTCATCGCCGGTCAAGGTCTTACAGCATCGCCGATGATCGCCGATGCTCTAAGACAATGATCGGGGATGAATTACGATTTAATGAAAACCAGGCTTAAGATAAGGGATACTGCAAAGTTCCAGTTGGCTTGTTTCGATTTTAACTGGCAGATGAATTGCGGAATCTGCAGATGCAGAACTTGACGAAATTGGAGTAGGTCTGGCTCCAGGGGCCCAATAAAGACCTGATCGAGGAAGATGTCCTATGAGCAAGGGCCCCTTCTTACTTTACCACTTGCCCTCGCAAGTCTCTTGATTTTAAACAGCACTTTTCCCTTTATCTACATCCAATTTACAGCGATCTAGGAGGCCCTCTTATTGGTACTTGAAATATGAATAAGGTTTTAGAGAAAAGATAGAGGTATTTGACAAGTTAGGATTCTGAAATGTGAAGTAACGATATTTTTGAGGTATGAACTGAAAACTTCAAAAGAACAACGATACAAAAGCATGTGCAGTAAATGGTTTGACAAAAAGACCATTTGTAGATGATTTTGATGCTCTACTTTCAAGAATTTTCCCAGGGAGGTCTTTCGTTAAAAGCATACCTTTTCGTATGTAGTCGGATTTTAAGGTTTGAGGACAAGAAAAAGCATTTCTCAAAATTTCACAAAAGGCTTCGCCCCCGGACCCCTATTTGGACGATTCCTCCAGAGTTCTTCATCACAGGCACTGCAACTGGATCTGCGGCACCAGCTCTGACAAATTCGACAGATACAGGCGTGGATCCAGTGCCCCCCCCCCCCCAAAGTGTAAGAGTTCTGGTAAAAACCTTCGTATTTTGTAGATAAACGAATAAGTTTCAAACACTTACTTCCTAAAATAACCCCAAAATAGCCATAGCACAGCTGCATGATAACTCGGTTCACGACAAGCCCTTCCAACTCACGAAGTAACTTACTATTGATCAAAAGATTTGAAAATATATGAATCTGAAATCTGAGCAAAATTTCACTGTTTGAGGTCGAGATTGAAAATCATTTAATAAATTGCATTCACTTATAGATGACAGGAGTAATTCAGGATCTTCTAGAGAACTTTGTTGTTGAAGTTTATTTCATCAAAATTTTGTTCCGTTGATGATGATAAGACTCATGTCTTCTGTTGTGATAGTTATAAAGTGTTGATCAAATCACTTTAGTATCACTGCAGGGAGAACATGCTTGTGACTGCAATTGAAGCTTCTAGACTTGATTAAGCGAAAAGAATTTGACAATTTACTGGCTACTCCAATCTGGGAACTTACCATGGAAGATTTCACGGAATTTTTACGTAACTTTGAAATGCCTTTGAATTGTGTATTTGAGATGTACTCCATTTTTATGACGAATTTTCATTTCCATGGTGGTGGAGCTTATTTCCACAATAGATATACGCACTAAATGGTCTCTTTTACTTTCCCAACTGATGGTCCGTTAGGGTTTGCTCCAGCTAAAACGCCAGGTTCTATTTCATGAGGAATGAAGAATAAGTGATAAGCTAAGTGATCTAAGATGAAGCAAAAGGGGCGTTTTCCATGTTTTCCGAGAGTCTGAAGGGTGTGGCCGCGAAAATTTTCCTGGGGCCTACGCCCCAGACCCCCATGTTTCTTTCATAGTGCCCTCCCCGACTCCAAGGCTGGATCCAGCCCTGGAAAGAGATGAAGAGATTCTGACGTAATTTTTCAAATCAATGGTAGGCTGGGAAAGGCAAAGCTCATAGCAATGAAAATTTAAACTTTGAACTTTAAATTTTTATCCCAGGAAGCTGCCAGAACCTATCAAACTATCCTTTCATATTGTGCAATTCAAAAATGATGCATCGTCTACTCGCAATCGCATTGCAGCAATCTTCTTAAATTTTCTCCGAGGACCCCCATCGCTTGTGATGCTCTTCTTCCTTGCATGGCAAATTCTCCAAAAGGAGGCGCTTTCCAACATCTAAAGGGTATGTTCATGAGAATTTTTCCCGGGGGCAAGCCCCCGGGCCCCCAATTTCTCTCGCTGGGCTCGCACTTAGTGTCAGCTCCCCTTAAGTCTGCATTTCATCAACGTGACTCTGTCAAACATGACTTGAGAAGGTAGATAACAGAATTCAGCTCCTACAGAAAACCATTCAATTGTGAAAAGTGAGTCCAATATCATTTGAAGCCAATTTAGGCAGTGGTCCGCAAAAGTTCTTCCGAAGGAATGCCCTGTAAAACTTTCGCTCGAGTAGTTTCGGGCCCCTTCACTGCCGAATCGCCCGGGCCCCAATGCTACTGCCAGTCCGCCCCTGGCACGACGGCAACTGTTGGTAATAAGAAGACGGTAGCTTTCTGAAAACCGGGCGGCTGACGCCCGCCCATCTGCAAGTCATGTATCCCCCAGGGAAGTGTGATGTGCCTCGTTCGAAAGATACCATGATTATTTGACTGATGTTTAACGAAAATTTGCTGCCTTCTAGCCAACCCCTCAAAGCTATTAAATCAGTGTTAGTGGCTTGATTCATTGCATCAAAAGAATCAGCAGAATAATATAAACAAGTGTCATCGGCGTACATTGACACATTTGATTTTTCGAGACAATTTTGGATGTCGTTGATGTACACTAAGAAGAGAGGTGGCCCTGGGCATGACCCTTGTGGCACAGCACAATTTACGACCTTTGTCTTAGAGACCTTACCATTTACCTTGCAGTATTGACGCCTATTTTGGAGATAAGACTTAAACCAATTAAGTTCCTTCTCTTCTAGGCCGTAAAAATTTAGTTTTGCCAACAAAATTTCGTGATCTACGGTGTCAATTTTTGAGATCAATAAAAAGGGCAGCCGTATATTCACTCTATCAGTGTTCATGTACGAATCATTCATGCATCTAAGAAGACATGTTAAGACCGAGTGAAGGCCCCGAAAACTAGACTGCTTCCAAAATATCAGTTTATTTATATCGAAATAGGAGTATAACTGGCCAAAAACGAGTTTTTCAAACAAACGGGGATGACCGTAGGAACTAATATGGGCCTATAATTCGATCTGTCGTCCTTGGGAACTTTTTTATGGATAGGGGCTACTCTTGTGATTTTCCAGCTGTCTGGAAGGCGACCGGTTGAGAGAGATAAGTTGAAGAGCTGTGCAAGCAAAGGAGCGAGTACTTCGATGCCAACCTTGAGAAAGAAAACAGAGATAAAATCCGTACCATAGCCATTGGGTAAAGTCTTTGCATGGTTGCAACACATTTTCGGGGTTACAGATACAAGTGCAAATTTTTCAACGTCTTTCTTACGCTCTCCTTAATTGCCTGTTAAAATTAGCCTGCGTGCATCCCCTACTGTTTCCGTAGAGATGAAATTTCCCGTTGAACTGAATTCAAATTCAATTCAACGGGAAGTTTCAACTCTACAGGAACAGTAGGGGATGAACGCAGCGTAGTTAAAATAGGATTCTCTTTGTTACCTTAGTTTGCCTTACTGGTCTTGTATGCACCACTTCACTAGAGTTAAGTTATGTATTTTGTCAACAACTCCTCTCACTGCATCTCCAGTTCAGCATCGTGGAGAGGATTCCCTCGTATCCGCCATCTTCCAGAAAATTAACGCGCAGCACCAGACCTCTTTGAAAAAGTCTATTGTCGTCGGCAAAAGGCTTTCGTTGGTGATTGGATATGCAGCTAAGATAGGGGGAGGCACTCATGACCTTTTAATTTAACTAGACTCTGATTTAACCCTATAGTGGTTCGGCTATCTGATATGTCCTGTTTTTGTTGGGGGTGGCAAAAAAGCCGCCCTCCCTACCTAACTCTAGACGCGTAATAGGTAGAGCAACCATATTTGGTGTGCTAATAGCCTCAGGCATTTACTTTCTGTAAATGTAAAAATTAACCTAAAATTAGACATCAGTTTTGCTCTCGTCAGCATTTTCCTTTGTGTGGTCAAGAAAAGCGGCAAAATTGGCCCAGAAGTGGAAAATCGCGATAAAATTAAATTTGGTGCACAATTTCCTTCCAAACATGATAATTATGATAGAATACATCAAATACTCCATTACAAAAGATATTTGCAAAATATTCAAATTCTGCTCCTTTTTCGTGATAATTGAGGATTGAAAGCTTGCAATTTTTCCAGGGTCAGTCCCAGCAAATTGTCTCCCGCTCCCTCATTTTTCAAAATATTTGAATGAAACTTCCTGAGAAGTTGCACAATGGGTAGTTACAAAAACGTAGGAGGTTTCATGCCGATAAATTTTTTCCTGACAGAGTTATCGAAAAAGGCTACTACAGCCGGGGGGGGCACCAACTAAAATAGGGTTAAACAAGCGTGATTGCAAGAACCAGCGGTTGGCCATTGCGAGACGAGCATCAGTTTTCGCATTTGGTAACGTAAACATCTTGGCTCAGTTTGTTTTCAAATTCAGTGCGTAAAACGCAGCACTCAGTGACTAATGTCATTGCTAGTACAAACACATATATTGAAAAGCTAGTTTCTTCAATCTAGGTATGGATTAAAGCAGCAACACAGATCTTCTATTCACTTGGTGTTGGGTTTGGTTCACTGGTCGCAATGGGAAGCTACAACAAATTCAACAATAACTGCTTGAAGTAAGAAATCATTCCATAATAAGAATACCTTCTACCAAACATTGTTGAGAGCTATACAGACGTTTCAAATGTCATTATTCAATGAGAAACCCAATCTTCAATGATTTCGCTTAGTGCAGCTACCGAGGGAGCACACTCAGTTTGATTCAAGGTCGAATCCTACGTTGATCAACTGTAAATTAATGTTCCGTCAACATGAATTTCTGACGCGATTTCAGCGTTAGAACAATATATTTGATGCGTACAACCTTGAAGAACTGTTGATCTTACCAAGGCTGAGGAGAGGTGGGTCAGGGGGGGTCAGAACCTGGGGCCCATGGCAATAGGGACCAACAAATGATAACTCATTTTTTCAAAATATGGTCAAGACCAGGTTTCTTGGCCAAGGTTGGAAAATTGACCTCAATATCGTCTCAATTGTCACAATATATCAAACTCAAGAAGAGACGCAAACAGTAGCAGATAAATGCAACATCTAAACCATTGAAATGTACCGAGTGTGAGCTGAAAAAATTTGCATCCGAAAATTCATGGTACCAAGGTTAACGGATGTGAATGATTCAAATTCTATTGCAAAGGAGAGTGACGAATGACCTTTCTCATATTTGACAAGAACTGACACTTTAGGTAAATTTCACTTCACTTAATTATTTGGTTCAAAAGTGCCAGAATAGGCAACGGAAACATTTGATCACTTTGCAGGGAACTTCCTACCCTGGGTACCAGACTCTCTCTAAAAGAAAATTTTCTATTAGAGAGAGTCCAGTACCCAGGGTAGGAATTTCCTCGCACGAATGAATATACAAGGGCATTTTACCTCTCACAGGATTGATATTCAATTCCATAGCAATAAATCTGCAGATGACGTCTCTCAACGTGAAAGCTTGGACTTACTCTACTGTCCTTTGAGCGGAATGTATTTATGATTTAATCAAGAGTTTTTGGCTTTTTTCGGGCGTTTCGCCACGCAGAGATTGTTATAAAGTGAAATTTACTGATATTTATAGTGCTCATAAAAACGAAAGAAAAGTTACAAAAATACTTCAAGGTCTCCGCTATCAGGCAAAATTCTATTCTTGCCGAGCCATCAGGTACTATTGGTGCTAATTTGAATTTTCAAATGTTCGGTTTTTCTGGCTCATCCCTCTCATCAGTCGATGTTTCTATTCAAGAAATGCCTCTCTAGCTTGTAGAATACTAAAACTGTCATTATATTGTGATTCTTGTGTATAATGATTGCCTGGTTTCGATGACATAAAAATTGTATTTAGAGGCACAAATAGCTACCACTGCGATTCTGTCATCCTTGATTTTAAAAATTTTCCTTGGGGAGCATGCCCCCGGACCCCCAAGATCGGTACACCGCTGGTACACATGTACGCCTTCGGCGTACCTCTCACAACTTGTTTCGCAAGGGGGCCCACCTTCGTTTTGATCCTGGGCCCATAAATCCTCTCCGCAGCCCTGGATCTTACGTTTGAATTTCAAAGTTGACGAAGACTTTCGCTTCAAATGTTCCATCAGTGTTTTAAGAGCTACAAGTCAACGTATTTTCGACGTTGCACCAGCGTTTTGCCCTTTGGGTAGGCTGAATATCAATCTGTTTTCATAAGCTTATCTTTGTGAAGACGAGCATACAAGTCGAATCTTTTAATAGAGCACAGGGAAACCCATAAATCATCAAATATCACGCTTATCAGCCAATGGCGTCCCCTTATTGCCGTCACATGACCGAAAATGAGCTTTTTTCATTTTTATCACATTTTAACACAAACCCTATCAGCTAAAAAGAACAAAAAAGAACTACACAAATATCTATTTACATACAATAAAACCTTAGAAATTTGCTGGTCTCCCTAGGGATCGTGCTTCGGGAAGGATGCTAGTTTTTCAAGAATTCCTTCAGTTTGCTTTTGAAAATGGTAATTGTGGAGCTCATCCTGATTTCTAATGGGATTTCATTCCATGTCTTTGTACCAGAGTACAAAAAACTGCTTTTGGAGAATTCTAGGTTCTGCCTTGGAGTGTCAAGATCTAAATGATTTCTTGTTGGATAGTTAGATATTTGAGATCTGGTAACAGATCATCGCCGCCCTGTCAAATGTTATTAAGTTTGAGACTGAAAGCCAGTTGCAGCTCCACCCATCTTTTAATCTAGAGCTTTCTATTAGTGTTCGTGCTCTAGTTTGCAGACGCTGAGGATGATCAAGCTTTGTATTTGACAAACTACCCCAGAGTTCATCACTGTATCTCAAATGACTCTCGAGCAGTGCCTTTTACACCTGATTCAATTTTGTTTGCGGTAGTATGTTCTTTAATTTCCGCAGGGACGAATGGGCATTTTGAATTTTACCTTTGAGGATCTTATGTTGATCATTCCAAGTAAGGTTTTCGTCCATTGTAACTCCAAGGTATTTAAATTTTTTGACCCGTTTGATTGGTCCTCCATTTATGTTTACCTCTAACGGACCATTGATACGGTTTGTTTGTCTTTTATGACCAACGACCATGTATTCTGTTTTATCATTGTTTAAACTAAGCTTATTCTGTAGCTCTTTGAGACGAATTTCTGAGTACCCTTACGAAAATCAAAATGGACATTCGAGTAAAAAAGATGCAGGGCTGGTTTTACCACGAGTCAATTCTACAGGCCCTACTCCACATTTAACATTTTGCATTTGGATGAAATCTCATCAGGGATCAGCACTACATCGAATTCAATCCCTCCGAAAATAGGCCTAAATTCAAATATCATTTAGGAACGCAACAAATAAGATATAGCTACCAAAATTTCGCACGTTACGTGAATTATAAGAAGGTATAATCTGAAGATGTTTCTTTGCTTCAGTTTCCCAAATCCTTGACGAGTCTCAGCTATTGCTGCGAAGAAAGCTATTGTGCCTACCTTCATCCACTGCAGAATGCCATTATTCCGTTTCAAATCGGCTTGTTTGCTGTAGCAAGGTAGCGTAGCTATTCACCAACAACATAACACCACTATTCTCCACCGAAAAATCACCATCAACTTTGGTAAAACGCGATGAATTTTCAACAGCTCAATGATTGAGCAAAAATAAAAAATGTTGTTGTTGTTATCATTGTTGTTGTTGTTGCATATCTGGGACTATGTCGTGAGGCTAGTTGCCCTGATTGCTGTTTGATTTCCATGCATGCTTTGATTAAACAACGTTGATTTGAATTAAAAATGATTAATCTTTGGTCCATATTGTAATACTGTCGTAAATGAGAGAGTGAATACGGTCGATCAATTGAGAGGAATAAGAACATTTAATGCAAATTTTTTTAGGTGTAAGGTGAGCGGGCAAATTCATCACTGTGTCCAGTTGAGAATTTGCTTGAGACATTCCTTCAGGTAGAAGCAGCCTTAACATGTGTCAGCTCTCAACAAATAAAATCTCTTTTTCTCGACAGAGATGCAGTAATGGTGTCACTTATCAACTGTGGAACAAGCATATTTGCTGGTTTCGTAATCTTCAGTGTCATTGGTGCTATGTCAGAGCAATTACAAGTCGATATTGAAAAAGTTGCTTCTTCGGGTAACTTGTCTTTTTCGAAAGTTGCTTCTTCGGATACCTCCACGTAGAACGATAAAGAATATAAACATGTGCTAACTCTTTGCGTAACTGATAATATCTACACATGGTCAGGCTTATACGTACTGATAGCTCTACGACTGTATGACCATACATCTCAAATTCAGTATGAGGCTCATATCAGCTGAGTCAGAAAAGGTGCAGTCCGTTTGAAAGACTGCTGCTCTCAAGCAACTTTATCAGCGCAACAATACTTTGCAATATATAATTGAATAGCCAACATGTTGAATTATTTAGATTTTTTCTGGCTGATATGTCATTCTGTTCTAATTCAACGAGAGATTTCCTTGAAAAACCTTCAAACATGTCCTAGAATCATGGCCAAATTTTTCCTAATATTTCTATCTTACATCAATGACTTGAATATGTTATAACACGTGCTATGAGTTATGCATTCTTATTTCTAGGTCCAGGGCTAGCTTTTATTGCGTATCCAGAGGGCATTGCACAGATGCCTGTTTCACCACTTTGGGCTATTCTGTTCTTCCTTATGCTGCTTACACTTGGCTTGGACAGTGAAGTAAGTGGCCTTAAAACTCTGAACAATTCTTTAGATATATCCTTAATCTATTCATGCACACATACGTCTTCTACACAACGAGCACGTTTCCCAGCTTCAGGTCATATTTTGTAATTTGGTTTATTCAACCCTTGCCTTGATGGTTGACCGAGGATTTACCATCGCTAATTTCATTGTACTGGCATGCAGAGGGCTTGTACAACAACAACCTGTATTCGCATATTCATTGATACACTGCTACGTACAATCATTTCTTAGTAACGAGATATGGAACTCAGGTCCAGTGCTGGCAGGTTGTTTCTTTAATTTTAAGACTTTCTTATACCTACAGTTCGTATGAGTTACTTATACCTTTGGTGCTCTTAATGTAGCAATTTACTTCTAGTAAAAAGCTTCCACAGTGTAAAAGTAAGATCTAAAAACAATTATTTGACAGAATTATCATTAATAAAACTGAGGAATCATATGCAAAAACATGAAGTGTCGAATCATTTTGAATGAACCGAGAGAGCCTTGGATGCAAATCACAAAAGTTTCTTATCTTCTGTAGGATGGATTCTTGAATACTGAGGCAGGAGTCTACGGCCTTTTATAAGCGGTTTTTCATGTACCAAAATCAACGTGTATTTTATGGGGCAACTTTTATCATCAGGCGCCATGGCGAGTTACTAGCGTTATTTTACTTTATTTCTTGAAACGATTTCCTTCATTTCATTTTCTCTTATTCATCATAAGGTACTTTTAAGAAATAGAAGGCCAGTATATGGGTTTTTGTCACAAGATCATCATTGCCTGAGAAAACAGAGACGTTCAGAAAATGAGCTCCCAATAACTTTGTAGCGTCAATTTAAGGTTAATGCATGTACTTTGTCGATTTCTTTCCAGTTTGCCATGGTAGAATGTGTTGTGACTGGTCTTTCGGACGAATACCCAAAAATTTTGAGAAAGTACAAAGAATGGTTCATCCTCGCAATGTCAGTTAGCTGTTACCTCATTGGATTAGCTTTCGTTACAAGGGTAAGATTTTTGAAATTTGTTTGTACTACTGGGTGACTCAAAACCGCACTTTTAAAATTAACTTTAGAACCTCTTCTGACGGATTCAGTCACTCTGTTTTGATTTTTCTAAGTATTTTGAATCAATTTAAATCAGAAACTTTCCCGAGAGCTTCTCGTCAATAACCTTGAAAATGCCAAATAAAATCACTATCAATTTCCATAATCGTTCTGTCCTAGTAAAGAGACGACTTCAACATGTGTTGGGCCCAGTTTGAACAGTATCGTATAATCTAGGCCTTAGCTCCTGTGATTTCATCCTATTGAGAGAGAAAAAAGTCATCCTTCTTGGCGTTAATTTGTTCAAGGGATTCTGTCCTCTCAAGAGGATACAAAATGCTAGCAGAGGTAACTGTCATCACTGTGACGGAGAAAAACCGACATTTGACCAACATTTTTTGTCATTTTTGAGAGTCTTTGAAGGAGCCCTTCTTGAGAGAATCTCTCATAGTTCTGGTTACGAGAGACAAATTCGAGCCAGGTAAATTTTCACATCAAGCTACACATTATACTGTTGAAGAACCGGGTATCAATTTAGTCTGGTGTGTGTGTTTTTTCTATCCTTTTCTCAGTGTTGACAAGTTTCACTCACTATTTTCACCCACTAGTTTCACCAACTGCACTTCGGCATCTTCCTAGTAACAGTAGAATCTCTGGATGCCCGAAAAATTACTTCTTCTTGAAAAGTTACCTATATTTAAGATTGTACTTTAGTGGCTGAATTTATGGGGGAGTCGGGGGAAACTGCCCCTCCAATTCAACAAGGCTCGGAATTATCTGTTAATCTCAGAAATTTCATAGGTGGGATCGAAACAGCTACGAAGAAGCGAGTCACTGTCAAAAAGGAGAAGGCTTTTTATTTGGAAAGAGCAAACAAATTGCTCACACTCTGTCTAAGGCATATTTTTAAGTTCTTATATATCAGAATTACATTCAAAAACAAGAAGAAAGTGGCTTGGTGTAGGTCTGTTACGGTAGCAATATCTTGGAGAGATGTTAGAACGTGATTGGGAGAGGCATTCAAAGCAAATGTAAAGGTTGGAGTTTTTCAAAATTGTTTTTGGGAAGCTAAATAAAGACGAAAGATCAGGGCATTGTCAAATTTCCATGTCCAATGTTCTAAGACATTGAAGCGTTTTAAGACAAATCAGAGGCTCTGTATGCAGAATTTTTTGAGAAGTGGCTGCTCAGACCCCTCAAATGGTCAAATTTGGCACTGGCGAACCAAGGATCTAAGAGGGCCTATAAGCGAAAGTAAATTACATTTATTTTAGAACTTTCCTTGGGATGTTACCCTATAACAAATGATAATAAAACTGTCAAAATCTCAATTCAGTACTGGCAAACATTGGATTGTGACATGCATTCTAAGCTAATGTAGAGGCCATGAATGACCTCATGATTTGCCATGGGGCTTCATCCCAGGGTCTCGAGAGATTTTCAGCCTAAATCAATGATACATTCTTGTCTTTTTCCAGCAACTGCTGAATGTAAACAGCTTTTAGGACTTTCTCTTAGGACATTTGTGGACCCTATTTGTGACCGGTCTTCACGCAAAGTACCTCAAAGAACAGCATTTCCTCAGACTCAGACATTTGACGACGGCCCACCCCCCCCCCCCACCCATTCAAAGAGCTGAACCTCTGCAACTGTCATAGCTGATCTTTAAGTTTCTGTGTTGGCAAGTAGGCAAAGGATCAAAATATTTCCCAGGTACAGCCAATCTCGTGAGAAATTTTAAAATTTGTAAATAGGATAGGAAAGGAAAGGATACGATACGATACGATCCGATACGATACGATACGATACGATACGATACGATAGGGTAGGATAGGATAGGAACGTGTTTTGGTAATTCTTTAAAGGTCAGATAAAGGCAAACGCGATTTTTTATTTTCATCATTTTAAACTATGGGGAATCCGATGGCAATAACATTTTTTTATCTTTGCAATGCAAAAGGATAGATTTGGGGGTTTGAAAAAGGGCACTCCTTCAAAAACCGCGTGATAAAAAAGAGGCCTGGAACCAGCTTAGTTGTGACGTGGAATGAGTCATAAGAAATTTATCACTTGAGAGGCCCAAAGCACTTGAAGAATTAACCATGAAGAACACACGCCGCATTGCAGATACACATCGAACAGTAAGCAAAATAAATTTCAGATGGTGGCCAATAGCTTGTCTGATATTTCCAAAGATCGAGTATTGAGCGGCACACCCTCATAGTTTTCCCTGGATGCAGAAGAAAGAATTGAATACAGTCCGGCCAAAAGCTTCCTGTGTTCTGCTCTCCTCAAGTGGGACCGACTCTGCAATGGAAACATAAAAACATCATTTGAATTATCTTGATGCAAATTAGCAATTAAATATTGTCTTTAGCTGTGAATGGCTGGATCAAACCATGGTCTTGATCAAACATTTAACTATTGTGTTATTTCAAAAGACTACGGAAAAACAAGCCTTGATCTCCCCAAGGTTTGATTGTTACTATTAGGATTCTTCCTTCTCATTAGACCGACAAGCGTCTATCGAAGGCACATTTGCATTTGCATAGCTTCACAAATGATCTGTAAATGCAAATTATATCGTAAGAGGCAATACTCTGGCCACCTAAAAAGTTCGCAAAGAACCAGAGCGTTATCGAAGAAAAGGAAACATAAATGTGGAGAAAGAACTTGCCCTTACCTATCCATGAGTGTGATAACATGGCCTAATCCTGATATGGCAAAAGCCGGTGTCATCATGATGTTCGAAGAGTGGGTGAGTGTATCATTCGATTTCAACTATAATTTCATGTTTTGCACGTCGAAGAGTTCTCAGAAGAGTGCTCTGGAGGCCAGCTAATGCACTTGTAGCAGCCAATGAATTTTTAAAGTCGTTAGGATTGAAATATCTTGTGCAGACCTGCAATGTTTTCGTTGTTGCAAGTCTGAAGGGTTTCCTCTCCAAGTCAATCCACAGCTCACCGATGCCATGAGTCGGTCCACGCCAAAGTTCTGAATAATGTGCACATGCATTCTTCTCTGCACAAGCCGACTAGCCATGACAATAAACTACCTACTTTCTCGGCGTTTTGGTTTGAGATAGTTAAAATAAGTAGTCGTTTCTATCTTTCGTGACTTGACAATCGGTGAGTGCAAACAAACTCCTCCATTCCCTCGCAGCTTTGCAATGACTCATTCGACTCATTCCACGTCACGACTCTGCCAGATCCAGGCTCTTTTGCGTGCGTGGTTTTTTTTGGAAAATTTGACTGAAGAACGGAATTCGACAGGCGATTTCGATAGGTTCCAGAACTCATGTCGAAATTTGGTTTGAAATTTTGAAATATCCAGGTCGTAAATGATCGAAATCAATAAAAATGTCTTGTGCCTTTATCTGACCTCTAAGTGGAATTTCTTTCTTTATCCATATAAGGTTCCATGTATCATAAATATTTTTTCAGTTTAAACTTACTATTTTTTTCCATATAAAGTAAAGTAAGCTTGTTTTTCGTCGTTGCCGAATTTTTTCTTGCTTTTGTTGAGGGACTTTTTACTTCTTTTCGAATTAATAGTTTTAAAGAAAACAAGTGAGGCTGACCATCCAGAGATCCTTTTTTAATCAAATTCTAGTCAAGAAAGTTGCTGAACATGAACTGGGAAGCATTAGTTTTTTCAGCAAGATATCAATGCTGGTTATGTCATCTGGCGATCAAGATCTTTTTTTATTCAATATGAAATTTACAATGATAAATTACCTAAGACAATAACTACGAAGCACTATACCACACTACAAGGACGATACGAGGAGGAGCAAAAATATCATGGCTACCCCCTTGCATTTAACATAGAACACATAAACCTAAAATACAACTAATTCTCCGACACAAGAATCTATTAAGCTAATACAAGAAAAAGATTGTACAGATAAACGAAAAAGGAAACTATTTAAGGAGAGGGGAGAAATTGAGGACAGGTTTTCATTACAACTTACTCAAAACGTTTGGAGGCCTGGATATATTCTAGCGTTGCTGTGAGAATTTTTGCATTTGAATCTAATGATAACTGTTCATGGCCATAGAGGATGATTTTTAATAACTCTTCATTTGAAAGATTTATCAAACCATGGGGCAACAATATCGTGTTTACACTGCCGAGAAGATCAAGTCTATTTGCATCATAAGTACGGCAGAGCAGGAAATAGTGTTCCATATCTTCAACACCATCATTTGTTGGGCACAAAGGGTTCAACGTATCCCTGAAGTTATGCTTAAATTTGTGAAAATTTAGCTTACTGAGTCCAACCCGTAGCTGCGTTAAGATGGATAAGCCATTTTTGGGTCATGTATACGGTAAAACGACTTTGGAGTTGGACGGATAATGGACGATAATTTTCTCTTGAAAATATTTACGGAGCTTCCAGAAGATCAAGATCTTCCTAATGACTACAATAATAACCTGTTTGAATTAACCATATGCCCCATCCATCAGACTGGCCAGTTCGATCAAGGTCATTTCAAGCTTAGATATACACCAGGCAATTATCCAGTCCTTTCTTTTGCAAAATTTTCATTTGCATGTAGCATTCTCTGGCTTATAGCACAGCTTTACGGATAAGTCTAATTTTTTGTGCATTGGATATCGGGGTATTTATAGTCTTTTGCTTTCCGTGATATTTTTCTTGTGGTATAATGAATTAGTTTGTAAGTAGTGTTATTAGCAATTTGTGATGCAGTGTAAATTCTTCATGAAATGTATAAAAAATTGGGAAAACTCTTTTACATGTAAAAGCCGCTTTTAATCTTGAGGTATCGAAAATTTGCACTTAACACAAGTAGCGACCAGGATCTATCTTTCTTTGCAAAAATCAAGTTTGCAAGAATTTGGATCGTACATATTTTTAGTACCGTCGTGTGTGTAAAAAGGGTTCACTTCTTATTGTGCCAAGAACGTCTCTCATCGATGCAGAATCAGTTTTTGGTTATTTCGTTCACATTGCTTTGGATTTTGATGCATCTTGATGAACCATATCATCATTTGAATCTAGATGTTCTGCTATCTAGATGGCTTTTTCAAATTATGAGTGAGCATTACTTCTTGTGAGCAGGGCTGCCGTGAGGTGGCAAAACTGTGAAATGAGGCCCCCTGCGAGCGGAGTGAGCAGAAAAGTTCTTCGATCACACCCTTTAGATAGCTTAAAATGCATTTCAGAACACTTACCACCATGAAAATTTTAAAGATCTTCAATTATGAGTCCTTCTAGACTTGAGGCCCGGGGGCAAATTGCCCCTCCCACCCCCTTCCGGTGGCCTTGCTTTTGAGTAGAAGTCTGTTCTACATAAGTCAAAATGTACGATGAAAATAAGATGTGAACAGAACAGATCAGTTATAACATCGACTTTTTCTTTCAGGGTGGTGCATATGTACTCAATTTATTCGACTGGCAAGCAGGAGGTGTCTCACTCTTATTCTTAGCTCTGTTTGAAGCAATTTGCATTGGATGGTTTTATGGAACAGAAAGACTACGCCATAACGTATTTTGCATGACTGGATCAAAACCCGGAATCTGGTGGACACTTTGTTGGAGATATTTCAGTCCAGTAATCATATTTGCAGTATTTATTTTCAGTCTTGCTAAATGGACAGGAGTAACATACAATACAACTTATAAATACCCAGTCTGGGCAGAAGTTATTGGTTGGCTGTTAGCATCAGTTTCAATGATTTGCATCCCAATTGGACTTGTAGCAGCTTTTGTCAATTCAAAAGGTTCTGTACAAGAGGTAAATCAACTTATTGAAGTTCAAAATACATTCATAGTAATTTAACCCTATTCAGATTTGGGGGCTCGCTCCCCCCCTCCCTTAGGTAGTCTCTCTTTAATAGCATAATTAGCGCTCTTCAATCAGCTTGTCTCTGGTGAACCAAGGGATTCATTAAGACTGCGTTCACTCGATGCCGGCACATCTTCAAAACGGTGAAAAATGTGACGGCAGCAAAATTTGAGCTAGTGTTCACACGATACCGGCACAATTTGAAAACGGTAGGAAATTTGATGGTAAAAAGTCGTTGCAGGACTTTGATGCCAAAGAAAAGTACCTCCACCCTAAGAATCGACCAGTTTTGATCCAAAAGCGTCGAAAAAGCGTTTTGAAAAAGCGTTTTCGAAATGCGCCTTTGAGCCGTGTGGATAAATGGCGCAATATAAATGCCTTTTATCATTTATTATTTTTTTTATTAAAAATGTCCTCTTTACATCATTGTCGAATGTTCACATGATGCTGTTTCAAATTTATGCCGGTTAGGTCTCCGTTTTCGAAATCTACCGTTTTCAAAATCTGGCGGCAAAAAATGTGCCGTTTTTGTGTGAACGGGAGGCCTATCCGTCACATTTTTCATCGTTTTCAAAATGTGTTGGCATCGTGTGAAGGCAGTCTAAAATTGACCTGAGTCACACCGCTATTTTGGATGATGAATACAATCATAAACTTTATTTTAAAGGGATTAGTAAGCTTTCCTGTCAGCTGAACTGTAAATGAGAATTTTTAGGGGTTTTACGTGTTTTGCTGATGGGAAATCATTACTTTGATTTTCTCATTGATCCCATTTCGCACGGGATTTTGGGTCGGCGCTACCATCGGGCGTTGACAATTGAATTAACTTTCCTTGAAATAGATGTGAAACTGATAAGAGGCTGAGGCCCCCCCCCCCACTCTCCTCCCAGTCTTTTGGTAGCTGAATAAGGATACTCTGGATAGAGTTAACGCTATTAATACCGGGCTTTTTGCACCCTTGTAGTGCCAGGAAAGGTGCCCTCCCCCTCCGTAAAGTCCTCGCTATGCAGAAATGAGGATGAAACTTGGTACAGTGGTGTATAGTAACAATATCTACACAGCAGACTACCTTTTTATATTTCATTACATCCATGACGTCTCTATGGCGTCATGAATGAGGAAAATTGCAGTAGTTGCTTGATATTGGCAGTATCAAGGTTTTCTTGATAATTTCTTTTGTAATTGAAGTAGAATGCTTCACAAAACATCAACAAGTAAAAATCCATATCCTCATGTCTATGTAAGCTCATTTTTCATATCATATATTCATTATTTATACACCAGTTTGCCATTGTTTCATGTAAACGCCTGATTACTGATTCATATTCTAAAATGCCTTAAAATTAGGTATAATGATGCAGAGAACTACTACTTTCGGCTATTAAAATTCATCAAATACATTCATTATGACCTAAATGACGTCATCAACTTTAATGACGTCATCACATTAAAAATTGGTGACTCAAGATGTAGCTATGAAGCATTTCTAGTACCTAGTTCGATTTACTTTTAGTGAGGATTCTACTGATTTTCACTTTTAGCAGCAAATTTCAGGCAGTGGAATTGGCTTTTTGTGCTTGGGGTCCCCAGGCTCTGTGCGCAAAGTGCAGGGACATTTTATGTTTAGGACGGGTTTTAGCTGAATTTGGCGGCTGCTTTTCTTTTTTCTCATGCTTTTTGGCAGTTTGCAGTTTTTGATACCCTTCCCCTCTACTAGGACCCTCACTTTCAATTTTTTCAGCTTTTTTTGTTATCTTGCTTGAAGTAGAATGAACATTTAACATGTAATCTGAATCAAGTTGTTCATCGCGCGACCTGTTGCTATGATAATGCATGCTGGGTGAATCAGAAAAGATGTTTGCAAATTTTTATTGATTTAAGTTGTGTCACAAATTTGCTTTGGTGGGAATTCTTTGTAAAGCAAAATATCAAGAGTGAATATTCGTTCGAAATTGGTCTCTAATCTCCAAAATAACTATCGAATCTAGTAGCATGTTTCGCAAGATTCATAAAATAAGCCATCAGCTAAATTGTTGTTCATGCACGTGTAAAATACGCAGCACTTGAAAGGTGCATATGGTGTTATGATAAGACAAGAAAACTATTCCGATTCATTTTGTATCGCAGGGGATTAGTTACTCGATTGTCATTCTTGGGAAGCAGGAAGCTTCAAACACAAATCTAAAAAAAATATTGAATAGAATGACCTCTTTTAACAAACTAAATTTTCATAACTAATGTTATCGTTTTTTCTCAAACTATCAAGCTTCAACAAACTCGATCTGACTTTTTTCCATAGCATGCCATGTTAAATGCCATATAATTTTTCTCACTCACCCAAGATTTATATCTATGGCTTGACGACGAAACATGAAATGAAGAAGTATGACTTCAGTAAGCAGTCAAAACTAGGGATGTGATAATCCTTAGGTTTTTAAAATTACTTCATTGCACCTGAAAGACTCATATTAGTCGCGATAGGTTTTAGATCTGAATATCCCTGACTCAGCTACTTGCAGGAGAACATTTCCAGTTATGGTAGCTTAGCTATGAACATAACGAATTAAGAAAATAACAGTTATCCTCACACATGACTGAATAGTCGTGAAACATGAATGATTTTGCAAATGATGTACCTACTTTTATTTAGTTCATTCACGAATATCAAAGTTATTTGCATCGATTTGATCAGTTTTCTCGATGACATTTAAGAATGATTGTTTCTCGCTTCTTAGCGCATCTATAAAATAACTCAACCAGATCAAATTGTCATGAAGGAAATTGAAGTTAGAGAGAGTTTGCCGCAGGAAGTACCAAACTTGGTATAAGCATATATGGTAGGTACTCGTTACAGTGACCCGTTACATCTACATCTGCATGTATCAGAAGACTGAGCAGGACTACATAGTCACATACAGTAAATTCCCACATTTAAAAAACAGCATTATAAGAAAGTTAGACGTGATTTTGCTGAATAAACACCTCTCTACAAGTAACTATCGGACTATTCAGGCTGATGCATGCGCAGTCTCTTTCAGTACTATTTTAACTGGGCAAATTTTTTGGTGTTTTGCTTGGGGATGCATTATGGCCCCCTGTTTATCTCTGGTTCTGTAAATCCTATGCTACTGAAATTTTCCAAAACGGTACCTACAACTATTAAGAGGCCAACTGAACAAGTCCGGTCTTAATTGATCACGTGGTTTGTTGCTAGGCGACCAATGAGTGTCAAGTGGTGACACATGAGCTTCAGTACCGAAAAAGACATTGCAAATAATCTTGGATTTTGATGGCCAACAATTAAACTATGTGATTTACTATCGATTGAAAGTAAGTTTTTGAAATTCATCATCATTCATCATGGATGTGACATCAAAATTGATGACGCCACAGAAATTGCTTTTTGCTGATGTAAGCAAAAAATTATATATCAAATGAGAGCTATTTTAAAGACCAATCGATTGGTACCCACTTCTGTACATTTGAATTGAAAACCAGGGAATTATTTCAGTTTTTATTATTTTCTGTACGCCACTCTCCAAATAAGGTATTGTTATTGTCACGTGACTATGTTTATGACAATGAAGCATTTAAGATTTGATAGGCTGTACAATGGGTACCAGAGTCCCAAAATTTGAATGAAAGGAAAATTGGGCTCTGGTACCCAGGGTACAAATATGTCTATGAACTCACAAAGTCCCGATATTTAATCGTTTCGTTCTCTTGTTTCGTCAAAAGGGGGTGCTTTTTATGAGACACCCAATGGATCAGTGGTATCTCCATCTCAAACAAATTCGGTGATGGATTTAATGTCTAAACCTATTCGCGCTATTGCTCTATGTTTACAAACAACTTTTCTCAAGTGAAACCACTATCTTCCGTTTGGACTTACGCTTTGTAGATTTTCGATGATAATTGACGATAACGGTACTATGACGGCGATGAACCTTTTATTACGCGTACGGTAGTTTCAAACAAGAATGACTTAGAACTTTTAATTTCAAATTAATTTCTATTCCCATATCAAAAGAGTCCAAGTAAGCGGGCATTTGTTCATCCATTCAAAATCTAGTAAAATATGATCTGTAATAATTTGTCTAGTGTAATAATTTGTTGTTCGACGACGGAAGTTGATTCATTGTAATAGATGTTTGGAGTATGAATATATGACCATCGAGTTTTCTTTCTTTGTAGATACAGACCCCATACTTTACATTTTGCACTTCACTGTACTTGCACAAGCTTTCGTGTTACTTGATTGAAAATCAGAAATTTGACTGCTTTCAATACAAATGTGAATTAACTCATCAAGCTAACCAATGTCGCTTCCGGTGAGGAAGGGGTGAAAGTTAGCACGTGACTTTCTGCAGAGGGAACAACGATGTGGCAAACGAGCTAGGCCCATCATGAGCAGGAGTAAGATTGGACTTGGACAGCAGCCGAAAAATGATATGCAAATTGCCTGGGAGTAGTCATATTCCTGGTGACTTCCAAGATGGACCGTGATTAGATGATGAGATGTTCAATGTATGATTGTGTTAACATCTTTATAGTTAAGATACCGTTATCTTTATAGTAGTTAATTTTTTCCCAGGGGATTTCAAGCTGACGTTTGGGGTCGTAAGGGCTGACGGCCTGCAGTTCCTAGCCATTTTGGAACTGTTTTACGGATTTTGGTCATAAAAATGATGAGTCTACAGATAGATTCTTTCTCATCGGTTTGCAGATTTCTATACCATATATGATTCGAGAAGTCAAATCATTACTTATAACCTTTTGCCCAGTTCAATATGAAATTCCACCTACTTTCATTTTCACCGAAAGATTTAAGGTACTGGAATCAGCTTTCTGTCTCCGGGGTCAAAAAGATGACAACGAGGCTGTCTTCTGCGAAATACAACCGGAAAAGCGTGGAAAGATGTTATGACCGTTTTAGCTGAATTTAGTAAAGGTGCTTCAACCATGCTCAAAACGAGACATTAGCTGTTTTCTTTAGCTGTTAACTGTTTTTCAGTTGCTAGGAAAAACTATAGAACGTGAGAGAACTATTGGAAAACTATATGCAAAGGTGAAAAAGAACTTCCTAAGTTTACAGGATAGCAGTAGGGCTAGCTCTGTATCCACATAACTGACTGCAAACACAATGATATAGCCCGATTTAGCTTTATTTCTATTGCCGCGAGAGGTTAAATGCTGGAACATTTGATTTAAAACTTTAAGCTTCTTTGAGCGAACGATTCTGGGATGAAATGCTTTTATAAAATCACTGCATATCGAGAAAAGATGAATGAATTTAATCAACTGATGCATACTAGCTAAGTTGAGGCGTTCCCCACATATCTACAATCAGCTTTGAGGAATCTGATGAGTGGCTAATAGGGGACTACTGAAATATTGTACATAGGTGTGATTCTCTTTGATTGTCAATATGAAAAGGTAAATTGGACTATTTTTCACCAAACAGAAAGTATACTGCGTGTCCCGGATAAAGTTTCCCGTTTGAGCAGTTCTAGAAAAGCAACCATTGTCTCATTTCGAACGAAGTAAATGGCAGTCTCTTAGTTTAAGGCCAACTTGGATCTAAATAATTTTTCCCGAATTTTTGGTCATCGAAATATACCCCGAAAATATAAATTTTCCGAAAAACTTATCTCTAGAGACCCTTGAAAAGGCAAAAAATCTAGTGATAAATATGTGTTCCATTCCTTTCACATCACAGGTGTGAAGGCAGACAACCATTTCCAACCATTTTTCAATGCTACAAAGTGGTATTCAAACTCAGCAGTGCTCTAAAGTGCTAACCACAGGACCTTGTCTTGTGTAGTACATTTTTTCTTCAAGCAGCAAGCGAAATCATGCTATTTGCAGACAAGACAAATAAATAAGATTTTCGTTGGGTCCTTTATGGATTTCAAGCTCTGTACTGTTGAAATTCAGCTAGAGCGTAGACTTTTCGCAGATTTTGAGGTGCAGGTTTAGCAATTTCATTGATAAACTGTTTTAGCTCTTTGTTGAACATTCCAGGTATTCCATTTTTCAGGAAAATGATTCTAGAACTACAATATGCACAGATACAGAAATGAAACAAGTGCTCCGATCTAAGTAGGGTTTTGTAAGATTCTTATGTAATTTTCATTCAATAAGACTCACCTTTGCAGCCCTAATCGAGAAACTTTTTAGGACACACAGTACGTCGTAGTTAGTAAGAGATACCTTATTGTAATTTAGGATTTTGTATATGGTTTGATTAAAATGAAACGATAGTTTAGATTACTTATATATTAGATTTTTATCTTGGGAGTAGATCTCCATCGTTGAAACATGTTTATGCAAACGTTTTTGAATGGATTAATCGACAGCCCTTAACGTATTTGATTAGGTGTAAAGATTTAAAGTGGCACTTTATAATGTATATTACTAATGATAGGTTTACATCAAATATTTAAGCTGATTTTTGGACATATTTTTGTTTATATGCACAATTGCATTTCAGCTTCATCGGGTAGGCAGCTAATTGCTTCCGTTTTGACACGAACTGTAAAAAAGTTATGCAGAGTGTGAAAATCTCGCTTTCGTTTCTTGTCACCGTCCATTTGATTTTCAATTTTCGCGCACAAATACAAAACGTAGATATGTTGCAAGCTACAGTACATTCGTTTTGTTTGAAAATAGTTTGGAAATAAGAGCAACGTTTAGAGAATCTAGTTCTTGCGTCAATCAGCTTCTCTGAGTCCCTTGTATACCTGTGGTAAACCTTGCTCACAGGGACGCATGAAACAGTGAAAAAGCTGACTCTAATTTTTGCTACCATCAATAGAATTATAATGATTATCACAGGTGGCGGAGAACTGTTCATTAAAACTTGCACGATTCAGTAGCACTTACAAATGTACAAGAATTTAATCATACATCAGTTACCTGTGTTAAATTTCTCTTGAATCCTCTGTTAAATTTCTCTTGCGTCACTCGGAAAGTGCTAAACGAGAAATTTTGAACGTGGGTATCGAGGAAATAACCAGAGCACGCCTTGGCCATTCTTGCTACTGCACAGATCAAATCTGATATGCGCAGGCGTTGGTATGCCAGATGCAGATGTGCGCAAGCGCAGTAGCAAGAATGCGCAAGGCGTTCTTCGTTAGGCCTTAAACTCTTGATTTATTGTTTCAAACATCTTATGTATTCAAACACTTCCTGATCTCAGATTGCTCGATGACGCCCTTTTAAGGCGGATTTCCATTCAGTGATTTTTGTTGCGCGCGTGACAGTTAGCTATCTACTTTTAGCGTTTTTTTCATTTTCATTTTCATTTCATTTTATCATTGTTTAAAACACACGAGATCCTTTCAGCAAATTAATATCCTATTAACAATATTTCTATAAAATAATATGAGAAAAGAAAAAAGAAAAAATTGGAATATTGCTGCTCTACCAAGGGGTCGTGTTTGGGTCCTGTGAAAGGTTCAAAAGATAATCTCTAAGACCTGTTCTAAAACGAGCGATTGAGTCTCTTTCTCGAATGTTGTCAGGGATATCATTCCAGTTTTTGACACCAGAGAAGTAGAAATTTCGCTTTGCATATTCTAACCTAACTTTAGGAATTTGCAGATCTCCATGGTTTCTGGTTCTATACTCTGAAATCATGGATCTTTTAGTGAACTTATGGCGAAGATTTTCGGGACAGAGGTCATGCAAGATTTTATATGTCATGACTCCTTGGTCAAAGGAGATCAATGACTTTACAGAGAGCCTTTTGCAAGTCCATCCGTCCTTATACTCGGCATTCGCTATTAGCTTCTTTGCCCTTGTCTGTAATCGTTGCAATTGGGATAGTTTGGTGTTTGAAAGAGTACTCCAAACAATGTTGCCATAGCGAAGATGGCTTTCAAAGAGAGCTTTGTAAACTTGATCAAGTTTCCTTTGCGGAAGGATGTTTTTCAGCTTTCTTAAGGAGCTCAAGCCCCCTTTCAGCTTGTTTTTGATAGCTTTGTACTGCTCTTTCCAATTAAGGCTTTCGTCGATGTTGATCCCTAGGTATTTTGTCTTGTCAACCCTTTTGATAACTTCATTATTGAGGACAAGATCTGGCAAATCATTACCTATCTTATTTAGTTGTCGCCTGTGGCCTATAACCATATATTCACTTTTGCTGGCATTCAAACTAAGTTTATTAATCCTCATCCAATTCGATACATTTTCCAGCTCGTTTTTCAAATCTGTTAGAAGTTCATTCAGGTTTTCTGATGCGATATTCACACATGTATCACCAGCATACATATTTGGGATCGTGCTTTTTAGACAATTCTCAAAATCATTAATGTATAGTATGAAGAGTAAGGGTCCCAAACACGAGCCCTGCGGAATACCACACTCAATGCTGCTTTTGCTGGAAGTGGATCCGTCAAAATAACAGAACTGCTCCCTATTGGTCAGATAAGAAGGGAACCAGCTGTGGGAAGCACCTTCAGCGCCATACTCTCGCAATTTCGACGATAGGATTTTATGGTCAACGGTATCGAATGCTTTCTTGAGATCAAGGAATATACTCAAGTTTATTTCCCCTCATCAGAGTTCTTGAACCACGGGTCTATAACATTCAATAGACATGTCAGTGTACTGTGTAGTTTTTGGAACGCAAACTGGTTTAAACAAAGCCTTTTTTGTTCCTTTAGAAACTCCATTAGTTGGTCGTATACAATCTTTTCTAAAATTCTTGACACAACTGATAACACTGAAATAGGCCGGTAGTTGTTTACATCTGTTTTCGTGCCCGCCTTATGAATAGGTGTTACTCTGGCTAATTTCCAGATCCGGGGGAAAATACCCCGTTCTAAAGATGCATTGTATATCAGTGTCAGTGGTTTCGAAACTACGTTTATGGCATCTTTAAGTATTTTGACAGGGATTCTGTCAGCACCAGGAGACTTCGAGTTATCCAGAGCTTTTATAGCACGTTCTACATACCCTACATTGGCTGTAGCTTAAATTTGGTTCCTCTGGTTTTATCTCCAAGGTACTTAAGAGGGTCATCGGAAGGCTGAGTTTCTATTTTCTCCGCTAACTTAGGTCCAACCGTCGTAAAATGTTTGTTGAAAGCTTCTGAAATTTGTGAAGCTGATTTTAATTCTGTGCCTTCAAAAATGATGTTTTGAGTTAGTTTGATTTGAGTTCTTATGTAAAACCTTATTTATTGTTTTCCACATAGCTTTCGGATTGTTTTGGGTTTCATCAATAAGGTTATAGTAGTAGTCCTGTACCCTGGCACGTAGTTCAGAAGTGACTTTATTCCGTAACTTCTCATAGTCTGACCAATAGGAAGCATCTTTCTCGAACCTCTTTTTTGCTAGATCACGTTCCTTCATCAGGTTTTTTATTTCTACAGTAATCCAAGGAGCGTGATGGCTTGTTATTTTTCTGCGCTTTAATGGTGCATGCACCTCCAGAAGAGATGAGATAACACTATTAAAGACCGAAGCCATGAGATCAGGGTCGCCATTAGGTGGGGAAAGCATCTCGTTCCAGTCAATGGCTGACAACTCGTCCAGGAATAGCTGCTTATCATAGTTTCTAAGGCTACGTGTTTCGACTATTTTCACTTGCTTATCTAAAAGTCGCTTTGCATTTAGTTTCCTAACTGCAAAGATAAGGTAATGATCGACCATTCCTAATTTTAGCACGCTCGCTCTCAAAATGTAATTTGGGCGATTCGTGGCAAAGTGATCAATAAGAGTCTTAGAAGTGTGTGAAGCACCATCTTTCTCTAGCGCAGCTACCCTAGTATATTCATTTATTTGCTGCTCAAATTGGAACTCAGAATAAATTGATTTTATGCTTTTGGTGCACCCATCCTTGTAATTTTTTTAGATCACAGTTAGTGTCACCAATTAAGATAATCTGTTTACCTTCTGCATCTACAGCAGAGAGTAAGTTCCGGGGGTTGGGGGTCTGTACCAACAAATAACTATAAAATTTCTGGCATGCAAGGGAGTGATCTCTACGGCTACGATTTCTAATAGTGGATCATCAATATCATATCTACGATTATGGCTAATGCTCGAGTTTACATAGATAGCTACACCACCTCCGTTGACATCTCTGTCTTTACGGTGGATTTCAAAGCCTTCCAGCTCTACGTCTGGGTCTGTAATATCTTTACTTAACCTCGTTTCATTCAAACCCAGAATGTGAAATTTGTGCTCGTTTATCACATGCTCAATTTCACAATGGTACTTACGTAATGATACAACATTAAGTGATGCAATTCGTAAACCTCTGTTCGACTGCATTCTTAAATTACGTTGCGATTCGCTTAGATTTTTCATTGAACCCGTGTACCCCTACCAATACTCTACATATTTCTTGACATTCCGTGCAAATCTTTTTGCTCCTCCTTGGTTAATATGTAAACCATCATCACAGATATTACCATATAAAATGTTATCATTATCAATAAAGTCTATACCCTGCAGCATGAGTTCTTCTTTTAAAATCTTATTTGTTTGAAATACTATAACGTTCATACCGTTTGCAGCAGCATTGCCCTTCCTTCTGAAAATAGAGGGGTATGCGAGTTGGGCTTTGGAATTCTTTTGTTTAATTTTCTTGAAGGTTTTGACGACCTTTTCAGCAACTTCTTCTGGAGTCGAATCACGCAGATTATTGGTGCCCGCATGCATAATTATTACATCTGCATCACAATCTACATGATTAGCTGCCTCTTCGACTTTCATTCCTGATTTTGCATTCAAAACAACTTGGTGATGATTGTTTGACATTTTGTCAGCATCCATTCTACGCAACTGTGAGTCACCAACCATGCAAATTAGGATAGGATGGGGCGATGTTTCATTGGAAATCATTTTGCTGAACTTTGATGATCCATTTCGGTTATTTGATGATCCATTTCGGTTATTTTCCTTTCCACGGGACTGTTGCTGATTCTGCGTGTTTTTCTTCGATTTACCTTCTTTGTTTTTATGTTGTTTGGCTGTTCCAGTGCCGTGAGCTACTGTGTGTGATTCACTGGTAATGCTCGCATGGGCAGTTCGAGGAATCTCCGGTTTTCCACTGCTGTTGACACTCTTGTTGGATGCTTGGGTTTCTCCAACCTGTTTCAGATCAGATCCAGATGGGATCGATTTGGATCCAATCCACTTTTTCGAGGGGCGTTTACTTGGGATCGGATCCATTTGGATTTTATGAACTTTAAGCAGCCCTCTATTAAACCTTTCGTCTCATCTGTTGGAGAGTAGCGGTGTTCTGAGCTTGCTCCGACATTATCTTCACGAAATAACTGTACAGCATGGCTGAGTGTGGAAAAGATGGCAACAAGGAAAACAGGGAACTGCAGGAAATCATCATTGCGGAGATTAAACGCGTCCATGGCACCCACAAAGCAGCAGAAGCTGACTCAATAACAAGCACGCTGGCAAAGAAGCATGGCCTAAGCAACAGCGAGGTAGCCATAACTCTGCCGTTTCTTATCGCATCTGGAAAGATTTTAAAACGAGCTCGCGAAGGAGATGCCGATTCCTTGGTCTTTCCGAAGGACAACGAGAAAAAGTCAGAAAAAGTTTCAGTGAAAAAGAAGCTAAATGCTCAAAAAGGGAATTCAATACTTACCGAAAATTTCGAAGTGCAAGAAACCAATGTAACGGTCGCCATTGGCGACCTCGTCAGAAGCCTAAATATGACGAACGAACTATTACAGAAAGAGAGGGATTTCAGCAAAGACCTATTGATTGAAAATAACAATTTAAAGATAGCTATCAAGGAAAAAGAATTTGAAAATAGAGAATTAAACACTCGAATTAGGCTTTTCTCGCAGGATCCACTTCGAACATTCACCAAACCCTCGAGTCCCAAGGGAATTTTTCACTGCAGCGAAAAAAGGCAACCTATTCCCACAGCACCCATTGTTGATTTGGAGAAAAGTGAAGACAATGAAATCTTAAGTAATACCGAATGGCCATTTTTGAGTAGTTCAAATAACAAAAGGAAGAAAGCTGAAAATAACATCACTACTGAATGGTCCACAATACCCATGAGGAAGAAGGCACGTGATGAGAACCAAAACAACGTCTGGCAAACGCAAACACAGTCAGCCTGGCCGAAAGAGTTAAACAGATTTGAAGTGCTCGAGCATGAAGATTTGCCAGCATTTTGTGGAGCTGCAACTGAAAATGAAGCCTCGACTTATTCTGCAGCTGCTCAGCGATCAAAGAACACAAGAAATCTCAAGCACAGAGAGGGTCCCCCAAGTAAACGGCGTGGAAAGCCTGCCACATACATTTTGGGTGACTCTATGGTTAAAGATATAAAAGGCTTCAAAATGGCAAAGGCCACTGGAAATGAAGAACAAATCTATGTTAAATCTTTCAGCGGAGCAAATGTAAACGACATGAAAAGCCATGTTGTTCCTACCTTAAATCGAGCCCCTCAGAAAATTATCCAACACTGTGGTACGAACGACCTCTCGAGCAAGCAAACCCCCGCAGAAATTGCAAGCAATATTGTGGCTCTTGCAACAGAAATGAAAGATGAAGAAAACGAAATTTTGGTATCTGGACTGGTGAGTCGGAACGATGAACTTAATGGTAAGGCTATCGAAGTAAACAAATTTTTAAGTAGAAAATGTAGTTTCCAAAATATTACATTTATAGATAATAGTAACATTGATGAGCGGTGTCATCTTAACGGAAGTGGACTGCATTTGAATTATGGAGGTACGTGTTTATTAGCAAATAACTTTTTGAACACTATTGGTTTTTGACTAGTTTATGATTCAGCATGTAGCGAAATTTATGAAGCTGACAAAGATGTCGCTCGACGTTATGATAGTGATGCACCGCGGAATTTGGTAAATCCCACGGACCCGCTGCAAAACGAAAATATTGATGCAAAAACAGCGCTGAAAGCACTACGCTTAAAAAACTTGGGCCGACTGATAGTCGGATATCTTAATATCAACTCAATTAGAAACAAATTAGATGCACTTTCAGAAATAAATTCTCAAAACATTGATATCCTTATGATTTCCGAAACTAAAATCGACTCTTCATTTCCAAAACAGCAGTTCGTTATTGATGGCTACTCTGTCCCTCTCCGCTTGGATAGAACCAAGGATGGTGGGGGTTTGCTAGTTTACATTCGTAACGGCATTGTCGCCCATCAACTTGACTCTTTCAAGTTTGCGGAAGGGATAGAGTGTATCTCTTTAGAAGTCAATCTGAATAAAAAGAAATGGGTTCTGCTTAGTGTGTATCGACCACCAACCCAGTCAGAAGAGATTTTCTTAGATAACTTAGGAAGGGCACTTGACAAATATAGTGGAGAATTTGAGAATTTCATAATCCTCGGTGATTTTAACATGACTGTAAATGAGGGAGAATTAAAGAACTTTCTAGACTTGTATAGTCTTAAGAGCATGATCAAAGAACCAACTTGTTTCAAGTCGGAGAACCCTAAATGCATTGACCTTGTTCTGACCAACCGTGACCGAAGTGTCCACAGTACAACAACGGTCGAAACAGGGCTCTCTGATTTTCATAAAATGATTCTTACCGTTTTAAAAACAAAATATCAGAAGATAGGTGCATCTGTCATAAACTATAGAAGTTATAAAAATTTCAATCAATCAGACTTCAAGCGAGATCTTTGTGAGGCTATAGGTAATACCAACCCTACCGATTATGAGTCATTTCAAGATGTTTACAACGAAGTGTTAGATAAACACGCCCCTACTAAAAAGAAATATGTACGTGCAAATCATGCCCCATTCATGACGAGAGCTTTACGTAAAGCAGTTATGTTGCGTTCTAGACTTAAAAATAAACATAACAACTCTAGAACGGTTGAGAATTGGAACAACTTTCGTAAACAACGTAACCGTTGCGTTAAGCTATTCAGGCAAGCTAAAAGAGACTACTATAATAAGTTAGATATCAATTTGGTCACCGATAATAGGAAATTCTGGAAAACTGTGAAGCCTGCTCTGTCTGACAAATGTCAGAGCAATAACAAGATAGTTTTAGTCGAAGATGATGAGATTATATCTGATGATACTGAAGTTGCAGAGATTTTCAATAGCTTCTTTGCAACGGTAACAGAGTCTCTTGGTATAAAAGAAAATAATGATAATATTTCAGGCACTGAGGGCATATCAGATCCTATCGAAAAGTCGATACAGAAATACTCAAATCATCCCAGCATACTAAGAATTAAGAATCGCTTTGTGAATGCAGACTCTTTTACTTTCAACTCTGTTTCATTGGAGGAAATGGAAACTGAAATAAAAAGGCTTAATCCCAAGAAGGCCACAACCTTCAAGAATATACCACCAAAGATTCTTAAGAATAATTCTGATATATGTTCCGAGCCTTTACAGGAAATATTTAATAATTGCATTGGAAACTCTACTTTTCCTGATGAGCTGAAATGTGCAGACGTATCTTCACTTCATAAACAAAAAGAAAGTACAGTTAAGAAAAATTACAGGCCAATTAGTGTTCTGCCAACTGTTTCAAAAGTTTTCGAGAGGCTTCTAGTCAAGCAAGTGGAAGCACACATAGAACAGTATTTGTCCACACTATTATGTGGATTTCGCAAGGGTTATAACACTCAGCAAGCCTTAGTACATTTTTTGGAAAAGACTAAACTTTGTATTGATGTAGGCGGAAAAGTCGGTGCTGTTATGATGGATCTTTCTAAGGCTTTTGACTGCCTGAGACATGATCTCCTTATTGCCAAACTACATGCCTACGGTTTCAGTCATGATGCATTGTCTCTAATTTATAGTTACTTGCATAACAGACAACAGAGGGTCAAGGTCAATGGATCTTTTAGCTCCTGGAAGCAACTTACTTTAGGAGTGCCTCAAGGATCTGTCCTTGGACCTCTTCTCTTCAATATCTATATCAACGATTTGCTTTTTTCCTTAAATAATACTGATGTATGCAATTATGCCGACGATACAACTTTATTTGCTTGTGATATTGACACTGATAGTGTTGTTGCTAGGTTAGAACTTGATTCCGCCCGTGCAATCAAATGGTTCTCTGACAACTATATGAAGCTCAATGAAGACAAATGTCATCTACTAACATTTGGAAATATAAATGATGACTCTGTTTCGGTTAGAATTGGCAGTTCTATTATTACTAATAGTACTGAAGAAAAATTGTTAGGAGTTACCTTAGACAGCAAACTTACATTTGAGCAACATGTAAGTAATCTATGTCGAAAGGTTAGCAACAAGCTCTATGCTCTGTCACGCATAGCACACTATATGGATCAAAATAAATTAAGGATACTGATGAAATCATTCATAAATAGCCAGTTTCAATACTGCCCTCTGGCATGGATGTTCCATAGTAGGAAACTAAATACTAAAATCAACAAACTGCACGAGCGAGCCCTTAGAATAACGTACAGAGATCAGGATTCTAGCTTTGAAGATCTCCTAGGATATGATAACAGTGTATCTGTTCATCAAAAGAACTTACAGGTATTAATGATAGAAATGTTCAAGACAAAACATGGCTTAAATCCTCCTTTTATGAAAGAAATATTCTGTCTACAAACCAACCATTATAACCTCAGAAATGATCGCGATTTTAACTTACCAAGAGTGAGATCAGTCATGTACGGCTCAGAAACTGTTCGATACAGGGGTCCACAGTTATGGTGTACACTTCCAGTCTCTCTAAGACACTCAACTAACTTGATTGAATTTAAGACCAAAATCAAAGCTTGGAAAGGAAATGAATGCCAATGCCAATGTAGGCTCTGCCGAAATTATGTACCACTTTTAGGTTTTATATGATGTTTTTATCCATTCTTTTCTTGTAAATTGAAGTAGTTGGCTTTTATTAGCTATGTTTGTAAATATTATATACATGTATAGCTATTTTATACCTTATTTTTATGCCAACATTGTAAATAAAGTGTTAATAATAATAATAATAATAAAAATTTCATTGTATTCACTTCACTTGTATTGTTTTCCAATGAGTCGATGAGAAAGGTGTCGTGTCTCTTGAGAGTTGGACTGACTTGTTTACGAACCTGGAATATTTCGAGGTCTCGTAGCCTAATTTGTAATTGAAAATTTTCCTCCATAAATTTACGAGAGTTTTCCCGTTCCAAATTCAACATATCGTTGGTTTTTTGAAGACTTTTTGCGAGGTCGTTGACTGTTTCTAAAAATCTGCTCGCATGTGGAAACCCTTCATCGGGTTCTACTAGGGAGCGCCGAAGGCGCGGGAGGGGAAACGGCCATTCAATTGTGTATGATGCGGAATTTGAAAACGAGGCTCTGGTTAATGGCGACTTGCGCTGTGAGAGTCCACAGAGCGTTGGTTGGGAAGAATGAGAAAAGCGCTATATTTCCGCAGCTACTGCTTTTTTACAACGGAAAACAGCACGATCGTTTGTTGATCGAGGGTTCAAAGAATGGTAGCCTTGAATAAAGAAGTCGTTTGAGGTATTTGCAGCAACGGAGAAGAAGAATATGATGAAGATTCTTGTAGCATGTTTAGTTTTGTTTATCAGAAAATGCGGGCTAGGCCTGGTTTATGACAGAATTTTTTTGGAGATACGGAGTCTTACACTAAGATGGTTTCATTGCATAGCAGTTGAAGTCGACATGAGTAATACAGCACTTTTGACGTAACGTTTTCGATGAAGCAAAGGAGAGAGCAAGTCAAACAAGCAACAACTAAAACATTAATTTATTGATTCAAAAAGTTGAAGTTGACTGGTCTCAAGCTGTCATGCCCATGCAATGATTGATTGCCCCCAAGTCCCGGCTCTTCAAAGAGCAGGGGCGGATCCAGGATAAAATCTGACTGGGGCTTGAAAATTTTTGGCGGCCACACCCTTCAGTTGGCTGGAAATTAAGGCCACGCCCATTTGGCAAAGTGTTATGAAAAGAACAGGAGGGCTCTTCCGTTGTAAACGTACCTGGAGATGTGCCACCCGCAAGGGTATCCTTTATGTCAGATGTTGGTGATTCTTGTAGAGAAACCCAAAGTTTTGGTGATTTTGGTCTAGAGAATGCCCATTTGGCAAATTTTGTGTGGAAAACACCAGGAACTTTTGACGTAGAATTCAGTCTAGGCAAGCCTAATTTTCACAAAAATTGATGCAGCCAATGGTACCATTTTGAAACTGTGCTGTGGGCAGCACACCCCTACTCGAAATTTAGACGAGAAGCCCCTGTGGAAATGCAATCAAGGGAAGACCAAACCTTGAAACTTCATAGTCTCATGTTTCATGTTGTTTTGAAATTGATGACTGCTTTCTGCTTTGCAAGAGGGCATTGAAATATTCTGTGATTTGTTGATGAACTGATGAAGGCTGATAAAACCCTAACAACAAGTTAATTAGCAAATTTCAATAAAACAGAATTCCAAAAATTTATCTTGCTGATGAAGGCGGGCGATCCATACCACAACAGGCCTAAATACTCCATCATCATTGTAAATTTGCAAACAAACATTGGCTGGAAAAACTGTAAGAACTGAAGCAAACTTATTATTAATACCTCAGCTGCGTGGAATAAACAATAGTAACGCATTGTAACAGGAGTCAAATCAAATCGAGACAAGATTATCTTCATACCGTCCAGGCAGCAGGTCTTTGCTGTGTGTTGATTGCTTGGCGCCATCCTCCCCTCCTCACATCACAAGAAATTGGTGTCTCACAGAAAGATAGCAATTATGTTTTGGTGACTGTATATTTACTGCTTACCTCCTTTATTTCTTATCTAATATTGCATCTCTTGCAGCAGCGAAGTGGGTGATTGACTTGCTTCGCAGTATTTCTCTTCAAGAAGAGCATGCATGGGAGGAGGGTCGAGCAGCCAGTCAGCCATTTTGACTTCTGAATAAGTCATGTGACTCTTCCAAGAACATTGTCCTCCAGATCGAGTGATGTCATTTTGACGTTGAGCCCCGGTCAGCCCCGCTGTTTGATTGGTGGATTCCATTTGAGCACCGGTCAGAGTGACGTTGAGCACCGGTGAAGATGGACTTTATTGGCCAGATAGCTTTTGCGGCGGGCATAACATGCGGATCATAGGGGCTCGGGGTAAAATGACGTATACCAATTGAAAAGCGAAATGGCCAAGATTTGTTCTTCAAGACGGAATGGTCCGCAATTTACCGCAATTCGCCTTCGTAGCATTGCAAGCTCATAAGACACTGCGTGCCTAACAGACGCATTTTGGGATGTATCAAGACGTTTTTTGGTTGATAAGTAGAGCAAATGATGTCACAGATCATCTTTCGAAACAAATCGATAATGGTTTATGGATTTTGACACAGCTATGAAAATCTGACCGGGGCAGCAGGGGTAAATTTTGTAACAATAGGATTTTTGGTTTGTTTACATTTTGATAGCAGCCAATCAACTAGCTCCATTTCTGACCACGTGATCAACAAAATCGGGCGCCGCGGGTCGTAGCTGTGGGAAAAACCATAGGAAAACCACCCTCTCGACTTTTGGTCGCCGCGAAAATATACTTATGAGAAATTCTTAGCAAATTTAAATCTGCATTGTCAGATAAATTTCCCAACCAGAGTTGCTTGCCCATCGATCTGCTCCGCCTTGTTTTCAAGAAATAATTCTTCAAAACTTAGTCATTTTCACGACCCTCTCGCTTCCTCTCGTAGGGCTTAGGCCCATCCCAGACCAAACTACCTTCGCCCCTCCAAACGACAAAAAACACTTCAAGCTGCAAATAATCGGCTCCAAATTGAAGAAAGGGCCCCGCTGCAATAATTTGCTCTCTTCACGTCCTGTTTCAATTTTTTTTTCGAAGAGATCGCGCGACCGGCACCCGTGCCTTACATTACGAAGGAGGGCACCTCTTTCCCATCTCCCATTCACTTCACAAACAAAAATGGCCGCAGGAGGGAATGTCATTTGGTATGGCGAAACAAGTGTGGAGAAGCAGTTGGTTCTGCAGAAAACATCATCGTTTTCTCATGAAAAAGGTCACTAAATAACTTGAGCATATCAAAAAGCACCATTTTACTTCTGGCACAGCATCAAGCAGTCAGACGAAGCTGAAAGAACCAAGCAAGAAGAGCCGATCACCGGCACGAGGGATAAGTTAAGATTGGAGATGATGGGTCAACTTCACAGACTTGAAGAAGGAAGGAGGCAAAGGAATGACTGTGCTTGCAGGAAAAACAAATAAAACATGTTGGACAATGAGAGTATTGTTAATCTAACTTTCTTTATATGCATATTTAATCCTTATTTGGGTCGTCAATGCCCCTGGGAGTCAGAGGTTTAACCAATGGTGGGGGTTGTAAAGTTTCTTTTGTTCTTGGGGGCGTTTTGGCGGGAAAATTGGGTGATCCACAGGTCTAAGTGTTATCAACTATATCTATATGCGTACCGTCAAGATGGGAAAGCCCAAGAAAAAATGTAGCAATCCACTACATTGTGTTTGGAATAAGGTTGATAAGAAAATTGTAACGAAAGTTAGAAGACCAGAGTATAAGTTTCTAAAGTCATTGAAAGAGCTAGCAAGATTGGAAGGTCATACCAGAAGCCACAGAATTCATGCTGTTTGTGATGAGTGTCTTGAGGTTGTTAAGAGCAGAGAGGTGAAAAATGATGAAACACTATCAGTTCCAACTTCAGAACCTGTTGGTTCTGTTGAGGTATGTCCCACTAATCTTGCAGTTCTTTATACCCTTGTTGTAAGAATGCACGATCCTTGCTAACATCTTTAATTAAATGTTTTTTTGTTTATAAGAAACAGGTTTATAAGAAACTAGTACTATTAACAGCCAAAAATTTACAAAACCCTCATACAACAATTTTACATTATGAGCCCAAAAGAGCTCTCTTTCTAGATAAGAAACTAATTCCTGTTTGTGGCAGTGGCAGAAAACTAGTACATTCATCCAAAAGATAAGAAACAAATTAAGAAACTTTAGTAGGGCAGCTGAGGGGGCAGGAGGGGCAATTTGCCCCATGGCCTCAGGGTCTGAGGTGAGGGCCCTCATGATTGAAGATTTTTATGATTTTGACTGCAGGAAATACTCTGAAATGCATTTTAAGTGGTGTGATTGCAAAAAATTTTTGCTTGATTTGCTTGCATGGGGTCTCATTTTCCAGCTTTGCCCCTCTTGGTGGCCCTGAACTTTAATACTAAAATGCTGAAATTTTCATATGAAATTATGAACCTTTAGTGCTAGGAGCTCATCCAAGTTTCTTAAAAAAGATAAATGTGTAGGTGGATAGAAAGTGATTTTCCCCCAAACTGTAGCGTGCCAAACACAATTGATATCAATCACTTTTGTCAAAGAAAACAGACCCTGTCCTTTTTGGCACTTACAAAAATAAACACTAACTAGGTCCTTTAGAGTGGATTGCCATCCCAAGCACACCCATCACAATTTTGTTGCTCAGAAAGCTGATTTTTCTACTCACAAATCAAAACTTATCAAACTTATGAATAAAATTGGGTTTTTGTAGTGTGCTAGAGGGAGAGGGCATACCACTCTCACAGACCTTGCAATTAATGTTCAACTCAAATTAATTGTAGAGAAGACATCAATGTACAGATATTTTGGTAGTGCTAGAAAAGTTTGAATCTAACATACAGCAGTTATATCATAGAAGTACAAGGCATTCAATGAAAACATTACGTACTGTACATATTTCTACTTGATTCATTCTTCAAGCTAAATTAATGGCATCATACTGTAACTTCTGCAAAAGTGCGGATTATGCAACTGTCTTCTTCATTTTGATTTAAATCTTCTGATAAAAACTGCAGGATCATTTTCTGGGTGGACACTTCAACAAATATGTACTGTACAAAGTGTTGAAAAAGGAGCATACAATCCTAACTCTTTCACAAAATAACTGAATAGTCTACTACAGTATGTGAAAGTGAAATCATTTTAGTGCATTGGCAGCAAATGGACACCCTCTGAACCCAAATAAAGGTCACAATTTTCATTTGTTGCAAAGCCAAAAATCATCTGAATTGCTACATTATATACTTCCCAGAACTTTTCTACCAACTGAAAGCAGCTGATACAAAAAAATAACTAGATTGAAAATGCTCTTTTCCTGCAGCAATTGATAACTGATGCAATGGCAATATCTGGTGAAGACCTTGATTCACAGCACTCGCTAAACTCTGAAAGAACTTTCACCCTGAGCTCTCCTAGTCAAAAACTATGGTTAAGCTCCCAAGAGACAGAGCCAGATAACAGAGAAGATTACAAAATGAATAGGGAAACAGTCTTCTGTGATGATATCAAAACAGAAGTAACTTACGATGGAGACAGTGTAATCTTGAACAGGGAAGTTTTCCAACAAATATTGGGCAAAGTCTCTGCAATGTGTGACTTGCAAAAAGAGGTGTCTCTCATCAGAGAACTATGTTTTGAGAAGTTTGGCAAAAGAGGTACTCCTGTCTCTGATCCAGTTGAATTTCAAGCTTTGTGTAAGCAAGCAGGGGCCCACAAAATATTTGATGCAATGACAGATTCAATGAGCACTGATAGGCAATCCAACAAAAGGAAAAATCTAAACGAATTACGTGCAGTTTCAGTGATATATACACTCATCTATGGACAATCTCAACAAGCCAATTGGTTTCAGGTTGCAACAGCACGAACTTTGAAGGGGCTTGGTATTTCTGATAAAGGCATGGAGACTTTAAGACACATGGGGTTGGCTGCACATCCAGTAACCATCAATAATGCTTGCAAGGAAGCTTCTGCAGATCATCTAAATAGTGTGCAGCAAACCATTCATGATGCCACTGAAAATGAGAAATTGATCATGATATACATTGATGATTACCATAACATTCACTCTCATCACCGCCCCTCCACTAAGGAGACAACACAAGTCATACATATGGCAACTCTCTTGATGAAAGTGTTTGATACCAAAGCAATACCTCACAACCAGGATCCCATAAATGACCCCATTCCAGCAAATACAGACGCACTCAAAGATTTACTATCAAGCAAAATGAAAGTCCTCTCAAAAACATATGTCAATGAAATGCCAGACTGGCTTCAAACTTTGTTCTTTGACCCTGAATCTCAACGGCATCGACTTCTGGTACATGACTATCAACAGCAAGAGATCAGACAACTCAGGTCAATGGATAACTGCAAACTGGTAGACTGCATTGAGATGCCACTAAAGTCACATTCTAATTTTGCTGCCGCTTTCCAGATCTTTCTTGACAATGGTTTGTCTACTTACTTGGAGAAATTCATTGTTCCATTTGTTGGTGATTGGCCTGCACAATTTTATGTCCGACAAATTTCCTACACTTCTATACAACATGCCAACAACATAATGTCTTTCCTTGGCCCTCTGCACATTTCTCTCAATGCAAGGGAAAATGTCATCTTGAAGTTTTATGAGGTTTTCAGGGATCTTTATGCCTTTTTATTTGGTGGAAAGAAAGCCCTTGCAAAGAAGCCAAAACCTTGGCGTATTTCTTTCTTGCTTGAGGTCATGTATGGTGGTTGGACACTTGTCCGTGATGAGATCTTAGGGGCCTTTTCACATTCAAAGGAAATTGAATTCTTGACATTCCTCAACCTGCTTGACAATTACATACCACTTGTGCTGAGTATCTATTCTGTGATCTTCAGGAATAATATGCCAGATACCTATTACGATTCTATGCTTCGTTGCTGGATGATGTTCTTGATATTTGGCAGGAGGCACTATGACAAGGCCCTTCTTATTGCATTATCCAACATTGAATACCTGAAAAGCATTGATCATCCCCTCCTGCAAACGATCTTCTCTTCATTGTGTGCTTTTGATGAGTATCCCGTAGAAAATTTCCATTCTCTTCTGAGAGCACGAACTCAAGACACAGACACAGCAGAGAAGATAAATCAAGCAGCAAGGGAAATTGATGCAAGAAAGCACGAGCTTCATGACTTTCAGACTGTGTTTGTGCCAATTAGAAAATCAGGATTTAGTGAAAGGAAACTTACTTCATTGAAGTTGAAGTCAGCAGAATTTATAACTAAGAAGTTTGGAGCAATCATGGCCAACCCTGGACAGGCAAAGTGCATAACAAATCAACAAAAAAAATCAACAAAAAAAATTCAAAAAGAAAATCAAAAAACAAGATGGCAATTGCCAAATCTCTTTGGACCAGATAAAATTGTGAAAAGCGAAGTTCTTCCAATTGGATATCTCTCTCCAGCTACTTCTCCAGACCCAATGAGGTAAGGATCAAAAAGTTTGGTATATACAGTATATAGTTTCTCTTGTGGGATGGAGACAGTACAACAATAAGGTTACTGTATGTGCATTAAGCTCCTAGAAAGAAAACTCATTGACAAAATCAGTATGAACGATCAGTGGTCAAATTTTTGCACAAGAGACAAGTTTAAAGACATAAGTTTGTATATTCTTGCCAGTGAATAACATTTTACTGTATCGGTGTGCTGCCTCCAACCCATATTTCAAATTCTTATGGACAGAGAAATAAAATCCCAGTGGTCAAGTTTTGTATGAGGCTGTAACATGCTATTTTGGTTTCACTCTCCAGACAATAATACCTGCAATAATGATAGTTCTAGGAAATACCTGAACAACAGATTTTGGTATGCAAACTGCTGGATTTGATGGGTAAATAGGTAAATCCAGGCAATTGAGACTTGGTAGGCTCTACTGCATGATGATCTGCATGTAGATCTGCTGGCAAATATGCTGATTTAGTTAATACTTGACCTGATGCCAAATCTAATACGGTGCTCTTTGTGTACCAGAAAATCATTATGATCCCTTCCCTTTACAACTAGTTAAAATAACTTAAGAGGGGGAAAAAGAGCCATTTGTTATTAATATCACCGTGAAGCGAAATTGGTTTACTATGGGCCTATAACAACAATTTCTTTAAACTGTTTTGCTTAAAATTGTTAAGAAATATTTTCCAATTCAGAAAATGTGACAAACCTGGTTGTGACAATGATAGTCCCGTGTGGCGTGTATTCCTTGGATGCGGCCATTCTTATCATGTCGTGTGCATCATGCCAAACATCAGCTCGTGTCACATGTGTGAGAAATCGATACATAACAGCATTGAGCAGCTCGCAGCAAAAGCAAATCAAGCAGTCTTTCACATAGATATCGATGAAGAAAGCGCGGAAGACGACGATGATGACGGCCAAGCAGATTCCGATCACAGTGGAAGTGGCAGTGGCGAGGCTGAAGAGTTGTCGGTGGAGATCGAGTCTTTCCAGGATGATTTTCCAAGTATGGAGCAACTTTTTGCAGAAATCTGGGGCTGGCAAAGACCTGTAATCACACTGTCTTGAGGTGATGTAAGTAGGATTTGTTCAGTTGGTACAGTAGAACTGTGATGTGTTCTGCCCTGCGCCATGCTTCTTCTTCCGTTTTGAAAGAGAGGTGCTCTCTCATTGATTCTCCAATTCTCTCTTTGAATTTTGAATTAGCAACGCACGGGTGCCGATCGCGTGATCACTTCGAAAAAAACTTTCAGATTCGTTGCAGCGGGGCCCTTTCTTCAATTTGGAGCCGATTATTTGCAGCTTGAAGTGTTTTTTGTCGTTTGGAGGGGCGAAGGTAGTTTGGTCTGGGATGGGCCTAAGCCCTACGAGAGGAAGCGAGAGGGTCGTGAAAATGACTAAGTTTTGAAGAATTATTTCTTGAAAACAAGGCGGAGCAGATCGATGGGCAAGCAACTCTGGTTGGGAAATTTATCTGACAATGCAGATTTAAATTTGCTAAGAATTTCTCAAAAGTATATTTTCGCGGCGACCAAAAGTCGAGAGGGTGGTTTTCCTATGGTTTTTCCCACAGCTACGACCCGCGGCGCCCGATTTTGTTGATCACGTGGTCAGAAATGGAGCTAGTTGATTGGCTGCTATCAAAATGTAAACAAACCAAAAATCCTATTGTTACAAAATTTACCCCTGCTGACCGGGGCTCGAGCCCCTCTTGCATCGGTCTGGATCCGCCTCTGAAGAGGTCCTGCTTGAAAGCACTATGGTGCAGCAGTGTTATCCACAACTGGCATAGCCTTCACATTAGTGCCCCAGCACCACCTTGAGCATCATGGAAAGGGTTGCAGACTTGATTAGGTCTTCTGTAACTCCAATGTCTTTTTCACATTGTCATTGATATGAACTGGTCAAATATTATGCCATCTTGATATCAGGAGAAACTTCCAGTTGAACAATTCTTTGTTGATGAAACATGCCGAGTGAAAGTTCTTTAGATATCACAGTCCCTCAGTCATAAAAAGACTTGGTGTTTGTTTCAATTTGTACTGAAAAACTGACACCATTTTTGTAGGCAAAAGTGGTATCCATGCTACTGTATCCGAGGGGCAAATCACTTCTCAAAAAAGTGTATGTGATTTTTGTGATTTTGAAATCACATGATTTTCTTCTGTGATTTTTTTTTTATTTTAGTGCTTTCTAGTGATTTTTTGATGTGATTTTTCAGTAATTTTTCAGTGATTTGTGATTTTTGGTGCTTTCTGTATGTTATTTTTTTGTGATTTTTGTATGTGATTCTTTGTGGTTTCAAGGAAGGTGTATGAAAAAAAATCAGTGATTTGCCCCTCGACTGTATCCATCTTTTTGCAAGAAATTTTGAGTAGTCCAAATTGGAGTACCAAAGCACTCCAAATTGGAAGGATAATTTCATAATTTACCACTGAAAGTTTCTGAATAAGTTTTTACTATTTGGGGCAAAAGTTTTGGTAAAGTCTCTGTGACTGCCAAAATGTGTTCCTTAACATTTGAATTTGTAAGAGCGTACGGGAAGAAAAAGTCTAGGGGGCTGCCTGACACAAAGCCAATTGTTTACCAACATTTTTCCCCTACTAAGGGCAAGCTTTTGCCTGACTTGGCTGATTTTTGAAAATTTCTCCAAGTTGGGAGGCTACTGCCCTCTGGCCCCTCATCTCATACGCTTATGGAATTTGCTCTTCTTCATTCATAAAATAGTATGTAAATTTTCATTGTTATATAATCTGGTCTGTGATTGATAAAATGAAGACAGAAGAAATATGGTTTATTCATATTCTAGCTAACACTGTAAGAGTCAAATTCATTTGGCAAGTTTTTGTGAAACTACATTTCTATTCACATTTTGAATGTATGATAAAAATTTGGAAACTTTGAAAATTGACAGAGGGTTGCAAAAGGACTTTTTGAGCACACAATTTTATACATCAGAATATTGGTTCCATTGCCTTTCAGCAAGATACATTTAGCTTATTTTTATTTGTTGTCTTTCTTCTTTTTCAAAAGAAAGGACAGTGTTGTTGCATTGCCAAGTACCACACCTACTCTGCTTTTCATTGTGAGTGTTAAATTGATAATGAAAATTCACACAGTTCTGTATTACAGAACTGTGCTTTTTAAGATGAAGATTCATGAGCAGATACAGTAGAACAGATAACAAGAATGCATTCATCAAGGTCCCCACAGATGGTTGCGCTAAAGGTAGCATCAAGGAATTTTGAACCAAGATCCTTTGAGGTATTGAAGAAATCAGCCAATCAAATCAGTGAAAGTTCAATGGATACAAAGCATCATGGTAAAAAATTCCTGTCAGCCATTTTTAGCGTAATCATCTACTGGTGCATTGGAACTGATACACTTGAAAGATTTGATACACTACAACAATTTTTGAACTGATACTTGTTTTATATGAAAACAGCTTATATGAAATAAACACCAATTTGAGTAGCCTCCTCTAAAAATTAAGAAACTCTTTTGGAAGCAATTAGGGGTCAATTCAACGTTAAGAAACTCATTTTGATTTTTGGCTATGGGGTGCAAAGTATTTTAAACAAACAGCACAGCACTGACCCAAGTTAAAAACTAATGAGGAACAAATTTTGCTATTGAATGATAAACAATTCACATAAAACTTCTTGGTTTAAGATTATACAATAAGTAGTCTACATGATATTGAGTTGAACATGGGGTTTGATGTCTTATAGCTCACAAGTGTGTCTAGTTGCAGAAGATTAAGCAGTTTCAAAAATCTAAACTCTTTGATCTTCCATTAAATCTTCCATCTTGCATAGGGAATTATGCAATTCATGTTACACCTTCAAAGGGTGTCCATGTGGAATTTATCTGTGCTAACAGCTCTTTTAAATTGTTCACAATGAAAGCGGTCTCTTGCTGTTAGGTATCTCATTAACCTACCATCTGCAAGAAATATTCAATCCTCAATTATCAAGTGAATCCTTCCCCTGAAACAAAATGAAGAGAATTATTTCAAACTGACTTTTACAACAAACAATCTTATTTTGAGCGTGTTGTACGATATAGATTTAAATAAAACATTCAAGAATAAAACAACATTGATTACATGACCACAGGAAAGTGATTTATTGATCTACCTTTGGACATACTGCAACCAAGATACAAAAAGCACATTGTACTGTATATTGCAAGATATTGGAGTTCTGAGTGGGTGCAATCAGAGTCTTTTGAAATCAAAAGACCATGGTGCAATCAAGATTCAACCAAGAAAGTATCAAGATTCTTTACACTTGCTATAAAGATACATGTAAAACAAGGGCTGTTAAAAAACTTGCATGCCCCCATGATGTGGTACACCCTTTAAGTTGGCAATAAAAAGGTTGAAAACATGCAATTGTAAAATTGTTATTGCTGTGTAACTCAACCTTCTCTGTCTTTATCATTGCTTCAAATTGCTAAATTGGAATCAGAATGCAGAAAGTAGGAGTGATTTTTTCAAAAATTGAAGACCAACATTGCATTTCCTTTAGTGTAACAAAATGAAATAAAATTTTTAGTATCATCAGACAGATTAGGGTTTTGCTTGAGTGACAGGAAATAACAAATTCAATGGGTAGCAGTGAACTTTTTAGAAAACAGAAAGGCAGCTCGCTGCTGTGACCTGTGGTTTTGGCCTAACATTTCAATAGCAAACCACAAGACCAAAAGTTGAACCACTCCAAACAAATCATCTTTAAACCAGAAAAAGTAACAAAATAAAATGCAAAGACCAGCTTTATTAAACAGACACAAGCTTCATTGATCAAACCAAACATTCAAAAGGTAACGGTGTATTTTGCAGAAAATGGAAGGCCACCATTGCATTTCCATTGATCAACCTAATAAGGCCAAGCCAGTGAGATCATCAACAAAGAAGACCCACAGGCAAAACTGCCCAAAGTAAATCTGCTTTAGACAGAAAACTGTAGCAAAAATAAAATGAAAATTTTGGCTTCTACAGCAGATAAGTGCTTTGCCGAATGAAATCAAGCAAGAAATTCAATGGGTAACCGGGAACCTTGCAGAAAATTGAAAGCCGCCAGCACATTGGCTTATCAGAGATTTGGCCTATACATTTCAATAGGAAAACGCTTAGGCCTGACGGTGACCACTCGACATAAATCTGCTTGAAACTGAAAAGTGTAACAAAATAAAACAAAATTTTCAACTCCATCAGTTAGACTGAGATTTCACTGAATCAAATCAAAAAAGAAATTCAACGGGTAACCGGAAACCTGGCAGAAAATTGAAAGCCGCCATCACATTGGCTTATCAGCGATTCGGCCTATACATTTCAATAGGAAAACGCTTAGGCCCGACGGTGACCACTCGACATAAATCTGCTTGAAACTGAAAAGTGTAACAAAATAAAACAAAATTTTTAACTCCATCAGTTAGACTGAGATTTCACTGAATCAAATCAAAAAAGAAATTCAACGGGTAACCGGGAACCTGGCAGAAAATTGAAAGCCGCCATCACATTGGCTTATCAGCGATTCGGCCTATACATTTCAATAGGAAAACGCTTAGGCCCGACGGTGACCACTCGACGTAAATCTGCTTGAAACTGAAAAGTGTAACAAAATAAAACAAAATTTTCAACTCCATCAGTTAGACTGAGATTTCACTGAATGAAATCAAGCAAAAAATTCAACGGGTAACGCTGCATGAAAGAACAAAATAAAAGCCGCCGTTGTTGGAATGGACAGAGTCCAATGTTTATCATACACACCTCCCCAGTAAGAAATACCCTCGCAGCTATTACAATGGAGTGATTGCTGCAACAAAAGCTCAAAAACGAAGATAATATATCAACAAATACCCCATTCACACTGACCGTTAAACCGGGTTTAAAGTAGCTTAAATTAAACCAGGTTAGCTTAATTCCCGTTCACACATAGCAGAAACTGGATTAAATCTGACTTGGATTAGTTTAAACCAGTTTTATTTAACCCACCTTTTAACCTGGTTTAACTTCGGAGTTTGAAGGATTCAAAATGGCGGAAAGCTGCTCCACAGCTAAAGGGCAAAATAGATCACGATCTTGGGAGCCAAAGGAAACTGAGGTGCTGCTGGAAAAATGGGGCCAACCAAACATGCAAGAGAGAATCAAGTCGTGTACGAGAAAAAAACCTATTTGGGAAGAAATTGCCGTCGCCGTAAGGGCGGAAGGCTACGAAGATAGAGACGGAGACCAGTGCGCCAAACAAGAATAAAAACTTTGACGGTCGCTTACAAGAAATTTATCGACAACAAACGGCAAACAGGAATGCAAAGGACAAAGAAACCACCTTGCTTCGACACACTCGATACCATTTTAGGAGATAAACCTACCGTAATGCCTAGCAGCCTTATAAGTTCGTTGCCTTTTTCCTCCAGTTTTGCTCGTTCGGAATCTGAGCTTAGGCCTAAGATAAGCACACTTTGTGAAAGCTTTGATGAAAACACTGCTGTTCCTTCAGTAAGTCTGCATGCCAACGAGGAAGAAATGTTTTCAGACCAATTTGCTCAGCCTACAGGAGGACAATCACCTTCCCTTGCACCTTATCCAGGTTTAACATACGAAACGGAAACCATTCCTTCGTCTTCCACAACCACTCCCGAGGAAGATAAGCAAAATATGAGCTCTGGAAAGCAAGTTTGTAAGGAGCTATATTTTAGCAAAACAAATAAGAAAAGAAAGCGAAATACAACGCAGTCTATGGTTGAAACTTTGCAACAGTCTCTGAATGAATTTATCAGGCAACAACAGGAAAATGACACGCAATTTTTGAGTCAAATACTTCAAAGAGAAGAAGATGAAGCTACGAAGAAGAATATGGACGACGAAAGGGTATTGAAAGTCAGGCTGGCTGGAGATATAGATTTTATTGAGGTTGAAGTCCAACAGAATTGTTCCATGGTTGAACTGAAAGATATCCTTTGCAAAGAGCTGGATATAAAGGCAGAAGATATTATGAAAATCAGAAAGCTTCCAAACACCTTGGTCAGAAATGAAAAAGACATCAAGAGACTCAGGGATCAGCAGGAAACTGAAGTGGTTCTTCATGAAGATCTTGCATAAAATGATTTCAAGGGACTGGTCTTCGTTTCATAGATAGTTCTAATGTTCAGTTGTTTCATATGGTTTCTTCATTTTCATGGTTTGCCCAAGCGCATTTGAAATTAAATGCCTTTTGTAGTTCAAAAATGTACAAACTGTAAAATCAACCATGCTGCAACAAACTGTGACAAACAGAAAGGAAACATTGATTTCGTACTACTCACAGTTTTCACCCAGTGAAATTTGTTGTTTCTCCGTGATCAGACCGAACAATAACCGGCGGTAATTGCATTTGACATCTCTCTCACTTATAGCTCGTGGCTCGCTATCCAAGTGAGCCAGACAATCATTTGATTTGTCTGTCTTTCCATGAAAATTCTAATAATATCAAAAATGATACATTTGTCCCTATGTTTGGAAATCGAATCCTATTATTGTGGATCATGTGCTTGAAAATTGAATGTTTATGTAAACGACTCGCGATGGTTTCTGAAGTGGTGACAATTCAGGGGGTAAAGGGTTCAAGAATAAAACTAGAGCATTCATAGGCTTTGGGGCTGTGGTTCATAAATCATTTCAAGATGTCAGGGAACTTTGATGCCTGATTGTTTTTTTACCACTGAATGCATTGTCATGAAGTCAAGTATTCATTTGCGACAAAATTTGATGACCAAGCGAATCGAAGTAGCTTCATCGACGAGCAGCTAATAAATGGGCTAAAGAAACGCCTACACGTGTACAATGAAACCGCACAAAGAATAGCACACTATGTATATTTCTATGTTGACCCGGTCCAGCTTTAACTGCGTATAAGAAACATTCACGACTGGCTCAAATTCTTAGTTCTAATAGAAAAGATACGTGTATTATTGACGTCTGAATAATAGATTTGCAAAAATTATCCTTGCCTTTACAGAAACTATGCTGGAAATTGCGAAATAATTCAGAAAATCCATAGCATACAGATATATATCGATATATTTACATTGCTACGTTGCTATATCATTCAATATACACAAGATAAATGAATTATCACTGTAACTCTCTTAGAACATGGGTTATTGTTTGTAAGGCATGAACTGAAAGTAGTGGAGCCCTTAGGAATGAAATGCTGGCTCAAATCGTTTTCTGTTTTATCCTATATGTTTTATCAAAAATCCTGGCGGATATTTTTTAGCGACATTTTAGCAAATGATGGGACGAAGTTAGAATAACGATGGCCACCGCTCTTCTCTGAGCAGAATTTGCAATGGCCAAAATTTACTAGGAAAAATATGCTCTCTTCTTCCAACCCAGGGCTTTCTGTCACATTGAGACCACTAAGACGGAGACGAACAAGTTTTCCTTAGGCCCTGGGGACGAGGTTGCTATTGGGTTCCTATTTTCTATCCTTGTTTGATACATATTTTCATATGAAACTTAGGGATCATTGATAATTAATGCCGGGTAGGGGACAGAAGCTATTTTTATTCGAGTTTTTATTGATAATGAAAATTTTTCATAACCCCTCCATTTCGTCACTAAAGTTTTCAAGGACTCCTGGTCTTTTAGCTATGATTTTTGGTGGCCCACTCTCTATTAAACTTGATGACAAATTTTTGAGTAACATATCATATTTTCCCATAACAAGTGACGCAAGGACAATGTAGAAACTATTTCAAGAGAAAAAAGTGGTTCCTAAAGATTCATGATAATATGATGCAGCTTTACGTAAGGCTCTACAAAGATCATGGAAGGAACAAGTTTCAGATAGCTCAAATTAGCTTCGTAGTTTTCATGGCACCCTTTTTCAGACTTAAGACTTTAAGTGGCTCCCCTGTACAAAAATTTTGGTGGCCCCTCTAAATGTCTTCCAGCCCACCATCCAACATTATTAATGACTTGGTCCCTAAGGTTCGGTAACTAGTTTTTCAAATTTTAGATTGTTTTCACTGCCAAAAGTTTCTGGTGGATTTCTTGAATTTTTATGCTCTATAAAGGAAGCAAATTCATTTTCATTCATGTGGCTTCCAGGATATCCCTCAATATCTCAAAAGAAGTATAAACGGAACTCACACTCAAAACAACTTCAAAACACATGATAAATACTGCAGTGTCAAAAAATTTCTGTTTGAGAATTGAAGTTGTAAATGAAAAAAATTTCCTATTTTTTATTCAAGAAGCCGGATTTCAAATTCTGGAAAATTGACCCTACAGTTTAATTTAGTGGTTCCTCATAAAATTAAGAAACTCCGGTACTATAACTGAGGAATTTAAAGAAACTAGCTATTTTGATAATGGAAATCCTAAAATTTCAATGAAATATAACCCCCGTGTCACATTTGCACGTTAACATGTGTTGAACAGACGGTCATTCAAGACGTTACAACCCAGGGAACAACAATGGCTAAATATAATCTCGTGTTCTTCAATGAGCATTTTCAAATAGGTAGTCGACTATCGCATTTCTGATGGCAGACGCATTCTGATCTTGACGAAGACTGCCAGCCTGCGACACCATTCCGAAATGGTCTACCTGGAAATCGTGAAGCCATCTTTCATCAAAAGGCTGATTGGACAGTTCACAGTAGTTGTGAAGGATGCAGCATGCAGTGATAGCGTAGAGACAGTTGTCAAGGAGAAGGTCCAATCTCTTTGCTATGCAGCGAAACCTTGCTTTCAGTCGTCCGAATGCATTCTCAACAACAACTCTTGACATGCTAAGGCAGTTGTTATAATGAATTTGCTGTGGAGTCAAGTAGGATGCATGTGAGAATGGCTTCAACAACCAGTTTTGAAGAGGATATGCTGAATCCCCAAGAATTAGGGGAGGCACATCCACACCATTGATTGTTGTTGAATTTTGTTCAGGTTTCAGTAACCCTTTGCATAGTCCTTGAAACAAAGGAGAATTCTTGAATACCCTTGAATCATGCGACTTCCCTGACCATCCAACGAAGATATCTCGAAAAAGGTATGAATCATCAACGACAGCTTGCAGAATTATGGAGGGAACATCATGTCTGTTGATGTAGTCTTCTCCGTTCTCATTTGGCTGCATTATGTTTACATGGCACCCGTCTATGGCTCCAATAACTTGGGGGAAAGGACTGTGGTCAAGAAACCCGTTCATGATTTTTGGAATTTCTTGCACCGATGGAAACTGAATGTAGTGTGGCAGAAGATGTAAGGATATTGCTGCACAAACTTCATGAATAAGGGTGCACACCGTTGAGAGACCAACACCAAACAAATTGCTTATGGTCCTATATTCTGCAGAGCAACAAAGAAAGTATACTGCCACGGCGACTCTCAAAGGAACAGGAATCGGCTCTCTGAAATTGCTTGACTGCTTTTTGACGAATGGAGCCAATTCGACACAAATATTTGCGAAAGCTTCACTGGACATTCTAAAGTTTGTGATCCAGTCATCTTTCTGCCAGTTATTGTTCACCGTTTCATACCAGAATGCCTGAGACCTGAATTTTGTCCAGCGGGACCGTTCCATTGGAATTAGACTTCGTAACATTAGGACCACGACGAACATCGTTTTGAGAGTCATTTCAGAAAAGACAAACGTAGTTAAATCGACATTTCCAGTTGGTTAAGACGACATTTCCATTAGCAAAAAAATTAATTAATTAAGACATGTTCAGGACGTTTCGAGACGAGCTTGTCTCATCTTCAGCTAAATCAAAGTTACACGTGTGAGGTTTTTATAGTGATAACTATTCTAGAGAAAATGCATAATAAATTATCAATCATACGATATCTATCTAAATAAGGAAAGTCCATTGAAGTTAAACCAAATAAGAAAGTCCAGTGAGATTAAAAAAGATACAACGGTATAGAGGAGTTCTGTTGATTGAGTGTCGGGCGGAATTAGACTTCTCGAAATATCCACCACAGATCTGAAGTAAATTGCTGCTGCTAAATTTCGCCTCCGTTTGTAGAGCAGCAGCTTTGCAAACATCTTTTTTCGTTTTAAATGGCCTGAAAAATTCTTTGCCACAGCGGTGTCAGCCATTTTGCGAGATTGTAAACAAAAGAAACCTGTCTGAGGAAGCCGTTGTCAAGGTAACAAAACCGTTCTACTAACTTGGTGATGTGAACGAAGTTTCTGGAACTAAACTGGTTTTATAAAAACCAGGTTAGATCTAGGTTAAATTAAACTGGTTTAAAGTAATCTACTTTGCAGTGTGAATGGGGTAAAAGAAATAATTGTTGGAATTACATACCAAAGTACTGGGGAGATTGCTAGGAGTGACAATAGATAAAAATCTGAATTTTAAGAGTCACGTCTCGAATTTATGCAAAAGAGCTAGCCAAAAAATGCATGCACTTGCTAGAGTATCTCCTTTCATGGACCCTGATAAATTGCGTCTCCTAATGAACAGCTTTATAAAGTCGCAGTTCAGCTACTGCCCTTTAATTTGGATGTTCCACGACAGGGGTCTGAATTCAAAAGTGAATAAAATCCAAGAAAGAGCACTCAGAATTGTTTATAAAGACAGTCATGCTGACTACGAAACTTTGCTGAAATTAGATAATGCAGTATCCATTCACCAACGCAATTTACAGTACTTGATGATAGAAATATACAAAACCAAAAATAACTTAAATCCTAGTTTCATGAGTGAGATTTTCGAGGCAAGAGATGTACAATATGACTTGCGAAATAAGAATTCCCTTGGCATTCCAAATGCCAGGACAACTTCTTATGGAATAGAAACTGTGAGATATTTAGGCCAAAAACTGTGGCAAACATTACCTCACAGAATTAGAGAGTCCCAGTCGTTGACAGCTTTCAAAAAAGAATTAAGAACCCACAACATAGGATGTGACTGTAGATTGTGTAGAACCTTTATTTCTGGATTAGGTTTTATTTAGCTTGTAACATATGTATATTCATTTATTTAAATTTAGATATTACTTATAGATAGTTGGCATTAATTAGCTTTTACGGAGCTATTGAATCAAGCCAACTTTAAACAAATTATTTATTATTATTATTATTATTATTATTATTATTATTATTATTATTATTATTATTATTATTATTATTATTATTATTATTATTATTATTATTATTATTATTATTATTATTATTATTATTATTATTATTATTATTATTATTATTATTATAATATAAGTCAGCCAAGATTGTGAAGAATGATGCTTTCTCCAAAGTTAGTCCTCCCAGCTCACATGTGCTCCATTCCTAGTTTCACCCTCACCCACAAATTGGCGCGCCTCGTTTCGAATTTGCATCAAACATAGGAACAAGGAACAATGCGCATCACTGGCAGTTTCCCCTCCCGCGCCTTCGGCGCTCCCTGGGTTCTACTACAGTATTCGCGGGTCGCATTTTTGTAGCTTTGCTAACTTCCTCATTTGATTTTAAATCATCAATAAAACTGGCGATTGGATCACCATCCGGAGGATGTTCCTCAATTATAATGCTCTGCTTCTGGTGTGAGCCTTTAGGGATGGCAAGTGAACATTCAATCTTACCATTCAAGATCATGTGCAGCATGCGCTGATGCGTATCTGATTGGGCTAGGCCGTGTTGCCGTTCTAAACTTGACGAGACAGGAATGAAATCTGCTCGCTTTTTCTTGGACTTCAGCCTTTTAATTTCTGCAAGAATGATGTTGTCAAGATCCAAATCATCTGCACTATTTATGCTGCCGATAGAAGCATCTTTGTTGTTAGCTTTCGCAACTGATTTAACAGACACGTCTGCTGCCTCTGCCATCTTGCTGCCATGCAGCGATCGCACAACTTCCTTTCAGTTCCCATGAGTAGTGCGGAAGCATCTCCGAGCTCTCCAAACTCAAATAACGTGATCAAAGGTGGCTGCTATTAACAGACGTTTAAAGCTGTTGCTATTCCTACGAAGGAGAGGGTGAAAACGAAAAGAATAATAGGACTCAGGGCAAATGCTCGCATCGTATGGCCTAAATTTCTCTGCTGGGTCTGTTACAACACTGGCGATCGATCGCAAAAGTAGAATGAGCTTCTACTTGTTTGTGTGATCGTGCGCTCTGATGGAGCTACCAGATAACGCAAAGTACGCATGCCCAGACAGCAAGTCGATCGCAAATTGTCGCGCGCGCGACAAAATGCACTGAGTGGTTAAGTAAAGATATTACAGACCCAGAGGTAGAGCTGGAAGGCTTTGAAATCCACCGTAAAGACAGAGATGTCAACGGCGGTGGTGTAGCTATCTATGTAAACTCGAGCATTAGCCATAATCGTAGATACGATATTGATGATCCACTATTAGAAATCGTAGCCGTAGAGATCACTCCCTTGCATGCCAGAAATTTTATAGTTATTTGTTGGTACAGACCCCCAACCCCCGGCAATGACAAGGAGAGTTTTGAGGCATTAAGGAACTTACTCTCTGCTGTAGATGCAGAAGGTAAAGAGATTATCTTAATTGGTGACACTAACTGTGATCTAAAAAAATTACAAGGATGGGTGCACCAAAAGCATAAAATCAATTTATTCTGAGTTCCAATTTGAGCAGCAAATAAATGAATATACTAGGGTAGCTGCGCTAGAGAAAGATGGTGCTTCACACACTTCTAAGACTCTTATTGATCACTTTGCCACCAATCGCCCAAATTACATTTTGAGAGCGAGTGTGCTAAAATTAGGAATGGTCGATCATTACCTTATCTTTGCAGTTAGGAAACTAAATGCAAAGCGACTTTTAGATAAGCAAGTGAAAATAGTCGAAACACGTAGCCTTAGAAACTATGATAAGCAGCTATTCCTGGACGAGTTGTCAGCCATTGACTGGAACGAGATGCTTGCACCAACTAATGGCGACCCTGATCTCATGGCTTCGGTCTTTAATAGTGTTATCTCATCTCTTCTGGAGGTGCATGCACCATTAAAGCGCAGAAAAATAACAAGCCATCATGCTCCTTGGATTACTGTAGAAATAAAAAACCTGATGAAGGAACGTGATCTAGCAAAAAAGAGGTCCGAGAAAGATGCTTCCTATTGGTCAGACTGTAAGAAGTTACGGAATAAAGTCACTTCTGAACTACGTGCCAGGGTACAGGAATACTACTATAACCTTATTGATGAAACCCAAAACAATCCGAAAGCTATGTGGAAAACAATAAATAAGGTTTTACATAAGAACTCAAATCAAACTGTAATTCAAAACATCATTTTTGAAGGCACAGAACTAAAATCAGCTTCACAAATTTCAGAAGCTTTCAACAAACATTTTAGGACGGTTGGACCTAAGTTAGCGGAGAAAATAGAAACTCAGCCTTCCGATGACCCTCTTAAGTACCTTGGAGATAAAACCGGAGGAACCAAATTTAAGCTACAGCCAGTAAATGTAGGGTATGTAGAACGTGCTATAAAAGCTCTGGACAACTCGAAGTCTCCTGGTGCTGACAGAATCCCCGTCAAAATACTTAAAGATGCCATAAACTTAGTTTCGAAACCACTGACACTGATATACAATGCATCTTTAGAACGGGGTATTTTCCCCCGGATCTGGAAATTAGCCAGAGTAACACCTATTCATAAGGCGGGCACGAAAACAGATGTAAACAACTACCGGCCTATTTCAGTGTTATCAGTTGTGTCAAGAATTTTAGAAAAGATTGTACACGACCAACTAATGGAGTTTCTAAAGGAACAAAAAAGGCTTTGTTTAAACCAGTTTGCGTTCCAAAAACTACACAGTACACTGACATGTCTATTGAATGTTATAGACCCGTGGTTCAAGAACTCTGATGAGGGGAAAATAAACTTGAGTATATTCCTTGATCTCAAGAAAGCATTCGATACCGTTGACCATAAAATCCTATTGTCGAAGTTGCGAGAGTATGGTGCTGAAGGTGCTTCCCACAGCTGGTTCACTTCTTATCTGACCAATAGGGAGCAGTTCTGTTATTTTGACGGATCCACTTCCAGCAAAAGCAGCATTGAGTGTGGTATTCCGCAGGGCTCGTGTTTGGGACCCTTACTCTTCATACTATACATTAATGATTTTGAGAATTGTCTAAAAAGCACGATCCCAAATATGTATGCTGATGATACATGTGTGAATATCGCATCAGAAAACCTGAATGAACTTCTAACAGATTTGAAAAACGAGCTGGAAAATGTATCGAATTGGATGAGGATTAATAAACTTAGTTTGAATGCCAGCAAAAGTGAATATATGGTTGTAGGCCACAGGGGACAACTAAATAAGATAGGTAGTGATTTGCCAGATCTTGTCCTCAATAATGAAGTTATCAAAAGGGTTGACAAGACAAAATACCTAGGGATCAACATCGACGAAAGCCTTAATTGGAAAGAGCAGTACAAAGCTATCAAAAACAAGCTGAAAGGGGGCTTGAGCTCCTTAAGAAAGCTGAAAAACATCCTTCCGCAAAGGAAACTTGATCAAATTTACAAAGCTCTCTTTGAAAGCCATCTTCGCTATGGCAACATTGTTTGGAGTACTCTTTCCAACACCAAACTATCCAAATTGCAACGATTACAGACAAGGGCAAAGAAGCTAATAGCGAATGCCAAGTATCAGGACGGATGGACTTGCAAATGGCTCTCTGTAAAGTCATTGATCTCTTTTGACCAAGGAGTCATGACATATAAAATCTTGCATGACCTCTGTCCCGAAAATCTTCGCCATAAGTTCACTGAAAGATCCATGATTTCAGAGTATAGAACCAGAAACCATGGAGATCTGAAATTCCTAAAGTTAGGTTAGAATATGCAAAGCGAAGTTTCTACTTCTCTGGTGTCAAAAACTGGAATGATATCCCAGACAACATTCGAGAAAGAGACTCAATCGCTCGTTTTAGAACAGGTCTTAGAGATTATCTTTTGAACCTTTCACAGGACCCAAACACGACCCCTTGGTAGAGCAGCAATATTCCAATTTTTGTTTTCTTTTCTCATATTATTCTATAGAAATATTGTCAATAGGATATTAATTTGCTGAAAGGATCTCGTGTGTTTTAAACAATGATAAAAATGAAAAAAAAATGAAAATGAGAGGAAATCCGCCATTACGCATTTTCTGCTCTGTCGTCCCGATTAAGGCTGATTTCCAGTCAGTGGAATTCTCCGGGCGCGCGGAAATTCTTTTGTTTGCGAGAGAAAATGTCGCTCCGAAGTTGAATAGATAGTTGAATAGATAGTTATGGCTGAGCAACTTTTAATAGTCTAAAATTCCGCCCGCTCGGAGAATTCCGCTGACTGGAAATTGGCCTTTAGGGTGCCGGCGGTGGTAATAGAACGCTTAAAGGCAGTCTGTCACGCATTTGATTGGGTGATAATGACAATACAAAGAATAGGAAATTTGAATGACTGATGATCCTCTGACTTTCTACGGCCGTAGAAAGTCAAGAAGATTAACCCTCCTTTGTTACAAATACACAGATTCACAAAGAAATCCGTTGTGTTGTTGAGCTCTGATTGTAGCGGCCAATCATGTACGTGACAGACTGCCTTTAAGGTAACTCTGCTTTCCGCTCCAGTGAGCAGCGAGTTGCCGTTTTTCAAACCATTCTCCTCAGAAAAGAGTTGATTTCTCCAATACTATTCGGTCGATCGAAAATCGGTTAAAAGGTCATTGTTCTACATAGTCTTGGCAATTGAAGGATATGCAAATCGCAATATTTCCTTTAAGGCTGGATTTGTAAATTATTTTTCAAAACTTTTTGTTGATTTCAGAAAAGTGGGTTTATCTCCAAAACTACTCGAAAAATTTTTGGTTTTCTTTCGATATATCCTTAGCTAGATTGTTGATCTACAACTTTGCCAAGTCTGATTGAAAAAGGTACGCTAGATTTGTCGCAATCGAATTTTATATTTCTGTTTACCTTTCGACACTGAAGGGTAAAAACCTTGGTCAACAGATTACTATGTTACGAACCCGGTTTCTTTTCTTTTTTTTCTTCAAATTATTTAACGTTGGCTAACAATATACAAATAGCACAAGGTGCTAATTTAGGCCAACTACAATTATAAATTAAAAAAGAAATTAACTGTATCCTAAATTTTCTACTAAATCAAATGTACCCTAAATTTTCCACATATCGCTTGCATAGTCTGCAGTCACAACTAACCGTGTACGTTTTGATTTTTCTTTTAAACACTGAAAGAGATTCAGAATCCTTTATGTCGGCAGATAGTGTCCTCCAGAGCTTCTGCCCGAGGAACCGCACAGTTTCTGTTCCAAACCTCATTGTTTTAACTTTTGGTAAACATATGTTTCCGCCATCCCTCAGCTCATATGAAGGAACCTTTTCTATGAAAATCTCCTTCATAAAGCTAGGGGTGTTTCCTGATTTTGTTTTATATTTTTCAGTTAGAAGTAACCGCAGATTTCTCTGATGGACAGATGCCGAATTTTGATTCACGAGTAGAGTTTCAAAATCTGAATGATTATCTTTATATACAATACGTAAGGCCCTTTCTTGTATCTTATTGATTTTTTTATTTATGTTCCTATCATGAAACATCCATACCAATGGGCAATAACTAAAATGTGACATGATGAACGCATTCATCAATGATGCAAGTTGTTCAGTTTCCATATAATTCGCAATTCTAGCCAGAGCATGTAATTTTTGGGCAGCCTTCTTACAGAGCGTTTCAACGTGGGACTTAAATGTTAGTTTATTGTCTATGTTGATTCCTAAGAGCATTTGCTCCTTTGTCTCTTTGATCACAGAAGTACCAATTTTAACACGTATATCGTCATGCATTCCACCAAAAATGATTACATGGCATTTTTCTTCATTAAGTTTCATATAGTTATTATGAAACCAGTTTAAGATGGCTGCAACGCCATCCTCTAATCTTCGCACAACATCATCTATCTTTTCACTCACAACGTAAATAGTTGTATCGTCAGCGTAACTACAAATTTCGGCATCCTCCATCAGATAGAGCATATCATTTATATATATGTTGAATAAAAGTGGTCCCAGAACGGAACCTTGTGGAACACTGAGATTTGTTTCACGCCAATTGCTGAAAGAGCCATTTACCTTTACACGCTGTTTCCTCGCTGATAGATAACTATAGATAAATTCAAGTGCAGATCTGCCTAAGCCATATGCATCGAGTTTGGCTATCAGCAGTTCATGATTCAAACAATCAAAGGCTTTTGGCAGATCCATTAAAATTGCACCCGCAAATTTTTTGTAGTCTAATCCCATTTTGACTTTTTCTAGAAAATGCAAAAGCGCATTTTGTGTAGAGAGTCCTCTTCGAAAACCGCATAGTAATATGGAGAGAACTGAGTCTGCGAATTGCATTAACTGGGAGTGCATCAGTCGCTAAAAAACCGTTGATACTGCAGGGAGCACAGTGATTGGCCTGAAATTCTTCTTCAGAGAAGCGTCATCCCTTTTAAAGAGTGATGTTACCTCTCCGGCTTTTAGTTCCAATGGAAATGTGCTATGAGCAACACTTTGATTGAAGAGGTTACATAGATTATGCGCAAATATATCTGGGTACTCTTTAAAATTTTAGCCGGGATTGCGCCAACTGGCGAAGATTTCTTTGGATCTAACCGTGCCAGTTGCGAAACAACCTGCTGAATGGATACCTCACTGAAACTAAATCTTTCAGTATATTTCGTATTGGACTGAATTCTTATAATGCTTGGATGCAAACTAAATTTTTTAATAGCAATATCTATAGGATCAACTAGTCCAGACACAGAGGAGATATTCTCTGTGATTTCCTTAATACCCAATGCATCAGTAATATTCGCAAAATAGTTATTAAACACCTCAGCTACTTCCTCATCATTTGATATTAAGTTGTTATTTTCAAGCAGTGTTAAACTTGTGGGAACCTGTACCTTGTCAGAAAATAGAGGTTTTACCGTCCGCCAAAATTTGCGATTATCATTAACGGTGGTGGTGTCCAGATTTTTGTAATAATTCATTTTCGCTTTCCGCAGGAGCTTAACACATTGATTTCTCTGCTTCTTATATAACTTTAAATTGGAATCATTTTTGTTTTCATTGTATTTCTTTCTCAAATGAGACCTGCGCATTATGGCTTTACGGAGGGTTTTATTCATGAAAGGACCATCATTTGCTCTCATATACTTCTTTTTCAGGGGTGCATGCTTATCCAGCAATTGGCTCACTATATCATTAAAAACCCCATAATTCTCAATAAGACCTTGATCAGAACCAACTTCTGATAGTCTCACTGCAAGTTCTATACGCAATGCCTGTACGTCAAATTTTTTATAGTCTCTATATAAGATTAGTTTTGGGCCTTTCCTAACAAAGCCACTTCTAAATACTGTTACAATCATTTCGTGAAAGTCTGATAGTCCCGTTTCAATTGTTTTCGTATTCTTGAAACTTCTTGATCTATTTGTTAAAATAAGATCTATACAAGTAGAGCTATCAGATTTATGACAGGTGGGACTGTTTACCAAATTTTTTAACCCATAAAAACTCTCATACTTTCAAACACTCAGCCTTTTAGGCCGCGTCCACATTGCACAATCTTGTGTAAGCGCGTAAACGCTCGTGCAGAAATCCCCATACTAATATTTTGCAATCTGAACACTGCAAGGGATTAGTATGGCGGATTTCTGCACGAGCGTTTAAGTGCTTTCAAAAGATTGTGTAATGTGAATGCAGCCTTACAATAACTCTCTGAAATGTTTCCAATGGCAAAAAAAGGAACGTGATCTGTTGGGAATGCTATATTCAAGTCTCAATAGACAGCATTGGAGCGCTTGTGAAAGTATCATTTCTTGAATGCTACCATTTTGTACAGCTTTCCGTTTCATGTCCTTTGAGACCTTCATGAGCATTCACAAAACATCAACTTCTTTAAGAGTCCACAATGAACAGTTATCTAAAACTAAGCTTTTTACAAAAGGGTTCAACTCTTTCTCATCTCCTAATCAGTTGACCAAGGGTTTTATCCCTTGCTGTCGAAAAGCAAACAGAAATCTATAAAATTTGATTGCGAGAAATCTAGCCTAGCTTTTTCAATCAGACTTGGTAAAGTTGTAGATCAACAATCTAGCTAACGATATAGGGAAAGAAAACCGAAAACTTTTTGAGTAGTTTTGGAGATAAATCCAATTTTCTCAATCCAATTATTAAGGCAACTCTGCTTTCCGCTCCAGTGAGCAGTGAGTTGCCGTTTTACAAAACCACTCAGCTCAGAAAACAGTTATTTTCTCCAATACTATTCGGTCGATCCAAAATTGGTAAAAAGGACGTTGTTCTACGTGGTCTTGGCAATCGAAAGATACGCAAATCGCAATGTTTCCGTTAAGGTTGGCTTTGTAAATTATTTTTCAAAACTTTTTGTTGATTTCAGAAAAGTGGATTTATCTCTAAAACCACTAGAAAAATTTTTGGTTTTCTTTCGATACATCCTTAGCTAGCTTGTTGATCTACAACTTTGCCAAGTCTGATTGAAATAGCTAGGCTAGATTTGTCGCATGCCCCTCGTCCCCATGCCCCAGAAGGTCAACTTTCCACGTAGATTTCGAATTTTGTTGATTTTTGAATTTCTGAATTTTTGCTATAACGTCACAATGAAGTATATAGAAATTCTGGAAAATTGTAATGGTTCTGCCGACAACAAGAGGTGTGACACGAAAACTGTATTACTAAGCTGGATTTTATATCAATCTATGCACAATTCATTTCTATGATTTGTTTCCAAAATATTGAAACCTTGCGAACAATATTGCTTCAGGGAAAGTGGTTGTGGAGAACCTTCGGTCCAAAGCTTTGGCCAAAAGTTCTTGATCAAGGGTAGTCTTAATTAAACTTTTGGCCAAAGCCTTGGACTGAAGGATCATCAAAACTTAGATCATTATGCGAGTCCATTCTAACAATTACAAACTTGAATGTGCGAAAGAATAAGTTCACGGAGCAAAAATTCCTTCTAAAAAATTGGGACCCCGTGAAAATTAACCACATCAACCATAATACCCCACTACGTTAGCATAATACCCCGCCTCGGTAAGGCGTACCCACCATATCAAGCATAATACCCCGCCTCTGTATGGCGTATCCACCACAGTAGTGCATATAGGTTTGCAGCGTGCTTCTAGGCACTGGCGACGTTTGTTAATTTTTCATCGCACGTTCAAAAGGCCTAATGTTTTACCTCATCAGAACGAAGTCCGCAAATTTTAGTCTGCCTTTTCACATCTCAAATCTTACAGGTCTAGTGAAGAGGCTCCTGGAGAGGCACAATTGAGAACAGTAACGAGCCTGACGCCAACTATGGTTCAGTCTTGACAAGAGAAAACCAGTGAATGTTAGAATGTTTTACACGACTAAGGGTTTGTTAACTGAACGTGTCATTCTATCGAATTCTATTTTGATGTATTACAACCAATCTGACCAGATTGAGGTGCCTGCTTGGGAACTAAATTGCCTGCCAATGTGCTGCAGAGGATAAACACAGTGATACGAGTTTAGCAGATTACTGGGCAAAACAATTCATTTCTACATAATTTTGAAGTACTATTTTCAAAACCTGGCGTGGAAAGCATATTGCGAGTCATTATCTATATCTCTAAATGGCATACGTTGCAAGCGTCTATTGGCAATTATTCGCTCTACAATGTCATAAAAATCATACTGTCGAAAAGAAACGGACTTTTTTCACACAACAATGATGCATTATGATTTCATCTTCTCCAACTACTCAAACCTAGCAACAACAGAGTTACAAACGGAGAAAGTTAAACATGAGACAAATCTCAGTACAAAAGCAAATCTTGAAACCGATATCCTGATAGAACTAACAACGTCTAACGTTCTCGAGTCCAGTACAAGGATTTATGGTAATGTAAACTGCTTGACCGGGCTTCCATATTTGTGCAGGATGTGCCAAAAGAGCTCTCACCTTTCAAAGGCCATGCTAACTCCCAAGCAAGTCCCGCTTCCAATATTGATGATAATTTTTCTTCGTTTTTGGGCAGGCTGCTTCTCGCACTGCAGGAGATCCTCGAAAATTGTTGGAACATAAATGAAATGAAATTGAATGGCACAAAAGAAACTATTTTTGAAGTAGAAAAGAAATTATTATTCTAAGCTTGTGCAGAATCGTTCGCTCCGAACGATTTCTAGGCATATCGGAGGTTAAAGACAGAGGTACCTCGTTAGTTGGTATTGATGATGCCTTGATAACAGACATATTGATCTCAAAAGCTCAAATTTGCATTTCACATGCAAAAATGCATTGGCCCTTTGGCCTAAACAAAGTCTTCAGGCACAGCGAATGAACCATCGATAGCCTTGAAAAAAACTCAAAAGATGCTCGATGTTATTGTATTCTCGTTGCCACAAGTCCACTCATTGGGCAATTTCTTTATTTATCCTTGATTTCAGTTTCTTATCTCGAATTTGCGTTGACAAAAAGACCAAAGCTCTGGTTTGCTGGCGGGTACAAATTTGAGGTTTTTAAGATTAATATTTCTGCCCTCAAGCACCAATACCATAAAACGAAGTATCTATGTTCAAATTAACTATCGAGGGAATTTTGAGAGTGTTCAGCTATTGATTAAAGCTAAATGCAAGGCGTTGGACCCAATAAAGTCCGTCAACTGTTACGGTACACCCGGTACAATATTAACTAAATACATCTCACATCAACTAGACAACGAATCCAGCAAATGATTAACTGAATTTTCAACTCTTGTCAACATCAACTGGTTTGGTCCCGAACACGGCCTTCGTCTCAATCTTACTTCTAAAATGTATCATTAAGCTGCGTTAATTCAACTGTTGCCATAAGCCTTCTGTTAACAGAGGCAGTTTAAAAATAACGGGAAGGTATTCCTGAATACACGAGGTCAGGAGTCAAGAGTAATATCATAAAATTCACTTCAAAGCCCTCTACTATATAACAATTATTTGGTCCAAATGATATAATTTAAGTGGCTCTGTGGCTCTAAAGAGCTTTTTGTATAATTTCAAAAATTTTCGGACGTTTTAATTTTCGGACAAATGAGTAGTCCGAAAAAATAATTGTCCGAAAATTTAACTGTCTGAATTTTTTAGTGGTCCGAAAATTTAATTGTCTGGCAGATCACAATGACAAAAATTTCTTTGGATAAGAAATGAAATTCTTTTATTAGATTACTATTGTTCTAATGGAGGAACCTTGGAAATAACAATGAAGGACAAGCAATGTCTCAATGGGAGAAAAATGTAATAAGTTTTAGTGAACTTGAAGATTATGACGGATCTTATGAAACTCATTTGAAATCCTGGAGTGCTGAAATTCTGATCATTTAGGAAACTCTCAGCACTGGCTCAAATTCTAAGTTCCTAATAAAAGATGTGTATTTGACTTCTATTATTGTTGTTTTGTTACCCTCATTATTGTTGATTTATTGTTGTTACATGAGGGACAAGTATTTTTGCCCCAAGTTCCATTCATGATTATTAGTATAATACTTGTATTTTACACTTGATTACTATGCTGGTTTTCGCTTTGAGACATAGAGTGAAGAAATGTTGCTACATCTAGTGTATGATTTGCGTACTCATTATCAAATCGTATGTGTCCAAAATTTTATTCACCTGTTTGAAAATGTCGGAAATTTTGTCCGAAATTGTCCGAAATCTATAATAATTTCGTCCGAAAATTTTTTTCCGAAAATCAAATGTCCGAAAATAAAAGTTTGAAAATTTTGGAAATTAATGTAGGTGAGCAAAATGCCTTGGACCTTTTGGAAATCTTTAGAAACTATTCTAGTAGACCGCTCTCAAAACTCTTCCTTTATCTATCGACAATCAAATTTGGATACAAACGTTCAGTTTTTCAACGTTTAGATGCTGAAATAGTAATCACAATATTATTGATTTAAGATGCATTTTCTTTGGATCTAAGGAGAATGCAGGTCCATTTTTATTCTACCCCTTCGACACAGCCTGAGAAAATGTTCTCGTTTTGTCATTGGAGATAAATCATAAATGGATCACTTTTCGTTCAGCCTGATTCTCATGTAGCAATAAGTGACGGAGTCAGTACTGAGACACAGCTCTGCTAGTGATTAGACACTGCTGCAATGTTTTCGGTTTTAATGGAAACACTTCCTTACAGCGGCTCTACCGTGGCTGCGGCTCTATCAATGTAGCGGCAACGTAAAGGCTGAATTTGGTTCAACTTTGGCGGCCCTCATGACGCTTTCGCCATGAAAATGCTTAATGGAAACATACGTCACAGTGCTGTCTTGGCCTTAGTACAGCCGTGTCTCAGGACTGGCCCCGCCACTAATGGACTTACGGAAACCCGGCTTTAATTTTGAGATCTCTAACTTTCCTACTTTGTGAACTTTTGCAAATCTTCCACACTACATCACAATAAACTCCCTTGGATGTGAAACACTGACCAACCTGGAGTATAGAATAAACCAAGAGATGAAGTTGATATAGCATCCAACCACTATTTGCAACATCTAAATGCAAAAAACAGATATCAAAGCCTGATCTCAAAATTTCAGTTTTCTGTTATCGAAAGATCCCACAAAGAATCTTTGACATAGATTGATTTCCGCAATCTTTAATGGGTGCAAATTCTCTTTGTAACCCAGTAAGTGAATCGTATACAAACTACAATCAACCATGAATGCATGTCCAATCGAACCAATCAGTATTTCCTTGTACTGCCAGTTGCAAAAAGTAATTTCTTTTCTTTTCGTTTTTTCTTATGCTTGTTCACACCTCCTTGTTCAGCTCCACAACTACCGGGCCCTTGCTTCTCAAGAGCATCACGAAACGCCATTGCGAAGGTAGGTACTGGAGCACAATCACCATCATCAACCTTCAAATCAAATCCTCCGTTCGACGTTGCAGCTGGAAGAGGATGGCAAACCATTAAACTAAGTGTAATAAACTGCTTTAATATAATGGTAGCTAGAAATAACTACAGTTAATAGGGAAGAGAGTCTCCTACAACACAATCGTGGTAACTTTTAGTGACATTTGATAGGCAATTAGAAGTTCTGAATTTCATTGTCCTGAATCTCATCACATGACGACAGTAACACCATATCTGGAGAGTAGTCAACAATATACTGCCAGCATTGTCAGAGGTTGTCTCATTTGTCCGATTGATCTCAAACATGCACCATTCGATTGCCCTGGACAATTACTTTCACTGAACATCAATAATTCAACATCTTTGACGGTATTCAAATTTATGACAATGTAGTTCTGATTTAAATCAATAGGCGTAAAATGCTAAAAATTTGCATCCATTTGCTTCGACTTCCTTCTTTACTACAGTTTGAGTCAATATTCATTAGAAGATTCGATAATTTAGTGAAAGAACAGAGAAGTAAATCAAAGCCAAAAAACAGTTTTGGAGTTTATCATTCCAAAAATGAAAACGAACAATTGCAACAAAGTATGTGCTTTAAATCTGAGATATGCTTCCTGCTATTTGCAGCAATTTCGAAGAAACTCAGTTGAATAACTAAGACACAGAAGTGTATTTTGAGAGGCATTAGATCTGTCAAATACCCCTATTTGGTCGCCTAGCAACTAATAACAATTGACTATTTGCTGTTCTTATATATCAGAAGTAAAATTTTCAAAGAACTATTGTTGGAAGAACGCGTGAAAAGCCGAGCCGATGACTAAAAGTCCAAAGAACAATTAGGGTAAGTCTCATTGTTATTTTTCTTGTGCTTTGGGAGAAAAAGAGGAAGCGAAATACAAAACAACCACAAAGCTGCCCAGCGCAAATAGGACTTATGCAGCTCCGCTGCAATCATACAGCTGATTGGGCAAAGATAAACAGTTCAACAATATGAACTGTGCTCATATTGAATGTTAAAGTTCCATGGAGACTAAGCAGGATTTCTAGAAAGAAATACATTGCTGGGCAAGGTGGACTAGGGGACTAGGAGCTACTGATTTCTTCAACTGAAGCACACTAGCAATACAATCCATGCATTTGTTACTGACTTATTTGTCTCCACCCTCAAATTTGCTTTGCCTCTTCCCCTGCCTTACCCTGCGCAACATGTCTGTGGGTAAAATCTCTATTTGCTTCAGTGTGACAAAGTCAAAAGTTATGCTCTTTGAAAGGATTTGCTGACAGCTAAATTTCAAAGTCTATGAATACACTATGGCCGACATCAGTAGCTGAATCACTAACGGCTATGCCACAAGAAGTTACAAAGTATTCCGTTTGAAGAAATATCCAATTTCCTTAAGTAGGAAATAATTAAACTAAGATCCTTGTTCAAAGCATCTTATCCAGGATAGGAGAATTTTGTTTTTATCCAATCAGCGGATTTGTTATGGTGCGGTTCGGCCAATCAGATCGCTAGAAATGACAATGGAATATGCGGGCGTCAGCGTTATTTTACAAAAGTAAACAAACAAAGCTGTGGGAAGATGCCAAAAACCACGACCCTTTCAAAGTGTGCGATGCAGTCGTTTTTTGGACAATTTCATCAGCTTAAAAACTTTTCTGTAGAGAACAGGAGTTTCTCTAAAATGTTACCACGTAGATTTTCAATATCTACATTGGTTCGTCGTAAATCAAAGCTTCGAGTCGGGGCTTTCCCTGGATATCGGCGTACGTATTATGACACTTAAGTTGCGTGAACAGACGAGGAGATAGCACGCAAAAGAAGACTGAAAGTATATTGGAACACTTCGGGTGCAATACCAATTTGGTTAAAAGCCATCTGAATGCATGGTTTGCTTCATCCGTCCAAAATGAAAATCGCCATTTTATCGTCGATGGCTATGCCTTGCCTTCCTTGGTTTTCGTGGTTTTCGTCTTCCTTGATAGAAATTTGTTTCTACAAAACACAGCTTTCAACGCAACGGAAACTAATATTTGGAAATGCTTTTCAACAACATTTTTCTTGATTTAACAACACTGCACAATTGTACTGGAAAGCTCAAGGTTACCTCAACTGTTAGATTTTATTTAGATCATAGATTGTTATTGAACTAAGTGAGATTGCTTGTGATCCCTCTGCATTTTGAGTTTTAATTTTACAGGTTGCTACATCAGAAATAATGCGATGGAAAAGGAATGAAGGCAATAAAACAACTTCAAGGCACAAAAGATTACAGCGAAGTGTAGATCTATTCTCTACTAGTAAGTATCTCTATAGAAAATTAAATGTATCCAGGAATTACTTGACTAGGCGTTGAGAATTCTGCCTGACCTCTGGTTGACCTCATTGTCTCATCAGATTGGCCTTAGTCAGAAAACCGAAAGTTAAAGTAATTCTGAAATAAGTAATAACTTACCCAGCTTTCATTCACTGAGAACAAGCAATACTGAATAAACAAAAGTCCACTTGCCAAATCCTGAACAGAGCAAATTCTCAGCGATAAAATGAAACTGTTTTCACGAGCCAAGTTTGACCAACACAGCCTTGACCGTGCTCTCACGATAAGTTGACGAATGTGAAATGTACATCGATACTGAATCAAGGAAGAAATGGCGCGAAAACGATCTTGTCTCCAGTCTCCAAAAATAGAAGATGTTTCCATAACAAACTTCATTTTAGCGTTTTAGGGCAGTCATTTTCAGTTCAAAGCTAAGAAACTGACGAGTAAATGTGTTTGATTGTCGATGTTTTGATTAGACTTTACTGAAGTAAGTTGGAAACATTTCTAACAACAAAAGATAAGCTCCTGACATCTCCAAACTTCACATTATGATATGAGAATTCCAGAATTCTTTATTCTTTATATGAAGAGACTCATAAACAGTTTCAAAATTTAGCACTCTACAAGTAGTTTTTAAAGAAACAAAGAATTTGGGCCAGTAAATTTCTAAAAACTATTAGATTTTGAGTACTCAAGAGTTGCCATAGCAATTTTTTAATGTTTACAAGCTGTGCCCTTGTACCCTCGTGAAAAGTTCAAACAATGTTTTTTAAGCTTCTCTAATGTTTAGGTTGTCGCTCAAGTGCCGTAATGTGATACAGGAAACAGCTGAAATAACGCAAAAATATTTCAAGGATTTCTTCTGTCAAAAATAGATAGTTTCTTAATTTTTTACTTTGTCTCTCCCGGATTTTCTTAATTTTTTGGAGATCTAAGAGTTGAGTGTCTTATCATAAGCAGTTTCTTGTACAAAATACGTATACCTACCGGTCACGGAACTATATGTTTCAGGCATAGGATCTCATAGACGTAGGAATCGGGGGCCCCTGAGGACACCTGCTCCCCAAATTTTGCAATAAACAAAGAAGTGCCCTTTTTATTTTTAGGAACTGCCCCCTTTTCCTGGGAAAAAGTGCTCTCGAGGTGTCGTGCCCCCTTAGTTTGAGATACTTCTTACGTCCCTGCAAAAGATTTCGAAATGAGTGACTTTTTGAAACGGGGATGATTTTTTGACAACTTAATGTTAATGAGAATTGAACCAATTCAGTTGTTGAAGTCTGCCCCCTATAAAAGCTGTTCCGTAGATAATGTTCAAGCATTGAATTTCGTAGTTTTGTGCAATCTGAGAGTTTGGTTTCTTATAAAGCCAGAATTTTATACTGTCATCAAGTAAATTTGTATATTTCATAAAATTGAAATATTTTTCGAGACTGTAGACAAGATCGTTTTCGCGCCATTTCTTCCTTGATTCAGTATCGATGTACATTTCACATTCGTCAACTTATCGTGAGAGCACGGTCAAGGCTGTGTTGGTCAAACTTGGCTCGTGAAAACAGTTTCATTTTATCGCTGAGAATTTGCTCTGTTCAGGATTTGGCAAGTGGACTTTTGTTTATTCACTATTGCTTGTTCTCAGTGAATGAAAGCTGGGTAAGTTATTACTTATTTCAGAATTACTTTAACTTTCGGTTTTATGACTAAGGCCAATCTGATGAGACAATGAGGTCAACCAGAGGTCAGGCAGAATTCTCAACGCCTAGTCAAGTAATTCCTGGATACATTTAACTTTCTATAGAGATACTTACTAGTAGAGAATAGATCTATACTTCGCTGTAATCTTTTGTGCCTTGAAGTTGTTTTATTGCCTTCATTCCTTTTCCATCGCATTATTTCTGATGTAGCAACCTGTAAAATTAAAACTCAAAATGCAGAGGAATCACAAGCAATCTCACTTAGTTCAATAACAATCTATGATCTAAATAAAATCTAACAGTTGAGGTAACCTTGAGCTTTCCAGTACAATTGTGCAATGTTGTTAAATCAAGAAAAATGTTGTTGAAAAGCATTTCCAAATATTAGTTTCCGTTGCGTTGAAAACTGTGTTTTGTAGAAACAAATTTCTATCAAGGAAGACGAAAACCACGAAAACCAAGGAAGGCAAGGCATAGCCATCGACGATAAAATGGCGATTTTCACTTTGGACGGATGAAGCAAACCATGCATTCAGATGGCTTTTAACCAAATTGGTATTGCACCCGAAGTGTTCCAATATACTTTCAGTCTTCTTTTGCGTGCTGTCTCCTCGTCTGTTCACGCAACTTGAGTGTCATAATACGTACGCCGATATCCAGGGAAAGCCCCGACTCGAAGCTTTGATTTACGACGAACCAATGCAGATATTGAAAATCTACGTGGTAACATTTTAGAGAAACTCCTGTTCCCTACAGAAAAGTTTTTAAGCTGATGAAATTGTCCAAAAAAACGACTGCATCGCACACTTTGAAAGGGTCGTGGTTTTTGGTATCTTTCCACAGCTTTGTTTGTTTACTTTTGCAAAATAACGCTGACGCCCGCATATTCCATTGTCATTTCTAGCGATCTGATTGGCCGAACCGCACCATAACAAATCCGCTGACAGGATAAAAACAAACTTCTATCCTATCTTATCCTATCCCAGATAATTTTATAAACAATTCAGCTATCATTTCATTCCAATTGTTGTCAAGGACACTCGAAATACCTACCCAACAAGTCAGTGTTTTTCCTTTGGTCACATTCTTGAATTGGTACGCATGGTTGTGATTTACGTTGCAACGCCTGAGCAAATGATGTAGAAGAACCCCATGCGACAGCCACCTCAGACATCGTAGATGGCTTTATCGGCAAGTCTTCTGGAGAACTTTCACTCCTTTGGCTGGGGAAATCTTCCAGGCTCTCTAGATCCAATGAAGTACATTCCGGAGTGTCTTCAATCTCTGTTAAAACGAATTTGGAAAACTGCTCAGTTCGACCTCTAGCATACGATATATAACAACAGGAATAAATTCAAGTTACTGAAAAGCAACGCAATGATTTAAAGACTGTTTGTAGCTACAATATTACGACATAAACAGGGACGAAAGATAACAGAAGGTATCCGACGAAAGTGAGCGGTTTCCGTGGCTCGACAGTGGGCGACGTTCATGATCTCACCATACTTGACAAAGTAATATTGGTTATTGAAATGATGATATTGAAAATGAAGCAGCAGGTGATGTGTTCAAATGCATTAAATCCCTGATGGCAACGATCCTCGATCAATTACCTATTTTTCATTTATATTTTTCATATAATTTACTCACCTGATGTTTGTTTTGGTGTGCAATGTGTTATTGATCACTCCAATAGCAGCCTACACAAAGTCCTATGCACTGCATTGCTTCATCACGCTGCAAAGCATTCAGCGCAAGTAGCTAAGAAGGCGGTCAACAACACATTGCACATAAAATGAGTATTAGAAGAGAAAATTGTTTGTCTCTCTTTGCAAAAGATGAAGCAAAAACCCCATTGATCCAGTCATTCAAAACGAAATAAAAGCTTTAAATTGAGAATATTCGAGGAAAGCTGATCTGCATCACAACTATATTCAATTCCTCTTCTACTTCAAGTTTGGTGGTTATTGAACATGATAATTATAAATAGGCTTACATCTAGAAAGGTTTAGTCTTATGGTCTTTTGCTTCCTTTCACCGGTACAGCTGGGAAGCATTTGTTCAAGTTATTACTAAAATGAATTTTACACCACGGTGAAAATCTCAAAACTAAAGATTAAAAGCTGAAAGCATTAAAAGTCTTACTGTTACCGACGGTCCCTAAAATCTAGGACATCATACTTCTCCTTGAATGAACTCACGTTACTTTTCAAGACATGCAGCTACTTGCTTCCCCACGCCGATATTTACCAAAACATGCAATAGCAAGATAACATCGCAATTGTCTTATCCGAACAAAACACAAGTTTCATGAAAAACCAACTCGATACCTGCTTTTAAAGTAACCATCGCATGTTCTTTCTACCAATTGAGGATAGCAGGAAGCCAGAAGAATTTTCTGGGAACAGTCATAAAACAGCAGTTGCAAACTAAACTTACCTATGCCAAAAGAATTAACAGCTAATCTTCGTTCAATTTTTCTCGCCACACTTCTCTCTTCTCTTTTCTTCCTTTGTCTAAATATCTTTCTCTGACGAAACTCCTCGGCAAATAACCTGAGGGTTTCCTTCGACAGAACAGGCTGTTTTATCATCAACTCGCAGAATGTGAATTCGCAGCTGAGAGGCAAATGGCTGAGATAGCGATATCGTTTTCTTAGGTCCTGCAAAAATGAGATGTACCTTTTAACGTTCCTTGATACTGCAACGAGAACTATTCAATATAAACTGATGAATAACACCCTTCCATTGTATCAAACACACCACTGTAAAAAATGGTTAAATTTCCTCACATTCTTTGGGCTGGATATTTTGGAGAAACAGACTCTTTCCTAACAGTTTCCCAAAAGTGAAAAAATGGAAATTTTGGTTTCCATTCAATTTTCCAGAGAAAACTGTCCGTTTCTCCTAATGTTCAATGCAACAACCATTGGGAAATTTAGATATTTCTTGCTGTGATGTACCCCCAATAAAGACTCTGCGCTAGCATGCAGCCTTTGCACGCATACTTTGCAAAACAAAATAAACAGCATTCTTTTCCGAAAGAGATGCCAGGTGCAGCGTATGCAGGCAGGAAAGGCCATTTCGATACTGGAGAAAGGAAATATCGAAGCATAGTCTACGCTTAAAGATCTATTCATTCAGAACCTTTATGCAACGAGTGGTTTTCAATCCGACGGAAAAGAGCTTCCTCATTCATGCAACTGAACGGAAACTCAGTATTGAAAAATATTCAATATGTGGTATTAGTATTCTCATTTCAAATCACAAGGTGATGAGATATCTTTTGGGGGGGTAGCGACTTTTTAGGGTCACTGAATGCATTGTGGGATAGTTGGTGACCAAAAAGAAGCATGGTTAGCACACGGTCTTAAATCCCAGCATACGGATCATACCAAATATGATCCAACAATATTTCTGACAAAATACTGTGGGGCCGCAGTTGATTGTACAAATGTATGATAGGTATTTGGTCGTTCGTGATTTAGTGACTTTGACCTTTCTTTGTTTTTGCATTGTTATTTAGTTCAATCATGTCCGATACACACTTATCCCCCACTATCAAACGAGGTCCAGTACAAACCCTTTACTGTTCCAATTCAACTTCATTTTTTCGCCCTTGAAATGTTTAACAACCTACTGCATTTCCGGCTGCTCTGTAGTCTAGCCTACCTCTGTAATGCTGTGGGATTCCATGTCAATAATCTGCGCTGTTATCTTTGGAGGACAACATTTCATGCCCCCGTACTCACTGATGAGACATCTTACATTGATTGGCTGGAGATAAATATTCTGACCATCTTCAGCTATAACGAGAAAGTTGATAGAATGCAACTGGCTCAACAATTTGTTTGCAAATGACTTCTACACAAAGATATTGTGATGACAAGTAAAGACCTTTGTACACATGCAGTAGGTACTAGTGATTCAATCAAATGCTGCTTTTAATGATATTGCAATCCATTAGAATCTGTTCAAACAGCCTGATTAAGTCACTGATAAAGCAACAGATTCAGTAGAAAGATGACATAAGAGGACACCTCCAATGGCTCCTTTGTGTAGCAATTGCGTTTGCAAATTCAGATATATCAAGGAAAAGAAAGAACACTTACGCGAAAATATTCAATCTACACCGCAAAGTAAATATTGCTGCCCAACAACTACCAACATTCTAGGCTACATATGGACCCATTATTCCAGGAAACTAAATTGATGCACCTTAGCGTTGACGAATTTACACATTATAAGAAAAGAGGATTAGATGATTGGAAACAATTACTTGGACGGTCGTAGCAAGCTTCTGTTCTTTGTTTCGTAGACCCATCCTACTAATAACTAACACAGAAATAAGAACGAAGCACAACTCAAAGGAAAGACGATATAATAAATTTCCCCTGTGGCTACTTCACTGCGCATACAGTCTATTCACTCAACTAACGGAGAAGTTATCATTCACAGCTTGATTACTGTCTGTCATCCTCCCTCAGAATCATAAGTTTTTTGGAAAAAGTTCTGGAATAGGAAAATGCGTTTTTCTCATCAAACAGACACCTCAATGATGTTCACTACGACTATACTGACACAAAATTCAAAATGTTGCTAGACCTATGGTTAATGAACCCCAAAGTTTCTAAATTTGTCCGTGAGTTGAATGAACAGTCTACAATAACATTGAGATTGTGACAGAAAAGAACTATCATGATTTGTTTGTTTTCCTATTCACGCTCATCATGGAAAAAAAATGTTGTGCTCAGCAGATTTCCTCGTAACATAACTGGGAATAAAAACTGTTATTCGAATTCAATTCTGCTTCTCTGTGCACGAAAAAGAGCTCCTGCACAACAGGGCTACATACAACGAGGTTCTGTGCCGTACTCGAGAGATATTTCAAAGAATCTGGGATTTAACAATTTCCCAAGGAGAAGAAATAAAGCATACTGCAATCAATCCAAAGTATACAGTGAACGGATGTACTGAATTCAAATTCCGTCACTTAAAATATTGTAGTTGATATGTGCATAGGAAGACAAATGTTTTCACAGGAATTCTGCAGTAATACAGAATGCCTTTGAATATCAGATTTAGAATAAAGGTTCCTTATTTAAGAAAAACTACCGGGTGAATCTGAAAAAAACGCCCGGCGTTTGAAAGGCTAGTGCACCTTGAGTATATAAGCAATGATATTTTGCAATACCTGATTGAACAGCTAACATGTTCAATTATTTTTAGAAATTTTCCTGGTTAAAATCTGTCACTCCCTTCAGATTCTGTAAGCAATTTTCTACAAAAATTCCCTTCGAGAAACCTTTAAAAACGTGCTAAGAATATTTCCATACTGTGTTTGCCTCACAGCGATGACTTTCAGCACGCTTTAGCACGTGCTTCCCTCTGGTCGGGTTGAAAAGTCTTCCCCCTGGTATGAATATTATATTCAGGGGATTCCATTCTCCAAAGAGGAAATACATGAGCACATCCAAGTGTCATTACTGCTATGAAAGAGACGAAAGGGGAATTTGGCTTGGTGTTTTCAATCGTTTTTGCAGGTTTTCCAAAGGGGCTTTCTGGAGAAAATATCCCATTTCGACGGGAAGGAATGACCGCTTAAAGCCGGGTAAATTACTGGACCCAATTGCACGTAAACTACCGGGTGAATCTGAAAAAAACGCCCGGCGTTTGAAAGGCTAGTGCACCTTGAGTATATAAGCAATGATATTTTGCAATACCTGATTGAACAGCTAACATGTTCAATTATTTTTAGAAATTTTCCTGGTTAAAATCTGTCACTCCCTTCAGATTCTGTAAGCAATTTTCTACAAAAATTCCCTTCGAGAAACCTTTAAAAACGTGCTAAGAATATTTCCATACTGTGTTTGCCTCACAGCGATGACTTTCAGCACGCTTTAGCACGTGCTTCCCTCTGGTCGGGTTGAAAAGTCTTCCCCCTGGTATGAATATTATATTCAGGGGATTCCATTCTCCAAAGAGGAAATACATGAGCACGTCCAAGTGTCATTACTGCTATGAAAGAGACGAAAGGGGAATTTGGCTTGGTGTTTTCAATCGTTTTTGCTGGTTTTCCAAAGGGGCTTTCTGGAGAAAATATCCCATTTCGACGGGAAGGAATGACCGCTTAAAGCCGGGTAAATTACTAGACCCAATTGGACGTACCGGGCATAAAACAAGATAGTTTTCAAAGTCATTACCATGATATTCAGGGAAGACAATGTTTTCAAAAGTCCGGCATTTTCTGTTGACCCACCCGGTAATGTGGCAGCAATCCTGGGACAGCGGGTAAAAGTGATGGTATTTTAGTGTAACAAAATGGGATTTGAAAATACAAGATGACTTTCTGTCAAATTAAAGCGTCATAGTACCTTGATAGTAGTAGTAGAATTCAGGATCAACTTCTGGGGTAGCACGACTTCCATTATCAAAGGATTCCAACTGCTTATCCTCTGTAACTGGGATAGGATTACTTTTTGGTTTTTCCTTTAGATAAGCCAAAGCCTGAGATGCATCACCTGAGTTTTGTTCTTGTTCATCATCGGAAAATGCAGCTTCGTCTACTGCCATTGATGCAACCTAACAGAAATGGTAAGAACTAATGATTTCCTAACACTAGTCGATCTCAATGACGCACTGAAAGCAAACGGGAGTTAGAAAATCATATTCATATTTCCAGCAACAAAACGTAAATACTTGCAAATTCACATATCTTAGCATTTGAATACCTTGTGCTACGAGAACAGCACAAACTCAAACAGACTCTCCAGAGCTGACCATTTTGCTAATTTTAGGCATATAGACTTTAATCTTCTTTGGACAAAGATAGAAATCAAATTTTTTAGCTGATTGGTTCTCGTGGCCCATGGCCGGAAACCTCCAAAGCCTCATTATCACGGACCAATTAGACAGTGGATACGCAACAAAGACAGAAAAAACAAGGGAAGATTTTCCTAAACGTACCTACCTTCGTAAAACGCAGCCAGGACAAAAAACTGCGCAGGAAATATCCCCAATAATTTGAAGAAATCTACTCTTCAGATGTTTCAGTATCAAGGTTTGAATGCCGGTTTAAATCCCTCACGGTTTCGTGGAGACACAACGTTTCCAATAGGCAAAATCGGTCAATACTTGTCGAGGCCTGTCCACGTCACTTCAAGTCAAGTGATAAAACCTCTCGATAAAATCTCCTTTCAATCATATAACTTATTTCGCACCATGAAAGCTTGTGCCATGAATGCAAAGTAGTATAATACAGAAATATCAAAGAGCATTGCCATATGACTTTAAATGCGTAAACAAATCCCAGCAGATCTTTCAGTCCACATAGAAATACCAGGGGCATTGAATCTTGAACAAAAGAAAATGTGGTGAATTGACAAAGGCGAGAACAATTGGAAACACAGATATTGAGCGTTTTGGGGTCGTTTTTTAAAACAATAACTACTTTTTTACTATTACTGCTATATCTCTTTCCAAAAAGATTCGGGAATAGATTTTCAAGAAGTAGATCTTTTCAAAAAGATTCGGGAAATCCCTAACAGTTTTTTGTCCTGGCTGAGTTTTATGAAGGCAGGTAAAATATAGAAAAATCTTCATTGGTTTCTTCTGTCTTCTTCGCTTATTTGCAATCTGATTGGTCCGTGAAAATGAGGCTTTGAAGGTTTCAGGTCATGGTCCACGAGCAAAAAATCGGCTAAAGCATTTGATTCCGATGTTCCCTGGACAATAAAAAGTACTAGTATTATTGATGAAGGAGGAAAAAACGGCCAGAATTTGATCCAGATTTTTGGCAAATCTCGCTAACATTGACGAATGGAATTTCGTCTAACAAACAATAACAAAAGTAAGATAATATACTGTAATATTACTTTCGTCAAAGGAAGTCACTTAGAAGTATGAAAAACTTTTAAATTACAAGAAAAATACCTTCTTCTCAAGCTCCTCATTGACGATTTTCATCATGCACCCACCATCACTTTGCGAAATCTCTTCTTTTACTTCTACAGAAAATTGGCATAAAAGGCGAACTAAAATCTGCGAGAATATTTCCGAAACTAAATCAATCAAAAACATTTTGAGGCCACTAGCAATGTATCGAGAGATTTTGATATTCCTGTCCACTCACAAAAGGACTTGTCAATATTGCGTTTAACCATGGTGGCTAATGGCAACAAACAGAGGAGCACATTAGAATACGCTCAGTTTCTAAACTTCGCACTCCCTTCGCCAGCGGACTCAACAAACTTTCTCTTTCATAGGTATTTCTATCTTAGCGTCATATTTTCTCGTTCGTAGCGACCTCTACTCTGCAGCGTCACATTCTATTTGACGTCTAAAGTTCTCAATCTTTCGGTTTTCGATCTCATCCGTTTAAATCACAGTAGGCCCAACGTAATGTAATGAGGGTGCCGTCGAATGTTCTAACGCAGGACTACCGAGATCTTTATCTTACTTTAGATGGAACATCTCGTTGAAAGCACTTGCAAATCAGATTTTCTTGCCTGTGTCTCATATGACAGTCATTTCGTTTTCGTATTGCGTCCTTGCTCATTATGAATCCAATACAGCGATGCGAAAAAAAGGCTAGCTATGAAGGCGTGATGGTGACTAAAATGCCATGCAAAACGATACATCAAAATGTTGCTAATTTATCACAAAACATTCTTAGATAACTATCTATTTGAATGTTTTACCAACACTCAACTGATTTTGCAGCTAAAGCTCGTGTATTTATTCATTATTCTCAGTAGGCCCTGTAACTTCCTCTTGGCCCAGATTCGAAATTCAAATTCGATGGAACCTGTTGGATTCGACAAAATTTATCACGGGAATCTGAATCAACCCCCGTTAATCTGCAAGGGCGAGCTTGATTGCGCAGATTAGAGCAAAAGCGCAATGGCAAATAGCCTGCTATGTAAATAGAACGAGGAAACTACTCAGACACAGCAATGTTCTCTGGCTATCTATTGTCCACGCTGCGAGTGCAAATCACACTTGAAGGGTTACTTTTCAATGTTGTGCTCTATTTGGACATGCAAGCTTTTTGCCTTGCACGAACTCTTTGAAATTCGTTTGCTAATATATAATAGAAGGGTATTACACAAAAAACAAAATTGACAAAAATTCCCACAAATGAATATTTCAGCACGTATCTAAGAATTTTTGAATTGTGAAGATAGTTAGAAGACTTTTTGATTGAAGCAAAAACGGTTTTACTACACACCTTCCTTCACAAACGGAGATCTTGTTCTTCTTTCAATAAGCGTTAAAAGCAGCTCTTCTTTCTCCTGTAAAGGACAACCTTTAGTAAAAAAAGATTTCCGAAAACACATCAAGATGTTAAACTTGATCAATTGCATTGCATGCCAAAGTAGACATGTACCTGGCGAAGAGAAAAATCAAATCAAATTCAAAAGAACTAAAATTAAATATCAATAGATTCGTACCATTTTTGCTGCCATTGAACCAGTTAATCATTAAAGCCTGTTGTGGTTTTCTGGTAGGTTAGGATGGGGTAATGTAGGTCTAAATCGAGCAAAATCTCAAAATAAGTAGCTGGTGAAAGGACAATAATATGCAAACACTTTCAAGCTCTTCGTTTAATAGAAATTCAATGCTTCGTGTCTCCTGCCAAAAAACCTCAGCTCTGATAAAGGCAATTAAATATTTCTAACAAAATTTCTAATTTGATCACTAAAATAGTCTCACTTTTCCCGACGAGCGGAAAAATGGATCTATTTTCAAAACTTGAATAATATGATATTCTGAGAAGGTAAATGAATAAAAAGAGAAACAGAATTATGCTTCCCAGCTATCTTCTATTCGATAAAATCAAAATATTTGCCTTCTATCGCATGCAACCACGTTTCTGTGATGAAAATGAAACTACCATACTCTCGCGGTGATCTGCCATCATTCCTACTTCAAAGGCAGTGATCGAATTTGACAGTAACAATCAAATAAGAAGTTTTTCAAAGCATTTTACAAACAAAACAACGTGACAGGATGAATACAAGTGCGAAAGTTTTAAGCAGTTCAAAGTTTCGTTGAATTCGAATTATGATGGCTGAATTCCCAGTAGACCCACTTTACCCCACCTGGTAAAAAAATTAATATAAAAAGAACTATCGCTGCGATGACTTTCGAATGAACGTCATGTCGTTTGTAAAAGACCAAATTTTCACTCCATCTTCATTTAATGGTCCAGAAAAATAAAATAACAGTGGCAGGAGAAAGTTTCACTGGGCCTTGAAATTCTTCCACCGTAGGCCGTTCAGTAAAATCAATTAAGATAAATCTAGGACAAATGTTTTATGTCAAAAGGCAGATTATTATGTAGACATTACGATGAAAATAGCCAGCCTTTCCTTGACTTAATGAGGAATGACATTTGTAGCAAAAACCTCAGTTGATCCACTTTTCCCTGTGGACCCACACTGTCCCACCCTACCCAACCACTTTCCAAATGGATCATTGCTCTGGTCACAGAACTATATCTGTGACAATAAAACAGTCAAAATTTGCTAATCTATCAAATCTTAGGAATAGCCGGTAAGTTACAGAATAAGAGTTGTCGTTTACGATTCGAGCAGGAGACTTTTTAATGCCCCCATCCGATAAAATAGGCTAACATCATCTCTGCACAATTTTACGCGAAGCCACTCCGGTCATTACTCTTTCGGTGAGGTTACACCGCGTCCTCATTCTCAATGTTTGATTGGTTTAGATAAAAGTTGACAGCAAAGCAACATTTGATTTTTGTGCGATGCTCGTAGGAACGAAGATATATAGTTTTCCCCAGACTTTTCGTTGGATTATATCATCTGTTTTTAATCTACTTGGTTTATGAGTGACTGAATATGGGGATGTGAGCCGTTAACTGGAGTAAGTACAAGAGATCATGTCGTCGGTCTAGTTAGTTAGTCTTCAAGTCAAGATTTGGGCTCTTGTTGATTCAAATGTCCAGAAAATTCTCGAATGGTCAAAGGGGCCACAAACAATCAGCTTACGTCACGCATAGTGGCCTTTGGCTAGATCGCCAGGAAGCAGAATAATAATATACGCCTAGTCCCGAAAGCGGTTACAACACAAATCAATACAGATACAGTAAATTGTAAGCATAAGGTATAATAAATGGTTTATTGTTTCAAGTCCTCTTCCTTCTCCTCTTATCCCTTTGTCTTTCGTATTTATTCACTCTCTTCTCGTTCACTTTGCTGCATGTTTGACCAATCATATGCTGCGTTCAGTTCTATTCTCTACATTTGCCTTCCAGTGGGTTACCACACTTCAGTGCACTTTTACACAAGTCTTTATATCTAAGTTTTGGCCGACCAACAGGACGTGCTCCTTCAGTTAATTCACCATATAATAAGGATTTCACTGGACGATCATCTTCCCCTCTGGACACATGGCCTAGCCAACGTAGTCGACTTCTTACAAATAATATTTCTATATCTTCTACACATGCTCTTGCGAGAATTTCTTCGTCGCTGATGTAATGGTCCCATTTTAGCTTTAAAATTCTCCTTAAAATGTCGCTGTTGAACTGTACGGAGTAGCCTAACTTGTTGATAGCTCAAAGTCCAGGTTTCACTGCCGTACATTAGTATTATTATTATTATTATTATCTATTTATTTAAAGTAGGCGTATAATGGCTAGCTATAAAATAAAAGCTAATTCAAGCCTACTACAAAGTAAAATTGTTTCAAAATAAAAGAAAAATACATATATATCTAACATAAGGATTAATTCAATATGATACATATATACAGATTTTTACAATGTTTTTACAGATATTTTTAGTATTTACAATGCAACGCATTTATCCTTTTAAGAACCCAACCTGAGCCACGCACGAAAGGTCTACACAGTCTACAGTTACATTCCTCTCCTTTCCAGGTTTTTATTCTCCTTTTAAAGGTGGAGAGGGTATCTGATAGTTTCATGTCATTGGGAAGTGCCTGCCATAATCTACTTCCTAGAAACGAGATCGTCTCTAAGCCATAGCAAGTAGTGCGCGCTTGTGGCAGCAGTAGATTATGGCAGCTTCTTAACCCGTAAGTACTGTGCTTTTCAACAAAGATCTCCTTCATAAAAGTAGGATTGAGTTCCCATTTTGTTTTATAAATTTCAGTCATCAGCAACTGTAAATTTCTTGTGTGGATTGTGACCGCATTGTCTCTGAGTAACATTGTGTCAAAATCTGATCTCATATCTTTGTAAGTTATCCGCAATGCCCGTTCGTGAATACGATTGACTTTGTTGTCAAGTGTTCTATTGCAGAACATCCAAACAAGAGGACAGTAGTTGAACTGGGACAAGATGAATGCCCTCATTATTCTCTTTAGTTGTTCAGTGTCAAGAAAATGAGAGATTCTCGAGAGAGCATGTAGCTTTTGCCCAGCCTTTTTGCAAATGGACTTTACTTGCTGTTTAAAGCATAATGTTCTGTCCAGAATCACTCCAAGCAACTTTTCTTCCTTGCTCTCTTTAATCCTCACACTTCCGATATTTAAAGAAATATCATTACTTTTATCTCCAAAGATCATCAGATGGCATTTGTCCTCATTCAACTTCATACAGTTGTTTGGAAACCATTCTGCAATTTTAAGGGCATCACTCTCTAATGTTTCAATGATACCTTCAATATTGTTGTCACAAGCATAGATAGTCGTATCATCTGCATAGTTACATATTTCAGCATCATTCACAAACATGAAGAGATCATTGAGGTATATGTTAAACAGAAGAGGTCCCAAGACCGAACCCTGCGGCACACCTATCGTTGTTTCTCTCCATGTGCTGAAGGACCCATTCATCTTTACCCTTTGCTTCCTCTCATTGAGATAGCTATGGATCAACCGCAATGCACTTATACTAAAACCGTAAGCACTTAATTTTGCAATCAAAAGCTCATGATTTAAGCAATCAAACGCCTTTGAGAGATCCATGTGCAGTGCTCCAGCGACACCCCCTTTATCTAAGGTCTTTTTGCAGGTTTCTATGAGTCGTAAAAGTGCATGTTGGGTTCCATAGCCCTCTCGAAATCCACACAGAAGAGGAGAGAGGAAACTAAGGGCATGAGATTTCATTTGACTCTCCAGGACTCTCTCGTAAATTTTGGACACAGATGACAAAAACCGTTATAGGTCTATAATTTTTCTTGATAGAAGCATCAAGACTTTTGAACAGGGACGAGACCTCACCAGCTTTCAGTTCCTTTGGAAAATAGCATTCCGACAAATTCGAATTGAAGATTTTTTGGATGAGAACAGCAAAAATATCTGCATTCTGTTTGAGGATCTTAGCTGGAATGCTGTTTAAGGGAGACGCCTTTTTTGAGTTCAGTTTTTGAATCTGTAAAAGTATCTCATTAATAGTCACTGGTTTGAATTCAAATCGACTCAGTTCACAGCATTCTTTGATCTTTTTAATGCTGGGATGATTAGCATATTTTTTGATAGCTTTTTCCACTGGATCATTTATTTAGTAGAGGCATGAGACATTGATTGTATACTTTTACTTTTGTGAGATGGGTTAGATCATGTGAGTCAAAGCGCGGATGGCTTAATCTACCAAAAAAGCACAAGATGTTGCTTGGATACGCGCTGTTAGTTCTTCCTTCACCGAACAGTAATTCGTTACATAGCTACCAAGATACTTAAGCTACTGACATTCTTTAATTTGGTTTGATCAATGAAAAAGTCGGCTTCTGGCCCAATGCACATTGTTTCAGTTTTTGTGGTGTTGATGCATAAACCCATCTTTTTTGGTAGATCATTATAGGCAGTGAGAAGGATTTGTAAGCCAGCAGGGGTATCACTGAAAACTGCTATATCGTCTGCATATTGTGCCTCTCTGATGTATACGGCGAGGACTTTGGTCTTACTTTTCAGCCTTCTGAGGTCAAATAAGTCACAATCATATCGAAACCTGACTTCTATGTTGTGAGAATGCTAGATGTCCTTATATGCAACACCTCTGTTGAATTCAAAAGGGCTTGTAAGTTCACCGTCGACGACAAGTCTTGCATGTACATTTGTATACAACTTCTTAAGGTTACGGTAAACGTTTCTGACAAGAAATTTGGTTTTCGCTCCCTAAAAGCCGAGCAATCAACGGAATCTAGGTAAACTATACATCATTCGATGCACAAGAATGTGGGGATTCTAACCATATCAAAATTATTGGAAAATACTGTAAAATTATATTTTCCAGGCAAATTTATTGCTTTAAAGAGTGTACCACCTTCAAAAGCTATTTTGTACCCTTGCGTTTGAGGTAACAGAATCTGACTTACATCAACAGGAAGTGCAGATCCTAAGCTTTTAAAGTGTGTCTGGAATTTTTCAAATTCCTTTTTCCTTCCAATCTACATGCTGTCAAAAATGAGCAATTGATTTTTCTGCCTCCCACAGTTGTATTTGGCTATTGTTTTCTAATGAATTTCCCTGGACAACCGAGTCTGCCTACGATGCTGTGAGGGAGGTCACGGTTCAGTGTCGAAGGCTTGGTGAAATCGACGAAAGCTATGTACATGTTTCTTCGCTGCTCTCTTGACTCTTCCATCAGTTGTCTAAGTGTGAAAATACCGTCGATGGTGCTTCTACCTCTACGATATCCAGATTGAGATTGCGCATAGATCAATTCAGCAAGGTTCTTGAGTCTTTGTAAACTAACATCAGCGAAGACCTTTCCAACAACGCTGAGGAGGGAAATCCCTCTGTAATTACCACAGTGACTTCTGTCTCCCTTTTTGTAAAGTACAGTAGTGTCCCGCATATAAGAAACAACATTTTCAACTTGAGGTCTGACATGTTTCTTATAAAATGAGATGTAAACAGCAAATTAGGGTAACGTTTCTTAGGTTTCTAATTGAAAAAATTATGTACTATCAGTGAACTAATCAGACATGAGCTTTATGATTCACATACAAAACATAATATTTTCTTTTGTATTTTATAAGTCTTCACTGCCGAGAAAGGTTACATTTATTCGAAGAATGTTATTTTTGCTTCATTTGCATGCAACTCTCTTGTTTTCATTTAAATAGGTAAAGACTAATTCAAATGCAAAGCTGAATTCGTTATGTTTTTCAAATTTCTAATACGTGCATAAATAAGCCTTTTTCAGACCTGCGACAGTTTCTTATAAGATGGGATATTACTTTGAAAATCAAGGTCTGGTGTTTCTTAAATTCATGTTTCTTATATGCGGGACACTACTGTATCGTTATGCTAGTCTCAATCAAATCAGTTGGAATATTTTCCGTTGACCAAAAGATGGTAACCATTGTTAAGAGAAAGGCTCTCAATCGGAAAAACAAAACAAAAGAAAAGAAAAGAAAAACTTGAACGCTTTTTGAATGAAAGGCTACCTGAGTGCAAAACTGATTGGGAAGATTTTAAGCTGCTCCTCCAGGAGGCGGCTGATCACGCATTTGGAAAGAGGAAGGTGGTTTCAAACGACAGCTTTGAAGATCAGGACGAGGAAATACAAAAGTTACTCAAAGACAAGAAGCTAAACAGGAACTCACTTAGAGAGCGCATCAGAGCAATGAAAAAGATGTTATTTCAGAAAAAAGCTGAGCAGCAGAGCAATATTCACACGAAAAGAACCATCGCGAATTTTATGCCACATCAAATGAAGTGTATGGTCCTAAAATTAAATTCACACACTTTAAGATCTAAAGGTGGGGTCCTACTTACAGCATCAGAGGAAATCAAAGAAAGATGGGTAGAACACTTCAGCGAACTCCTAAATCATCGTACAGAAGTAGATCTGAGCATCGTGGAGGATATCGAACAATATCCAATAAATGACTCATTAGATGACCCAATCATTGAAACCGAGCTGGATCAAGCGCTCAAAAATACCAAGCTTGGAAAAGCCTTGGTGCAGATGGAGTGGTACCAGAAGTCCTTGTGCCAGGAAGCAGACTTTGTAACTTATACCGGGTGAGTCAAAAAACGCCCGGCGTTTGAAAGGCTACTGCTCCCTGGATATATAAGCAATGATATCTTGCAATATTTGACTAAATAGCTAACATGTGTTCAATTACTTTTAGAAATTTTCCTGGCTAAAATCGGTCACTCCGTTCAGATTCTCTAGGCAATTTTCTTACACGAGTCCCTTTGAGAAACCTTAAAAACGTGCTAAAATTACAAGCAAAAGTCCCTAATGTGTTTACCTCATAGCGATGACTGTCAGCACGCTTTAGCACTTGCTTTAGTCTTGGCGGGTTGAAAAGTCTTCCTTAAACGATAATACTGTAAATAAAAGACTTAAGTACCAATTTAGCATAGATGTTAAAAACAAGACGTTTCGAGCGTATACTCGTTATAAAAGCAATGATATTGAAAACTGTCTTATTTATCCCCGATATATCAAAAAAAGGTTCAGTTATTTACTCGGCTCTAATCGGCCATTCCTTCCCTTTGAAGTCTTCCCCCTAATGTGAATAACCCATTCAAGGGGATTCCATTCGCCCACGAGGACAAAATACATGAGCACATCTAAGAGTCAATACTGCTAGGAAGGAGAACAAAGGGAAGTTTTGCTTGCTGTTTTGCTCGTTTTTGCAGGTTTCGAAAGGGACTTTCGGCAGAAAATCTCCTAATTCGACGGGAAGGAATGGCCGATTAAAGCCGGGTAAATTGCTGAGCCTTATTTGACATATCGGGGATAAAATATGACAGCTTTCAATATCATTGCTTTGATATTCAGGGAGCAGGATTTTTTCAAACGCAGGGCGTTTTATTGACTCACCCGGTATGAAACTTCGAACGCAATATATAAAAAAGAATCATAAAAAACTTACCTTTAAACAAGATATTGCTTTTTCAATGAAAGCGTCTTCTCCTGACTACGGGAGAAAGCACAAGATTCTACCGGGTGTCTCAAAAAAGTAAGCCCTTCTGACTAAACAAAGGTACGAAGCGATAAAATATCGGAACTTTTTGAGTTCACCGGCATATTCGTTGATCTTCAACCTAAAAGCACATACCTTGCGTTTTGAAATTGTCCTCCGAACATTAGAGCGATGAGGTTACAAATTCAAATGTTGGAGTGCACTCGAAACCAGAGGTTTTGTAAAAGGGCCTAGCCATGATTTCATATCACAGGCATATTGCAACAGAATTTCAACTTTGACATTTAGCTTATTCTTTTGAAAAGAATTATACCTTGAAATCCTTCAATTGTACTACACACAATTATTCCTTTTAAGGAAACAATCCCTGCATTGCATTCCATCCCGAGTGTCACAGAAGAAGGAAATGAAACGATACATGCTCATTTTGGAGATGTGACACAACTTTACTTACTTTAATTTTATTAGATTTGTTTAATTGGGGCGATGTCCACGAGTCTTTTATTCTTTTCAAAAGTGAAAAACTAAAAGTTAAAGTTTGTAGCAAGTACTTTTGAAAATATCTATGATACAAATCATGGCTAAGCCGTTTTTCAAAACCTCTGTATTCGGGTGCACAGTAAATTTTGACTTTGCAAGCTTGGATCTCCAGTGTTTGATGGACGATTTTTGAACGCAAGGGATGTGAATCTAAGTTGATAAATTGATAAATTTTGATGTCTACTCTGAGAGTAATAACATCTTATCGTTTCGCTCCTACTTCAAGTCAAAAGGGGTACTTTTGAGACACCAGGTACTTCAGTTTACTAGCAAGCTGACAACAAGCAATCTTTACTGAATCTCTTCCTTAACAATAAACAACGGTAAATTTAGCAACAATAACATCAGTTGTTTTTACAAGCAGTCTCAAAAGCCCGGGGGAGGGGGTAACTACCATATATGCTGGTGCGGGATGTGCCATGGGGTGCCCCTTCTCGAGAAGAAAATGAATTTTGGGGCATTATCTTTGGTAAATCACAAGGAGTCATAAATTTTGGGGTCTCATTTCAGAAAAATAGCTCTTTAGGGTATTGATTTTGATTAAAATTCACTTAATTGGTTAAAATTTGGATAGTTGTCCCAAGTTTAGGGTACAATGTTCAATGGCTTGTAATTTTTTTTGTATCGTTTTCGTGAAAATTTATAAATTTTAGGGTGTGATTTCAGACGTCAAATGGCAAACCCCCGTCACCCGCTTATTGAAGTTATCCCCCCCTCCCGGTGGTCTCAAAGAAATTAGCGATTGCAGCTAAAGATAATTCTCACAAGCAACAGTCAAAACAATTGTTGCCCCAGAAACAAGTATGCTAAAGCTGTCGCATCGTGCACATGAAACAACATGATTAAGAAAACCATTATTAAGGGAAGTCATGAGTGTTCATCGGGCATTTTGTTACCTAGACAATTAGGCAAATAGCAGTTAATGTAGTTGCGTAAAAACTGGGCGTGATGGAAGCAACAAATGCTCAATTTCTTTGTTTGGTAAATAAAACGTCATGAGCAGATATTCACATGTAACCTTCTTTCGACATGCACTACTTTTAATTCGGGGGGGGGGGGTATTTGATTTTGGTCACTCCAGAGGGGGGCTTGTTAGAGAGGGAGGCTTATTCAAAAATTTAGATGAAGAGGGCACATATGATAGCTTTATCAGTCTTCTACCTCATATTTTGCGGATTGAACATACATTACGAGTGAAATCATCAATTCGACACAGTTTTATCCCAAACTATATCAAAATTAACATGCAAACATTTTTAAGCTAAATAAATTGAAAATCTTTGGTAAATTTTAGAATTTGATACATTTTAGGGGGCTTAATGGAGAGGGAGCTTATTCAGAATCTTGTTCAGAGGGGAGCTTTTACGGTATTTCGCTCTCCCAATATTCAGTAAAATCTTCTAGAGGTTAGTATTCGATGAAATCTACAATCAACTTTCTACAGATGGACTGCTAACTGACATGCAATCTGGCTTCCGACCTGGAGATTCCACAGTCAATCAGCTAATTTCAATAACGCATCAAATTTAAAAAGCTTTTTATGAAGTACCAAGAAAAAAAGGGCTGTTTTCTAGATTCGTCATAGGCTTCCGACAGGGTTTGGCACGAAGGACTCTATAGGTCGGGCTGGTGGCTGATTGACCATTTTATCAAACAACCTCAGTTCTGCTCAGCAATCAGGCTCTTAGTTTTATTTTTCTTCCTACTATATCCTTATATAATTGTCAAGTGTCACTCACTGTGGGAATGAATTGGTGTACTTTCCTGGAATGAGTGGCACAGTAGTTGTATTTGTTGCATGTATTTCTGTTTTATTTGATAAAAACACAGCACTGAATTCTCTTAATAATGATTTTCGGGTGCACAGTACAACAATGAGCTATACTAGTTTCGGGGCATCTTTTGCGCACCGGTTGCATTGATCGCTTGCTTGAGAAAATTCTCATAGTCTACTATCAAACATAAAGCCAACAAATTTGCAGAAAATCTGCCCTTGCATCAGAAGTGTTTACTTGACACAAAGCTCTCGTGTAGGAAATATATCTTTAGACCATTGATCATGTTTAGAAAGAAAAATGGAGGCCTAGAAAGCAACCAGCTAAATTTCAAAATGTTATCAAAATCATAGACAACAGCAAGTAAGGAGCTACTGACTATAATAGCAACAGCTTTAAAAGGTATAATGTCAGTCGTCTAGGCCTTTAATTAGGAATCGTAGAAAGGAATATTCTAGGGCAACGGTTACAGTAGAAACCCACATAGAAGAAACGCATCTTTGAAAGATCTTTAGACTAAAATTTAGGAACAAGATTTACTAAGTTTTGTAAGAATTGCATCAAGACAGACAAGAAAGATGTATCAAAATGCTAAATGCAAAAAGCACGTCACTTGTATAATTTTACATAGAACATGCCCTCCTAATCACACAATTTTCAAAACTTAGAACCAAAAATTAAAACTTTCCCCAGCTTAAGTTCAAAAACCCTGGCTCTTTCATTCAGGTCCTTAACGTGGTTCATGATTCACTTAGGGCAGAATAATTCCTCCTTCGGGTAAGATAAGGTTAAATCATCTCCGTACGACTCTGTTCAAAAGGTTAAACCACCTGTGTAAAATATGACTTACCACACTTTTGCCTTACTCCATGACACGATTTCACAAAAAAAGCTATCCACAAAACGTCATAAGAGAATGACAGCCATATCACGGTTTATTTCGTTTCAAAAGAAAGTCATTGGGGGCAGGCAAATCTACATGTACAAGTGGCAAATATACAAACCTGTTCAAACTTGGCATCTTTTAACTGCTGCTCCAGATTTTTCATTTCGACACAAACAATTTTTTCGTAAACTGCTTTTGGCGATGCCTTGAGTAGCTTTGCATGAACGCTTGGCATAATAGTGGTTATGTCGCCTTGAAAATAGAAGACAAAAATCATTTTCTCGGTTCAAGGTAGCAAGACAAATAAAGCACAGCGCATCATGGTATTCGCAATCGAAGATAATTTGTTCACTCTTAGCAATGCATTATCAAAATCTTACTTAAACCACGAAACAATATGTTTGAAGTAAACTGGCTGGATGGAGAAGGTAAAAATCAATTTGTCTATTTTCTATACAACTTACAGTTGCGATAATGATTATGATTATGATTATCATGATTATTGCAAGGCTTTACATTGAAATCAGAGATGATAACTGCCAAAAACGTTGATCCATTACAAACTTTTCAATTACTAAGAGTAATATGAACGCCGTTTGTAATTTTGTGCAGTTTCAAGGTTTTGACCGTAAAAATATTGTGGTTTGTTCTGCTCAGAACCCTCTAGGCCGGTTATAACCCTCTCTCTGTGCCATCTCCATTTGTTACACTTTACTTCCATTGTTTCGTAGACAACATAGGTATCGTGACACAGGTATCGTGACAGAAGTATTGTGACGGTGGGGCTCCCAAAATTCTGCAAAGAAATCTTTTTATAACGTTAACATCGATATTTTAAGTACAATTTACGCGAAGTATGGTTTGTCTGCTCTTGCCTAAACGTTGCGTATCCAACTCGCGAGGTAAGCGTGTAGGTAAGAGTGGCTTAAAATAGCACAGTCAATGGTGCACGGATCAAAAGATTAGAAAAAAATCTGAAGATAGTCTTTTGTGCTGACAGGTAATTGATACTGCCACTGATGACTAAACGATTAAAAAGATATGAAGGAGGACTGAACATGGGCATGGACTGAGGGAAGTACAACAAGCAGATAAGATAGCTTACTATTCAGTGGTCAAATGCAATCAAATTTTTCTTAAAGACCCATTGCTAACCATGACCCTTTGCGCGCCGAATGAAACGCTAGACAAAGGCAATTTAGGCCAAAAGGGACTTTCAGATAATACGAAAGTCGACTTTGGCGCCACGAAGGATCATGGTTAGCAATGGGTCTTTAATAAGTAACGCGGCGAAAATCATGATTAGGACCAGTCCAACAGATGTGTTTAAAAGGTGACAAATTTCAGTCGACAATTCCAATTGATCAGTAACAATGACTGACTACTGCGGTTACTTAATGAGACATATCCAGTTTGTTAATGAGGCTGGGCCATATCAAATGATAACTAAAGTTACCAATTAATAGACAGTGACGAATTCAGTTGTTTAAGACATCATTTCGGTACGAACTTGTCCCATCATCAGCTAAGAAACTATATATGTGTGAGAAGTTTTCTTGTTCTTGTTCGTTAGAAAGCCAGCGTTTAAAGGCTTACACATTCTTTCAGAAAAGGGAGAGAAAGAAAACTAAAGGGTTTTGTGATCCCAGCCACTACTCTTTCAAAATAGCTATTTTGAAACAGTTGAAGGAAGATGAGTACTGTGCAAACTAGTTGCGTGAAAAAAAGCTTTATAACAAAGTGAAAGTTTTTTCTTCTGTGGCAAAATTCAAGCCGTTTAGGACTGTGACATAGCTTATATATTACGATGCAAAGCGCAAAATACTCAATAAAGATAATGCCCCCCCTGGCTTAACTAAAGCTGGACAACTTTTGAAGCCAGAAGAAATGGGAGATTACCTGATTTGTATCATATATGTGGACAGTGTAGCAGCGAGTAAACCTTGGCATATTAAGGATCAGCGTTACTATGGGGCCTGAAATTCCAAATTCCAAAATCATATGAAATCCAATATATACGATTTCAGCTTTCGAGAACATGTCAAAACAGCGCACTTTCTCCGCTACCGATTTACGCCAAATTTGTTGACGTTAAGCACTGCTGAATTGAGTAGCGCCCAACTAAACGCCAAATGACATTTAATTTGAGGCAAACAATAGCAACGAGAATGCCATTTCAGTCTTCTCCAAAGCGATTAAAGCATGCCTTATCGCTCGTTCAATTCTTACCCTGATCACCACCTGGGCACCCCGTGGATCAACAAGAATTTCTTGTACAAATGCTTGGAGGCCAGAGGAACTCCTTGGAGGCCAAAGGAGGATGCCTGGGGGTAGTCACGGAGCAAAGACGCTTTACCAGCAACTTAGTACGAAAAGCACCTAGTGTTGTCAAATGTCGCGGGGGGGAGGGAAAATATACATTCAAAAGCATAAGGGCCAGGAACTGCTTATGAGCAAGTGCCGAGGGGTGCCGGGGGGATCATCAGGGCAGGAACCGAGCGGGGCATTAGAGTTCTTTAAATCTAACTTGAATGGAAATAAGGAAAGTTGAAAGATCAGATAAATTCAGTCCCAATATCAGGCTCAACCACCTCCTTAGTAACCTTATACTTGCATAAAATCAAGTTATAATACCTTGCCAATCAATAACTCTTGATTTCAGGCTTTCGTCACTAAATGAAGGCTTTGAAAGAACTGAACCCTTTGAAAAAAATGATAGCATAAAATCTTTATTAGGTTCAGTCAAACATTAGTTATCTAAGATAAAACATCAAAGAAATTGTGTGTATTACCAAAAGTGCACGTGATACTGGACCATTTATCAACCCTCGAAGTCTGTTGCTTCTGAACAGAGCAAAATTACATTGCATGATGGTCAATGTTTTTAGAATAAGAAATTTATCATAATCCTAGACCAGTACATAGCTAAATCAACAGACGTAAATATGTTAAGTGGAAGGGAACTTGAAAACTGCGCCGACAAAAATCTTGGATGAAACCCGCAAATCGAGAATAAATGCCCACACCTGCTTTGAAGTACGCCAATCAGAGCCCACTACATTTCCTTTTGGTCAACTGAAAAGTAGCTAGGAATAAACAAACCCTTTTGTGGGCAAAGAATGGCTCTTTTAGCATCGATATGCAATGCATCGATAGTCTTAATGTGGAATTAAGAACGACTCCCTTTCATTTGAATATTAAATGCCGATTTTTCGAAACCAGCGCCTGACGAAAACATTTGTAAACAGTCCATTACTCAACTCAAATCCGAAGCAACTGGATTAAAAAGACTTCACGAAATTTCAAAACATTTACCATGAAATTTGAAGGCGAAAAGATATGCACCACTCTGCAATTTTTGATGTAATTGTGGTATGATCATAACCTATGTACATTCGAAACTACGAAAAGGAAAAGCTTCTCATTCTTGTAAATTCATAAAGAAGCGAAAAAAATAAATAAACCTCTGAGAAAGTGGATGGTTGGTAATGGCGCTGTACACATATAATCTATCTTCTAAGGACAAATCCAGGATATCCATCAAAGTGATTGAGACTATACCTGGTGAGTCAAAAGAACTCCCAGTGTTTCAAAGGCTACTGCTCCCTGAGTATATAAGCAATGATATTTTGCAATGCATGATTGAATAGCTAACATGTTCAACTATTTTTGGAAATTTTTCTGACTAAAATTGGCCACTCCATTCAGATTCTGTCAGCGACTTTCTAAATGAATCCATCTGAAAAACCTTAAAAAAATGCTAAAAGTGTGAGCAAAAATCCCTAATGTGTTAACCTCACAGCGACGACTTTCAGCACGCTTTAGCACGTGCTTTCCTTTTGATAGGTTGAAAGTCTTCCCCCTAGTGTGAATAACTCATTCAGGGGGATTCCATTCCCCTTGAGGACAAAATACATGAACACATGAGTCATTATTGCTAGGAAGGAGAACAAAGGGAAATTTTGCTTGATGTTTTCACTAGTTTTGCAGGTTTTCGAAAGGGGCATTTTGCAGCAAATCTCCTATTTCGACGGGAAGGAATTGCAGATTAAAGCCGGATAAATTACTGAACCTTATTTGACATATCGGGGATAAAATAAGACAGTCTTCAGTTTTATTGCTTTAATATTCAGGGAGCAGGATTTCTCTAACGTCGGGCATTTTTATTGACTCACCCGGCATATCAACTCAAAGGTCTACAAGACCTGCACTATTGTTTGCTTTATATCGAGGCATAAAAACATAACATTAACTTAACACGTATGATTAATGAGTCAGTTAATGAATAGATAAACCAAGTAAGAAATAAATGATGCAAAATCAATATATACCTTCTTTCTTTTCATTAACTGCATAGTGATACATTCTCCTTTCGAAAATCTGTGAGACGATCTTGTGACAACACTACGATACATAAAAAGCTATATTTTGCCATTGCGAAGAATCAAATCTTAGTTGCCCAATATGATCAACTTTATCAGCTGAGCTTGCAGATTTATTTGAGAAGACTTTTATACATAATCATTCACCATGTCGAAACAGAGGGCCAGATTAAAACAAGGTAAACACTACAAAATATTTCACTGTCCAAAACGCATTCATCAACGTGATTTACACCACATAGGCAGAGTTACAGATATACAACACACAGACTTACACCACACTCAATGTGACTTACCCCACATAGGCAGAGCTATCGAGACAATTTGTTTTTGTCTTGTTTCGTTTGTTGGAAATTTTGTGTTTTAATATGTAAGTCCAATCTCTAGAGGATACTAGGTGACTGCGTGCTTTTTCCAACAGTGGAAAGGGCAAGAAATGTAGTGTATACTTAGTTTAGATTTACTTGATAGAAAGTCCTTCGAAATAGAAACACATCTGTCCTCTTCCGGTAATGGGCAAACCTCCAGTTAGATAAAATATTGATATTACCTTTTCAAATCTGCAGGTATAATCGCTTCATAACAAATGGGACATTTTCTCCATGGCTTTTCACCCTGAAAGTAAAAACAGATCAAACCACATTTAACTGAAATTCAACCTAAGAAAAGACTAAGCATATGTGTTCATAAAATACAAATCTGCAAATGACTAGTATATGCAATCTGACGCTTTTCTGTCACACAGCATCAATCCTTCAACGTTATCATTGTCAACGATGCTGTTAATGTTGGAGGCTAGCCCTCCTAGAAGGCCTAGCTCTCTTAAGAGGGTTAAACTTGGTGTTGTGTTTACATGAACCCTGTCATGACGACTTGCCTTTCCACGACGGCTAGAAACAATGGCATCCATTATACAATTCCTCTTGATTCCACTTACATACTTTCACTGTTTCTGCCAGCCCACTGGCATGTGTTCGCATATGGAATTCCCAATCATCCCAGGCGAGATCTTGAGTATTCAATATCAATTTCTGATATAAATGAAAACAAAATTCTACAAAGGATTCTATGAGAAGGTGAGGTCTCGGCCCTCTTTGAACAGCTTCTACTTCATATAACAGCACCTAATAAATGTTCAATCGGTGCTAATCAAGTTACCATTTCCTTGGCTGCTGCAAATAAATTTCAGATCATGCTAAGCCGAAAAAGATTGGAAAGAGATCAAAACTTTGGTCCTTGTGGCATTATTCTTTATCAGCTAATACCTTTTGAATCATACAAAAATTAATAAGTAAAATTTATAAAGAAACTTGAAGTCTGTTATATAGCAACATGATTTACACTTCTAAAACAAAATTCTCACCAATGAGCTCAATCAAATAACCAACAGGGACAGCAAAATCTTATAGCTGGCTGTGAGGGATATAAGTCGTTTTTAAATATCAAAACCTACCGGGTGAGTCAGAAAAACGTGGGGCGTTTGGCGGACCGTGACATCGCATTTAGTCACCCAATCGTCATGAACTAAGTTTTTCCGTGCAGCCAAGAGCTTAACTTAGATCATAAACCTTTCCCCATCGAAACCAGTCATTTGATGCATTTTTTAAAAACATTTCTTCGTAAGATCTTGTACGGGAATCTTGCAAACTGATGAAATCTTTCCCCGAGCCCCTTCCGCATTTTATCTTGGCAAAAGTTACAGGTACACGTGGTATTATCAGGGGAGAATGAAATGATAAGGAGCTAGTATTTTCTCCTTGGGATGCCTTATCATAACTTGCCATGCTTGGAGAATGCGTTTGAAAGACATTAATAATACGCTCTGTCGCAATGGGACTTCATGCAAACGACACTGTTTCCTGAAGCCTGATTCACAGAGTCGTGCAGAAAGGCGAAAAGACAAGGGATTGAAACTCTGAGTCTTTGTCTTTGGTTTTTTCTGCACGATCTTAGCGACTTAAGCGACTTAACTAGCGTGAACCAAACTCAAATTTTTCAGTTTCCCCTGACAATACAACATGTACGTGCAACTCTAGCAAGGCTAAACGGCTGAAGGGGCTTGGTCGAAGATTTCACAAGCTAGCAAGACTCCCATACAGAGTCTTACGAAGAAACTCTTTTTTAACAAATGCATCAGATGACCGATTTCGATGGGAAATGGTTTATGATCTAAGTTAGACTCTTGGCTGCAAGGAAAAATCTATTTTACGATGATCGAGTGGCTCAATGCGATGCCACAGTCCGTCAAACGTCCCACGTTTTTTCTGACTCACTCTGCCATATTGGAGATCAGAAACTTGTTTATTTATGAAATTTAATGTTGCCATCAGTATTAGTACTGAAAGACAATTTCTGCCTCATAAATGTGAAAAGAATAGCATGCTTTCATGATAAGAGAGAGATAATGAAACATTACCAGGTGGAGGTAGTGCAAGATGCATGACCAACAATAAACATGGCCACATCTTGTTATCCTTGCAACAGTTGGTTCTTCAAGGCAAATCGGACATGAAGGAATCTCGTGACTGTTAAGACACTGAAACAAAGGAAATAACATCAAACAGCAATACAGGAGTTTGATGACAATGTAGCAAAGTTGTGCAGAAAAACTAAGTGATCGATTCACACATTCTATTTAACAGCAACCAGATAAAATGTTTACATACAGCGTGTCTCAAAAAAATTGTTTGACATTTGATTAAATACTCAAAAATAACGATACGCTGAATGGACACTTGGTCAGGTGACCCTTTTCCTGAGATTTTAAATTAATTTTTTGACTCTAGAATCTTGCATATCTGCTAAAAATTCATTGAATTCCAAGCTTTTGAAGTTCAAGTTTGTGCAAAAACTGAAACCAGAGACCTCAAAATGCTATACTTAGTAAAGATATCATGGACCATTGTTTCTGCTATTTGTCAATTGTTTCAGGGCTAACCAAATGGGATTTGAACAGGTTTTTGAAAACCGAACTTTCAAGCATATAGATGCTTTGAGGAAACAGGTTCAGTCCCTCAATGATCATGTTTTAAACCACTGTTTTTGGACACATACAAAGTTTAGCAAATTTTGACAATGATCGCAAGGATTAAATTACTTTGGAAGTCTTGTTTGGTTTGCTCTGATATCAACGAGAGGTATGACATTAAGCAAGCTTCTTTTACCTCGGTCTTCGAGGTTTTTTTGCACCGCAAGCAATCTGGGGGTCTCTAGTTTAGCTATTTTTTAATTCTGGAAGCTTGCAAGTCAGTGAATTTTCAACTGATTTGCAAGATTTGCTAGGTTTGTGTAAAAACTCTCGTTATTGGATGACATCAGCAATTACATCAAACAGTAAATTTCAGCATATTGACTGCTAAAACAGCTTATAGGACTTTTAAATCATGAATAAAATAGATAATATTGACAAACTGTTCCATTCGCTTAACAAACACTGTGATGTTTTAAACTGCTCACAATCTGAAATACAAATACTTCAATTCCTCATATTTTCAAAAGCAACAAATAATCTTACAATTTGCTCAATCAGTTTCCATTCAACAAGCAAATCAGGCTGGACAGTGTGTAATGAGTAGTCTGCATCTTTCTGCACTATGAACTGGCAACTGGGAGAGACAAAGACAAACATGATCAACCAGAATAATCAAAAGCAGTTCTCATATACCGTACTCTGGGCGACTCTTGAAGTCGGGGCCTCCTGATTTACATGGCTACAATATACCGTTTAGCTATTCTACAAAAGAGTTTGTCTGCCACAACAGTGAATGACAAAGAAAGACCAAAGAAAGCAAGAAAAGTAAGCAAGAAAGACAAAATTTTTCATACTTAGCCTGCAAATAAGCCTCTTTATTATAGACTTGATATCTGGACGGATTCCATTGTTTTCTGTTCTTCTTGGCTCGGGATCCAGCAAATGAATGCTTTGGCTGTGCATAATTAAAGTTGAGCAAATGTCTTGGCTTCTGTTTTGGTCTGTCACTAGTAGAGCTAATTTCCTCTTTAGGTGGCCCAAACTCAGGAAGATTCATCTTTGCTGTGCTGCTCTTGTTTGAGAGTGCATTTTCCTAAAACATACTCACAATAGTAAGCAACCAAATCTTACAAGAGATCGGTTGCAGGATCTATCATCTATACTGTGGTGCTGTCTATGGAATAAACCAACAGGAAAATTGATCATTTCAATATCAAATAGCAGTTACTCTTCACAAAATTATCAGACGAACTGATGTAATCCTAATTAAGTCTGAGTGAGGCATCTAATATCCAGTACATTACACTGCTGCATCTTTTTTGCAATAATAGATGATGTCTTCTTTGTGTAGCCTGACAAAGCAAACGATGTGTAAATTTACATCGAAAAGCAGTCTGACTTAAGGTAAGTCTCCTTTCCATCATAGTATGGAGCGAGTTGCCATTTTGCAAAATCGCAGCTTTTGGCCTGATGAAAAGCGGTACCAAGGATGTTGCTTTGCACAGTCTTAGCAAGCCATAGATACAAAGATCAAAAGGCCTCTGATAATCGTGTTCATTTACTCAATCCTTAGCTTGACTGTCCATCTACAACAATCCCAAATTTGATTAAAAAACTATGCTAGACTTCCTGATATCAAAGTTTGTATTTCCATTTACTTTTTTGATACTTCAGGAAAAGAAATTGGTCAACAGATTAGAAGATACAGAAGGAGCTCAAACTTCTGAACAAAATGTTTCCTTTTGGCTCTTTGTTCATTTTGGTAAAAAGACACGCAAAAGAAGGTCGCGAAATTACAGCAATATTCAGTGTATTTTCATCAATAGATGTAAGTGGTACTTTCACAAGTGCACCAACAATGTCTATTGAGCCTTTGGTATAACAAAACGAAAGATATTTTGTTACGAATGGGGCGCTTGAAAGGATGCTTTATTTGAACGCGGCTGTTTGTTGACCAAGCTTTCTCCCCTTCACAGCGAAAGGTAAACAGATATACAAAGATTGATTGCAGGAAATCTATCACAGCTTTTGCAATCAGACTTGACAAGTTGAAGATAAACAACAAATATAAACCCTACGTCAAGACTTGGAGATAAATAAACTTTTCCGAAATGAAAAATAGAATAAGATTAAAAACGCAAAAAGAACGTTCATGAGAACATTCCATTTTGTAGATATAGGCTGAATGATATTGAAGAACTTAACTGATTTCTGAGGTGAGTGGGATTGTCAGTAGCAACTGGATCCTCACTGCAGCAGAAAGCAGAGTTACCCTAAGAATGTGCTTGACCACACAAGATTATGAAAATGATCGGATAAGATTTTAAAGCCTACAGAAGAAATTTCATGCGTTGCCTTATTTTTGAATATGTTGTCTGGATGGGAGGGAAGGGGCATAAAGTTGCATTTTTCACACATATCTCCATAGTTTCTCCATCGTTACCTAGTATCAACGATCCCCTACTCTCAGTAGGAGCGTTTAAAGTGAGTATGTTCATTGCAAACTTTGTTTTCAGAAGCGGAACAAATACGGACATAGGATGACCTAAGGAGAGTTCCTAAGGGCCTTCTACAGCCCCTCGTTTCGAATTTCATCCGGTTGATCCAAGCACTATCGAAAAAGAAATCAAAAAGTTGAAGTGCTCCAAATCTGCAGGATATGATAAAGTTTCTGTAAAATTAGTAAAAGATGCAGCAGGAATTTTATGTAGGCCTCTAGCTGCCATATTCAACTCTTCATTTGAAATGGGTATTTTTCCTGATATGTGGAAAATAGCAAGAGTGACCTCTATTTTCAAGTCTGGTTCGAAGAACGACATGGGCAATTACAGGCCTATATCCGTGTTATCTGTTTTCTCGAGGTTGCTAGAAAAACTAGGGCATGATCAAGTTTCAAATTACTTGAAGATGCATAAGAAATTTTCAAAATGTCAACACGCATTTTTAAAGATGCATAGCACTTTAACGTCACTACTTAACGTAACAGATGCGTGGTTTTCTAACATTGACAAACGCAAAATTAACATAAGCGTATTTCTAGACCTCAAAAAGGCTTTCGATACGGTGGACCACGGTATTCTCCTCTCAAAGCTTACTAAGTACGGCGTTGTAGGGACACCTCTTCGGTGGTTCACATCGTACTTGACGAATAGAAAACAATACTGTCAGGTGAATGGCCACAAATCTAGCCTAAAAACTGTTCACTGCGGTATTCCTCAGGGTTCGTGCTTGGGGCCTCTCCTCTTCATTCTGTATGTCAATGACTTTGAGCAATGCCTTAATAAATGCACCACAAACATGTATGCGGATGACACCAGCGTAACTTGCTCTGCTGAAGATATTGACGAACTCTGCAATGATCTAAGAACTGAGGTTGACAATATTGCAGAATGGCTACGGCAGAATAAGCTCAGTCTGAACACTGATACAACAGAATACATGGTTGTTGGTCACAAAAGACAAACTAACCGTATCCAAGGTCCACTAGAGGTAAACATAAATGGAGGACCAATGAAACGGGTCAAAAAAGTCAAATACCTTGGAATTACAGTGGACGAAAACCTTACATGGAACGAGCAATATAAAAACCTCAAAGGTAAAATTAAAAATGCTCTCTCGTCCCTGCGGAAATTAAAGAACATACTACCGCAATCAAAATTGGATCAGGTGTACAAGGCACTGCTTGAGAGTCATCTGAGATACAGTGATGAACTATGGGGCAGTTTGTCAAACACAAAGCTTGATCATCTTCAGCGTCCGCAAACTAGAGCACGAACGCTAATAGAAGGCTCTAGATTAAAGGATGGGTGGAGATGCAATTGGCTTTCAGTCCAAAACTTGATAAAATTTGACAGGGCCTTGATGATCTATAAAATAATGAATGGCCTCTGCCCCGACAACTTAAGAGGGAGACTTGTTACCAGATCTCAAATATCTAGTTATCAAACAAGAAATCAGTTAGATATTGACACTCCAAGGCAGAACCTAGAATTCTCCAAAAACAGTTTTTTCTATTCTGGTGCAAAGACGTGGAATGAAATCCCATTAGAAATCAGAGCAAGTTCCACTATCACCCTATTCAAAAGGAAACTGAAGGAATTCCTACAAAATTAGCATCCTTCCCGAAGCACGATCCCTAGGAAGACCAGCAAAGTTGTAAGATTTTATATATATGTAAATAGACATTTGTATAGTTTCTCTTTTCTTTTTTAGCTGATAGGGTTTTGTGTTAAAATATGATAAAATGAAAATGAGTCGCCAGTTGCCAGTCGCCAAGATACTAGCTCGGCGCGCGTGGAAGGAGTCTAGGTATTCTTTTAGTAGACCATAGTATTTGATGTGCTTGAAACGTGCAAAAAGGTTGTTTAGCTAGAGGAACAGTAAAGTGTGTAAGAGTCTCTTTTCCCTACTTAAAGTCAATTTCCAGTCAGCGGAATTTTCCGAGCGGGCGGAATTTTAGACAATGAAAAGTTGCTCAGCCGTAACTATCTATTCAATTTCAAAGTGACATTTTCTCCCGCAAACAATAGGATTTCCGCCTGCTCGGAAAATTCCACAGACTGGAAATCAGCCTTCATAGATCACATCCAATTTGCGAAATTTGTTCACTTTAATAATAGTCCAATCTAAAAGTGTTATATTGTAGCTTTCAAAGCGAATGCAACAATATGAGAGAACTTCCCTGACAGTGGGGGTCATCAGGGTTTGCGGAACAGCGGAATTTTGAGAAATTTGTCGCGGAATACGGAATTCTAGCAATTTCTCGGCGGAACGACGCAATTCGCCATCTCCAAAGGACGCGGATTTTCTCGAAATGATAAGCGGAATGCGGAATTTTCATGAAATTTTATAACCGCGCTGCAAATTGTTAATGCCTGTTCTCTAGAAATATGCGTATTAGGCCTAGAAAAGGCACTGATTTTTGTTGTTGACTTTTGAATATAACGTTTTAACATAACTTTGTCTTTGTCATCAGTCTCACGATTTGACTCGGCTGAATGAGGCTATCAATAGTGATCTGAGGAAACTGGAGACTTGGCTGCAAGGCAATAAGCTTTCATTGAATGTGGGAAAAACTCATTCAATGCTTATATCCAATAAGCAGAAACACAACTCTCTCAAAAGTCGAAGTGAAGCCTTGGAACTAAAAAAACGCGAAAATGAACTCGACGTAGTTCAAACGACAAAGTACCTTGGAATGCAACTCGATTGCTCTTTAGACTGGAAAGAACAAATTAAGGCAGTTTCTATGATTTAACATAACGTTCTAACATAACATAACGCTTTAACCCCAGACAGAACAACAGTATCGAAAGTGGGGCTCAACAATACCGGTGTAAAGAGTTTTCAAACTAGCCGTAGGCAGAAAGGATTTAGCGTGTCTCAAAGCCGATCGCCCGGGAGACCTTCATAGAAACTGCCTTAATTTGTTCTTTCCAGTCTAAAGAGCAATCGATTTGCATTCCAAGGTACTTTGTCATTTGATCTACTTCGAGTTCATTTTCGCGTATTTTTAGTTCCAAGGCTTCACTTCGACTTTTGAAAGAGTTGTGTTTCTGCTTGGTGGATATAAGCATTGAATGAGTTTTTGCCACATTCAATGAAAGCTTATTGCCTTGCAGCCAAGTCTCCAATTTCCTCAGATCGCTATTAATAGCCTCATTCAGCTGAGTCAAATCGTGAGACTGATGACAAAGACTGGTATCATCAGCGTACAGAGTCACAGAGGAAGCTTGTGCAGCCTGAGGAAGATCATTGATATAGATGAGGAAGAGAAGGGGGCAAGGCATGCAGTGGCGAAGCTAGCGGTCATGCTGGTCATGCTCAGCATGAGTAACAATTTTCAGAGATATGAATATTTTTCAACCAAAAAAACATGTTTTTGCAGAAAGTTTCGCAGAAATCGTAACATAAATAGCAACATTTATATCATTGCACATCTCACATAGCCTTCGCTTCCATGCAGATTGATACCTTGGTCCCCTGTGTTAAGTCTTGCTAGCTTTCGAAAGCAAACCTATCATAGGGTTTCTATACTAACTCTGCAGCATTTTGCAGCTTCCACTTTGCAGTGATTGTCTAATGTTTCTGTTTCCCATACTGGTTCCCTATGTTACATCATGCTCATCTGAGAAAGTTGGACCAAAGTCATCATAATAATAATGATAGCAACGATTTGATTGGCTAGGGCTGATCTTACGCGTGCTCATTGCGCCAGTTTTCAACTCTAAGGCGTGCTCTGTTTTCAGGGCACGACCTTCGTTGAAACAATAGAAATGATGACGAAACAACCTTTGTCTTGTGTTTCGCACAGTCAGACTGACAGGCCTAGATACAGCTCAAGCAATGTCTACATTGCAGTTCGGAGAATTATTATTCGAATTTTGATTACCATGGAGTATGAAGAGTCATTTGCAACCCTTCCTGAAGGAGACATAGTCGCCCAGCTGTTGAAGAAGTCTTTTGCAGCAAGAAATGCCAGCGAGCAGAAGGTGATCAAAGCCAACTCCGAAGCTTTAGCTGAAGACGAAGGACAGATCAATCCAGGAAGCCTGGTACACGAAGAAAGATTGGCTGTGTGGGAGCCAAGGAATGAAACCCCTCTTCTGTTGGCCATGCCTGCTATTCCGACTCCTTCGAGCTTCCCAAACTCGAGCTGAAACAGGCTACAGCAACATGCAAGGTTTCCTGTCTGACTGCCCGACGAGGGCACGAGAGAGCCAGGACTTATATGCAGGCCTTAGGCCTACAAGATGTGGAAAACCTTTGATGTGTCGGAGAGGGTGGATGTCCTATTTTCGAGAGCCAGAAGAGAGGAGATTGAACGGCACAACGAAGAGGTGAAGCAGAACGAAGATATGTTAAGAACTCTTTCTGAAGCTGTTCTTTGTCTAGCCAAGCAGGAACTTTTCCTTTTAGGAGCCATGATGAAATGCCTGGCAAAATTTGATTCTGTCTTTGAGCGCCGCTTTCATGGGAGGTTTGCTGATTCTGAAAAAGGAACTTTCCAAGAGAATAGACTTATTTCACAATTAAATTCAATTCCAGGCAAAAGATGTGACCCCTGTACAGCAAGAAATCTACATTATACCATTATGTTGCAACTACATGTACAAAGCAAATAGCAATGTTGTGCATTGCTGAGAGCAATGCAGGCTTTTGATCCAAATTAAATTTAGGAAAGTGATGTTCCTGGAAGAATTTCAAAAGAAGTTATCTCATTGTGAAAGTGGTGCATTGTCCTGCTTGTGAGTTTTATCATAACTTTGTTGCCAATTAAAGAAGCTTTCCAAGAGAACTTTTTGCAGTATTATCATTATTTTGTTGCTGGTTGAAGATCATATCTATGCATTCAATCAGATCATTATTTGACTCTTTCAGTTCTTGCTGATTAAAGAAACTTTCCAAGAGAAGGTTCTTGTTTGTACTGCAAAGAAACTTTTGCAAAGGAACCACACTGTATAACATGCATGTTACACCCAATAATTTTGGAGTAGAGCAACACCAAGAACAATGGAGGAACAATAGGTCTATTTTTTTAGACAATTGGTGTGGCATAAACCTTTGGCGTAACAAAAATGAACTTTCCACACTGGCAAAGGAAGTATGCAGCTCATAATTTGTTGCTGATTAAAGGAACTTTCCAAGAGAACTTTCCAGGTGTATAGTATTATCATAATTTGTCACAGAACAGAAGAACTTTCTCCAACAACAGCCAAATCTTCTTGCAGAGCCAGTTTTACTGGGGCCAATGAGCTGGTAGGGTTCCTTCTGCTTAAAAATGGAAAACTCAAGCAATGGGCATACCCGTGATGCAGGGCTTGAGCTTAACTCAATGATCTTGGGGACTAAATATGCCTGGGAACTTTTCAACTGAAATGACTGCATGACATCTGAAGCCCTGACATATATACAGTAAGGCCTTGCAATATGATTTTTTTCAATTTTTAGGCTCAAGTTACTTTAGTTTCTAATTTTTCTGGAAAATCTTAGAAAATCATGTTAAGGCAGAATGGGGTTATTTATATAGATATGTTAGCTTATGTGTATGTTATCACTGATTGTCAAGAACATCAATAAAATTAAGGTAAAAATCTGTTAAAATCCAAGATATCTTGCTAGCAATTTCTTATCAACCTTGCATGAAATGGAATGCCCTCACATCATCAGACAATAATTTAGAGTCAGTCAAGATACAAGAAACTATTTTGGGTGTGACCCTCAAGAGTTTCTTATAAGTAGAGGGGCCTAATCATTTCTCAGTAGCCTAAAAGTTTCTTGTAGGTGGTTTCTCAAATGTGGAGCCTTACTGTAGTGCCTGCTAAATCTAATAAACAGTTACTGTATATACACAAAGTTTTTACTGAAATATCAAATTTGAAAGAAAGAATTTAGAAAAGCATTTTTGCCTGCAATTTGTGAAAACAAAAGTTTTCTTTGCTTTTACAGGTGCACTTTCCTCTCTGCAGCAATTGGAGTTCTTTTATCTTCTTTCAAAAAGGGGCGTTTCCAGGTCTAAGAAGGCGTTTCCAGGTGGAAAATAGGGCGTGGTTCAAAAAAATTTCCGGGGGCTCCGCCCCCGGACCCCCGCACTCTGTATTGGCATGACTGACTATTTTCAGCTAGCTTCGCCACTGAAGGCATGAACCCTGTGGGACTACCACTTCTAAATCCCGACATCTGAATCAACACCGTTAACCCTACAGACTTGTTTGCGGTTGGATAGGTAAGAACTAAACCAAGACAGCTCTCGCTGCTGAATGCCATAAAGTTCGAGCTGTTTACGGAGAACATCATGGTCGACCGTATCAAATGCCTTTTTCAGGTCAATAAATACTAATCCCACGAGCTTACCGAGATCAAGCCCGTTGTACCAGTCGTCGCTCATTTTAAGCAAACAAGTTAGGGTGGAATGTAGGCGCAAGAAACCTGATTGGTCAGATGCAAAGAGACCATTTTCTTTCATATACTGGTACAGCTGGTTCCGGAACACTGAGACTGATTTAAGGATGCCAAAGAAAAATTCAGCAAATGGGCAAAAATACTTTTCATTCCGGGGAGCTAAACTGTGGAATAGGCTTCCTGCTGAGTCTAAAACGGCAACCTCCCTGGATGGTTTTAAGAAATCAATAATGGGTTAACTTTTAATTTCTATTGTACATATTGTTTAATTGTAAATAGGCTTTTAAATCATGGTTTTTATATATTTGTGACTTATTATTTTCATCGGTATATTGTAATCAAGTTTTATCGGAGGGCCCCTTGAAAAACGGCTTCTGCCGAAGGGCTACCCTCCTTAAAAGATTCAAATACAAATACAAATACATGCTTGCTAGACTTTAATTTGTTGCCAACTTCAATCCCTAGCAATTTAACATGATCTGTTGCAGATAATTTGTTCTCACTGATATTAAGTCGCAGTCTTCTCTGGCCTTTCAAGCCTCGGAACATACGCTGGATTTTTTTTGGGTTTGCAACCATTCCAATATTTTTTTATTATCATTATTATTGATTTATTTAAAGTAGGCAACATACAAAAATAGCTATAAAAACAAGAGCTAATTCAGGCCTACTATCTAAAAGAGTAAAATTTGTAAAAAAGAAATCAAATAGAGAATAATTATCTACAAATACATAAGTTTACAGATATTTACAATGTTTCCATATTTACAATGTTCTTTTGCCCCGGTATTTACAAAGCAGTAAATTTAGATCAGTTCAAGAACCCAACCTGAGCCACGAAAGGTCTACATAGTCTACAATTGCATTCTACTCCTTTCCAGACTTTGATTCTCCTTTTAAAGCCGGAGAGGGTTTCTGACTGCTTTATGTCATTGGGAAGTGCCTGCCATAACCTACACCCGCGAAACGATATCGTATCCAAGCCATTGCACGTAGTGCGCACTTGAGGCAATAGTAGATCATGACAGCTTCTTCACCCATTAGGATTGCGTTTTTCAACGAAGATCTCCTTCGTGAAACTAGGATTAAGCTCCCATTTTGTTTTATAGACCTCAGTCATCAGCAATTGTAAATTCCTTATGTGGATTGGGACCGCAATGTATCTGAGTAACATTGTATCATAATCTGATGTCATATCTTTGTAGGTTATCCGTAATACCCGCTCGTGAATACGGTTAATTTTATTGTTCAGTGTTCTATAACAGAGCATCCAGACAAGAGGACAGTAGTTGAACTGGGACAAGATAAATGCCTTCACTATTCGTCTTAGTTGATCAATATCAAGAAAGTACGAAATTCTTGAGAGGGCATGTAGCTTTTGACCAGCCTTTTCGCAGATGAACTTTATTTGCTGTTTGAAGCATAATCTTTTGTCAAGAATCACTCCTAGCAACTTTTTTTCTGTACTCTCTTTTATCGTTATCCTTCCGATACTTAATGACACATCATTACTTTTGTCTCCAAATACCATTAGGTGGTGCTTGTCCTCATTCAGCTTCATACAACTGTTTGGAAACCATTCTGCAATTTTAAGGGCATCGCTCTCTAGTGTTGCGATAACACCTTCAATATTGCTATCGCAAGCGTAGATTGTTGTGTCATCTGCATAGTTACATATTTGAGCATCTTTTACAAACATGAAGAAATCATTGAGGTATATATTAAACAAGAGGGGCCCCAAGACTGAACCTTGTGGTACACCTATCATTGTTTCTCTCCAAGTACTGAATGACCCATCAACCGCAATGCATTTGGACTGAAGCCATAAGCACTTAATTTTGCAATCAAAAGCTCGTGATTTAAACAATCAAAAGCCTTTGAAAGATCCACGAGTAGTGCTCCAGCAAAGCCCTCTTTATCTAAGGTTTTCTTACAGGTTTCTATGAGTCGCAACAGTGCATGTTGGGTTCCATAGCCCTCTCGAAATCCACACTGAAGGGGAGAAAGAAAGCTAAGGGCATGCGATTTTATTTGATTCTCTAAGACCCTTTCGTAAATTTTGGACACAGACGATAAAACCGTTATAAGTCTATAGTTCTTTTTGATAAAAGCATCAAGACTTTTGAAAAGAGATGAGATTTCACCAGCTTTCAAATCCTTTGGAAAATAGCACTCTGACAAGTTAGAATTGAAGATTTTCTGGAGGAAGATGGCAAAAATGTTTGCATTTTGTTTAAGAATCTTAGCCGGGATGCTGTTTAAGGGAGATGATTTGTTTGTATTCAATTTTTGAATCTGTAAGAGTATCTCATTGACAGTCACTGGCTTAAATTCAAATTGGCTCAGTCCGCAACGCTCTTTAATCATCTTGATACTAGGATGATTTTCCTATTTCTTGATAGCTTTTTCTACTGGGTCATTTATCCCAGTTTTTTGTGATAGAAGTGACTGGAGATTCCTAGACTCTCTGTTATATTTGCAAAATAATGATTAAAAATCTCCGCAATTTTTGCATCGTCATTTATCATCTTTCTATCTTCAATCAGAGTCACAGAAGAACTTGTTTGTATCTCATTCGAAAATACCAGTAACTATTCGTAAACCATTCCGGCAATCTACTGAGATAACTTTCCAAATTGGCAACAATTTCATGTAGGTCTTGCCTACATGAGTATATTGTGTTACCATCTGCAAATTACAGATCTCCGATTCTAGTCTCATGAGACTCAGATCAGTCTCATGAGACACAGAATTTTTACTCTTTTTCCGGTACTTTTATGTGAACCAATCTTTACCTTTTGATGGCGGCAATCCAGATAGCTATACATAAGGCAGAGGCTGTTGAAATCAAAATCCATAATCCATACGCCTCCAGTTTTGCGATAAGGAGGTCATGAGGCATACAGTCATAAGCCTTAGATAGATTCATTAAAATTTTCCTACTATACCTGATGCGTCTAGACATTTTCTCCATTTTTCTATCAACATTATCAAAGCATGTAGCGTACTATACTATACCCCTCTCTGAAACCATACAAGATTTTGGAGAGTTTGTCTTGAAAGTATGGGCATATTTGGTCTTTTAGAAGTCTTTCATAGACTTTGGAGGCTGCAGGTAAAATACTCATTGGCCTAAAATTTCCCTTATAATTTGAATCATCATTTTTGAACAGAGGGCTGAGATTAGCTTCCTTCAGTTGACTTGGAAACTTGCAATCATAGAATGCAGAGTTAATACAATCTATCAGGTAGGGGCAAACTATTTCCCTCGTTGCCTTTAACATACCAGTTGGAATATTCCCACTGCTCGATTTATTCTTGTCAAGCAAGTCTATCTGCTTCATGACCTCATTTGGGCTTACATGAGAGAAGCTAAAGGTGTTACCATTTAATGGAACATTTTGATTGATCACCTTTATAGAGGGGTGATCTTTATACTTAGTTATCACTCTCAAAACCATTTGTTCCACAGACATATGTTCTGGCACCTCCTTAAAAAGGGGATCAATATCCAGACGATCCGTAATATAGCAAAAATACTGATTAAAGCACTCAGCAACTTCCACATCATTTGAGAGGATTCTAACATCTTCAATCAATGTGATCTTCTCGCTCATGGGATTCCTATTAGAAAACAGAGGTTTCACAGTTTTCCAAAACTTCTTATCGCTGTCAATTTGTATTCGACTGTATCGACATAAAATACTGTCTTTTAGCCTTAATGTTCAAATTCACGACAAGGATTCTTTGATCCTTATATTTTCTTACATCTTCCTCTCGCTTTTTATTGTTTCCAACTTTTTTTCAAAATTGATCTTTTCCTCATTGCCTTCTATAAATCTTTCTTCATATGCGGTTTATCATTAGGCCTGACTTCCCTTGTTTTAACAACGGAATTTAACTGAAAATCGCGCGGAATGGCGGAATTCTACCTCCCTTGATGACCCCCACCTGACAGTTACACTTCGTTTCTAGGATTATCAGATTGCTTCAGGTCGCTTCAGCTTTGACTCTAGCTTTTGACACAGAGCTTGTGGGGCTGCCCGGCGATTGTCGATGATAATAGGCTCGCAGAAAATTTGACGTTATGTTGGAGGAGATTTCTGGAATATCATAGGGAATACTACTGGAAATGATTTTTCTTTTTCTGCTTTTCACTACATAAAGGGCATGAAATATCACATTGAGAAAAATCTCGTCCTGAGCTGTATGTACTCTTTCAGCAACATTGTTAATCTTGCCGCTAAGAGCCATTACATTGCAACCTTCATTATTTACGACGGTGGTTTGTGTTTCATTACGACGTTTATGACAAAACCAGAAGCTTGACATACCAAAGTAAATTGCTAGATTAATTATCAGAGCTTTTCGCGTTACCCTTCAAAGCCAGGCAGCAGTAAAAGGGCAAGGTTCACAAGCTAGAAACAGATCAAAATATCATGGATGTCTGGAAACATAATTTGGTCTTCAATCTGCACGCTAAAACAACAAAATTGAAAGTTGGTCTTTTAATACAATTTCCACAATTTTTCAAACAGGAATACTTTCATGGGACGTGCCCAGTATTCTTCAAGCAGAAACAAAACCATTGTGTTATAATTGTTAGAGAAGTGCATAGAAAATATTCCTGCATTGCTCTGCAAATATATTTTGGAAGGAATCTCGGGATGTCAAAATAAATTCTGTAATGCTACAAAAAACATCTCATAATCCAACTTGCAGGAAATTTAGGCTACATTTTGTAAGAAATTTGACTTTTTACCTCGTTGCCAGGAAAAGAAACCTTTTTCCTGTTTTGCTTTAACAGCTCGTTTCAGAAAGCTTTACCTCATATTACACAAATTACAGAACTGGACCGACCTGTGAAGAATCTTTCTCTGCAGTGTGTTGTTTGTCTGACTCCTTTCTAAACCCTCTTTGGCCAGACTTTTTATTCTCTCTTTTGTACCTGGGGCTGGTAGCTGACTGGTCAATCCTGGTTTGATCCATTTTTTGGTTGATGGTCTGCTTTCTGGGTTCTGAAAGAAATTGTTGTATTTCAAAGTATAAAATTGCTTTCAGATGATATGTATTTTGAACCAATGAACCAAGTAAAAGCTCTCCTCTACGTCATCATAAGTCTGCTAAGGAGGGGGAGAGAGGAGGTTGAGAAGTTAGCAGCCAAATGCCGCTAAACAATCCCAATGGATTTTGGGACTAGTCTATAATCGCACGCCTTAGGCTTATAGTAGGGCTTTTGGTAGGGTTCAGTTAGGATCAGTATAGCCACAGGTGTGCGATTCTAGGATAGCGCCGGACGTTTGTACGACCCTTTCTGGCGATGATGACACTTCGCAGCTATATGATGGAGTCTTTGCAAACAGTGTTCAGTTGTTTGAAATAGAGAATCATCTGGGGTACCAGTGTGGAAAGTTTGTTTTTGTTATACCAAAGGTTTACACCATGCCAATTGTCTAAAGACAATAGACCTATTGTTCTTCCATTGTTCTTGACGTTACTCTATGCCAAAGATATTTGGTGTAACAAATGTTTCCAGCGTGGCTGGGGTAGACCAAGATTCCATTCCGTGAAACTGAAAAGTGCTTTGACTGCCGTGGCCTTGTGTGAACCAGAAATTTAACATCAATGTACCTTCCCAAACATATCTTGGGTCTAAATCATACTTTCTTCAAAATTTCTGAAGAAGCAACATTCTGCTAGCAAGACTGATAAGTTTGCAAAGTGCACACGTAAGATGCACACCTGACCACTGTTTTAAACAATAACACTATTGTTCTACCTGGAATTGTGCCGAAGATCTTCCGCGCGCACAGCATAATTAGCAGTCTGGTCTGCAAGTATGGTGGTCTTCAATATTCCACAGCTTGAAAAGCAATTCTAGTCCAGCAGTTTGGTGCAAAATCAGACGAATTGTGGGGTTTGTGGTAAAAGCATGAAACTTAGCACAAATGTAGCAATTTTTGAGCTTAACAAATCCGGATATGGAACCACCCAAAATAGTTCAAAATGGCAGCGAAATTCAAGATGGTGGCCAGAAGGCCTGAACATGCAATTAAATTGGTGCAAAATTGCATATTTTTGTGATGATAGCATGAAATTCGGTACACATATAGTATTTTTAAGCCCAATAAATCTATATACAGACCCACGAAAAATTCAAAATGGTGGTGAAATTCAAGATGTCGACCTGAAGGCCTAACAATGTCATTAAATTGGTGCAAACTTGCGTGTTTTGTGATAATAACATGAAAATTGGTACACTTAATCATATTTCAAGCTTCACAAATCTAACATACAGTAAGGCCCCGTATTTAAGAACTTCTTTTCACACCCTAGGCTAAAATGTCTCTTATATCTACGATACTATTCATTTTTTGCCTCAAGTTTCTTAAGTTCCTAATCTATTTTCTGGAAAGTCCTGGAAAATAAATTATGATAGCATTTGCTTTTTGTTGATATATTTGCCATATGTGTATGCTATCAATGATTCTCATAAATGCTGATCAATATTTGGATAAAAAGCTGTCAAATGTAAGGAATCTTCGTAGCAATTTCTTATAAACCCTAAATGAAATGAAATGTTCCCAGACCATCAGATCAGGACTTTAATGTCAATCAAAATACGAGAAACTCTACCGGGTCAGTCAGAAAAAACGTCCGACGTTTGAAAGGCAACTGCTCCCTGAATATATAAGCAACGATATTTTGCAATATTTGATCAAATAGCTTACATGTTCAATTATTTTTGGAAATTTTGTTTGCTAAAGACAGTCACTCCATCCAGATTCTGTAGGCAATTTTCTAAAATGATCCCTCTGAGAAACCTTAAAAAACGTGCTAAAATTACAACCAAAAGTCCCTAATGTGTTTACCTCACAGCGAAGACTTTCAGCACGCTTTAGCACGTGCTTTCATTTTGGCGGGTTGAAAAGTCTTCCCCCTAGTGTGAATAACTTATTCAGGGGGATTCCATTTTCCCATGAGGACAAAATACATGAGGACAGCCAAGAGTCACTATTGCAAGGAAGGAGAACAAAGGGAAATTTTGCTTGCTCTTTTCACTCGTTTTTGCAGGTTTTCGAAAGGGGCTTTCTGCAGAAAATCTCTTATTTCGACGGTAAGGATAACCTGCGTGCAGACTTTACTTGCCACTGTGAATGAGAGCTAAGGCGGAATTGTAAAGTCTGCGAATTAGCGTCCAATATTGAGTTCTGACACCTTGCGTAATAATTCTCGCCTTTTGTCCAGCTATTGTCTTTCGGCCAATCAGCATCTGGTTTGAGATTCTAAGGATCCAATCAACAGTTGACAGAATTGTCTTGTGTTTCGCGACCCTTTGTCGTCATTGTTTGAGAGACAACAACAAACCGTCATCGTAACGTGAAGATCGAGGAACGTGCAACGGTAAACAAGTTGGCCGACAAAGTTTGCCCAGTTTGTCTGTCTTTGGGACTTGAAAACTTGGGGTGAAACTATATTTTGAAAGAATTGTCCTGTGTTTCGCGACCCTTTGTCGTCATTGTTTGAGAGACAACAACAAACCGTCATCGTAACTTGTGGATACAGCTAATTTTATCACTCTGCAATCTATTGCAGAAAATCCAAACAAGAGAATAGTAGTTGAACAGGGACAAAGTAAATTCCTTCTTTATTCACTTCAATTGTTCAGTATCAAGAAAATGACAGATTCTTAAGAGAGCATGTAGTTTGATCAGCCTTTTTGCAAATAGATCTTACTTACTGTTTACACCAACGATTACTTACTGTTTACACCAGAATTACTGCAAGCAACATGTGCTCTCTTTTGTGGTTACAATTCCGACAATTTAAGAAATATCATTACTTTTATCCCCAAATACAACTAGCTGGCATTTTTCCTTACTCAGCTTGTTACAGTTGTTCGGATACCATTCTGCAATTGTCTGGGTGTCACTGTCTAATGTTTTATTGACACTTCCAATATTGGTATCACTAGAGTGGTAAGGAATGACTGATTAAAGCCAGACAAATTACTGAACCTAATTTGACATATTGGGGGTAAAACAAGACAGTTTTCAAGATCATTGCTTTGATATTGCGGGATCAGAAATTTTTCAAACGTCGGGCGTTTTTATTGACTCACCTGGTATTATTTTCCGTTCTTTCACATATCATCGTGTTGTTCTCCTTTTGTCCTTTTGTTTACATTCACAGCCAACACGGATTGGCTGTAAATGTAAACGAAAGGACGAAAGGAGAACAACACAATGACATGCGAAAGAAAATAATTTCTTGAACAATTTATTTTTCTAATAATCTGTAAAATGGGCTTCCTGTGTTTGAAAGTCGAAAAATCACAAAAATGAGCACTAGCGGAGCAAAACGTCATGAAATTATATGAAACTTTGATCAGGTATGTATTCTGACAGATCTAACCAGATAAAAGTAGAAAAAAATGTGATTTTAGAGTACTTTGTGAGATATGAGTCATTTTAGGATTTCGCTCACAAGGAACTCCTTCTCGAACAAGGCTAACTAAAACCTGATGCAATACTTAACATGATGCCTTCGTTAACTCTGAAGACCCCAAAGAGCACTTTTTGTTAGAAATGAGCAATCTATGAGTATCTTAGTTGCCATGAAGGTTCTAGGATAGCTTTTGAAAGTAACGCAACTCTTCTGCTCACGTTTGCAGCACTTCTGTACCCACAACAATTTGTCAATTGTTTCTTATTTGTTCAAGTGACAAAAGGGGAGTAGTGCAAGAGCTAATAGTCCCTAAAACACAAAGACCTACCAATGTCCTCAAAATTCTTTATGCCCTGTAGATGCGTTACAAAAAATGCTTGTGCTCCTTTTAGAAAGTATGAAACCCAATAACATACCAAAATTAAAAATACGTAAAGAGCTAAAAGTCTTTGAGAATTTTAAGTAGCTCGTGCTCCAAATTTTTAGAAAGCTTAAAAGCAGCCTAGCAGGGGGTCCTTTAAAGGTTTCTAAAAGCTACATGTAAGCATGAGACTGTCTGGTAGAAAGAAAACTCTAAATCAATTAGGTAAGAAAGTGAGCGAACATTTATTGCGCACTCCCCGTGTCTATCTATGCAATATTGTACAACAACCTACGTTCGTTTATTACGTACATGTAAGTGCAATTGTAATATCCGTGCTTTGAGCACAATTGGAATATCCGTTTGGTCATAAGGATACTTTGCTCTACAACTGCTCATTTATTAAATCTCTTCTTAAAATCTATTCTTAAGATCCATCGCTTCCATAAATAGCTTAGTTAAAGCTTTTCATGGAAATTAAAATTAATTCTGTTACATAAGCTCTAAGTTTTATATAAAAGAAACATCCTTGTTTTGATAGAAGGACTCTTTGCTCCTGCAGTACTCTTCCGCTTGTAAAATGAGCTCACAACGTTCTTTGAAGTCCGAAGATAGTCCAAACACTGATTTCCTGTTGATAACATTAATGAGTAGGTTATGATCGAGCCAGCTAGAAGTCTGATAATTTTACATTTCAAGGACTACTTCGCTCACTTAGTGCTCTTTTTGAACATCTCACAAAGCAATAGCACCAACAATACAGTCTTCAATCAACTTGCAATGTTCTGCAGACAACATACCAAGTTAAGATTCATTTATTGATTGAAAACTTTTTAGCTCATTCGATCCAAGGACTCCGTGGCTCACCAACTACTCCTAGCTTAGACCGTTTATAGCTCAAGAACAATGCATCGTAAAATCATGGAGAAAAAAGGACCTAGAAATTCAATGTTTCCTCCTTTGAACGGCAACCCCACTGACACTTGAAAAAGGAAGAAAAATTTCTCATATCAAATTTAGTTTGGATAGTCGAAAATGGCAGTTTTCTGCCACTCAAAAAAAACATGTCCATCTAAAGTAAAACCAAAGAGGCCCCATGCCCCAAGAAGAATATGTTGAAGGACACGCTTTACCCTCCGCTACCTCTCAGAGATAGTCCAGAGGGAGAATGAGGGAGAATGAGAATGAGGTTACCACCGGCCGAGAGATTTTATGGGATGTGTTTTTCCGGGGTATTTTTGGGCGTAGATTGCAAATCTGGATGTTGAACAGGCCGGGGAGGGGGCGTTCCAAAGAAACAGGGGGGAATAGGCTGAAATTGTGAAAAATGAGATGACACTCATTTTCGTTGTTCACTCTAGTAAGGATGGCATCTAGTGTTTAGAAGGAAAAGGCTCTCTAACCTTCTACTGAACAATTGAAATTGGGAGGCTTGGGTGGGGGGATGCCCAAAAGATCTTAGGAGACATGATCTTATACTAAGATGTGTGAGAAAGTGCCCCCTGAGGTACATCTATTTTATATTGTTTTTTTTCGGATGCATCCTCTAGTCCTCATCTTCATCAGATGTACCTAGGGAGAGTTCATCACTGTTTCCTTCCCTCACATCATCGTTTTTAGTAGCAAGCAGTTCAGCAAGGTCATCGGGATATGCTTCAGAAATGCAGTCAACTTCCACATCTTGGTTCCATCCATGATTTATTTGGTCGTCAATATCCATCATTGGATCATATGCTTTGCCCCAAATTCTAGCCACATAGTTAGTAGCCTGTTTAATGTACCTTCAGAGACTTATGCTACAAGGTGGCTCCAATGACAGGTCAGCCATTTCGCTGTTGCTAGAATAGTTTTGCCTGAAAACAAGAGCTGAGTTCACCCGTTTCTCACCATAATGTTGGCACACATACTCCTTAAGACTTGTAGTTGTTTGCTCCAATGATACTTGCGTCGTTTTACCCAGATAAACGAAAACCGTTAAGACCTCATTTTCACTGTGCACATGTTTCACCATTTTCCGACATACTTTCTTTCCCTTTCGTAGAAACAGTGATACATAATCATTCCCGGTTAAAATTTGTACGTAAAGTAGTGCTTGCCTCTGCTGACTAATGAGGTCACAAGTAGATAAATCAAGCATTATCCTGATTTTACCTGTTCCATTATCGATGAAGATTCTTAGATTTCTTTGCTCTAACTACATTAGCTAACAAATTATTGGAATTTCAATGTCCCTTGAGGAAGAAAACAAGGAACGTACTGTATTGTATACCTACCTATGTTGTGCTGCAAGCAGGTAACATACCTTGGGTGCTGCCTCCTTTTGATTCCTATCTAATTCTAGGGCAGAAATAGATTCATTGCAAGCAATCTTGGTACATTTCTGGTTTATTGAAGCAATGATACATGAAGTTGCGGCAGCAAAACTGATAAAAGAAAATGGAAATAAAAGATAGGTGTGAGTTGTTCACCATCTTTTTGCGTGGCTCCAATACAGTCCAAGCAAGCTCTTGTGATGTAGCATTGCCTAACAACATGGAATATGACTACCCACCAACTCAGCGCCACAGGGATCCCCATTTTGGCAAAATTTGGATTTGGATTTGGGTTTTGGCAAAATTTTTATGCGACAGGGTATACTTTTGGGGCATTCTTTATGCGACAGGGTACAGGATGTGGAGAGATTTTTCACACTCCCCCGTCACTTCACTAGTCAAGTACCCCCCTTGGGCGAATAACTCACGCCTATCTTTTATTCCCCTTTCATTTGTTTATCAGTTTTGGTGCCGCAACTTCATGTATCATTGTTTCAACCAACCAACCTAAATTGATGTAAATTGAATTGTAATATCACAGAACAACTTTCTCGCAAAATCTTAAAAGGCATCAGATACAGCACCGATTGAATGCACCACAGCGATCACATCGAAAACATTAATTTGTGCCATATCTGCAATGTGATACAAATCGGCAATGCAAGTAAGCAATGCGAGTGGTAGTAGTGCCTAAGGGAAGCTAAGGTGCCTTGTCTGTCTATGCCCACTAATGATTGCTCCCTAAAGGATAGTGTGAGAACTGGTAAACCCAAAAATATCTCTTTGAGCTGCTACTGGACATCTTTCTACTTGCTCTTTGTGGTCACTTGGCATCTTTTTGTTGGATCAAAGAAACGTTCTTCTATGCTTATCTTCAAATGCTTTTGGAAAATGGAATGCATTTCCCGTCCTCTTTCATATGAACCCAGCAAATTCATCTGTAATGCTATCAAGTAGGAGCCGCTTAGATGCATCCCACCTTCTCTCTTAATCACGCGTCGCACAGCAACACCACTCAGGGGGTGTACGTTCCTTGTTTTCTTCCTCAAGGGACATCAACATTCCAATAATTTGCTAGCTAATGTTGTTAGAGCAAAGAAATCTAAGAATCTTCATCAATAATGGAACAGGTAAAATCAGGATAATGCTTTATTTATCTATTTGTCATCTCAGTAATCAGCAGACGCAAGCATTGCTTTACGTGCAAACTTTCACCGGGAATGATTATGTCTCACTGTTTCTACGAAAGGGAAAGAAAGTATGTCGGAAACTGGTGAAACATGTGCACAGTGACTAAGAGGTGTTAACGGTTTTCAGTTTTCTGGGTATAACAACGCAAGTATCATTGGAGCAAACATTTGCAAGTCTTAAGGAGTATGTGTGCCAACATTATAGTGAGAAACGGGTGAACTCAGCTCTTGTTTTCAGGCGAAACTATTCTAGCAACCGCGAAATGGTTGACCTGTCATTGGAACCACCTTGTAGCATAAGTCTCTGAAGGTACATTAAACAGGCTACTAACTATGTGGCTAGAATTTGGGGCAAAGCATATGATCCAATGATGGATATCGATGACCAAAGAAATCATGGATGGAACCAAGATGTGGAAGTTGACTGCATTTCTGAAGACCTTGCTGTTCTGATGACCTTGCTGAATTCCCGATGACCTTGCTGAACTGCTTGTTACTAAAGACAATGATGTGAGGGAAGGAAACAGTGTTCCATCCCATACTCCCTAGGTACATCTGATGAAGATGAGGACAAAAGGATGCATCTGAAAAAACAATGTAAAACAGATGTACCTCAGTGGGCACTTTCTCACATTCTTAGTATAAGATCATGTCTCCTAAGATCTTTTGGCCCATCCCCCCCACCCAATCCTCCCAATTTCAATTGTTCAGTAGAAGGTTAGAGAGCCTTTTCCTTCTAAACACTAGATGCCATCATTACTAGAGTGAACAACGAAAATGAGAGTCACCTCATTTTTCACAATTTCAGCCTATTCCCCCCTGTATCTTGGAAACACCCCCTCCCTGGCCTGTTCAACATCCAGATTTGCAATCTACGCCCAAAAATACCCTAGAAAAACCATATCCCATAAAATCTCTTGGCCGGTGGTAACACACCTCATTCTCCCTCTGGACTAAGAGAACCCCTAGCAGAGAAAAAATTGACTAATTCATTGGCGTTTTTCTTGTTGCTTTCAGTGTTTCATGCTGCTGCGTTATGATCTCATCTGAACTTTAGCGCAAGTCTGGGCCATCAGTGACCAACAGATGTTTTTTCAACCCCATGACAAGACTGAAGAAAAATGATCAAAATGCTAGACAATAACACTTACCGATATTAAGTACTTTGTAGGAGTTCAAATCTACTCCAACTGCAAACTCTGAATTTATATATTTTTAATAAAAAGCATGCAGTTTTACAACTTTTGCGTAACTTTGATTGCATTTTTAGGCCTTCTGGCCACCAACTTGAATTTGGCTGCCATTTTGAATCATTTTGGATGGGTCCATATCTAGACCAGATTGCAGAGTATGGCAAGTACACACCACAGTATGGAAAGAAACGAGTGTACATGGCACATCAGAGTCCCTGGCTTCAATTGTTCTCATTGTTTCCTATTGTTTCCAGGTGCACAAGTGCAGTGCACAGAAATCAACTTTCCATACGGGTGCACACTCGTGATTTTTTCCTGAAATATCACTGCACACCTGATAAAGTGCGTGGCACACTAGGCCTTAGGTGTGGCTGGGACAGAAAAGCCTTTGAATTGGTAGATTTTTCACAACAATTATTACATTTTTTGTTAGAATTTCTTACAAATACAATTTCAAAATTTTATGTCCACAATTAACGTGCACGCTTAGATGATGAAAATGCACAACTTGCAACTCAATATTTAATGCTCTTACACACCCGAGATCTCATTGGAAACTGCCATACTCTGCAGGCCAGTATCCAGATTTGTTAAGCTTGAAAAATGCTATCTTTAAGCCAAGTTTAATGCTTTTATCAAAAAATCCACATTCCCTTCACCAATTTGCTGGACTATTCATGTGATGCAGTGCAGAGAGAACTTATTTCCTCCCCCGGGGGGTACTCTCAATGTGGCCTGACAGGGGGGTCCAGTGGGTTTGAGGGTTTTACTGAATGGCTACCAAATGATGCTAGTTGTCAACCAAAAACTACCAATTGGAGATATTCTTAGATTCCTAGCCACTTATCATGTTTCAACCTGGTACGCTCCTCCGGACACCAATTTAGTCTTTACAGCATTAATCATAAATGAATTTTGAAAGTTTTCTTGCTTTGTTCTATCGGTTTTGCAATAAAGCATTATGAAAAACCGTAGATAATTTCATTACTAAATGCTACCAAATGATCCAGTTTTCAAGTTCGTGAACTACCATTTGAGGGTTTTTGTAAAAACATACTGCCATTTGAGGGTATTTTTCAAAATTTTTGCTTTGACCCTCTTTAGCCCTGACTGGACCCCCTGTCAGGCCACAATGGGAGTACCCCCCGGGTTTCCTCCTTCATCACACTAGCAAGAAAACGTTGCATGAAGTCGCCACACACTGACACACAACAAAAAAATTAATAAAAATCGAAGCAAAAGAAGCAAGGTAGTCCAGCTCACCATCCAGGCCTCCAGCCCTCGCTGCCGAAGGATAACTTCGTATTATGTTGAGCCTTCTTTCCATGTGCCTTTACTGCGCTATCTTCTACTGCAGCGTTTGCTTTGGAGAAAGTGATGTTGGCCTTTTTAATGGCCTGCTTTTTGCTTGCCTTTTCGGCTTCGCCTTCGTATTTGTTGCCTTCTACACTCAAATGCGACATCTTCTAGCAATCCATGTCCATAACAAGTCACTAATAAGTTGAAATCTGAGATGCACTTCCACAATATAATTGATGCTGTTTTGTAAGTGTGAATTAAGTATTGGGAATTTGCCTCCCAATACAAGTTTGAAGTTGAAATTTGTGAGTTGCACCACTTCGCCTCTTCCAAAGCAAGATGTCTGCTGTGGTTGTGTGGGGTCTCTCCTGCGCAGCACTGCTCACTGCGAAGCACAGGCCATTTGCTTCATCTGGCCTTTTGGTCTGCGAGAAAAACATGAAAGCTTGCTATGTCCACTCACACTCGAGTAATCATATTTAATTATCCTAATCCGCTATTCAAATAATGTGTGAAACGCTTCTTTACAAAGGCTGCATAAAGCAAGTTCTAGAAATCTGGAACTCACCGTAGCAAGCTTTTGCGCATTGCTTTGTAGACCCAATTTTTGTTAAAGAAATGTCAAAATTCTGTAATTCCTGTAAAAGAACCAATCCTTTTCAAATTTTGATCCAGAGAATGCGAAAAGTTCGCAAGTTTTGTCTAAATCAGGGCGTTTTGATAGAGAAATTAGTCTAGCCAAGGGTATCATTTTCACAAATATTGCTTTAGCGAAGGGTTACATTTTGAAACTGTGGGCGGCACACCCCTACCCGAACTTTAGCAGAGAAGCCCCCCCCCCCTCCGTGCGTAGACCCTCTCTTCTTTTGAATAACGGGTCTACACGTAGGCTAATGCGAAACCAGCATACTGTTCGAATCCTGATCCAAACCGCCTCTTTCTAACCATGTAATATCAAATCTACCCTGGGTATCAAATCTACCCAGGGTAGCTGTTACAGTGACCGCGAGGTAGGGCCCACCCACATTTTTGCAACATACTGCATGGCTTTCTTATTGCTGGCAAATCTTTGAAAATTAGCACTTTCTTCTTCTCTAGGTACCATGCATATCATGAGCGTAGGTGGTCATGGCCTACCACTTTCTTCGGTGCCATGGTCCCCGCCTTTCATTTTTTGTCATAATATCTGCCATGGGTGGTAACATCACTTGGCTCTGCCTTCCTCTTGTTTTCTCGCCTTGAATTATCGCTGTTATTGCGATTTGTTCAAACTCTTCTCTCCGTATACCGGGTGTCCCAGAAAAAAGGTAACAGATTTGATCATGGCTAGCGCTAAGGATTTAGCTTGAATCGATCGGAAATAATCTTTAAACTATTCCTCGATAGACAACTTGAGGATAGACACCTTGTTTGCTGATATTGGAGCATTGATAGAAGAAATTTTTATCATGAAAGTCAAGATTTGCCTCCACCCCTAAACCAGAGCTTTTGGGTTTTGGCCTAAGTTGTTTACGCATTTGTTGTGGAATCTCCTGAATCAGAGCGAATTACAAGCAAGAAGCCTCGTGCTCTGGAAAAATTCTTGATGGAAATCCAAATCGAACTTGAAATAAAATTCACGAATTTTTTGCCCAAAGAGACATCTCCTTTCATTCAAGAAACCTTTGAATTACACCTGCCGAATAAAAGTTATTCATCAGCGAAATAATTCCCTTGGGTGTGAAAAAATCTTCCTTGTTGGAATAAGCTGCATTTTTGTTATCATTGGAATTATTACGAAACAAGCAATCGCGTATACTCAAAGGATGAAAATTAACAAGGATAAGATCCTTGAAAGTGCTCACTTGTGCTTAAATTGTTTCTATTCTGTAAATTAATCTTGACTGGAGAAAGATATTCCTTGGTGATTATATTCATTCATAAGTTTGTCAGTCTTTAATTTTTACATTTCCATTCAAATGTGTACCTAAGCACACTGGTCCTTGTTCAGAATTTCTACGCTATGTATGTCCTTGAGGAGATTCCCCAAAACAGTGCGTCTGTAGTTTAGGCCAAAACCTAAAAGCTCTGGTTTCGAGATGGAGGCAAATCTGTGCTTTCAAGATAAAAATGTCTTCTCTCAATGTTCTAATATCACCAAACAAGGTATCTATCTTCAAGTAAACTATCAAGGAATAGTTCAAAAATGATTTCCGATTGATTCGAGCTCAATTCTTGACACTAGCCTTGATCAAATCTGTTACCTTTTTTGGGACACTCGGTATATATTAGCAATGGCATCTGCATATCTAGAATTATCTATGTTCTTTCCACATACGGAGATACCTTAGATACCTGAAAGAGAAGCTGAAATTGGAACCGTTAAAGAAAAATTCAGAAGGATACATTTTAAAGTTCTTGATTTCCTGATAAGCTTCATAGATCTACGATTCAATCAGCCAAATTTCAAGGCATAGGCATACGAATAGCTCGAATTGCTACTCCTTTTCATTTCATATTTCACTTTAAATTCTTTAAAAACGGTGGCCCAATCAGCGAAGAGTGGCTGCTGTTTAAGGGGCCGCGGCAAATCCTACTTACAATACTACTGAATAAATAAAAATGAATGTTTACAATGTTAAATTAGAATAAAAGAAACATTAAAAGCTATTTACATCTACCGGGTGAGTAAAAAATAACGCCTGGCGCTTGAAGTCCTGCTGCTCCCTGAGTATATAAGCAGTGGTATTTTGCAATACCTTATTTCATAGCTAGCATCTTCAATTATCTTTCGAAATTTTTCTGGCTAAAATCGATAATTCCGTTCCGATTGTGTAGGCCATCTTCTAAAATGAATCTCTTTGAGAAACCTTAAAAACAAGCTAAAATTGTAAGCTAAAATCCCTCGTGCTAGCCTCACAGCGATGACTCTTAGCACACTTTAGCAAGTGCTTTCCTTTTGACGGGTTGAAGAGTCTTCCTCCTTGTGTGAATAACTTAATCAGGGGGATTCCATTCTCCCATGAGGACAAAATACATCAACACATCCAAGATTCATTATTGCTAGGAAGGGGAAGAAAGGGAAATCTTGCTTGATGTTTTCACTCATTTTTGCAGGTCTTCGAAAGGGGCTTTCTGCAAAAAAGCTCCTATTTCGACGGGAAGGAATGACCTATTAAAGCCGGATAACTTACTGAACCTAATTTGACATATCGGGGATAAAATGAGACAGTTTTTAATATCATTGCTTTGATATTCAGCGAGCTGAATTTTTTCAAACGCAGGGCGTTTTTATTGACTCACTCGGTACCGTTTCCTCGAGGCATTGGTGGCATTGGTATCCGTCTCCAATAACTTTGCAGATGAAACTGAATACTTGAAACTACTCACTATAATGGCAATAGTTTCTTCACGTCATTATGAAAAGGGTGTTTTCCAGCAATCCAATGAGCTTGATCCTAAAAAGGTTTTCCGGGGGACTGCGCCCCCGGACCCCAAGCCCCAACTTACTCTCGCTTAATTTTTGCTGCCTAGCCCATCCAATTTTTGGATCGCTCCTCTGTCCTTGGGCTAAGGAGGTAGTCAGGGCAGGCAAAACAATACACTTGTGGTGACTTGTGGAAACTTGTTGGAATTAGTTTCACCACCAGTGCTATCACGGCGAGACATTAAAACCCCTTCACTGTCCTGGTGTAATCTGCTCTCTTGCGGGGCACTTTCTAAATACTTTTGAACTTTTAATTCTAAAGTGGTTCAGCAAGCATCTTATGAAGATATTTCACGAATTAGGTGCAGGCTCACCTCTACTCCAGTGGCTCTTGTCGTACTGGGACGATCCCAACATGACAAAAGGCCCTGGGTTGAGGTTGGTACATGATGATATGCAAATAAGTTTGATTCTAACTGAAGAAGATATGCTAATTCGACAGTTAATTTCTCAAAGCTAGCCAACATAAACTCCACTGTGATTCGAATAGCAGTCATTATATTCAATTATTGTTTAACGATATCATGCATAACCCATTTCGCTTCCTACCTCTCAACAATAGCGAAAAGGAGGGAGGCACCTGTCGCTCTCTCGCTTCAGATCATTCATAATTCATGGTATTCTTGTGTCTAGAGCGAAGCTTAATTGAAAGCATGACGAAATGCGCTTGCCACATTCAAAACTCACGAGGACTGTTGTTGATGTACTGTAGCAGCTAGTTTCATCTGGGGTTGATTCGTCTCTTACCGGCAGTTGCTGCGAATGAAAGAGTAGATTCTGCTTTACTGAGTTCAGATTTAATGCAGTACATGTAAGTTTGCTTGAATACAATTATTAAATCAAATTTTGTCGTTTAGATGCAAGTGCATAATCACTTTTTTTTAGGCGTATCACACATTCTAGTCGCTGTGCAGACGAATGCACAAAGCACTTATTTCTATATTCATTCTTACATGTAGTTGTGTTATAAAAGGTTTCAGCTCTACCGATGTTCGTCACAACGTACATCGTTGGTCATTAATGTTCTGTTCGAATCTATAATTTATCTGATAGATGGCATTTGTTCGAGCTGTTCTGTTGTTGTTTCAATCCATATATGAACAGTGTCAAAGAATGTGTATACAAAACCAATAGATATTCTTAGAAGCAAGTATGTAAAGAAAGAGCCTGACAAAATAGGCTAAAGGGTTCGTTCATTTAAAATGGGAATGATGAGGGCATCTAGAAGTTTCCTTAGGCCCATTCGCTGCTAATGCATCAAGTGAGCTGTCCATTCTGTTCATAAAATGAAGTGCTTGTATAAAGCTGATTCACTAACGAATGAAACACGAGATGCAGTTATAGTGACAATCATAAGTGCTTGAGAGGATAATTTAGCAAATTTGTTGACTTAAAACTAGTGAAGTAAGAGCATGGCATTGCATACATAATACTTCTACTTGTTATCATTGTCATCTATTTATTTAACATTGGCTTTCTAATCTAGAGGGCGAAAACAAAGGCTAATTGAGGCCAACTAAAACTAAAAGAAACTATACTTTACGATGAAAAAACCTAGGAAAGTATGTAAATTGATCTAAAAATTCCTAATCTTTGATAAAAACTTTACACAATGTGCAGGAATTGCCATTCCACTGTTCTGCTTTCTTTTCAAATATTCTTGAATTGTGCTATAGTCTTTCAAAAAGCTTGAAAGTGAGGACCATGGCAGCCTCTATACAGAATATTCTCTGTGCCATATATTGTTGTCCTTATTTTTGGCAGCTGTAAATGATTTACGTTACATTGACCTTAATAGCCGTCTCCTCCTGCAAAATTATCTTTCATGAAAGTTGGATGGAGATGATTCTTTGTTGATATTCCAAAGCAGAGAAGTCCTTCACGACTATTTTGCTAATCTACATACTGCTCCGTTGTATCTCAACTGAAACTTATGCTTCGAAATGGCTGTGAAACTATGTGGTTAATTTAGATACCGGATGGACCAAACATGTTTGAGAATTCGTTATGCGGAAAAAACTTGAGGAATGACTTCGATCAAAGTTTGGTTGATACCCGAAAAGCTGAGGTATTTTTTTAAAGATTTCGTCTACTACCTATCCAAGCGTCGGAGATATCCGTAGAATTCAAATACAAAGAATGCGTAACTTTGAAACGGTTGTGAAGATGCCTACGATACGGCGAGATCTTTTCGCTTGAGTTGTGGAACTATTACGACTCATTGCTCAAATCAATAGTCTCTCGAGCATCGCTCTGCTGCAACTTTTACTGAATGGTGATAAAGATTTCCCTGATGATGTTAACAAAATTATACTCTGACTGACTATAGACTTCATTCACAAAACTGGTCGGTTTGGGTAAGATAATTTTAATTTTGCTTGTGCCACCAAGTAACTAAGTCCTTTTGTTCTTTATCTCTGTCATTTTGTACTACGTTTGCTCCACGTTTGATGCAAGACATATATTGTGTGAATTTGAATATCGGTGTGGGATATTTCATATCGATCGCATATTTTCATTGCATATGAATCTACACTGTCCTCTACCAGCTCTCCAATCATCATATAAATAGTATCATAGCACGGAAACTGCACTGCGGAAAGCACAATCAGACATTCTCCTTGATATGGATGCCCAGAAGATTACCCTATTAGTGATGTTAGATCTGATAAGTGCGGCTTCTGACACAATTAATCATGCCCTTGGAAATTCAAAACACATGAGGGCTCTCCGGAACAGCATTACAGCGGTGCAATCATACATAAGCAGCCGATATCAGTGATTGCAAATCAAAGGGAAGCTATCTGAAAGGACTGAACTTGAATGAGGGTAGTTTAGGGGTGTCAGGGAACAAGGAAACATGGGAATTGTATCCATGGAACAAGGGAACATGCCAAAAAATTAAAAAAGGACCAAGGGAACTTGGAATCTTTTGCAGGGATCAAGCAAAACTCATGCTTTATCATTCTTTCACGATGCATTGGTTAAATTACGCTACTAGCCAAATTATCCAGCCAACCTGCATTTACAAAATTCATTTTCCAGTAATCATGACTTAGCCATTTTGCCACCTTGCATTGTTTTAGTTCAGTTTCTCATTTAGATTCTGAACAGCAATGTTTCATTTGCAAAAATACGCACCATTACTTGCGACCCAACGATGACGTTTATAGAAAACTTGCAAATATCAACACTCAAGTTAGCAGCCATGTCCATCCAATTGCTGCAGTGTACTTTTCTCAAAAACCGCCTCCAAATTGTGGCAGAGTTAGCTTGGTGGGAAAAGTTTCAAAGGAGATTTAATCAACCTCGATGTAAGCTTTGTGCTTGAAACCGTAGGACGAGTCAACGATCAAAAACATTTGCCTGAAATCTAATAGAATGGTGAGAAAGATCTCGATGAGCAGATGCCACAAAGTGCACTTCTGTTCCACAATTATAATGGACCCACTGTAGTGTGGTATAGTCGTAAAGTAATAGAAGGTATAGTAGTTTTGCAACCTTGCATTGTAACAATTTAGATGGACATATGAAAAAGATGCCTAAGCCCTTTGCAAAATCAAACGCAAATTCTATACTAGCAAACATTTGGTAGAAAAAATCATTGAAAAATCAATTGCAAAAATGATCTGATACATCACAGTTTCAGCTTTGAGAGAAATGAAAATGCCTTTCCATGTTGCCCCTTGTAAGCAAATTATTCATGCTTTCCCACAGATTTCGCAGTAAATGAACTGTGGATTTCGTTTTGATCAACTGATTCTTAGGATTTCGTTTGATCAACCGGTAATCACATGCAATGGAGTTCACAATCTTTTCTACATTCATCGATAGACATTTACGAGAGCAAAAAATATTGCAGTCACGTTACCAAGGTGAGCATTAAGGGGGATGGATAAGAAACTGTTGAAGAAACTTTGGATTTAGCTGTTTTCTGATGAACTAATCTATTGTGACTTTTTTAAATTAAATTCAATACAGATGTCCCATCTTGGAGAGTAGCCCTTGCACTTTCTTCTGATACAGATTAAAGCTAAAACTCTTTGGGATTGCTGTGATAAAAATGGATTTCAAATCAGTAGTTCCGTAGATGTTTCACACAAAGATCAGTCTGTCTGTAGATAAGGATCTTTCCTTTTCAACTTAGCTAATTACAAAGAGGAACTTCTCCTTTCAAGGTGCAAGGTTTAAAGGGCAAACCATTGATTTGTTTGTGTATTTCTTATCCAGCCCCTTTAATAAGCCGTTTGCACTTGTTCTTTGGCATCTTTAATGTCTTAATCCTCGCTAAGCACAAGGTTTCTGCTAAAGACAGCATAGGGCTTCAATCTTTGCCAAACTTTAAAATTGAATCAAGGTGTCAAAAGCCATTGCCTACTTCTTTCAACTACAGAACCAAAGGAACTATAGTTCATTTGCCATGACTCTACCGTAGAAAAAGCATTTTTGGTGTCATCATTATTCTTGGAATTACCTTGTTTTAAGCTTTGTGAAAAGATGTACCAGAGAATGTATCAGAAGCTTTGATATATGATTAAGGAAAAGATGGCGTCAAGGATTCGTTTTCTTAGAAATGATCACGTTCTTACGTTGAATAAACTACGATTCTGTAAAGATTCGGCAACAGAACGCAAAGAATTGTTGGAAATGATCCCAATACCATCTGGTACTACTTTATGAATGTTACTTATTCAGAGCATCTTAGTATCTTTGACACATACTTTGCGGAATATGTAAAGTTGGCAAAATTTTGTGTGTGGTGCCGTCCTTTTCAGCTTGGGTGTTTTTTTAACAAAAAGAAACATGATGGAGTCCTTCTTCATCTTCTGCTTGCTAACTTGTCGATTTTCAAAAACTGGGCATTTGCTTTATTGGTCTCTATTTGCTTTCCCTCACTCAGTGTTCGATCTATGGTGCTTTTAATATTCGTGCAAGACTGCTGCATGTCTATTGATCCTGATCCAGCAAAACAAGCAGTGAAAGTAACCTTGTTAAGGAAGAGGATTCGCGTAGACCATCCACGAATTCTATTTAACAATAGCCCTGTCTTAAAGCTGATAAAAAAAGACCTTGGAATTGTTCTAGATTTCGAGATTGTCTGTGCTAATCATATCCAGCCGGTTTGCACTAATAATCCAGGGAAGGAACAAGAATGTTACAGCTCCTTACCGGGTGAGTCCAAAAAAGAAGTTTACGCGTTTGGGGGACTATGGATTAAAAAATATAAGACCAACGTTCGAAACTAAAATGTTAATCTATCAGTCAAGGACTAACTTAGATGTGGAAATTGTGTTTGGCAATATCACTCATCTTATATAGATCCATTAATTAGGAAATAGGTGGAAAAGAGTTTGATTAGAAATCAACATTCCTAATTCCATTCTGGTCCATGATTTACTATTGAAATTAAAATCCCTTTCTGAAAGTGACAATGGTATTGAGTCTGAATGACGGTGTCAAATAAATCATGCACCTTATTGGAATGTGGAATTCTTTATTCCCATACAAACCCCTTACAGGCATTTTTCTAATTTTCAGGCCTTAAAGATGTGTGATTTTGCCGAACACAATTTCCTTATCTAAGTTAGCCTTTGACTGATAGCTTAACATTTCATTTTCGAATATCTGTCACATACTTTTTATTTATTAGCCCACCAAACGCGAAAACTCATATATGACTCATCCAACATATGTCCGACCCCGTTTGGATTATGATGACGTCATACAGTACTTGATATCCAACAAAATGTATGTGAATTTAGTCAGATCATCACGCTTTTAAGCCAAATGGAAAAACTAGAATCGATTCAATATTCTGCAGCACTGTCAGTCACAGGTGTTTGGAAAAGCACATCTCGTGCGAAGTTCAGTTGTACGATAAGCTTCGTTGGAAATCACTCAGTCTCCATTGCTGGTATAGGCGTGTCGCTCTTTTTTATGAAATTGTAAATAATCTCACTCCTGACTATACAAGGATACCAATTCCACCATGGGGACAGTCCTCGTATTCTTTTCGTTACCCTGCTACAATTAGCAAAATCATTGCGCGAAGGGCACATTTTAGTTTAGGCGTTTACCCCAGTTGTTTGCTTGAATGGAATGAGCTTAACTACGCAGTAATTTTGCACTAATAGAATCATCTGCAACCGTCATTTTCGAAAAATGCTGCTAATATTGGCCCTTCTCCTAAGCCAGTCTACAGCATTCACGAAAGCCCTAAGGGTTTTGCAATATTCAAAACTGTTACTCGTTGGTCTCAGTGTGCTAAGTCTAAACATATTCAGACACAATTTAGAGACACATCGAGTTCACTGTGACCCTCAAAAGACGGTATTGAGGATGTGGAACACTTTTTGCTGCACTGCCATTCTTACATTGCATCAAGGGTAGACATGTCACACTGAGAACGACAGTCTTACTTTTGTCCGAAAAGCGGTAGTTCACGAAAAAAATTTTCACCATCTTTGCCCCAAAAACTGGTCGTTGTTGATGATAAATTTACGTTGTTATTTTTCTTCGATTTAATCACTGGCGATGTTTGTCCCGAAAACCGGTAGTTTCAGTCAAATACCATTTCTCGAAAGCAAGTGGTACTCGTAGCCAAAAAGGCACAAGTGTCCCAAATCCAGTCTTCTTTGCTCACTAAAATCCTATGAACTTCGTAATGAATCCAGAAGAGATTATCCTGCAGGCATCACTACCTTCGTAATAATATCTATAGAGCAGCAGTACCACACAACTGGTTGTCTTCCTGCGGCAATTCCCGAGGTTCTAAAAAATTCGCTGATATTTCTTCTGGCTTGTCCCAAAAATGGTCTTTTTCCTTAAATTTGACGGACAAAAGTAGAACCGCTTTGGTGAAAAATTGGAATTCTGCTCTTTTTTTGAAAATTGGATGAACAAAGGTAGAACAGCTTGTGTAGAAATTTGAAATACCGGTCTTTTGAGCTTAAAATTGATGGACAAAGGTAGGACCAGCTTACCGGTAAGCTTTAGGATTTTGATTAGACATGAGGTGATAAAACTTAATTTTTGTGAGAAATTGACGGAGAAAGAAGACTGATTTTGAGATTTGACCCAAAAACTGGTTGTTTTGGGCAGGAAAGTCGTGCTGTGTCGTAAAGGAACCGGTTATTTTTTCCAATTCCTTCGGACAATCATGGGGTCAAATATTTAACAGTACTTGCCCGCCCCTGATGCATACAGGAGAGTTGTTCTCGATGGTGTAAATTCAATGTTACAACCGTAAGGTTTGCCAAATCTTTCAAATGTACTACTACTTGAAATGGTGCTGAGGGTGATGAAACGTTGTCCGTTGATTCTAATTCAGAAATCCTCAAAACAACCTTGAGATACATATATGTAATATAACGTCGATATTTATTGTAGAGTGGTTATGTGCTTTGCTTGGTTTTCATTGTTTTTTTTGTTTCATGTCTACTGGTATTTCTAACGTTATGTTCAATGGCCGCAAGGTAGACACAGCTCCGTGCTCCTTGCGATAAAGTTTTGGCAGTAACGCAAGGTAATGTTTTAAGTAGTGCAACTGGTAATATGTCAAATAATTGTTTATTGGATTGTGAAAAAAATCATACATTCAATTCAATGAAATGAAGTGAATTGAAAACTGAGGATTTAGGTAGTTCTAATAGAACCTCATAAGATTTCTTTAACTGGATAAAGTTTGCTATTTGAATGTTGCTGTTGATCCAGATCATGTGATATCCAGGCTTTGTCGATTATAAGATTGTGGCAAAGATTCTTCCGGTTACAAGGTCATGAGTCCTCTCAAGTAGCTCATACTTCGAGTCATTCCTTGGCTTTATTACCAGTTTCTGTGTAATGCTCGGTAAGATGCCCGATAGAATGCCCAGTATCGATGACAGTACTCTCCAGAGCAGTCATTGGAATGCTTGATGTCCCTTATTTTAGTTCATGATTAAACGACAAAGAGGCGTAAATCTTTATTTTTGTGTTGACTTCGCAGTGCTGTGGATTCCGGGTTCCTGTAAAGCCTGGTTTCCATATGATCGCAATGAGTCGCAAGGAATCGCAGCGAGTTGCAATAAAAGTGACCAACTTTGCTTGCGACTCTCTGCGATCATATGGAAACCGGCTAAAACTTTGTTTGCGACTCCTTGCGATTCCTTGCGATCGCTGTCGCAGGCAGTTGCAGAGATAGAAAATTTTCTATCTCTGCGACTCACTGCGACTCGTTGCGATCCATTGCGATTAATGGAAACCATTGTTCACAACTTTTGCAACTCCTTGCGATAACAACTCTATTGTTTTGGGGGATAATCTCATTTCCGTGATCACAGTTTTGGTTTGAAATTTGATGAAAGTGAAGTTAGTTGGGATTCTTTGCGATCCTTTGCGATCAAGTCACAATAATTGCAACTCCTCTCCTTGCGACTCCTTGCGACTCTCTGCGACTCATTGCGACTCTCTGCGACTCCTTGCGATTATATGGAAACCAGGCTTAAACCGTGGAACGACATAATGACTAATAACGATATAACTACAGTATCGAGTTGTCTGTCCAAACGGGTGTATCAACCGGACCTCCATGAGTACGGAATGGACTGATCAGTGGATCTAGGGGATAGCGGAGCTCGCGAATTTTCTGTTTCTTTGGACAGTAAAGTAAGAAACAAGCAAGCTCATCAATTTTTTTCCTCTGTATCCCTTGTTTCGTGTAAATGTGTAAGTAGAAGATGGAAAGAATGGTTCCCTGTTTCCAAGTCCTTTTTCCTAAAGCTTTTTTAATTTGTAGTTTTCTTCTCCTGGGCCAGTTTAAACAGTTTTGATCTGACCCTTTGGATATTTGATATTTTGATATTTGATTTTATTAAGGAGGGTTGCCCTTCAACAGAGTTGATTTACAAGGGGCCCTCCACTTAAAAAATTACTTACAATATACAATATACAATATACAATTACCGAATAAAAAGCCAAAATTACAATATAAAAACTATAATATAAAAACCTAATACAAAATTTACAAAATCTAGTATAAAAGAAAAAGAGAAAGTCCTAAATAGATTTTTTAAAACTATTCAGGGAAGTTGCCTGCTTGGTATCGGCAGGAAGGTCATTCCAAGCCTTTGTTCCTCGATAGGAAAAGCATTTTTGTCCATTACTTGACTTTTTCATGGGTAGTCTTAAATCTGTCTCTGAATTGTGCAAGTCATAGGAAGAGCACTTTGAGTTTCGGGTGAAAAGGTCACACAAGTATTGGGGAGCCAGTTCATGCAGGGACTTGAAGACCATTGTTTTAGATTCACTAGCGACGAGTTGTTCAATGGTCTTCCAGCCCAGCTTGTCGATGAGTGGTCTGCTTGGGGTGTCAAAGCTGCTATTTGTTATAATTCTAGCAGCTCGGTTTTGAAGTTTTTGCAACTGATTAAGCTCAGTCGAACCGGCGCAACCCCAAACAGAGCAACAATATCTAAAGTGTGGCTCCACAATACCTGTGTAAAGAGTCTTCAAAGTTTCCTGTCCTAAGAACGTTTTGGCATGTTTTAAAAAGCCAATAGCTCTTGAAACTTTGGTAGAGACAGTTCTAATGTGTTCCTTCCAGTTAAGAGAGTTGTCGATCTGCACACCAAGGTATTTTGTTTTTTGGATTATTTCGAGGTCATTGTTGCGAATTTTCAAATCCAAATCATCATTTCGACTGTTGAGAATATTGTGCTTTTGCTTGGTGGCAACAAACATGGAATTTGTTCTAGCAACATTTAAGGAGAGTTTGTTGCCTTGAAGCCAAATGTCCAGTTGTTTGAGATCATTGTTAATGGCCTCGTTCAGCTGATCTATATCCGAAGACTGGTAGCACAGACTTGTGTCATCTGCATACATGGAAACGGTTGAATTTTGGACAGCTTGCGGTAGATCATTGATATAAACAAGGAAAAGGAGGGGACCCAGACATGAGCCTTGGGGAACACCAATTACATAATATAATTGGATCGTGTAATATAATGATATTGGATCGTGTACTCTATAGACTTGCCCTAAGTCTGTTTCGTCAATCAAAAAAATTGGGAAAAAGAAAAATCGGGAAGAGGACCTTTCAGACAGGCTTATTACAGATGACATACGTTTTCAGATCGACCAATGAGAGATGACAAAACAATAGTTATCATGCAGATTGCGCTCACCTTCAGTTAACCACACAAAACGTATTTTGACTTCAACTTCAGAAAAGTGAATCATAACAAAATGTTTATTCATAGAGTGTGAATTTACATAATAGTTGCTTTAAAGTCTCAATAGGCACCTTAGAAGCTTTTTAAAAATTTCGTTCTTTAATTATTAGATAAAGATATTAGATATTGACGTATTAGTTAAGAAAGTTTGGCAGCAAAGTATCCCTGTGATTAAAGAAATTATCCATAAGCCCCGGACCTCAGCCTCTTTTACCGCCATGAAGCAGGACGCCGTACTAATCTCTCTGGTTTTGTCTGGAGCATAAACATGCAATGTTGTTGCTCATAACTCCATTTTCAGATTGCTAATTTCTTCTTACGATATGCCAAACTGTTATTTGAAATGTCTAGAATGTAACTAAAGTGAATAGAAATTTTCAGGTTCAAAACCTTTTATCTGTGTTCCTTAAAACGTCGGAACATTTTTTCGGGACGCCTGGTATTAGTAGGCCACATACTCTATTGGTTATGGTAAAATTATTATCAAGCCATCAAACTGTTATGTTATTTTGCCAAGATTTCTCTCTCTCTCTTATGGTAAAACTATTATTAGGAAGCCAAGGAATGTTGCCTTTACCCGTACCAGCAAAAGTCGTTGTTGTTGTGTCCGGAAAAAATTGAAAGGAGATAGGGAACCATTCTTTCCATCTTCTACTTACACATTTACACGAAACAAGGGATACAGAGGAAGAAAATTGATGAGCTTGCTTGATTCTTACTTTGCTTTCCAAAGAACAGAAATTTTGCGAGCTCCGCTATCCCCTAGATCCACTGATCAGTCCATTCCGTACTTATGGTGGTCCGGTTGATACATCCATTTGGACAGACAACTCGATACTGTAATTTGATAGCTCGTTATTAGTCGTTTTGTCGTTATTAGTCGTTATGTCGTTCCACGGTTTACAGGAACCCGTGGATTGCAGTGAGTCTAGAGCCTCAGTATCAAAACGCGACATAAGAAAAATAGCATAGAGAAAGATTCGCTAACACTGGAAAGCAGCGATCTTTACTTGACTTTCCTCCGAAAAGGTAAGAACAAATTTAAAACTGAGGCCAGCACAGGGCCTTGAAGGAACAGGGAATGTTACCTTAAATGAACTCTCATATCGATGATCAAAGAATCTATGTCTTTGTCAAGTGTTTTTGTCAAGTGTTTATCTTCCGAAGGAGCCGAACTGGATACCGCAGATATCCTCTTTGGTTAAGAACACATACTTGTTTTATTACCTATGATCTATTTATGAGAACAATAAATAATGATGACCAGATTGTTGGCAAATAATATGCATCAGGAATCCCCCTAAACAACAACCCAATGACATTTGCTTGATGATGATTGGTTCTGACACAATGGGGAGTACTGTTCGTTTGGTAATTATGTCTAGCCACCTCAAGGGATGAGATCATAGTCATCTTCATATCGGACGCTCTATTGTTGTGTTATCTTGCTGAAAGTAAGAAAATTCTATGAAAGTTCTCATGAGACATCTATCAAGTCATCTGTAAGTATATTTCTTGCATCAGTTAGTGTGTATTTGTATCTGTTGTATTTGCTCATCGACTACTGTATGTTTCAATATAACCAAACCAGATCACATTTATGTAATTCATCTTTCTATGGTGTCAGGTGTAATTCATCATAAAGGTATTCTAAACTGAACCATTTCTTTGTCAGTTACGCCGGTTCTCGCTCTTTTGCGTAGTGGTTCAATCATAGGGAGATCAGGTACTTGCAAAATGCATAGCATACTTATGCATGTTGATAAAGTGTCTATGGCGATCATGTGTCTACGTCTATTTTGCTTTCGATCTATACGATCTAACCTTGCCTTCTCACTTTCTCTCTCCGCTCATCCCATGAATTATGTCCTGACATCTAACCAGCTAATCCAAGTCTAAATTCCCACGATCAAGTCTTTATTGCTCGGTTCGTGCGAAATAATGGTCCCGTGAAGATTCAGAATGTCTACTCTGTTTATGTGATTAACAATCAGCCCTTGACTTTCTCAGTAGAAAGTTTAGCAGTGCTTTTCAAACAGTTTGAGAAAATTCCTCTTTTGAACAACTTTTAGTTTTTTCCACGTAGTCATACAACAGAACACTGTTCAATACTCCGAAGCTTCAAAACTCGCTAACGATCTTTTATCCACTTTGGCATCCATAGTAATCTATATTTGAATCGCTTCAGCCAAAAGAAATTGGAGCAAAGTTATGTATGTCGATCCTTTTATAGCTCATTGTGCTCATTCTAAGTGAAGTGAAACCGGCAATAAACAAACTTTTTTGCTTTACATTGAAACGATCTTATGTTTTCTAGGATTGAACTTTTTTCTGCTGTGCCTCCTGTGTCAAGAAGAGACGATGCCACGGTAAGACCTTTAAGATACTTCTTGAATCATAAATCCGTACAAGGTCAGGTTTAGTCGCTTTGCAGTCGTGAGATAGGATGTTTCTTGGGAATCTGAAAGTCTTTTTAAAAGGTTATTGGCGAGATGCAAGTCAAGCTTCAAAGAACTTTGTGAAATTGCATAGGGTAACACTTAGGAGAAAGTGCTTGGAAATGCCGGGACGAAGTATTTCAAATTAAAGTACATGATGCTCTCCTAATTTCACCATTCTATGAATTTATTACCTTACATTTTGTGCACTTGCACGTCATATTTAGCACGAGTTGTTGCTGCTGCTGTGAGTGAGTTCACATGCAATTTTCTCATGAAAACAGGTGTTGAAGGGCGGTGTTATCTACAAGTTTACATTTTGATTTCATTATTGTCACATGGGTTGTTATTCTCTTGTCCAATTTGAGTTTGAATTTCATAATATGGACTACGCGCAATGAATCATTCTACCCGCAATCTACCAATCAATAACTGTTTAAAGGAATGTAGAAATAAAATCAATGCAGCAAAGGTTGGCTTGGAAGGGTGCTCCCTCCCCAGGGGGCACTGAGCGCATGCACATACAGGGAGGTAAGTCTGATATTTTTGGGTGAGAAAATTGTCAAAAGTGATGTTTCTAAGTATAAAATGAGCTGATATTTTTGGGTTGTAGTGAAGCTGAAGTGGTATTTTTGGGTTGCCTGAAAATTTCTTGGGCTGACCCCCATATCCATATGTGCTGAGTGCTCCCTGGGGCTCCCTCAAACCGGAAGGAATGCACCATCCTACCTTCAATCTACCTACCAATTTACCTGCATACCCAGATAGGAACCATATTGTTTGTTATGAATGATATGCATTATTTGTGCGCACAATCAAAACAAAAAGCAATTCAGAAATATCCGGGCTACCCATCAAGTTAAGGTCGGTTAAGGTGGGTTAAGTTTGATGAATCCATCAATGGAGCTGCCAACTCAACAAGGGCCGACTTCCAGAATTTGAGCAGTTTGACCTGGCAAACACTATGCTTTTGCAAATCTCAAGTTCCAAATATGACAAATCGTTGAGTACCCATACCAGAGCCTAGCAAAAAATTGAAAAAATAAAACGGAAAGCAGAAAAAGAGAGAAGAAAAAGATCCAATCATTTGTTGTGTTACACAACGACGCTCCTGTAGTGTAGCAAAGTGATAATTATGAAATTGAATTGAATTTAAATTGAAATTGATTTCGTTGCTTTTCGCGCTCATTTTATGCGCACTTCACTACAACGGAAATTGTGGTCATTTCCCGAGCGGGGAGACCACATCTTTCCAACCATTGTTGTTTCACTTGGACACACAAAGCTTGCTCATCGTAGCGTCAATAATCGCATTGGATTTGTTCTCTGCATGTTTGCCTGTGAATAGGTTTCAATGGTTCAACCCAGTTTTGCGTGTTATGATCTTGCCAGACCTTTCGTAAATTTCGAATACCGGTTGGTTCTCCTCGTCTGAACTGGCTTAAGTTGTTGCAGAAAATTGTCTGATCCTCTATCGGAGACCAGGAAACCATTCACGAAAGATATGAAGAATGGCAAAGACAGGTAAAGTAGCTGGTAGGCCAGTCGTTCTCAACTTTTGTTACAAGTATTTTTTCACAAGAAACTAAGCATTTGGGCCAGTTCTGAAAGTGTCTCAAAAGTATCAGAATTTGAGTACTCAGAGTTTCTTACGAGTTTCTTAAAGGTTCCATAGCAGTCTTCATGCTCAGTACCTGTTCCCTCCAGAACGTTTCAAAGCAAATTTTTAAAGCCTTTCCAAAGTTTATATTCAATCAAAGTACCTTGATACAAGAAACAATTGGAAATAAAGTCAAAATATGTTAACGATTCCTTTATAAAAGTAATAGTTTCTTAAGTTAGTATTGGAGTTTCTTAATTTTGTGGCAATCTGAGAGTTGATTTTCTTTTGAGCAGTTTCTTATAAAAAGATACGTATATTCGCTTGACCTGTTTGTGAAGCACGTGGTCATTTTGTATGACGATTACTGACGCACAGCACTATTTGTCTGCTTCTGCTTTGTTTAGGCTTCTAAGAACCGATGACATACGTCGCTATTTGCAAGATAAGAAAGGTGAAATCAAGGAGAGAACAAGGAGGTGGAGTATGTGTTCTGATTCAAGTGACTGCAGTGTCCAAAGCAATTCATCAATACGATCTCTTCCACAATATAGCAGTTACAGGTACCCATTCGTGCTGTTTTGTTTTTCAAACATCGTATTTTTTAAGGAAATTGAAAACGAAACACATTGAGCCCCCACGAAAATTAGCCAGGAAATATATTTTCGAACCATATTCCTGTTTCCTGATCTCGCAATCTTTGCGGGGGGACCTGCGGGGGACCAACAAGTCTGTACCAAATATCTCAGGTTCCATAGTTGTGTCTCTCCTGACCTCATCAGGCCTAAAACAGGAAATTATTTAAGGGAGGGGGTACTATAAATATATTTTGGGTACTGGAGACGGTCCATCTGGAAGTGTATAACTTTTCATGATTTTGCAGTCAGGGACGGTAGCGATTTTCCCAAAATTAGAAAGAAGCAATGCATGAATAGCTATCAAAACATTGTTAGAAAACTACAAAAGAAACCCCACTTTCGAGATTAATCGTATCGAAAAGCAGAAATAACCTACACAAGAGTCTAGGCAGAAAAATGTTGGGAATAGTTTTGGCAGTTTTGGCTACACTGGATACCAGAGCCTCCTTTTATTATTATGTTTTCATGGCTTCGAGAAGTAATGAAAATTGACGGAAATCTACTGTATCTAGCGTGACATCTAATGTGGGACAGACTTGTTTCTATCAATGCTGAAACCTAGCTAAACAACAACAAAATACAGGGCAATAAATAGACATGACGTTATCTGGTTCTAACATTTCGAAATTTCTCTAATGACGATCGAAGGAACAAATAACATTGCTTCACTCCATTTTGACGGGTGCAAGCCTCACAAACCAAAAGTACCACTGGTCACAGAACAACCACTCCACCCCATACCCCAAATTGGCGGCCAGGTCGGAAATTTGGGCTGCTCTCGGGCGACTCGAGTGACTTGGGCGAATATCTATTACTTCAAAAATGATTTTTGCTGCCATCATTTGGATATTCCTTGGTGAGAGAAGTCACAAGTATCCTTTACCTTTCAACATAAGGCCTTTTCTAGAATTTACCCGAGTCACCCGAGTTTTCGTTCTCCTATAAGAAAAAACGAAAACTCGGGCACCTTGGGGCAAAATGCAAAAGTCCGATTAAAACAAAGTAAAAAGCTTTACAGCATTAACTTTGCTCAAGAGAAATCAATAAATGCTCTTATTTCCCTATTTCCACAGAGAATCCTAGCTTTTAACGGCGGGCCAAAGTTTCACGGCAGTCGCGGAAGGATTGGCCTTAGGTTTATGCCACTTGAAAGATTGCTTGATTAACGACAGATGATGCAAAAGGAACATTTGCAAATGCATAGGTACAGCCTAGATATTGAAATTTACTCAAAGAAGAATGAAGAACCCCGGGCGGGGGTTTTCCTTACGATTTTAACCTTAAAGTTACATTGTATTGTATCTACTTTTATACTCATTATAATAACTTGTACATATTCTCAAGTGGCAAATTGATACATACATTTATAAAAATGATACCCTGTACCGGAGTGGGAAACTCGGAATCCTGAAAATGATACCCTAGCAAGATCCAACTCACAGCCTGCCCACATTGATCCAGAATGCGGAAAATAACGGAAGAAAATGCAAAATATCGGCAAAAACAAATTTTATCAAAACAGCGAAGTCCTGAGTCGCTTCCAAAGTTTGATGAAACTGACATTGTTTACTTTTCATGTAATTTTTGGTAGATTTCTACAAATTGCTAATTACAGCAACAAATTCATTTGCTAATATCTCTGCCAAGGGCTATCCGATTGTAGCTCTGTTTATCTTAATTGATGGAACTACATGTCAGCTTACAAAAACGTCATTGCCGCTTCTGGTACACATTTGTTAGTTTTCTTGGTATTTTTCCTGAATACGCTTATTTTGTTGTTCTTGACATCAAAAATGCATAATTTGAATTAAAGGTACAACATAAAGAAATTAAGGTAAAACATGTCTGTCAAGCCCAGATTTTATCAAAGCAGCACATTCCAGCAGGTATTCTCCAAAGCAATCATTCAGGATCGTGAAGGGAACAAAATTGTGGTGTTTTGAATGTGTCCACTACCATTTTTTTGTTATTTTGAACCCCCCCCCATTATTTTTGATGTTCACTTTGAGACAAACGCAAATCCTGCAGCCCAGACTTGAGATATAAATTCGGAATGGTTTTACCTTCTTATCAAGTGTTCCGACATAACTCTGTCTGACAGTAAATTTGAATCCACTGCCTCCTCCGCAGAGGCCTTTTGTAGTATTTTAGTTGAACTATCGTAAGCATGGAGACCCCTTTCTGTATACGATATGAAAAACATTGTAACAATGATATATTTATTGTTTTTCGACTCATACCTGGATAGAAATAATCCATACAAAGTTGTACATGTCATCAGCGATGGCTCCTCAAAACTGGTAGAGATAGAACTGCGAAGTATTTATTCATTAAGATATGACAACAATTCCTACATTGTGCTATGTGTTTCTAATTGCTATACAACACTACGGGGACGATGCCATGGGGAGCGAACAAGGGCGTTGCTAGCCCAAACAAACTGGAGTGAAAACATGAGGGTAGCCCCTAGGAAAAGTCATCCTGACCACGCCCTTCAAACTTGCAGAAAATGTGGTAAAGTATTTTTTTGACAAAGCAATCATCTCTAGCAGCATTATTGGCAACATTTAGCATCATAGCAAAATGACAATTGAAACAGGAAAGTGCATCATATATCTATTTATGAGGCAGAAAAGGGCCTGATTTGAAATTGAAAGATGTTCTTGAAATTGTCAGTCATGGAATTCAGGATTCAAGAGGGAAACCAGTTATCACAATAGCTCAAAGTCATTGAAAATATACCCCCCCACCCTAAGTTTTTTAAACAGATTTCGAAAACCCAGAAAAAAGGCCTTTGAGAAAACTTGGTCGGACATGTCCACCCCAGTCCATCTAGTGGCGACGCCACTGGGAGCGAAAGACAATGACTACCCCATGACCAATATGAAAAGACGCGCAACGTTAACCTAAATACAACGAACACTTGGGACATTTTAACATCAAATAGATATTATCCTATTCTAGATTTCGTCACACACCAGAGGTAAGGTCAGGGTTACGATAAGTTTACCAGTTACGAGCACAACTCATAACGTTGTAAAGAGTTGCTAGTTACAGTAGTTCAAGTGCCTGGCATCTGATGTGAAGCAGAATTCACAAAGGAAGAGAATATTTACGTTAATGGACGTAGTGGTTTCTTCATGCATAGCTGAAATTTGGAAGATGGTTGAGTCAATTCGCCATTGGACAGGACGAAAGCTGATGTCGCTGAACACTGCTGTCAAAGACCGAAATCTATGGAGACAGTTGTCAACATGTTGATGCGCAATGCGCCGAAGGCGGAGAAGGCGAATTATGATGAAAGTCAATTCAAGTATATTTTTGTTCAGGTCATAAGAAAGGTCTTGATCACCATATGATAAAGTCTGTGCCAAAGCTTCATGTGACTTGAATAAATGGTGGTAATAATTCAATCATTCCATCGAGGAGATCTGGACTGCAAAGTGTCATCACAGACACCATTACAACTCATTTCATATTACTGTAGTAAAGCCTCCGCTCAAGCGTGCCGAACATATTTCACCGAACATTGAAATTGGAAAGAAAGCCAAAAATTTAAAATGTTCGATCGAGGGTGGTCCGGGTGGTCAAATGCACCGAACATTTCCTCGAACATTTCGAAATGCCCAATTGAGCCATCACAAGGGTACAGTAAACAAAATGAAGCAACAACGAAAGCACGCCAATTTTCGTAAAATTTTGTCGTGAGAAGAATGGTGGATTTCGAGACTGCAACAAAAAACTGCGAGTGGTACGTTTTTCTTCTACATACTCTATGTGTTCAATACAACTGCAACAAGACAACACGATCCATGGCCCAACAAAAATCTGCATAACTGGTCGAGTATTCAAGAGAAATTTGACTCAGTTAACTCGCAGGTATGATTAAATATTAGTACAGTACATTTGTAAGTATTATCGTGCAAGTATTACTGGCTTACTGCACCATATTCTACGCCACCTGTGCTTTTAGCAGAATTAGGGAATAAGTTCTTGGCGCGCAAAAGCTCGATAGTACGCATGCGTGGATGTAGAAATGAATGAGATTGTTTGACGAAATGTTTGGCAAGGTTTCGCATACAACGCATACAACATTTCACCGAAGATTGAGAACAGTGGAAAAGTTCGGTGAAGTTTTTGAACTCCGTCAAACAACGTCGAACATTTTCGAGCAAGATTTTCACCACCGAACAAGGTGGTCAAACGAACCGAACTTTCTCAGAACATCAATGTTGAACATTATTCGGTGAAATGTTCGGCAAGGGGTCGGCACGTTTGATCGGGGATGATCAGCTTGCACACAAAATATCAAAGATAACATTTTCCACATAATATTGTCTTTTCTTGAAGCTCCTACAAAATGTTCATGCTTTCAAGACAGTTAACTGAAATAAGCCAAGGAAAGGCCTATACGGAGGACAAAGTGACTTTAACCCTATTTCAACCGCAGGGGGGGCGTTTTTCGTTTCTCTGAAGTCACAAAAGTTTGATACCCAGGGTATCACAAAGTCTACTTTTGCTTTAACTTAATCCTTGAAGACAAATGATGGATCATTTGTCCAATCGTTTTGATAATCTCTCAAGATAATCCAATACAATGGAATACCATAGACTATACTTAGATTTCCCAGGCCCCTGATTTAAGTTATCTTATATCTCAGTCATTTATCTTTGAGATATCTCTTTTTTTAGGCCCTATATCATGATGATTATTCTGATTAAATTTCATTTTTTCGATATTTTGTATTTTCTTCCTTTAGCTGGATCCGCTGGATCACAGTGCTGCCATCGTGGCGTTTTCTTAATATAACAAATCTAAAGACCTTCTTTTTGGATACCCGCTATTTGAAGGAGTGACTCACCCCGGCTTATCACACACCGCACAAGGGATCATCTGGCACAGTTACCAGGACCCTGAGTAAAATCAATGGCAGACTAATTTCCTCTATAGAAAACAAAACTTTCTTGACTTCTCTCTCAGAAGGTTACTTGCAAATGCATTGATTCAGCCCCACTTTGACTATGCATGCAGTGCTTGGTTTCCAATGCTAAACAAAAGGCTACCAAAAAGATTCAAGCAGCTCAAAATAAATGTATCAGGTTTTGTTTGAATCTGAATAATCGAGCACATGTAGGAATGAAAGAATTCAAAGATATGAATTGGCTCCCAACAAAAGAGAGGTTTGAACAATGTACTGCTACAAATGTTTTCAAGTTTTTTAGTAATTCAGCCCCCTCCCCCCTATACGTCGGAGATTTTCTCGCCAGTTGCCCAGGGCCGGATCACTCGAAGATCTACAAAACAAACTTAATCTACCGTTTCGAAAGACTTGTTTTTGTTTTTTTTTGTGAAAACCTTTCTTTCATAGACACCTCTGGGGGGACCATTATGGAAACAAGGTTGTATTGACCTTTTAATGCTATCCCTGCCATTTTTAAACTGGGGGTGTTTTTAATCTATATTTTGCTTTTCAAATTTGTATTATAGTGTACACTTGTAATTAGATTCTTTTTCTTTTCTTTTAAATTTTTTATGACCTTTTGTCCTTTTTTATCATTTTAATGGCAAATCTTTACTTACTTACTTTCAACACGAGAGAGCCTTTACCAGGGATCTTCGTCCTCAGCATCTGAACTGCAACTAGTTCCATTACATCTATCCTTTGTAGCTTTACTACCTTGATTCAGATCAATGCCACGAAAGAGGATACGATTCTAAGGCATTCAAGTCAATAGTGATATGTAGGACGAATGCAATACGTACACAAATCCTTCAAAACCCACAGAGAACTTTTTTGGGTAAAAAAATGTTTATTGATTGAACTCAGCAAAGGTTAGTAGGTGTGTGGAACATCAGACAACTACAGAGGTATTTGAAGAATTGCTGAAATCGTATTGAAGGTTAAGCTTTGATCTGCTGTGCTTGTAATTTGATTTGGGCAAGGACAGGTACTGGCCTAAACCAAAAGACGACGGTATGACGATTGATATGATGACGAAACTGCACTGAATCGTTTGCTGGCTCTAGGTACTGTTAGCAGGGCCTAAGGCTTTAAAATAACCAGAGTTAGGTAGTCTTTGGTTGGTACATCAAAGCGATCGCCTTCATTCTGTATGGGCAATTCAATAGTGGTGAGATAAGTTAGATCGACCATGTTTTTTCCATCACAGTATGGTATGGAAAATGATATTGGGCCTGCCTGAAAATCGAAAAAGCAAGATAAGAATTGAACAGTACACTACAAGGACAGTATTTATTTGCTCAGCACATGCTGTAGACTTCAATTCACTGTTGCTGTATTGCTGGATAAAGACCCAGCAGAAAAACCATCGTAAACTACAGTAGCAAAATCATGTCATAACAGAGCCACTTTTTCAATTGTAAACTGGATAATTAGTTATTCTAAAGCATCAATAGGAACCAATAAAGACAAGAGGATTTTATTTATTATTAGTATTATGATAGTTTTATTTTGTATGTAATTTAAGGCTACAGTACATTTTTGTTTAGTATTTCTGCAGGTCCACATCAGCTCTTCTAAGTTGCCTTAGGAGTCAGTCATATATTGATGTTGTCCTCACTTAGCGTCATTTTGACGTTAATGGGTGGGGGATCAACAGCCTTCAGCAACAATGACGCTAAGAACAAAAATTGTTTACATCGATTTTCATAAAGACATATTTCTGTAATATTGTGAAGATTGTGATAATTTTATGTCTTACTTTCTTTCCTGAGCCCATTTTCATGCGATCTTCTCGGTTGGAAAATGTTCGCTGAAGCTTTGTGGGAATGCCAAAAGAGTTTAGGCCCTGTACTTCCCGTGCCTTTCCCGTAGGGTCTATTGCAGCCCTTTTCAGCCCTTAGTCACCTTTGAATGGACCGACGCTATGGGTGGGGCGTGGGGGGGTCTGAAAGTTAGCGTCGAAATGACGCTAAGCGAGGACGAAATCGATATATGACTGACCCCTTAGCCAAACCTCCATTATCAAATCTATGTATGTATGTATATGTATGTATGTATGTATGTAGATATGTACAGGGTGTCTCAAAAAATTGTTTGACGTTTGATGAAACATTGAAAAATAAAGACAACATGAACAGGCTAATGGAAAGATAACCCTGTTCCAAAGTTTATGAAATAATCTTAGAGACCACAATCAAGCAAATCAGTTGGAGATTCACTGAGTTGGACGCTCTCGAAGATAAAAAATATGTGATAGCTGAGACAAGAGATTACTTGTATTGCAAACAGCTCAAAGATTAAGGTAAGAGAAGCTAATCTGATGTCATACCGCTCGTTGATATCAGAGCAAACCAAATAGGACTTCTAAAGTAAATCATTACTTGCGATCATTCTCAAAATTTCCTTAGCATCGTGTAAGTCCAAAAACAGTGGTTCAAAACATAATTGGCGAGAGACTGAATCTGTTTCCTCAAAGCATCCATTCTTGACAGTTAGGTTATCGAAAACCTGTTTGAATCCCACTTGGCTCGCCCTGAAACAATTTAGGAATAACAGAAACGACGGCTTATTGGGCTTTACCAAAAACTGCCATTTCGAAGCCTCCGGTTTCAGCTTTCGCACTAACTTGAACTTCAAAAGCTTGTAACTCCATGAATTTTTAGCGGATTTGCAAGATTATTATATATGTATATGTCAAAAATTAATTTAAAATCTCAGGAAAAGGTTCACTTGACCAAGGATCCATTCAGCGTATCATTATTTTTTAGTATTTAATCAAACGTCAAACAATTTTTTTGAGACACCATTGTATGTTACAAAATTTTCTCAATTTAGAGACAGAGGAAAGGTTGCAGCTGGTAGAGAAGGACATGGCCAGTAGAGAAGCAAAATCCTTGCAAAGAAATCTATCTGTCCTGTCACCCTTCCCATAAAGATGTTTCTGCCCCTCATGAATGAACAACAGATGTATAGTACCAGCAATAAAACCATTTCAATAAAATCAGTTGGGACCCTGAGGCATTTTGTGGCCTGAGGCCCCCAGCAAGAGCATATGATATGACAGACAACATTAAAAGCCATGTTCAGTTGCAAGTTTAATTAAATGAATCTCACAGATAATGGTGAAAATTGTAATGATGCGTTGTCCAAGCATGCAGTCTGTCAAAGGCGCATCAGAGGGGGAGAGAGGGAAATGATGGAGTCTAGGGGCGAAATCATCTGGAGAATTTGGAGGACATGCCCTGTTTTTTGGCTTGGAACACATCTCCCGAATCAATTCCATATTTTGACAAAATATCACTCAATAACGCTCTGAGGGCCAATTTTGATCCCATCTTTACCGTACTACTATAACTGCTTTGTAAGAGTTTCTAAAAATTACTACCTCCAGGTAACGTTCTGTGTCAGCACCCTTTGCTTTTGCTTACAGCACTGCAATAAAATCCAGTGTTCACTTGCCCCCAACTGGAAGCATTTAGGATTATGTGATAGCTCATCTGGAAACAATTTTGAGAAATGCAAACCTTTACTTTGGCATAGATGGACTCTACTAATCACTGACCAGCATTTCCCTGTACCTGACCAGCATGCCCCTCTGTACCTGTCTATACTCAACCATGCTCCCCTTGTTTTGAGGGAAGCATGAAGACCCTAATTTTGGCAAAAAAGGTGTAAAAGTTGCTACCCACTTGGCCACTCCACTAGTCTAAGGTTTATTGATGGGAAAGAATTTAACCTTTCAATCAAGTTGACATGTCCATTTCACGAATAATAATAATGTCAAAAGTTCCATATAAATCTATCGGGTGAGTCAAAAAAAGTCTACACGATTGGCGGGCTATGAAAAAAGGTATGTGACCAATATTCAAAATTAAAAAGTCAGTCTATCAGTCAATGGCTAACTTAGATGAAAAGGTTTTATTTGGTAAAATTGCACATTTCTAAAACCCGACAATAAGATAAATGCCTGATGGGTTTGTAAGGGAATAAAAAAATTCCATATTCCATTCTGGTCCATGATTTTACTTGCTATTGAAATTGAAATTATATTTCTGAAACTGACAATGAAACTTTCATGCCACATAAATCTTGGACCAGAATGGAAGGTGGAATTCTTGATTCCAATACAAACCCCTTACAGGTATCTTTCTTATTGTTGGGTCCTAAAAATGTGCAATCATATCAAAAAAATTTTTTCATCTAAGTTAGCCTTTGGCTGAAAGATTAACATTTTAGTTTTGAATATTGGTCACATACTTGTTATTCCATAGCCTGCCAAACACGTAAGCTATCCTTTGACTCACCCAACAGATTTCTCAGTCTAATCTTGCAGAATAGATTACAACTGCCACTTAATCAACATTTCTATCCACTCATAAAGGTTACCATATCATGCAGGCCTGAAGCCCCTCCTACGTCTTTTTATCATGGCCACAGGACCAGCTTGAAGTTGAAATAGAAAAAGAAATTTCTTGCTTAGGGCCCCTTGGAGCAGAGCTGCAAAAAGTATCGGAACCTGGGAACTAGGTTCCCAGAAAGTTTTTAGCCTTAGCAGAAAATTTTTCAGGAAAAATTTGCTCACGTAAGGAGAATATGATTGTATTTGTACAATATCTTAAAAAAGAAAACATATTTTATTTTTCTACACTATAGATCACATTTACAGTAAAAAATACAAATTTACAGGCTTTGTACACATCAGCATGGCAAGAATTCTCAAGCAGTCTTTAGAATTCTTGAGAAGTCTCAAGAATTATACAATTGTCCTTGAAAATTCTTCTTAAGAATTCTGAAGACTTCTTGAGAATTCTTGCCATGTTGATGTGTGCAAGGCCTGTAACCTTGCATTTTTACTGGGGCATGTGATCTATAGTATAGAAAATTCAAATAATTTTCTCTTTTTTAAGATGTTGTGAAAACAATCATTTTCTTCTTATGTAAGCAAACTTTTCCGGAAAAATTTTCTGCCAAGGATGAATCCATGATGAAAATTCTTGAAAAGTACTTGGAGGACCAAAATTTTCAACCAGGATTTCTTCAAAAATTCTAGATTTTGCAAGAATCCTTAATTCCTGTAGGAGAAAACAATGTCATTGTATGCAGGGTCTGTACTGTAACTGAATATTTGCAATGCAAAATGAGCACCTAAATAGCAATGAAAGGGGATGTCTCATATATGTAGAGATTTTGTACTTTCTACAATTGTCCAAGGACTTTAAAGAACCCTTACATTACAGTGTGCACCCTGCAATGGCTTATTTTCTAAACCTGACATTCAGAAAATGTTATTGCTGGAAATTCTTTTGCTCCTGCCATAATATTACTCAACACACCTCTTCCACAGAGATCTCAGTGTAATGGTCTCTGTCAAAGAAGTTTTATATTATTTAGAATAACTCTTGTTTTAAATACTCTCTTCAGACCTCAGGAGAATATCAAAATATTCTTTATAGGTTACTGCAGAAGTAATGTGCACAGTGCTGGACTGTAAAAATCATAATTCTGTAAATCTGAGTTGCAACAAATTTGTTTTCATTCCTAAGTACAGCATAAAAATTTCAAAATGGATGGCCACAAAAATTGTTTCTTCATAAAAAGATGAGCAGCAAGTTCAGTTAACTTTGGCAAGATTGAATAGATCAACAGATAACCACTTGTGCATTTTGAATTTTTAAGATACTTCATGACTGAGTCTACAATTTTGGTAAAGTTGTCAAACAAAATTTTCCAATAAACATACAGTACTGTACATGTTTTACCACAATGCAAATAATTTACATGAACATTTCTTAGTTTGAGGTCTTATATGGCATTCTTTATCCAATTGTAGATTTTATGATTTTATACATCCAAAAACTCTAGCTTGGTCAGAAGTCAGAATGTCCTTTGGACCTTTTCAGCACATCATGGCCAGCAGAGATGTCTTGTATTTTGCACAACATAATTTGACTTCGCAGAAAATTTTTCCGCATTTACCAGGTTCCCAGAAAGGAAAATATTTTTTGCAGCTCTGCCTTGGAGGCCCCTTTTGGTCAGGGGCCCTTAGTTCTTTAACTAAAGTGCCCTAAACTGCGTTATGCCACTGCCTCTAATGCTATTTTTAGACTGGAGTACTGGGTTGGCCTCTACAGTTGTAATATATTAATAATTTTGCAAAAAATTTTGGTAGAAACATGGAAATTTAGTAAGGGTACCCAGTTCAATACAATGAAAAAGAAAGGATACAGACCTCTCCGAAAATTCCCCATGTTATTTTAGACTGGGCTACTAGGTTTCAGGCCACTACAGTGGTTATCATAGTAGCATTGTTACAAACTGTGATCTAAACAGTTTGACAATGGTAAGATTGGACACCATCATAAAAATGTCTCTTTTTGTTATTCTGAGAATGGGATACAAGACTTGGTGCATCTACCATCACTATTAAAGTAGCTTGAAAATGAAACCCATAATCTAAATAAATGCAAATATCACTCATCTGGTCATTCATCATTTATGTAACTCTGAACACTGACCATCACATTTTCAAAGTTTTGTTTATTCTAAGTTACAGTAAAAAACCGCGTATAAGATCCTAGTGATTAAGAACCTACAGGCTGAAATTCTGAAATTGGACCCCCAATCTGTAAAAGAACCGATTCAGCGTGGAAATTGAATTAGGTTCTTATTCGTAGAGATCACCAAATTAGATACAAAAACTCCAGCTGCTTTGTCATCGAGCCTATATGGACTGATATTGACATGTGCAAATTGCAAAGAACTCTAAAGATGCTTTGCAAGCTTTTCATTGCATTCTGTAAAGTTTCTGATTCTTCCACGTACTGCCGTTATGAATGAGACCTCGTGAATCCAGGTGCCTCTGAACTGACAGTAAATAATGGGCTTGAAGTTTCAATCTTAAAGGGAATATCTGAAAGCCCTGAATGAAATAAGAACCAATTTAAGAACCTGAACAGCCTAATTTCCCACTAAATACTCAATATATAAGAACCTAATCAGGCTGACTTGCGCAAAATTGTAGGTTCTTATACGCGGGTTTTTACTATGCTGCTTAACTGGGAGAGCAGTGCTGCTTGCACCCAAATTTCACAATCTCATAACCTGTTTTAGAGGCTTGGGTTTCCTTTTTCTTTGGTTATGATGGTATAGGCTGTGAGTATGATCATCAATAGCGTAACGGAGACATTCGGGGCCCTTAGGGATTTTTCTACTTGATGCCCCCAAACTAAATGCATCGGAATTGCTATACTTGCCAAGTTTCTTGTTCTATCACAGTTTGCAGCAATTCTATTGAAACAGCCATTGTGGAAGCCTGGAAACTAGTACCACAGTCTAAAAATAGCATTAAAGGGGCATTTTTTCAAAGGGATCTGCATCCTTGTTTTTCATCATATCAAAATGTGTATCTCTATCAAGTTTAATGCTTCTTTCAAAATGTCTTTCTCATGTATCTCTCACGCTTTACAATTTTGTCCTCAAGTGAACAATTTTATATTTCTGACTTCATTTTGGGCTTCTAAAATGTTGCTGGCCTTTACATGTGTGCTTTATTATGTAAAAAGTTTGTATTCAGTTCTGTACAAGCTCAAAAAAGTATTGGCCCTGTTTTGTTTTCACTGGCCATGTTATAAGATAAACTTTGAATTGTCCCGTAAAGACCAGGAGGAAGCAGAGACTAGGCAAGGGATCATTAACAGGTTTCAATATTCAGTTGAATGCCACTTGTTTATGAAATAAGGGACATAGCAAAGTTTATTTTATAACATGGCCGGTGCAAAACTTAACGGGGCAACCACTTTTATTGAGCATTTTTTTTTAATTTGTTTTGAGTGGGCTTGTCAGGATTTCTAGCTACTGAAAGCTAATTTAGGCCCACTATGCATGCCGCATCCAGGCATGGGACCCCTAGTTTAGCGTCTCTTCCGAAGGACGGCGAGGTGAGTTGCGAGGTTAGGCCTCAGAGGTCACCCATCTGAAATCTGACCTCACTCGACCAAGCTTAGCTTCAGTCACCTGACGAAGACTGTATAAGCCACTCGGCCACTCACCCCGCAATCAGGGGTGGGTCAATACTTTTTTGAAGCAAATATCAACGGGGAAGCAGTTCTTTATGAGCTCAAGATAAAGTTTGAAGTGTAAAATGTCTCATTTTGAGGGCAAAGTTGTGAATCATGCAAGCAGGGAAATGCTTGGAAGGGTATATATTTTAGATGAAACAAAATTTCCTTGTCAGTTACCTGCATCAGTCCTATCTATTAATCTTCAAAGTTTATTTTTCATTGAAAAACATTCGAAAAAGAATTGATGTTTTTATGGCCTTTAGCTACTTCATCGGTGATACGTGCTGAAAAACATGTTGTTGATGAATACAGGGCAGATAAATTTTTAAGGACTTGAAGGAAAGGGCGACTTGGCAGTTAGTTTTGCTGCAATAATTTCATACGGGGTGAGCAGATTCTTTTCCAAAAAGTTTTCTTCTCCACCGGCCATGTCATATTATATATTTTGCGCTGTCCCTAAGCTTCCACGGAGTTTATGTTCAGTGGGTATGTTGAAGGAGCTGTCAACCGATTTGAGGAACCTTTGTCTGCTACTTGTTCCACTAAACTTTTTATTATGGGGTCCACACCTCCTGATATGATGTATTGATTTTAGCTCTATTTGTTCTTTTTATGATTATTGTACTCTGCTTTATATATATCCTAATTGATTTCACCAAAAGCCTATCTCCTATAGAGCATGTTCTTTCTTATACAAGGGTCACTGCCAACATTTGGATGTAACTCTTTAGATGTAACATAACTTTTGGAGTTTGAAGTCCCCTTTAACAAGTTTCTTCCAGAAAAGTTAAAGCTTACTTATTGGATGAATGATCATTTATTTTCTTTTTCCAAACAAACTAAGCACTTTCCGCTATGCTGATTAGCTGTATGGCGGCGCGCAGAATGGTCGTTTTGCTTTTTGGGTCGTTCTGGGTCGTTTTGGATGAGTGAGTCATTTTGGATCGTTTTGGGGCTTTATGGCTCTTTTTGGGTCACTGGTTCGTCTTGGATCGTTTTCTGTCGCTTTGGCTCATTTCATAGTTTAGTCCGACCGCAATTTTATCATTAATTTTTTTGGAGAACTACCCATTTCGAAGCGTCTTCTTTATGAATTTCAGCCAACCCCCCATATTTATGGAAAATCTGCGGAAAATAGACTCTTGTTTAGACAATTTTGGGCCCAAAATCGTAGCCGTATTGGCGACACATGGCCATACGTACATCATGTTATGTAGCCTCAGGCATTATCAGTCTAATCCCCGTACCTTCAACATCAATCCAATGCAACCAATTATCTGAAATCAATTGCCCTTGGACGGTAATCAGATCTATCATTTTCTATTTCCAGAGCATTCTCATCAAAGGGCTCATTGAACAAGATGAGTGGAGTTACCCCAGGAAAGGCAAAATCAACAAAGGTTGTGCCACGAGGGCAGGCATCAGGCTCCAAAGATGATGTTTCCAGTGGAAGGTCGTCAGGTATTCCCACTCCTGGTGCTGTTTCCAGGGAGAATTCATTTACGAAGTCACAGCTGCCAGTGATGCAAAGGGAGTCCTCAATTCCAAAAATTAAAAGAGAGTCTTCAATCCCACAAATAACAAGGGAATCATCTATTCCGAAAATCAAACGAGAAACATCAGTGCCTCAGCTGAGGAGAGATGGCTCAAGGACCCCCTCGCAAACAACATCGAAAAAGGAAATCCAAGGGGTAGTGAAAAGGGAAGGATCACTGTCTCAGATCAAACTTCCAGCATCAAGCTCTGTCAAACCAAGAACGTCATCAACAAATTCTTCCAATGCAAAATCAACGGACGACCTAAAGATTGGAGATCGTGTAAACATCAGTGGAACCCCAAAAAATGGTGTTATTCAGTTTATTGGAGAAACACGGTTTGCTAAAGGTATGTTTTGATCTTGATAGTTCGGGGACTGCATATAGGTTGTATGTTTAGACAGAAAATCCTGGTTTCTGTACATTAGCGTTAACTGTACACTGATATCCTGTGGAGACAACGCTGTTTTTGATTCCATTTCCTTAAAGAGTTTTTGTTATGTATAGTTTGTTCTATGTAACGGGAGTTCCTAAAAAAGTATGCAGTTGGCTCCAGAGATGCGAGTTTTGCTTCAATTGATGGCTAATTGCTCTCAAAGTGTTCTGCAATAGTTACCTTTAACATAGCGGGGAACATACATACATACATACATACATCATTTATTTTATAACGCAGGTTGGAAAAAAAGGCAGCCTCAAGATGGCTGATGTGGACCTGCATAGGGAACATAGGTACCTCTTTCGTTGGTATTCGTGCTTTGATAGCAGACATGCTAATCTCGATAGTTCAGATTTGCATCTAACTGTAAGCTAGAGAATTGGCCTCATGGCTGGAACAAATTCTTGAGGCACAGAGCATCCAAATCTTAATCCTAATCAGGCGATTTCCAAATCCTGAACCCTTGATCACGCGCAGTGCGTTGCACAGGGAGCAGTGCAGGAAGTTGCGTTAATTGTCTTAGTTGTACCACAAATACAAATTGGGCATATTATCGAGCAAATATTTTCAGCGAGTGCGTTGTTGCTCAATGCAGTGAAATGGCAACTGGCAGCACGAAGGGCTTCTACTCATTTGTTCTGTAGATGCAATTGATCTTAATTTCATCATTCTTCGTTAGCTCACTTCATAAACTCATTTTTTTAGCTGCCATCGTAACACGCACAGCCTGTGATCATCTTGTCACACAAAAAGGCGATAGTGAAGGGGAGACCGGGACTATAAGTAACAGGGGCAATTTGTAGCTGTGTATTTCTCTGCTGCTATTAAAGCTGTGCTTGCCAGCTATGGCAAGCAAAATGCAGAAGATTTCGAGAAGCCTGGTTTTTCGCCGATAAGCCCACTTTTCAATCGAGAAACCGGGTTTTTGACAGATAAAGTTGGTTTTTCGACCGATAAAGTTAGTTTGTCAGTGATAAGGTGGGTTGGACATTCGAAAAAGTGGGTTGTTCGTCGAAAGAGTAGGTTTCTTACTGATAAAGTAGGTTTTTCAACCGATAACGTGGGTTCTTCAGTGGTATCAGTGAGAAGCCTCCTTTTTCGAAGGAGAAGCCAACTTTATCGCTGAAAACCCATCTTATCTGTCGTAAAACCTACTTAACGAGGGGGTCTATTATAGGGTGCCTCATTACCACGAAACCGCCAGAATTGGCCTTCTTACCCGTCCACCGCGCGCCATTTTCTCTCATAAACCGCATCTGTCAGTCTTCTTCAGTACTATAAATGCTCTCTTCAGGATTGCTATTCCATGTAAATGAAGCAGGAATCTTAAGGAAATTTATGTGAAGCTACTAATTTCGATGACGATACTTTTGGGTAATTCCATATAACGTCATCAGATGGATGTCAAGTCATGTTTTCGAAATCTTCCCAAATTTTTTCTCTACCTAGTTAATCAGGAGCTGATTTCAAATATTTAATTTCAGCTCAATATCTCATTTCGTTGACAAGCAATAATTCATTGAACTTTTGGCCCATTTGTCAATAAGGTGTCACTCTTCACGAGGCAGCATGTTTGAGACCTGATGGAACTAAAATAACATCTTTTTAGAACCGTTTTCACTTTGCTGTTGCTTTAAATAGTTGAAAGCTTCACAAAAAAGTCAAATTCGACGGAACTATCGAAATCGTTTGCATGTATCGCTGCTTTAGAATCACACAAATGTCATGCGTTGATGTTTTAGAAATGAAGCATTCGCATTTTTTGGTAATTATGTCTTTTAAAACATAAATGCTGGAAATTCGGTAGCTAGTACCATGAAACTGTGCCCATCGAAGAATGGAATAAAAATGAAACTGCAGTGTTTCACGTATCAATGTGTCCAGTTAAGGCCAGTGCAATGTTGATTAGACACCTCTGACCACATTTTTTGGGGAAGTTTGCTAACTTTCAAAAAGTATTTTCGAGATTTCTGTTCAATCGAAATTTTCCGAACTTGGTTCTTGATAATGTGCACTTATGAAAGTATGCTTAAGCGTTGAAAAAATCAATTTTATACTTTCACAAGATACACATTTCGCCCTTTGAAATGGCTCCAAATCCAAAATGGCGGATATATGCCATGTTCAGCTGCTTGAAACCATATGGTCCGGAATAATCATTGAGATAGGAAAAATTTTGTTGATTGTCTACGTTGAGTTCTCATCATGAGGCGATTCCAGAGATCTAACGAGAATTGAAAGTCTGTTAATTTCAATTATGAAGTAGGCGTTGTTGACAAAAGTAACTTGTGTAGCTTTATGTATGATACACATGCTTTATTCTTTTTTGATTAAAGATTGCACCGTAACGCCATAGTTACAACACCATGGATGTAAGATCCAGTTTTTGCATCACATGTATCTCTAGATTTTAAAATAAATTTATGATCAATAGTGATTTCCAAAGATTATCGTCCGTGCTTGATCTATCATTCCTAATGGGAGGGTACAAGCAGTGGCATTTTGAATCCATTTGTATCCAAAGCATCTCGAGATTTAGAGCCATATTTTGTAACAGTTGTGACTTCCAAATGGTTGTCCTCCATACTGGATCTGTTATTTTGAATGTCAGGGTACAAATAGTGGCATTGAGCCAGGTAATGGACCAAGCACTGTTTGCACCCTAGCATTAGACATAACAGCAAAGCACAACGGGTAACCATTTGATAATCATAACTGATACCATAAATGGTTCTTAATCTTGAGATGCATATGAAACATCAAAAATGCCAATGTTTAAACCCTGACATTAGAAACAATACATCAAGCATAAAGGACAACCATCTGATAATCATAACTGCTACTTATATGGAACTAAATCTTGAGATGCAATTGATGTGAATAGATTCAAAATGCCACTAGTTGTACTCTGACATTCGAAATAAGTGATCAAGCATGGAGGACAATCATTTGGTAGTTATAACTGATGCTGTAAATGCCTCCGAAGCTTGAGATACTTTGGGTGCAAATGGATTCAAAATGCCACTGCTTGTACCCTCCCATTGCGATTAGGTTTGATGGATCAAGCAAGGATGGGAAAATCTAGAGATACATGTGATGCAAAAACTGGATCTTACATCCATGGTGTTGTGACTATGGTGTTACGGTGGAATCTTTAATCAACAAAGAATAAAACATGTGTATCATACATAAAGTTGCACAAGTCACTTTTGTCAACAACGCCTACTTCATAATTGAAATTAACAGACTTCCAATTCTCGTTAGATCGCTGGAATCGCCTCATGATGAGAACTCAACATAGAAATCAACGCAATTTTTCCTATTGCAATGATTATTCCGGACCATATGGTTTCAGGCAGCTGAACATGGCATATATCCGCCATTTTGGATTTGGAGCCCCTTCAAAGGGCGAAATGTGTATCTTGTGAAAGTATAAAATTGATTTTTTCAACGCTTAAGCATACTTTTATAAGTGCACATTATCAAGAACCAAGTTCGGAAATTTTCGATTGAACAGAAAATCTCGAAAATATTTTTTGAAAGTTAACAAACTTCCCCAAAAAATGTGGTCAGAGGTGTCTGATCAACATTGCATTGGCCTTAACTGGACACATTGATATGTGAAACACTGCAGTTTCATTTTTATTCCATTCTTCGATGGGCACAGTTTCATGGTACTAGCTACCGAATTTCCAGCATTTATGTTTTAAAAGACATAATTACCAAAAAATGCGAGTGCTTCATTTCTAACACATCAACACATGACATTTGTGTGATTTTAAAGCAGCGATACATGCAAACGATTTCGATAGTTCCGTCGAATTTGACTTTTTTGTGAAGCTTTCAACTATTTAAAGCAACAGCAAAGTGGAAACGGTTCTAAAAAGATGTTATTTTAGTTCCATCGGGTCTCAAACATGCTGTCTCGTGAAAAGTGACACCTTATTGACAAATGGGCCAAAAGTTCAATGAATTATTGCTTGTCAACGAAATGAGATATTGAGCTGAAATTAAATATTTGAAATCAGCTCCTGATTAACTAGGTAGAGAAAAAATTTGGGAAGATTTCGAAAACATGACTTGACATCCATCTGATGAGGTTATATGGAATTACCCTTTTACGACTATGCGAAGCCTCAATAGTTATTGACGTTTATCCAGTAAAAGCAAAGTAGAGCCAATGTCTCGGGGATGGAATAAACCACTTACCGCCACGAAGTAACCGAAAAACCGCTAACCATTCGTTTAAATTCCATTTTTCCGCAACCGCTTTGCAACAGAAAAACCGCATACCGTACTGATTTTCTTACTGACACCGTATTCTGCATCTACAATATGGCCGAATCAGCATAACCGCCAAACTATAATAGACCCCCTAATCAGTGAGAAACCAACTTTTCGATCGAAAAAATTGGTTTATCGGCGAAAACCTGGTTTCTCCAAGTCTTATTCATTTCGCTTGCCATAACTAGCTTTAATGTGAATGAATGTCTTGTTACTACCTTCAGTTTAAACGGTGGTTTTTTCTGTTCGGCGGCTACGTTTTAGTATTGTTGTCCCGAGTAATACCGAGTAAACTTGTACATTTAGCAGATGATTTTCAAGATTTTGAGATCAGGGAAAGCAGCTAAGACCTCTGATGTGCAAATAATGAAATAATGTATGTTGAATGAAATGTCTTTAATCAAATGTTAGGTTTATTTGATTATATTTGACCTGATATTGAGTTTATTTGATGTAAAAAGTAGGATTATACTGGCAGACTGGCTTTATTTTGTGCTGTTACAACTTGCCCTGGTACCTTTTATTACATGCCCTAATCTTGATTATCATTTGCAATTTCCCGAAAATTTAAAAGCACCATATATATAGGAAGCAAAATGTGATCAATAGCCTATGGTCAAACACAGCAAATGGTGGTATGAAGACAGGTCTGCGTTTTGCTTATTAAGAGGAGTTTTCCGTTTTCCCATTTCAGATTATTGAAATTGCCGCGTGCACGAGCTGAAGAAGCAACAGCTTATGTGCGTGCTCGTCAGTCAATCTATAGATGAACATATTTACTTCGCATTGTCTTTAAGGGTAGCATCTTGTAGTAATATGATATTTCTACGATTTGCAGAACAAAGAGAGCAAAGCAGGGCCAGGCCATCCATTACAGATATAATTTACGTTCTCCAAGGGTGTGTATGAAATTTTATAAATTGCCATTATCGATTTTAGGGATATGGACAGGTGTCGTGCTTGACGAAGCTGTTGGAAAAAATGACGGGACTGTTTCTGGCGTGAGATATTTCCAATGTCAGCCTAATTATGGCGTATTTGTCAAACTAGAAAAACTGAAGAAGATAGCTGATGTCACAGATCCGAATTACAAACCTCGCAGTACCCCAGCATCAACTCCTGCTGCAGATCGTTTCAGCCAACTCAAATCAGCCGAAAGATCAAGCACACCTGTCAGAACTCCAGACAGCACAGAGATTCCTAAGGATTTGAATATTGGAGATAAGGTGTCTATCGGAGATGCGAGAACAGGTTTACTGAGATATCTTGGAGAGACCGGTTTTGCCAAAGGCATTTGGTGTGGCGTTGAACTTCAAGAGCCAGTTGGCAAAAATGATGGGGCAGTAGCTGGAACGAGGTAAACTGGCATCTTGACGAAGTTTATTAGATTGATTTGGAATGGGTTGTGGTTGTTTCATTGCGTGAAGCATTAGTCACTGTGACTTAAACAGATAGAGGAATTACTCTAGGAATATGAAGCAGGCTGACGGGCAGAGACTTAAACATTTGATAGCTTCCTCACGCGAGTCAAAGGCAACGCAGTTTACAACATTTAGATTTCATTAGAAAATGAACAGTATGAGTGGCGTTGCTATATCCCAGTGCAAAAACCTTCCTGGATATTTTCCAAGAATGCCTTATATCTTGAGCTAGATCTTTTTGCCTACCTGCTTTGATAAAATTACCAAGTTCCTTGCCTTCTCGGCTGTCTTGTTAGATATTTGTGTATTCATTTTTTGGCATCTACCTTTGACTGCGTTCACACGATGCCGGCACATTTTGAAAACGGTGAAAAATGTGACGGTAGCAGAATTTGAGCTAACGTTCACACGATACCGGAACAATTTGAAAACGGTAGGAAATTTGACGGTAAAATACTCGTTGCAAGACTTTGATGCCAAAGAGATGTACCTACACTCTAAGAATTGATCAGTCTCGTTACCTACACTCTAAGAATTGATCAGTCTCGTTCCAAAAGCATTGAAAAATGTTGTTTTTGATCATTTTTTGAGTGCTAACACGATGCTGTTTCCAAAATGTGCCGGTTAGAGTTCAGCTATCCAACTCTACCGTTTCGAAATCTGCCAGCAAATTATGTGCCGTTTTCATGTGAACGGGAGGCCTATCCGTCACATTTTTCACCGTATCAAAATGTGCCGGCATCGTGTGAACGCAGTCTTAATCATAGAATTAGGCTGGACTCATAACTTGCCTTTGTTATTTCATTAGGTGTGGGAAAGGTATGGTCATCCCATTCAGCTTTTTCTATCGCTTCAGCTGTTTTGAGGGTTTCGTCAGCCAAAGCTCCTCTTACTGCTTGTAAACTAAGCTTGACGAAAAACTGGAGCCTTTATGACTTTAATCAAATTTAGTATTGGATCAAATTAATAAAAGTTCATTAGTGTAGAATTGGTCACATGACCATGATATACCCATGTTTGATGAGTAAACGCCAGCTCTTTGCGATGAAGCTCTGTTTAGAAGCGGAGACACGGGTTGCTCATTAAGTTTTTTTGTAGGCAGCTCGATCTTCGAGTTCGAAATTGGCTTTCGAAGCCCAGATGCTAGTACAGAGGGTATTCGGGAAGCAGATTGGCAGTGGTAATTCCTCTTGTTGTCATGCAATGGTTCTTTTCCCCAAAACTAATGTTGCCAAGAAATGAATGAGCTTCATGTTGATTTGTTACATCAGTGCATTTTGTGCATGGTATCAAGGGTAGCGCCAGCTTTGAGAAAGTAGGGAGGACAAGTGGTAAAATTGATTGCCAGAAGGTATACCTAATTTTTTTATATCATTTTTGCTTAGGTATAAATACCAACCTGAGGAAAATGGAGTTGACGTACCACACCAGTCCACCCCTGGCGCCACCCTTGCATGCTATGCCACAATAAAGAGCAAATAGAATTATCCCAGGCTCTGGCCTTTCAAAAACTTTCCTTCCTTGTTACGTTTTTAGAAATTTTGAACTGCTCAATGCTACTTTCACTTTGAAGTTTGGATTGTTTCATTTGTTTACTCGACTTACGAAAATCTGTAGGCCATTTGTAATTGAAATTTTGCTTTATTTTTCTCTGACGTCGTTAAGACAATGTCAGTCATGCTGCACCACGCCAGTGCCGATAAAGTGCAAAATTTAATCACCTGCCAAACGCCTTAAGGGGCTTGTCGAGGCATCACCTTGTTTTCAATCAAATGAACTTTTTGAATCTAAAAACGCATGATCCTACAAACTGCCAACAGGATTTGTAATCAGCTTCATCTAGCTCTATCCTGTTGCACTTTCTTAGCTTTTTCAATAGAAATTTTGCCCGCTCGGAGAATTCCGCTGACTGGAAAACAGCCCTTACACAGTCGCTTATTTGAGTATCACGCGCAACATTTTACTCAATTCAGAGCGACATTTTCCCACGTCAACTAACGATTTCTTGTCCAGCCGGAAGAATTGACTGAGTGGAAATCCGCCTTACCAGGTGAGTTAGAGAAATATTTCTTTGACGCACCTGATACACCCAAATTTTTGTAGCGTGTGTTTTTTTGTTATTCTATATTTATCGTTGTAGTAAATTTTGTAATATGTCGTTCGTAGTAGGAACTCGATGACCTTGTGTCCTTTCTCACTACGAACGACATATCTTTCATTTGTGTATTCTAGTTTAACTGTTGTTGTTGTTTCCGTGTATTTTAATATCTTAAGATGATATTTGTAGAAAAAAAAACGGCTAGGAGTCAAGATGCATTCGTTACTCGTTGTTGTTTCAGATATTTCCAGTGTGAGCCAAAATATGGTTTGTTTGCTCCTGCACATAAAATCAAGAAAATTGCTGATGGCCACCCACCAGTCACAGTGGACACACCAAAAGCTGAAGAAAACACCGCAGCTCCAGTTACTGCGGAGGAGACTGTATTGCCTGTAAGTTCATTTCATGATATTTGATAGTCCTAAAATACAATCAGAGGCTGTGTAGAGTGAAATTGGTGTTTTGATGCAATTATGGCTTTATTTGCATAGTAGTAAATGCCGAAGTTTCATTCAAAGAGGAAGAGAAGAGTAAGTTTCTTTCGAAAAAGGAATTTAAACTTTAGACCGGGCTGAAATTGATCCTCAAAAGGCAACTTGTAGTCTTCGCAGCTGCTAATGTCAACTTTAAAAGGCAAGGAGCCTGTAGTCTCTCTATGCAAACTTGTGCTCAGGCAAATTTGTGGTTGACGTCAGCAGCTACGCAAGCCAAGAGTTGCCATGTTGAGAATCGATTTCTTGGATCTGTATTGAGGGAAAATCTCTAATCGTGTCCGTAATGTGATAAGATCCAGGTTATGGTTCTTGTCGCTAGCTCCTAAGTAGGATTTTTTACGATCGTAAAGAGTGATGTGTCATCTGCAAAAAGTAGGTTGCAGAAGGTTTTGTGACCTCTCAGGGAATCTGAAAGCTATGTATTGCAAAATTATGAACAACTTTTGTAGTCTTGTCAAGATTGCAAATCAGGTTGCAGCCAGTAAATTTTCCAGAAAATTTATAGCTTGTTTAAGTTAAACTTTTGGCATAGATATTCATACATACATTCATGCATAGCCTGTTCGAAAAAGATTTTAAACATTGTCTTTACCAACTTGTAGGTGAAAGCTATGGAAACTGAGGCTCAGATCAATGAAACTGCTTCAAATAGAGATTCATCTTATACATCACAAATAGCATCAATGCAGGTAGAAATTTTCTGCCACGCTTTTCTCTACTCAATTGCATTAATCTAATTAAGCCACCACTTGTTTCATGTGATCAGTCTTTAAACTGTGTATAGTAGCACGGTGATGCTTAAAAAAGATTCGAAGATGAAGCTGACGACATAAACATTCTATTTTCTTTAAGTATTTGTCGTGGCTGAGTATGGCCAAAATAAAAGTGAACCAAAAGCCATGGACATGACGCGAAAATCGTCAAAAGACCAACCTGTTGATTTATACTTGCCCCTAACACTCTTTTCTTGTCATACTATGCACCAAGGATATCTCAATGGTATTGAAATGTACGTGTTATTTTTAGAAAGAGTCCTTTACACATTTCACAAGTTGAAGTACGACTGCTTGAATTGAATTGAATTGTGACTATATCGAGGCCTTCTCGATATGCATATACCTTATCTCCTTAAGGAGACTCCATCTTAAAAGTTTGGTTGAAACGATGACTTTGTACAGTCTTTTGAAATGTAATATTACACAGCAGTTATCATGGACTGACGGGGCTACCGTGTCTTAATAGATAAGAATGAAAATGAATTAGAGAAATGAAACACAGGCTTACAACTTGTTTCATACCGAAAGCATTATTTTTTGAAGAGAAGTCCTTGTACTTCACAGAGAAGCAAAGTAAACATTCGTGATATTAGTGGATTTTGCTTTGTCAGTTTTCGATAGCATGGATAAAACTACCAAATATGACGGATCCCTTAAAGGGAGTTCAAAGACCAGCAGCCTTTGCAATCGTTTGTTGTTGTTTTTGTGAATTTCGTACAGTCAGATATTCTGGAAGCTGTGAAGAGCAAGTCGTTGACTTCGCGCAAAGCATGCTGGTCTTTGTACTCCCTTTAAAGGGCGATCTTACTTGCTACTTTATCTCTCAATTAGCCAAAAGTCCAATAAAAGCCAATGCTTTGGCAGATCCCCGAATGCCAAAAAATAATGTTTTTTTTATTGTTTGTCATCATTTTAGTCAGTAATTGCTACCTTTTATGTTTCATATTGCGGTCTTGAATATGTTCTGAAGTGCCCACATCCTTTCTCTAGAAAATTTCACTAAAACTCTTGGTCATGGCTAATTGCAAGTGTGAAGTTTTAATCCGAATGTATCAATATTTAGAACATTTGCATTGACAGGAGAGGTGTCGATGTCGATTTCTAACTTAGTTTTTCGTTTTTGAAGATTTGTGGTATTGCAAATTGATTAGATTAACATAATGTAATCAAGGGTTGACAAAATTTGAAATTGTGACCTTATTTGGTAACACCGGTAATCTGAGAAGTGCTCGTTAGTGAACAAGAATTATGTGCTTCCTTTATTTTCTTCCTGATGATGACCTGAAAACGGAATTGGATTTTTTTAATCTTTATCTTCATATTCATGTGTACGTTTGGTATTATCGTATCCATTTTCCTGTAATTGTTTGAAGCATTTTTGTTGCAGATACAATTGCAAGATCGCGAGAATGAAATAAAGCAGCTTCTTAAGGAACGTGAAGCTGGCAGAGCAGAATCTCAGGCCATGCTGGAGCAGTATCAACAGGTATGATTGCTCTTCTCATTTAGCTAATTGCAAGTGCGTTTAAGTGTTTCTGTTTCGTCAAGTTTGTCGAATACAGAGCCATACTTACAAAGATTTTACCTATGCAAGCATACTCGAATCGTTATTCGTAGATGGAAAATTAAGGCAGGCAAAAAGTACCCATGGCTCCAAAGCCAATAGACTTTTTAGCTATTCTGAACAAGAATCTCAATCGAACGACATTTCGCTACATTTTGTAGAATTTTTGATTGTGTGCAATAGTGATAGAAGCTCTAACACCACTCGATCGAATCTCGTGTATAGAAATGTATAAAAATAACTCTCGATCCAAGCTCTTTTACTGAATAGCTAGAAGATTTATTGCAAGTGTTACTTAGTTATGGCTCGCTTTGTGACGAAAATTATGCCAATGAGAATTCCTTGCCTTCCATGATGAGCCTCTTTACCTGTGAAAAGTCTCTTCGAATTGTTCAAGAACGATTTCCAGCAAAAACTCGTGCGCTCGGGACCATTTCTTCTCTTCACCAAGAACTCTTCAAAATTCGACGCAGAAATATGCAATGTCAACGGATTTTCGAGAGTACGTTTACTTTTTCTAGCCGTGAAACCTATTGACTTCTTTGTTATTGCTTTCGATCTGCATATTGAAGACAATTCAGTGCAAGGAGCCAATGCTAGATCATACCTTTCGGACTCTTGAACTTAATTTTGTCTTTAACCACCCATGTTTGTAAATTTATAGAATACTGTAAAGGCTGTAAAAGCTCTATTAAGCCCCCCTCTCGATCAAGCCCCCTTCTGTAATAAGCCCCTCCCCTCTGAAGCAAAATTTAGAATAAGCCCCTTCTCTCTGTTAAGCCCTCCCACTTATATCAGATTCCAGAACGTGCCAAACTTGTTCCATTTACTTAGCTAAACAAGTTTGCGTGTTAATTTTGATCTTGATATGGTTTGAGAGAAAAACTGTTTCGAATTCATGTATCTGACTCGACAGAGCAGAAACTGCGTAAAATGACGTCATCGAACAATCTGAGATAAGGAAGTATTCGGCCTGATGAACTTTTTGAAATGATATATAAATCAACGGTTTGAAGCCCCGGAAATAAAATATCAAGTATTGCTGAATTTTGGAGTCTGTTGCAGGGACCTAAGGGGGCTCAAAGTTATGAGTTTTTGCGCATGCATGCGCAATTTCTGCTCTGTCTATCTGGCCTGTGAAATTGTATGTTGATGCCGCAAAATATGGGGTGAAAGTACTGAAAAGTTTCCAAATATGTCATTGTCATTTGATTTGGTGAATAAGCCCCCCGCTAATAATCTCTCCTCTCCATAAAGCCCTTCTCTTAAGCTGCCAAAATTAAATAAGTCCCCCCTCCCTTCCGGCTTCATAGAGTAAGTCAGAAAAACGCTAGTTCAGTGCTATACTGGATGGTGGCAGCGTATGATAATTAAACAAAACACATGCTAAATTGAATTTCAACAACAAAATTGGACTAAGATTGTCTCTTGATTGTGCTTTTCTTTGAAGAGTTTTGATTTATTTTCAGGCTGAAAATAAAATTACTTCGCTTCGCATTTCACAGGATAAGGTAATCATTTAGTAATACATTCATCTATGCTTTGGCACCAAAAGCCATTTGCCGATCTTCATTGGATAGCCTCCAGCGTCAGAGTCTGATACAGCACAGAGAAGAACTAGATTTAATTGAATTGTTCTTGCTCAGAATGGAACTCATAATTGGACGTAATTTTATTTGGTCTGAGTCAGGCACACCAACGGCAAATTTTGTGACATCAATCAGACTTCACAATTTTTAGCTTTTTTGTGCTGTGTTGAAATCTCATTGTGAAATTTCTTCCTGCCATAGTGAAGCGAGGAACATTAAGATACCTTGCTTACACAGTTTCATTACCGCAGCATGAGCATGAGCAGAACTTGTGGATTTCCTTTGATTCTGGAGAAAGAGAACTTTACTTGTTAAATTTGTGTAGAGATTTAGACTTGCTGGTTTTTAGTGTTAGATATGTAATGCTGTAAGCCATGTAGCCATAGAACAAAGGCTTTGCTCTCTTATGTCTGGAGAACAGATAAAATTCTAATGCGATGCACGATGCATTGTTGGAAAGAAAACATCAGGACACGTTTTGTTCTCTCTATGGTGAAAGGGCTGTCACTATTTTGAATGCACTACCGGGTGAGTCAATAAAACCGCCCGGCGTTTGAAAAATTCCTGATCCCTCAATATTAAAGCAATGATATTGAAAACTCTCTTATTTTATCCCCGGTATGTCAAATTAGGTCCAGCAATTTACTCGGCTTTAATCGGTCATTCCTTCCCGTCGAAATAGGAGATTTTCTACAGAAAGCCCCTTTCGGAAACTTGCAAAATCGAGCGAAAACAGCAAGCAAAATTTCCCTTTGTCCTCCTTCCTAGCAATAGTGACTATTGGGTGTGCTCATGTATTTTGTCCTCATGGGAGAATGGAATCCCCCTGAATAAGTTATTCACACTGGGGGAAGACTTTTCAACCCGCCAAAATCAAAGCACGTGCTAAAGCTTGCTGAAAGTCATCGCTGTGAGGTATACACATTAGGGACTTTTGCTTGTAAGTTTAGCACGTTTTTTTAAGGTTTCTCAAAGGGACTCATCGAAAATTGCCTACAGAATCTGAACGGAGTGACAGATTTTAGCCAGAAAAATTTCTAAAAGTAATTGAACATGTTAGCTATTCAATCAAATATTGCAAAGTATCATTGCTTATATATTCAGGGAGCAGTAGACTTTAAAACACCAGGTGTTTTTTTTACTCACCCGGTAGTTCTTAATAGCATTTGATGGAGAAACGATATGATACCAATAGGGTAATCAAAGTAAAATCAGGGTTTTTTAAAGACGGGATTTGACTAGAAATGTGTCTCGTATTAAATCCTCAGAAAGTTTCTGTTGTACGATTTTATTCTGACAAGAATGTGAAATGGTGATAAATGACCTTAAGTTTACGTAGATTTGCATCCTTTTTGATTATTTTGTTATAGTTGCAAAGAGATAGTGACCAGGAGATCAAGCGCCTACAAGTCGCTGTTGCTAGCACCGAGAAGGCAAAAGCCTCCACTGAGGCACATCTTGAGGAGGAAAAACGGTATGCTACTTTGACCGGAGCTTCTGAATGCATAAAACCAGGAATCAAGTACTTCCGTCAGTACATTTGGCGGTCGCTGCTCAATATTTGATTGACACCTCAGTTCAACACAATGAGTGACTGCAGGCAACGTAGAATATCGCAATCAGTGAATCAAAAGAAGCGTCCAGAAGTTGCCCTGAAGCAGAAAAGGAAATTCCTACCATTGTTCATGCAAAAAAGGTAGTTAAATAGTCAGGAGTAAATATCGAAAGAGGAAGGATATATCTAGAAGATCCGCCTCGCCGATTTTGTTTGTTTGATTTTGAAGCCGAGTTGTAATTATTTGAAAGACGGTTTGAGAGAATTTCTTTGTCTGCAATCACCAATCGCTTTGAATTTCGGTGTCAATCAAAGCGACTTATGCTATTGTGTTACAGAGCGTGCCTTTGTTTCTGGCACTCTTTGTTTTTTCACAGAATCCTTTTAAGGAACTATTTGTAATCAGGTAGTTATGACATAGTTTATCATATTAAGAATGAGAATCATATCCGGCTATTTAGTAAGCAGTATTAGTTAGTTATCAATGAAGAACAAAATAATCAGTACATCAACCTCCCTGCCTTTTTCCATTTATCTAATGGTTAAAAGATTTGTATATTTAAAGAATCAGTTATTTAAAGCAGATGTGACTGTTTTGGAGACCATATTCCTTTCTTTTCATGTTCATTTCATTTTATGATATTTATACAAGCTAAATAGGTTCATACACAAATGTGTTTTTCAATCTGACCTGTTTAAACAAAAATTAGAACAAAGTGCTAAGACTAAGAACGAAATAAACACGAAATAAAACTAAAAATTTACATGCCTAATTTACAATATTATACAAAACTAAGTTCAGAAAAAGAGAATGTAAAAATGAAATAAAAGTTATCCCCGTCTACAGCTGTTCTTTGAAGGTTTTCAAGGAGGATGCCAATTTCGTCACTCTTTCTGATCAATTTAACGCTTCTGATATCTAAGGACGTAGAGCTTGTATCTTAGGATTAAAAGAGGTAGCGCTTTTCTCGGAGGTAAGCTGGGTTGGTTAGTTTTAAATACAGTCTTCGTACATTTTGAAACTTGTAGTATTGAAGTACTTTTTGATTTAATTGTCAGACTTGATTGCCACATCAGTTCATGATGGGATGAGTTACGATCAAATTTTCATCTCAAATTTAGATATGAAAGCTAAGATAGTGAAGAAAAAACCAAGAATAGTTTCCATTCAGAGTAAAGCTGATTTACAGTATTAAAGAAGCTATCAAAATTGAGTGGGTGGGATTTAAAAAAGCAAATGCAGGAAACATTCAGCTGACAGATATTAGTTAGAATTGAAAAATCTGTTACGAATGGTTATGCTACAAAGGACCCCTCAAGGAACTATGAATAGAAAATGTGATCTCCCATGGATAACACATGCAATCAGAAGAATGATTTGCAAAAAACATGGCTATTATAACAAAGCCCGGAAATCAAAGGATGTGGTGGATTGGAGAGACTTTCGAAATGAGGGGTGAATGATCAAAAAAGCGATTGAAAACTCACCTAATATGTATGTTACTGGCCTGCTAGACCTCAATGGAAAGTCAACTAAGTATTCGATTGATAAAAACTTCTGGTCATATGTAAAAATTCCAAGAAAGGATAATCCAGGAAGCATTCCTTTGAAAAATGAAGATGACACCTTAGTTTATCCAGTGGTAAAGGTAAGCGCATTCTCAACAAATACTTTCAGTCCGCATTTACTAATAAAGACCGAAGTAACGTGCCAATTCCTACCAACAGCAACATACACCAATCTACCATACATACAGAAAAGTGTTGAGAACTTGTCAAGGAACACCAATATAAAGAAGGCTAATGGTTGGATTTTAAAAGAAGTAGCAACTGAAACAGTGCGATTTTTACAATTCATCTTCATGCAGTGTATCAAGAAGGGAGAGACCAAGAGACCAGAAAGTAACAAATATCGTAACAATGCACAAGGAAGGTAGCAGAAATGAGGCTGCAAATTACCGTCCTGTCACCTTAACATCAGTGAGCTTTAAGCTGGATCTCCACTAGGCGTAAAAATGTCGAGCCGCGAAAAGTAGAAAGTATTCTTACTATTCGCTTCTGGACATTTTCCGCGGTGGCAATTCGATTTGCCAATTAGATTGCTGGAAATTTTTCCGCCTCGACATTTTTCCACCTAGTGGAGATCCGGCTTTAAAATCCTGGATTATATCATCTTCGGTCATACGATAAGTCATCTAGAGAAATATAATATCTTAACTAATGATCATCATGGATTTAGAAAGCGCATTTACGTGGGAGCCAATTGATAACAACGATAGAGGAATTTCATAGAAACTTGGATCAAGGTCAGCAAACCGATACAGTCATATAAGGTGTCTCGAAAGCATTTTAAACTGTACCGCACCAGCGGCTATTGGTAAACTTGGAAAATGATAGAATAAGAGACGGTTTGAATGCATGGATCGCTTCATAGCTGAAAAACAGGTGTCAGTCAGTAGTTATCGATGGTGAAACGGCCAAGAGACCCAAGTACGCCCAGGGGCTCCCCAGGGAACGCTGTTAGGCCCTTCATTATTCATGTTATACATTAACGAGATAAGAAATGATTTAACATCGAGAATGCGTTTGTTTGCCGATGGCAGCCTTCTTTATGGTGTCATGAAAAGTGATGCAGATGCGCAGAATCTGCAAGGGAATCTAAAAACAGACTTGGTGAATTGGCGGACAAGTGGCAGATTTATGTTTAACCCTAGGAAAAGCCATGTCCTTAGTATCTGCAGGAAAAATTTGCCAGTAGTTTATAGCTAATTGATAAAAGGAAAGATCTTGAAACATGTTCCAAGGCACCAGTATCTAGGAGCGATAATAGCAAATGATCTAAATTGGGAAACATCACTGTGAAACTATAGTTCGCTATGCCAATGGAGCACTGGACTTCATTAAGCAAAATCTGAAACACTGCCCACAAGAGAGCAAGATCCAAGCTTACACAACACTTGGGCGTCCTATACTAGAATATTCATTCACTATATGGGACAGAAAAAGTTCAAAGAAGAACTGAAGATTTGCAGTGAATTTCAAGCCAAATGGAAAGAAATTATCTTGTCTTCGCTCCAGGAGAGGAGAGAGCAAGTGCGCTGGACAGTATTCTGGGATGTTGTAAAAATTGTTCTTCTATAAAACTTCTATGTTATGAAAAGTACGAGGAATACGAGACAAAAAAAGTTATATCTCAGTAATTAGTAATTTAGATTGTGTATTTTAGAGATTGTTATAATTAGATGACTTTAGGTTTTCATTAGAGCGTTGCTTTTGGGTCAGTGACCCCTTTGTAGTAATGCCAATCGGTCTTGCAAAGTATTTATACAGATATTGATGTAGATATAGATGTAGATGCAGGTTTAATGAAGCAGTCATTTTCAATGGCAGTAACCGCATTAGCTTTGAATAACATGAGCAGTAAGGTGTATTGAAATTAACTCCATTTTTTTAGGAAGCTAGAGGACCTTCAGTTTCAACTTGAAGAGCTGCTCGTGACAAAGGTAGGTATTTTTTTGTGGACAAAATTATGGACACAATTCTTCTTTTTTACACAAAGATCCTCGAGATTACTATGCTCCTTGTCATCAATTTTTTTTATATTGATATAGAAATTTTACAGTAAATCTTACGCTGTACTATACGTTATTACCATGCGACACTACAGGGGCGATACCATGGGGAGTGAAGGACCATGATATGACTACCCTATGGCCAGTTTGAAAGGACACACGATGTTAAACTAAATGCAACAACAGAACGAGCCATTTGAATATCTAATGAATACTATAACGAAATTCCGTTCCACATGAGGTGTAGATCAAGGTTGCAAACTCTTTATGAGCACAACTCATTACGTGTAATGAGTTATTTATTCGGAGTAAATCAGTGGGCTGACATCTGATGTGAGACAGCATTTACAAAGGAAACAAAGCATTTGTGTTGACGTGCATGATGGTTGCTTTGTGACATAACGGAAGCTTGAAAGATCTTAGTCAAGGCGACCAGTTTCGTGAATGAACCGTAATGATAATTCGAGTATAGTTTTGTTCAAGTCATAAGAAAGGTCTTGATAACCATATAATAAAAGCTGTATAAAAATATCATTTGAAAAATTGGCGATTTGCACAAATTATCTTAATAATTCAATAATTGTTATAAAGTTCAGTGCTAGAGAGGATACGATGGATATGAATGAATGGTGAAGGGTGAATGAGTGGATCTCGTGAAAAATGAATTTCGAACTGGTCATCGTTTGAACAGTTATTAGGTTCATGTCTGTCAATGTCAGCTTTCTACTTCATAGAACTCCATTTACCAGATGAGTAATTATAAAAGAATCCCCGTTGGAAGGCCACTATTCCCTGGATATCAAGGCAATGATGCTGGCAAATGTATCATTTAATAATGCATATGCTAAGACTACATTCAAAATTCTCCTAATTGAATATGAAGAGTCCGCTGTAAAATCATTCTCTTCAAGAAACCTTTAAAATAGTATAAGTTCACAGAAAGATCTCGTGAATGTTCCTGCTATGGATTAATGATTTGTACATATCTTTGCACTTATTTTTCCTTTGGGAGAATGAAAGTGCCTTTTTGGGAAGCGTAACAAATCAGTTACTTGGTTTCGTTCTATAGGAGCTATCTTCTGAGGCAGACAGAGAAAGTGTAATTTTGATGGAAGAAAAGCTGAATGCGAAGGAAGAAGAAATTGCTAGAACGAAAGAACAGCTTGAGGAAGCAAAGGTGTGTTTTTGAGTTCATTGTCAATCAGTTCATCGACCAGACCTTCACACAGAATTCAAGTTCCTGTAGGAACCCTTTACCATCATTTGTTATATGTTCGGTTTTAAAATACAAGCAATTTTACCAAGGAAAATTTTTGTATTCAAGCTAACCTTTGACTGATAGAGTGAAATATCTGTTTTGAATATCGGCTTCGTACTTTTTATTTACCCCCCCTTCAAACATGTTAAATGTTTTGCTTCATGCGGTGCATGCTTCATGTTAGCGTAACCAATTACTTTGGCTTTATGGCAGCTCAAGCAGAAATTACAGTCTCGTGTGTATAGTTATCAAATGTTCATTAAGCAACGTAATAGTAACAATGTATTATCATTTTTCAAGTACACAGTCGTATTTTATAAAGAATTAATAGATTACAGTATACTAACGATGTACTACACGCAAAACCAACTTTCTTATTCATTTGTAATTCTAACAAGCACTACTTCAGACTTTAAGGGGCTGTAAGAGCTTTGCAAAGATAAAGATCAGCTAGTAAACGTGCAAAATTCAATGAGAAATTCCTCTTTTATTGTTGCGTGGCATACGATTTCTTCTGCCTGCAGTAATCTTTAATGTTTTTTGGCTAAACACAGCTGAAACCCGTAGCCCAGAATCCACTTGTATCACTAAAATGGTTGATGGTATCAAAGATATGATTGCAATGGTGAATTAAGATAAAAAATATGGAGAGTATTTTTATTTCTAATTCACCTGCTGCCATTGGCCTGCACTGGGAGGAGAAAAGTATGGCATTGCTTTAAGTTTAGCTGAGGTCTCTAAGCGCAGAGAGTGATGCATAGATTTGGAAATAGAAGAAAAGTCGGATTCCTAGAATTCCATGTTTCTTCACACTTCTTTAAAAGTGAAACTAGGTAGGTAGGTATAAATTTGCACTAAATGAAGAAAATCGACAATGGTAAAAAGAAGAATGAATAGATAAATAAAAGATTTACAATTTACCTAGCAAATTTGTTAAGTACAAGTTAAAAACATCCCTAATCAAAGTGGCAAGGATGGCATTAAAAGATCGAGTTGACCGTATTTCCATAATGATCCCCTTAGAGGTGGTTGCAAACATGATAAACGTTATAACTTATTTGCTTTTAGAAACTATTCTGGATTAAAGTGCAACGTCGAAGTTCATATCTTTTTCATGCCGAAATTGTAATATTTTGAAACTATGAGACGTTGGAAACTTCTCTGCACCTCTATATCCTAGCTGTTTTAATGTGTTTAATTGTATGATAGCCTTGTGCACTTTGTTGATTATAAAGATCCATTCCCTACAGAATTCTAAAAGTAGATGGTGTTCCGAAAAGAGAGCTAATTCAAATGGAAAGGATGCGTGATGGGTACAATACTTCATGTTTTTGGTGTAAAATTCCAGGCGTTATGTTGGGAGTGCAAAAATGCAAAAAGTAGCACAAATATCGACTTTTCTGAAACAAGGAGATGTTGGGCAAACCAAAAGACCGCTAAATCATTGTCCTTTACTTGTCATTTGGATAATTCATCGCTTAAAATATCATTTGACAATTACTGTAGCGCTAGAGATTTTGTTCAAGAAGTTGGCACTGAAATTCTGATCAAATTGATTACATAGCGTAGACAGTAGACCTTACTTTAATTCAAAAAGTGAAAATCGAGATGCAAGTCCAAAAAAGATGCGCTCGCCTGATTTCAGAATTTATATTGATGTTAACGAATTCTATTTTGGAGAAGCAAAAAATTCAATTTAATTGTGTTTTGTTTTCATTTTCAAGTTGTGCATTTTAGTGCACAGTGAAAAGAATTCAAGTTGTTTCCACATCAATCGGGAATTCTTTTTCTCTACTACACATGCCCTCTGACCACAATATAACTTTTCAAACAATTAAATCTTCCATTTATGAAGCTTAGTTGCAAGAGAGAATACCGCTGCATTTATATTACTCTCTTAGTGATTCGCTATCAAAGACCAAATTGTCTTCCTAGTAGTAGCTGACCTTGTGATAGTGTCGTCCGCTGAAAATCAAAACATGGGATAACCCAGAAATGGGAAGAATGATGCTTTCATTGAAAGTGAACAACTTTTTCAATCCAATTCACGTTTTCACGTTTAAGGAAGCCGAAATTCGTCGAGCATTCAACAATGTTCAGTAGTCTATAATTAAAAGTTAACGTTGATTAGCGAGTCGGCTGAAAAACGAGAGTTTGCATTGTTTATGTACTGGTATTAGATATATTAGATAAACTTTGTTTAGCCATGAATTCATCTTACTGCTGGTAGTCTGCATCAACTTCAACAATCAACCTATTATTTGGGAAATATTAATTTATGCCTGAAATTTGCGAAATTACGCATGCTTGTACTGCAGGTTTAATCTCCTAGTCTCAAATATATTTCTCTTCTTTTTGGACTACTGTGTATCTTATTCTATCGAGCAAGAATTTAATACCTTGCCCTGTCGTTATTATGAGAGGCTTAAGCATCACCACGAATAGTAAGATATAGTATCCTTGATCAAACAATACGATTGTATTTGCACAAACCCATTGCAGTGAATTCAGTGATTGGTGATTACATTTCAAGAACTTAATTCAATATTTATGTGGATTTTCTGTTCAATTTAGCAAGTTGAAGATGATCTGAAGAACAAGAACAGTGACCTTGAATTTCTTCTTGCGGAGACAATTGAAAAGGAGATTCAATCGACTCAAAGTTTCAATGTTCTGCAAAGTAAATTAAAGGACTTGGAAGAGGCCTTGAATCAAGCTCAGTCAGAATCAGACAGTCAGAGTTCTAACCTCGATGAAGAGTTATCAAAACGAGATCAAGAAATTGCATCGATCAAGGACCAACTGAATACAGCACAATCTGAAAAAAGCAAAATGGAATTCGAGATAAAGAAATATGTGAGTTGTGAAATGTTTAATTTTATCCTTGTGCATTCTTTATTTGATTTGTTCCATTTCTTTTTTGAGGTTAACTTACGAGGAAGGAGGAGCAACGACGCTCAGTATGGTAAATGATCATACCGAGCACTAAACCTCTACTCCTGGAAATTTGACATATTGATTTCTTTTGCCGTTGTTAGAATAGCAAGATGTAAAGTCAAGTTTCTTTGGATAACATCCAATTCGATTTTAAGGTTTTGGCTAGGCTTAATTAGTCGAACAGAAAACTCAACCTGGTTCCAAGGGCCAGCTTTCTACGTCAGTACTGACCAGTGACCCTGGTACCTGGCAGGTCCAATTTGATTGGCTATTCGATAAGCAAGGGCTCCCTAGTTATTAGAAAGGTTTGTTGCTAAAACTACTTAAATCATGTGATGTAGACGACTGTGCCATTTCTATAATTTGATAAAATCGTGTTCCCCTAATTATTTGTTTGCGGAAATTCCCCCTAAATGAGCCCAGATTCAGGCATAACTTCGATTGCCTAAATCCTGTCTGCGTTTGTGGCAGAGCTGAAGAAGATAGTGAACATTTCCTCCTGCATGGCTTTTTTGTCGAAGAAGCACGTATAGATCTCCTCGGCAGGTTATCAGATATTCCTGGTTTAAACATAGCAGAACTGGACACACCATCTTTATGCCACTTAATTATATTTGGAAATCCAGATCTGACCCAAATTGCAAACAGGATGATAATGGAAGCAACTATTAGATACCGGGTGTCTCAGAAAAAACGCTACAGATTTGAAAAACTTTTATAGCAACAGCTTCATGGTAATTGTCAAACGATTATTTACATGGAAATCTATAGTAATTAGGATGATTTTGATATATTTTCCAGTATTTCTAGGGGTGTGGCTGTAAAGTTAAAAATCAGCAAACATCAAAATTCCCGCTACATCAAAACCAGAGCTGCTGCATTAGCAATAATGAATTATAATGTCAAATCATAAAGCATGACAATCACAGCAATTACCGAAGACTGCTGACAACCAAACAACACACAAGTTAATTGAACATTTAATAAACACTATTCATAAGATTTCTGTCAAGACACCGTTACTTTTTGTGAAATAACTAGGCCATCATTAGAGTAATACTTTCAATTGGAAATGAACATTTAAAACTCCCTCAAACTAAATAACTCATGAATCATCAAGGGATCCCTATGTCACAGTTTCTGGATCAAGTCGTGTGCTTGTCTGTGATCCTGTGAAGTTGCCTGTATGCCATGCTTGAAATTTTGCAGTATACTTCGCACTAATGCTGGTAGCTTTGGTTTTGCCCTGACAACAAATTTAAAGTTTGTTGACTTTTAATTCTGCAACCAAGTCACCAAAAATTCTGAAAAATATATCAAAATTTAAACTAATCATTGTAGATTCAGAGAAAAATAATTATCGGAGTATTGGCAGGAAATCGAAGTTTCACCAAAAAACGGAGTACAAGAACTGTGACGATAATCATGTTCATATTCAAAAAAGATACTCCAAGTTTGACAATTCCAAGTATATTATGACATTTCCAGTTAAGACAAATCCGATAGTTAGAATAAATAGAATAAGGTTGATATTTGACTAGTCCATGTTTATTGTATTGACGTTTCGAAGCAATTCTCCGTGCTTCATCATCAGAATTAAATGTTCAAAGCACGAGGCTCTATTTATACCCATAACGATAAACAACTAAGAGTCCATGTTTACAGCGCCTACGTATAAAAAAACCGAAAGGGCAAGCCCAAAGGAATAACAATTAAAACAGAGCTAGGGGGATAGAAGACTGTTGGGAGTTAAGTGAAGGACGATCACGTAAAATAAGTAGACTTTCGTGGATAAGTAAATCAAAGTCATTGTTAGCTCTGTCCAACACTGAGAAATCTTCCAACGACGCGGCATGACCTGATTGGCTGATATGGTCCCCGATAGCGGAAGGACTTACTTTTATTTTCTGACCTGCTTTGTTTATTTCCAAATGCTCTCTGCAGCGTGTAATTGAATTGCGAGATGTTTTTCCGAAGTACGAGGCATGGCAGCCAGGACACTGAAACTTGTAAGCAACTGATGAGCTTATGAGAGTTGGAAAGCGGTCTTTAAATGGAAAAAATGATTGAATTCTTTTAGGAGACCGAAAAATAACATTAAGCTGAATGCCTGGATAGCATTGCTTAATTATTCTACTTATTTTAGTTTTAATCTGCAAGCTATACCTGCCTAGATATGGCATACAGAACAGAAGGGCCGTTTTGTCTTATTGAGGGGCAGGGGGCCTAGGAGCGAACCTTTTATCCAAAAAAGATTTAATAATACGATCTATAATAGAATTTTTTAAATCTGTTGCGTTTTTTTGAGACACCCGATACATCAAGGCAACGAAGAGATTCGAATGAATTACATTCCAAAAATAACAAGCAGCAACCCCCTCCCCCATATTTCTTTGTTGTAGTAGTAGTTGTTGTTGTTAACTCTGTCTTGGTTTGATGTTAGGTGATTAAAACTCAAAAAATTTTTATCATACAATGTGGGTGCGGGGTTATCGGTGGATGGGATTCCTGCTGTGTGGCCGGATGGCTGCTACCCTTTGTTTTCTTGCTTGCTATCCCGATTGGGGTGGCGCGGGTGGCAGGGGGTAGTGGCTGTTTTGTCTGCACATGGGGGTCACATGCTCACTGCCTTGGACTCGTTTTCTTACGCATTGAAGCCTTGCAAGGGTCGTTGCCTGACATCAAATGTGAGACAGACGTTGTTATTGTTTTTTCTAGAAAAATGAAAATTTTGAATTGTGATTGTCTGTCATGGTGGGAACTCCGATGACCTAGTGTCTATTCCCGCCACGGCAGTCACAGTAGCTGTAATTTTTTATGGCTATTTTAATATATTATAGATAACGATATATATAAAATGTTGCCTCCGGCAACTTCAACGTTGCTGCTATGCGAAGTGTGAAGACAAATCTTGTTTACGTTTGTTTACGCCTCTGAAAACAGGAAAGCTGCAGAGGGTGCTGGAAATAATCTAAGAGAGTCTTGCTCCATGCAAAGCAGCTGTAGACTGGAGGAACTTTGAAAAATAGCGGAATGATATCTAACGAAACTTTTGTTTATCCCGAATCCAGCCTGAGAAATCTAATAAATGCCAGGTAAACGAAGATAAGTTAAATGTCACTGGAATCGCAATCAATCAAACATGAACGGGTTTAATTAGGATGGACAACATCATATGGACCCAGTGAGTCCATGGAAACATAGGATGGAACAAGTATAATTCAAGGAGAATTGCAAATAAAAGTGCGAAGTTTTCAAAATTGGAATGAATGCAAAAGACGTCTTTTCATTCTGTTTTCAAGGTCAATAACAAACGAGAAATCTTAGAATTTCCTTACGTGCTGAACGTTAAATCAATGAAGTTAGAAATGTTACTTTTGAATGTACGAACTACTACGTTGTGTGTTATCGTAGGTTTGGAGTAATTCATCAAGAATCAAATTCACCAAGAATCAAATTCATCAAGAATCAAATTCATCAAGAATCAAACTTACGATTCCCATGTCTAAATAAAAAGCAAAGTTTCCGGACGGGATTTTCTGTGCAAAGCAAGTGGTTCCAAATCCAGCGGTCTTTACAGAAAACTGAGCTCTATAGCAGAGTAACTTGCTAGATAGGTCTTCTTGAATCAATGCTCTCTCAGTAGCAAGAGTATTTGGCATATTGCAAGCCTTGATGGAATAAAATTCATCGCTGCATTGAAACTTTCTGAAAATTTGTTCAAACTTTTCTCTCAAAGTTTCCCTTCATCATTGCAAGGACTGGCTATATCACTTGACCAATTAGCCCCGTTACATAGATCCTTTCTTTGACTTTATATTACTTTGTAAACCTACTCTGACATTGGTGTTACTGTAGAGTAGAGAGAGCGGGCTTACGCGTAGTTAGTCTGGTTTGATAATTTATGCAAAGATAGCATTCAAATGACCACTTTTGCGGCAACCGTTACCAGGGTGGACATCGATGACCTTGGAAAGGAATAGGAAGACAATGTCGCGCCTGGGAACGAGGTTGCAGAAAACTTAAATTTTGCGGTCAAAATCTGGCGAAAGCAATTAAAGACTGCGTTATTTCGTTCACATCAATTCAAAAAGATTATGATATTTGTCTGAAAATGCCTCAGCACGTTGGTCTCTTGTTTTAATACCGCCTCTAGACTTCTTTGCTTCTGCTCTGTCATACAGTGCTTCAGTATATGATACAACTTACCTTTAATCTTACGATGTAAGACTCAGATACCTCTCACTTCTTTTATTTGAAGGATCTCACAATGACTTATCGTAAATTTACAAAGATGGTTTGAAAGGGTTCTTTTTGGGGATTGATCGTGCACAAGTGTTGTTGCTTTGGCCCTTTTTTGGTCGCTCTTCTGTTGAATACCTTTTCCTCATTGATGCGCGTATCAAGATGTTGATTTTATACCCTCGATGGAAATCATATTACGGTCCGTTTGATTTCTCTGTTCTCATCTACTGTGCGATCGTGCAAGCTAATTAAGACATAACAGCATTATACATACCACTTATTGAATGCACGAACTTGATGCAAAAGAAATAGAGGAGTCACATATTAACATATCGAATATCAGGGAGAGACAGCCGGCATCAAGAGACGCAAACAACAACTGATCTGGCTTTACCCTGAACAAGGCTGACGTTTTCTTTTTTTCATTTGTCTTTCACTCGTATATTTAACGTCTGCCTCAAATTAGATATTATTATTGTTATTATTATTATTATTATTTTTATTATTAACACTTTATTTTACAATGTTGGCATAAAAAAGGTATAAAATAGCTACACATGCATAAGAATATGTACAAGTATAGCTAATAAAAGCCAACTAATTCAGATAGCAAAAACAGAATGGATAGAAAATATCATGTTGAACAAACCTAAAACCTAAAACTTATATAAAACCTAAAAGTGGTATGAAATTTCGGCAGAGCCTACATTGGCATTGGCACTCATTTCCTTTCCAAGCTTTGATTTTGGTCTTAAATTCAATCAAGTTAGTTGAGTGTCTAATTGAAACTGGAAGTGTACACCATAACTGTGGACCCCTATATCGAACAGTTTCTGCGCCATACATTACTGATCTCGCTCTTGGTAAGTTAAAATCGCGATCATTTCTGAGGCTATACTGGTTGGTTTGTGGACAAAATATTTCTTTCATAAAAGGAGGATTTAAGCCATGCTTTGTTTTGAACATTTCTATCATTAATACTTGTAAGTTCTTCTGGTGAACAGATACACTGTTATCATGTCCTAAGAGATCTTCAAAACTAGACTCCTGATCTCTATACGTTATTCTAAGGGCTCGCTCATGCAGTTTGTTGATTTTAGTATTTAGTTTCCTACTATGGAACATCCATGCCAAAGGACAGTATTGAAACTGGCTATTTATGAATGATGTCATCAACATCCTTAATTTAGCTTGGTCCATCTAGTGTGCAATGCGTGACAGAGCATAGAGCTTGTTGCTGACCTTTTGACATAGATTACTTACATGTTGCTCAAATGTAAGTTTGCTGTCTAAGGTAACTCCTAGCAATTTTTCTTCAGTACTATTAGCAATAGTAGAACTGCCAATTTTAACCGAAACAGAATCACTACTCATATTTCCAAACGTTAATAGATGACATTTGTCTTCATTGAGCTTCATATAGTTGTCAGAGAACCATTTGATTGCATGGGCGGAATCTATTTCTAACCTAGCAACAACATTATCAGTATCAATGTCACAAGCAAATAAAGTTGTGTCGTCGGCATAATTGCATACATCAGTATTATTTAAGGGAAGAAGCAAATCGTTGATATATATATTGAAGAGAAGAGGTCCAAGGACAGATCCTTGAGGCACTCCTAAAGTCAGTCACTTCCATGAGCTAAAAGACCCATTGACCTTGACCCTTTGTTGTCTGTTATGTAAGTAACTATAAATTAGAGACAATGCATCGTGACTAAAGCCGTAGGCATGCAATTTGGCTATAAGGAGATCATGTCTCAGGCAGTCAAAAGCCTTAGAAAGATCCATCATGACAGCACCAACTTTCCCACCTACGTCAATACAAAGTTTAGTTTTTTCCAAAAAACGCACTAAGGCTTGTTGAGTGTTATATCCTTTGCGAAATCCACATAACAGTATGGACAAATACGGTTCTATGTGTTCTTCCACTTGTTTGACTAGAAGCCTCTCGAAGACTTTTGAAACAGTTGGCAGAACACTAATTGGCCTGTAGTTTTTCTTAACTGTACTTTCTTTTTGTTTATAAAGAGAGGATACATCTGCACACTTAAGCTCATCAGGAAAAGTGGAGCTTCCAATGCAATTATTAAATATTTCCCGTAAAGGTTCGGAACAAATATCAGAATTATTCTTAAGAATCTTTGGCGGTATATTCTTGAAAGTTGTGGCCTTCTTGGGATTGAGCCTTTTGATTTCAGTTTCCATTTCCTCTAATGAAACAGGGTTGAAAGTGAATGATTCTACATTCAAAAAGTGGCTCTTAATTTTTAGTATGCTGGGCTGATTAGAGTATCTTTGTACCGACTTTTCGATAGGATCTAATATGCCCTCAGTGTCTGAAATATTATCATTATTCTCTTTTATACCAAGGGACTCTGTTACCGTTACAAAGAAACGATTGAAAATCTCTCCAACTTCAATATCATCAGATATAATCTCATCATCTTCGACTAAAACTATCTTGTTATTGCTCTGACATTTGTCAGACAGAGCAGGCTTCACTGTTTTCCAGAATTTCCTATTATCGGTGACCAAATTGATATCTAACTTACTGTAGTAGTCTTTTTTAGCTTGCCTGAAAAGCTGAACGCAACGGTTACGTTGTTTACGATAGTTGTTCCAATTCTCAGCCGTCCTAGATTTGTTATGTTTATTTCTAAGTCTAGAACGCAACATAATTGCTTTGCGTAGAGCTCTCGTCATGAACGGGGCATGGTTTGCACGTACATATTTCTTTTTAGTAGGGGCATGCTTATCTAACACTTCGTTGAATACATCTTGAAATGAAACATAGTCAGTAGGGTTGGAATTACTCATAGCCTCACAAAGATCTCGTTTGAAGTCTGATTCGTTGAAATTTTTGTAACTTCTATAGTTTATGACAGATGGACCTATAGATACCACGCGATATCTATCATAATGTCAATTGCCCATTCAATCACTTTAGTTGTTCGTTCGCAGAAACTTCTCGTGGTGGCATGTAATTTGAGACAAACACTACTTTTCATCTCGGGGTAGGCGTAGCCCTTTTGCTCCTCTGGGTATCGTTCTACCGGGTGAGTCAGAAAAAACGTGGGCGTTTGGTGGACCGTGACATCGCATTTAGTCACCCGATTGTCGTGAACTAACGTTTTGCGTGTAGCCAAGAGTCTAACTTAGATCATAAACCTTTTCCCATCGAAATCGGCCATTTGATGAATTTTTGAAAAACGATTTTCTTCGCAAGAGCTTGTATGGGAGTCTTGCAAACTGGTGAAATCTTTTGCCAAGCCCCTTCCGCATTTTATTTTGGCTAGAGTTACAGGTACACGTGGTATTAGCAGGGGAGAATCGAATTGTTAGGGGACAGTATTTCCCCCCTGGGATGTCTTAGCATAACTTGTCCTACGTGGAGAACATGTTTGAAAGACATTAAGAATGCGTACTTCTTTGTCTTGCGAAGAGGTCCCTTTCAAGCAGATCAGCGCCCTGTAAATCGCAATGGGTACTTTTTGCCGACAACGCATTTCCTAAGGCCTGGTCCACAATAGGTCTTTTGAGTCGCTCCAGTTGTACAGAAAGACCCATAAGTCTCTGTCTTTTTGCTCTCTCTGCACGATCTTAGCGACCTAAACGAGCTAGTGTTAACCAGGCTTAACTTTTTCAGTATCCCCCGATAATTCCACATGTACCTGCAACTCTGGCAAGGCTAAACTGCTGAAGAGGCTTGGTTTAAGATTCCATCAGGTTGCAAGAATCCCATACAAGGCCTTACGAAGGAAATCTTTCTATAACAAATGCATTAAGAGACCGATTTCAATGGGGGAAAGGTTTATGATCTAAGTTAGACTGTTAGCTGCTTGGAAAAAATTAGTTTACGATGATCGAAAGACTCAATGTTACGCCACAGTCCGACAAACGCCCCACGTTTTTTCTGACTCACCCGGTAGTATTATGGTATAGTTGTATAGTAATTTTGTAAAGTAGTGTTGTAAACATATACCGGCTGTCCCAGAAAAAGCGCAACAGATTTGAATAATTCTAATGGCAGCTGTTTCATACTTGTTAGCAAACAATTATTTTTATTGAAATCTGCAATTATTAGAAAAAATTTTGATATATTTTCCAGTATTTTTGGTGATTTGATTGTAAAGTTAAAAATCAGCAAAGTTAAAAATTGCTTCCACATCTAAACCAGAGCTGCTGCATTAGCAATAGCGGATTAAATTGTCAAACCATAAAAAATGACAGTCTTAGCAATTACCGAAGATTACTGAAAAGCGCTCAAACACAAAAGTTGATTGAACATTGAACAGATACTTGTATGAAGATTTCGGTCATGACGAAGTTGCTTTTTCTAATATGGCTAGGCCATTGTTACAGTTATGCTTTCAATTGGAAATGAACACTGAGAGCTCCTTCGAAACTAGATAACTCATAAATCATTAAGGGATATTTTTGATCAACTTATGTGCTTGTCTGTAATCCTGTAAAGTTGTAGATAATGCGACGCTGGTAATTTCGCATTATGCTTTGCACTAGTTGTGGGAGGTCTGGTTTTGCCATGACGGCAAATTTTGAGTTTGTCAATTTGTAACTCTGCAACCAGGTCACCTAAGATTCTGAAAAATATCTCAAAATTTAATCAAATTATTGTAAATTTCGAGAAAAGTTATTATCAAATTTTTAGTTTGAAACAGCTTGTGTTAGAATTTTTTAAATCCGTTGCGTTTTTTTTGGGACACCCGGTATTGTAATTTTTTAGTAGATGTAAAAAGGAAAAGAAAGGCTGACGTTACCTGCCACTTCATACAAGTTAATTTTCCTTTCAGGTACTGTGGATAACATTGGTGATAAAAATCATTGATCTAATTTAGCTCTCTCCCTCATCCTCGAGTTTTCTAAAGTTGATAGCATGTTGAGTTAATTGTATTTTGCTATACGTAGCAGCTTTCCAAAGTACTTTTTCCATTGCATTTCAGAGAGAAGAACTGAATGAAACAATCGAAGCCAAGGGAGCATTGAACAAAACAATATTTGGTAAGTTATTATACTTGGCAGCCACTGCTTGCTACTTTTGGTCCTTGTGCTGCATAAAATTGACACTTCTAAATTCTTTTACACACTTTCAATCATTCTTAAGTATCTTGTTTTACCCTTTGACTGCATGCTGCCGAAGATGCTTGTAAATGCAATTACTTCAAAGCTGCGAGTAAATACCATGGATCTTGAAGTTGATGCATATATTTGCTTCCCCCTAATTCACGTGTTTTTCATCATAGACATGAATGCGAAGCTAGAAGCAAAAGATAGTGATTTTTCTTCAGTACAATCAAGCCTTGAGAATCTGAGAGCAGAGAACCAAGGTGAGTGGAGTCGCTTCTGTGAACTATGATTATAAAGCAAACTCGCAGAATCTAATTCATTATGATCCCATCAAAAATTCTGCATTGATTGAAAAGCTTGGAGATTGACCATTCTTCGAGGGACTGCGAGCTGACATCTTTGTTAATGATCTCAAATATAAAAGTCGTCTACCGGGTGTCCCAAAAAACGCAACAGATTTGACAAATCTAACACAAGCTGTTTCAAACTAAAAATTTGATAATTATTTTCTCAAAATTTACAATAATTAGATTAAATTAAATTTAGGTGATCTTGTAGCAGAGTTATAAATCGACGAACTCAAAAAATGCTGTCATGGCAAAACCAGACCTCCCACAACCAGTGCAAAGCATAATGCAAAATTACAAGCGTGGCATTATCTGCAATTTTACACGATTACAGGCAAGTACGTAATTTGATCAAGAAACTGTGACAAAGGAGATCCCTTAATGATTTACGAGTTATCTAGTTTCGAGGGAGCCCTCAGTGTTCATTTCCAATTGAAAGCATAACTGTAAGAATGGCCTAGTCATATTAGAAAAAGCAACTTCATCATGATCGAAATCTTCGTACAAGTATCTGTTCAATGTTCAATTAACTTTCGTGTTTGAGCGCTTATCAGCAATCTTGTGTAATTGCTAAGACTGTCATTTTGTATAATTTGACAATCTAATAAACTATTGCTAATGCAGCAGCTCTGGTTTTGACCTAGAAGCAATTTTTGAACTTTGCTGATTTTAACTTTACAACCAAGTCACCAAAAATATTGGAAAATATATCAAAATCTATTCTAATAATTGCAGGTTTCAATAAAATAATTGTTTGCTAACAAGTATGAAACAGCTTCCATTAAAATTATTCAAATCTGTTGCGTTTTTTGGGACACCCGGTACTGTTTTTACGCATGGTGCTTGCGAAAATACGCTTATTGTCAAAATGCGAATGATCTTACTTCACTTGTGAGTAGAATAGAAAATACAAAAATCTAAGAAGTCAGGGTACTTATTCCTTAAACCATTTATTCATTTTGTAGGCAGTTACCAGCAATCAGTTGCGAAAACAATGTTGTATACTTTTTGGAGCCTTCTATTATTTTAAGATGCTGTTATTGGGTGACGATGTGCAGCTACGCATACTCTCGAGTACCGAATAAACGGGGGGGGGGGTGAGAATAACCGGGGGGGCTTAGAAATGGTTCGATATATCAATTATCGGGGGGTTGGAATAATCGGGGGGGGGCTGCTTGGAGAAAAGAAAATAGCCCTTTTCTGAGGTAAGCACATATCTGTTATATATTTATGTGAACAGTGATGTTACTGATACATATACTTTTGAACTCTGGTTCTGTTGAATGCACTTCTTGAGACATTTTCTTGCGTTTATACAGAAATTATGTCTAATATCATTCCATTTTTCCAAAAATTAATAAAGGGGGGGTTGGAATAAGAGCGGGGGGGGGGGTTGGAAAATTTTTCAAAAATTAATAAGCGGGGGGGACGATTATTCGGTACTCGAGAGTACCAGCAGTTCCGTCATTTTAGATACCTTACTCTTTGTTCACCTTCTCAATATTACTTGTTGAACTGATTAATATTATTTTTCTAGATAATAAATCCAAGCTCAAGGCTGCCGAAATTAAAATTGAACATTTGAATACAGAGAAAGACAAACTGGTGTGTATCGAATCCCAGTCTTTTTCCCAAGTGAATAATGAATAGGGGTGGTAATGGTCTGTCATAACTATTGTTTTAGCTGAAGGTCTATTGTGAAAATTAGTATATTTGATGTGACATTGCATTATTTGCGTTTAACTGAAACTTGTTGATCGGCATTTTCTCGACTCCATTGTCAAAATGATTCCTTTTCTGTCTCACAGGAACAACAAGCTACGCAGTTGATGCAGAGTTCGGGGAATACATCGTCTCAGTTAGATTATTTGAATGAAGAACTCAAAGAAGCTAAAAGGTATATAATAGCTACACCAAACCGTTCAAACGACTTCAAAGTAGAAAAGGTATGCGAACTTCATTCAAGTGTACGAGATACTGTGAAGTTTCAATCGGAATTCTCATTGTTTTACACGCTGTCCTTAAAAAGTGCGGCCCACTTTTTTTCATTGCTGTAGAGATGTGACTCAGATTTTGCCGGTTTTTATAAATAGTTTCATATGTAAGGCTATTTCGTAGATATGTTGACTGTATCTTGAACTTTATATGTATACAACTGTTGCATACAGTTGCATAGATTGGCTTCAAAGGGAGACTTTTAGGATCTTTAGCAAGTCCATTGATTGTTATGGATTCGCTTGGGGGATTCATAACCGTGAAAGCTTGAATTTTTATAATTTCCTCGTTGCAGTTTGGTGCAACATCTTGTTAACAATTTTATTATTTATCTGTAATAGCTCGCTACGGAAGCTGAGCAAGTCCCTTCTACTGGCACACACTAGTCCTAGTATTTGTTGCGCTTTGTTTCCGATTCGAGGAGCAATTGGAATTTGAACTCAGGTGGCTTTTTTAAAGCAACGCCTCTAGTTGTGCTCTTTCACGAAGTAATATTTATACTGCGCTTTCTTCAATCTTAGGCACTGTTCGACTTTGGAGGATGAAAAATCAGATTTGACCATTAAAAACGAAAACCTCAAGCAAAATTTAGAGCAGCTTCAGGTAACTGTTTGTAAATATAAAAGCACCAGTGGCGGCGGACAGTGCTATTAATGCTAATACTTTATTAGCAGTTTTTTTTGCAAAGTAATTGTGTAAAATAAGGCCTAAAACAAGCTTCGAAAAATTTTGAAACTAACTTGTCATTCCATCGAAACGTGAGGTCTCTTTGCATTTTTTGGTTGCTGCAATGTATTGCAATATCACACACAATCATTTGTGTGGTGCATTTGAATCCTTTTCTGTAGTCTAATCCCGTGAAAGGAACCGCCTACATTCCCTTTCTATTGATATCTGAACCCTCCTCAATTGATGGCCACGCTATTACTCAGCCAGTTTTAATAGTGAATGCAGAGGAACAATTGAAACTTGCGTCATATTTCCCGTTGTTCGTTATGCATTGCCCATTGTGGAATATGCAAATGGCCACACCGTGCTAATAATTCTTCGAAGTTAGTAGCATCGGATCACTGCGGCCGTTTCAACACACTGCATAAACGATCTGACCCAAATCGCAGAGATGAATTGAGTCACATCAAGTGGAGTTAGATGGGGTGTTTCAAAATCTTCTGGCTTTTTTCTTCACAAGGGAAATTAAGTCATAAACAGCGCCTTCATCTCCAGGAAGACGGGCGACGATATCCCCCTGTTACCATAAAACATCGAACCTCTGTAGGAGTTAGTGTGTGATGGCTGTTCTTGGATGTGTGGAGACAACGAGAGAAAGACGATATTTTAGACATGTCTTGTTATGGGAGATCTGTCGACGATAAAATTTGTAGCGTGTATTTCAATTTGAGTAAAGACATCAAAGACTCAACTCTGTTTTCAAAAAAAGGATTCGTTTTACTTTCGTCTTAGTATGGCTTGTCTAGAAAACTTGAACCTTTACCGCAGGAACTAATTCCAAATCCTACCAGAATCATCATTACTTTGACTATTTTGCTTTCTTGCCTTAGTACATTTCATATTAAACCATTGGAATTCCAAACAAAATCTGAAGCTCGAGAGCTAACAGCATTGCTGCAACAAATGCCTCGCAGACACAGTAAGGGTGGCCGTGCTATTAAAATTTGAAAATTAATAGTGGGGCTATCACTAAGTGGCAAGTGGCCGCAAAGGCTGAACAAACCATCCTGGAGCAGAGCCGCATAGCCCCAGACAACTGCGGAAATAACGAACGATCATGTGAACAACCAAAGAAAAGCCATTGATCACTCGATTTTAGTATGAAGTTTGGAAATGTCATATCGACGTTGCAGCATTCTCCCACTTGAAGAATTCGCACTTAGAGGTCATAGCCAATCAAAACATGCTGTTCAAATTAGGCTGTTCAAACTATCTCCATGACTTGCGACTGATGGCGACTGTTCCTTCACAAGGCACGCATTTGACCATTAAGTCAAATAGTCAACGGCGTTTGAGAGGTTGTTAATAAATCCTTTGCATTCTTTAAACAGTACCTATTTGAGGAAGGTTGTTAATAAGAGCTATCTGTTTGTTGTTACCTTGCTGTTACTTCTTGCTTCCAAAAAATCTTTCTCGACGTTCTTTTTAAATTTTAAAAATTTCTGCAAGGAATAGTAATCAAAGCTCTGGAAAAGACTTGGAACTGCAGTAAAACAAAAATATGCCCTTTTTCCCAAAGTAGGAGTTTCCATGAATATGAGGGGCGTGGCTCTAAAAAATTTTCCTGGAAGCCTTCGGACCCACAGTTTTTCGCTTGCAAGTATTAGCAAATTAATTTACCTCCCAGCCGCCCCTGAAAAGCACTTATATTTCAGCTTTACTTTTTGTATTTCTATGCAGTAAAGAAACTGAGCAGGCCCCTGATATGATAAGAAAGTTTATCACAAATTTGAAAACCGATCAAATTAGATTCTGCACAGTGTTATGTAAGAGCTGTTATTACATTTTTGCAAGGCTCAAAACTTTACCCTCCGGGGTAGCAAGCTAATTCGGTATTCTTACGTATCTTTTTCTTTCCTAATATACTGCCTTATTTCTTTCTCTAATTCCTTTATTTCCCATCCCTTCATCCATTTTGTCTCTTCTGTTCTCTTTTCTTACGTTTCTGTTTCCCCTTTTCTTTCTTCCTTCCTGTGAAATTTGAGCATTTCAAGTACCTTCCTAGTAGTCCGCTGTCACGCCACAGTACTTTGTTTCTTTGTTCTCTGTCTGCTTGCAAGTGCAGCACATCTTCCTATTGCATTGTTTGAATAGGCAGTAGAGAAACAATAGGAAATGCAGATCTTTGCGAGGTAAATGAAACAGTAATGGAAGTTAGATGAATGCACATTCCTGCATTCTGCTTTTATGTTTGATGTTTGTTTAGGGAGCTGTTTAAAAAATTTTCGGACGCTTTTATTTGCTTGGTGCCAAGTAATGCTTCCTTTATCCTTGAACTGGTACGAGACCTGCCGGATAGGTGGAATGAATTCTTCAGAAATTTTGAGAAAGCTTCCATCTCCTATCTTTCGTACTCTTGCTCATTTTCATAAAGGGCTATAAAACTGACCTAGGTCGTTAATTGTTCATTGCTTTCCTTGGGTGCCCCAGTGTCATATGATTCGCAACGCTATGATTAAGCGAATGTTTTTGCCCTATAATAATTTCGCTGACAATTCATTTTATATACGGTGGCAATCTTTCAGTTTTCGAGCAGCTTTCTCGGACATCCGTTGATTGAAAACTTTCATGAAAATTGTGACAAGGGAACTTGTTTAATGTGTATGGAATTTGTAAGATGAATGCAGTGACTTTAAGTTAGACATGATATGATTGTACATGCCTACCAAAATGGGAAGATATATTGTATGTTCGCTTGTTTCCATATCATAATAGGAGAAATCTAAGAGCGACAAAGAAAAGATACAACAAGAAAAAGAAGAACAGAATAAACTGCGAGAAGAACTTAAAATTGTGGTATGTGCATTGCTGATATTGTTGCTTTGATATCCAAAATCCTTATGCCATTCAAATAGGTTTCTTCCTTCTCAAGTTGTTTAAGATCTAGAATAAAAGAATTAGAATATCTCTCATTTTCCATGCCGCATGAAATGTCAATGGATAGGAACAATTAGACTGTTTAGCTTTCTTATTTTTGCGTTATTGCAAACCTCAAGTGACATCTAATTTGGGACATAGGTTAATAATTAAAAGATTTTTGAGAGCTGTGTAAAACTATCTTTCCACTTTTGAACCTTCAGCTTACATGTTTCGTATTTTTATCATAATGTTGAATGAAGATACTTTCAGTATCTTTAATGAAGGCTTTGCATTTCAGAGTATAAAGTATTTATCCTAGCAATTTAGCAAATCAAAATGCCTTGTTAACATTCAAATACGCTTTCCTTTCATTCTTTGAAATGCAAAGAGAGCATTTCAACTTTTACTTTTTCGTGCAAGTGTGACAATTTGTTTAAATGCCCATATCAAGGGATAAAGGTCGTTCAGGAAATTTCAACTCCAATTTTATTGTTGTATGTGAAGCTGTGATGGTTGCATTTTTAGGAAGCATCTCTTTTGTAATGGTGAGTATCACTTTCAAAGGTCACCAACTGCTATTGGCCGTTGTCAAGGCCATTTTCGATTGACAATTGTCACCATGATTTAACTCTAGCTAAGGTTTATTTACTAGCTCAAGTACGTTGTTTGCATATGAATGATAGGAGTGATATTTTTATAAACAACCATTGCTATATGTATCTACCTTTTATTTAATACAGGTGGAATCAGTTTCAAAATACAAACTCATTGTCGCAAAGGGAGAAGAAGAACTGAAGAAAGTCTCAGCGGTACTTACATATTCTATGCCCTCCCCCCATCAATAGGGTTTGAAATCAATTTGCTCCCTGTACAAATTATATGTAGCTCCTTACAAAGCCTTCATTTTTTGTAGTAGTAAATGAAATAGGAGCATAATATGTAACCTGTTCCTAATTTTTATTTTCCTAATTAATTCATCTGTTATTTTTTTGATTATAACGCTTAAGATCTGCCTTGCTGCCGTGGACGAAATTTATTTCTTGGGGAGTCTGGAATACCTGTGAATTGTTTTCAATGGAAAAATAGCATTCAACGACTCGACCAAATAGGAAGAAAGCTGTTCTAGACTGCAATTCTTTGCTCTAAACTTAAAATGATTATACAGTTTCAGTGAAAATTTTCCTTCCTTTTCTTCACTTTGTGACTTTGTAAAAAGAGTGTCGAAAACGGGAAGGATGAAACGGCCTTTTGAAGTTAAATTCAAGGACTTTGATCTCCTGATGTGTGCAGGGTTGGGATTTGTAGGAAGCATAAAGTAGTATTGTCACTTTTTAAACAAAAGATTGCTTTCCTGTGAAGGGTCATCCTAATTTCTGATGCCCACAGCTAAAAGGCCCGCTGAGTTGCTAACATTTCTAGATTCCTTGCTCAAAGAGCTGGGTTTTTTAACGGTACAGTTGTCCTGGATGTGATTGGCTAGACCTTCAGATGAAACCAATAACGAGAGATCTAGTGGGTTTTTCATCAGCAAGCCTTTATGCTGTAGAGCCATATGCTTTCTTTCTCGAATGAAATGATGAAAGTTATTTTCTGATAGCTTAAATAGCCGAGACTTGCCTAATCCTTTCATTCGGACAGTCTTATTTACATAATCAGTGCCATTAAAGCTTGCCTTTGAGTATCTTTCTCAAGGTAACATACTCATACATTCTTAAGGCAAGTTTGGCTCTATTAGATATGTAGCTTAGCTGCCTGATCATCCTAACTCAGAAATCATCCTAAATTTCGCAGTTGATGACAATGTTAAAGAGTATTTAGGCGCCTAAGATATCCATCTGTGCTGGAAGGGCTTGAAGGAACTTCCCACTTTCAAAAATTCATTAGGACCAAGAGTGCTAGATGGCTTGGATTGAATCAAATCTTGCTTGACAGCAGGGCTAGTGATGTAGTTCTGTGCATTTGTCGCGTTTTTTGAGCGCTAGCAATAAAATGAAATGCTACTGCATGAAATTTAACGGTTGCTCAGTGCCTTAAAAAGACTTGAAAAATTTGATCAAATCACAAACAACTTTTCGCACAGAGGGATGAAGACGGTACACTCTTTAAGGGAGGAGTTATTGTAAGCACATTTATTGTTAAAAAGTTGAAAGACCTCAATATTTGTTTCAAAATCTTTGTCTAACAGCCCCCGAGAGAATTGCACACCCGTATTGGTCTGCACGACGAGAATGCTTGTGATTTGATCATCTGTTTTGGCATTTTGCAATCAAGAAAGTTTTTAAAATTGAATTTGTCTTCGGTGTTCGGAATTCATGAACGAGAGAGGGAGAGAATTGATTTGGTCTGTTGGCTTGTATCTAGAACTTTATCCAGTCAGTTCCATCAAATACTGTTGATGCAACGAATTGCCGAAGGATGGAACTTTCCCTCGAGGGTTCTTCTAAAGTCGAAACTACCTATATTGGATCGAAGTGGCCGTAAGTTGACCATAGATATCTATGTTCTATCTTGGTATCACTATCATTTAAGACTGAACCATTTCAATTTCTTTGTCATAGGAGCATGATGCTGCGAAGAATCAAAGTATTGATTTGCACAAACAACTTGCGGAAAGAGATGAATTGTTAAAACGGAAAAATAATGAGATATTATCGTTAACAAACAAAGTGAATGATTTTGAAGCATCGGTTTCAAACATTACGGTAATTTCAAATTGTTTAAAAGCAGTATTAGATATTTGATATTACTTTTGCATGCAATTCCCAGAGCGATTCCCAAGTAGTTTTTCTTTCATTGATGCCAAAGGATGCTGTCACCGGCAATAAGGGTAGCACCATCTCTCCATGGATGTGCTTCGTTCAAATCGTCAGATTTTTTGCTCAATTATTTGTTGCCTGCTTGGTGTCTGACTGAGAAAAGAGAGGGTGCTATCTTTAGTCTGTTTTTGGAACTTCCTAGGCCTGTTTCAACTTTGGGCGCTTTTTGGTCGTTGAATTCGTAGACAAATAATCAAAAATTAACTTTGTTACTCGTCTCAGCACGATCGGAATTCTTCTGATTGGCATCCTCGGGACTGTCAAAAGTTGATTTATCAGTTTTCTTCAATTTCAATTAATCGACTGAAATTAGATACCGTTGATAGAAAGTAATAGTTGAACTCTTTGATGATGATCATCGGGATTTTTTCCAAGAGGTATGACAAAGAGACAGCTGTTTCTGTCCGTTCATGAAGCTTTTCATCATTGCAAAATAGTCTGACGAAATGGCCGATCACTGGTTTTAGTCATGAGGAAGATTGGTTCCGAAGGCCATAGCTCCATAATTTGTTCAACGGATTTTTACGGGGATGGCAGAAAACTTTATTTGAACATTTGAAGAGCACCAAGATGTAGAAGTCTGGCGACAACCCTTTGCTGTTTTGTTGCAATCTTCACGCAAACGGGGCGCAATTTATTTGGGATACTTTGTAGACAGATAGCCTCCGATAAATAGCCGCTGGATCAGGCAAATAATCGATGGCCCGTCCAACCGCCGATGTACTAAGGCCACATTTTAGATTCAAATGTGCAGATATTGATTTATCTGGTCTATTTTATTGCTTTTGAATTGTAGAAATGGTGGAAAGAAATTCTTCTCAATTACTTTATATCCATTATTTCAAATACAAGTAATTCTAATGCAATTTTAGTGAATTTTGAGAGCTCTGATAGCGAACATCCATATAACCTACAACTGTAGACTGTAGATCCGTAAACTCTTTGCTGACCAAAGAAAATCGTTCAACTTTCTAGGACGAACAAAAAACGCTGAAAGATGCGATTGATGCCAAATCAAACGAACTATTGGATGCTAAAAATTCAAGGGAAGAGCTAGAAAAGCAAAATTCTTTAACTTTGGCATCATTGAAGAAACTAGAAGCAGATCTAGGAAAGTCATCGAAGGACAAAGAGGCACTGCAAAGTACGAATGAAGGTCTTTGCAAAGAAATAGAGCAATTGAAATCAGAAAAGAATGTTGTAGCACAGGTATGTTGTAATTGTCTAATCTCAGTTCAATTTTAGACTTTCTGCTGTGAGTTCGTATCGGTTTCATTCAGCGTGGCAATGTGGAATATGAAGCCGATAGTTCTCGTAAGAGGTGCAGGAATTCGAATGATTATCTTCCAGACAAGAACGTTTTAGTCAGAGATGATTAGTATTTGTAAATACTATTTATCCCAGGTTGAGATTGACTATTTTACGCTCGAAGTGGAACTTTTGATGGATTCTAACCAATAATCACGAATTAGGGTCAGTAGATAAAGCAGACTCTAAACGTGACTTTTTTGTTGACAAGATTGCCTTTTGCCACAAAGATCGTGAGAACATTTGGAGAAACATTAACATGGTCCGCAGTAAGTTAAAAACGACTCAGATTGAGTCGCTTGACGTTGATAGCAAGAACGTTACAGATGATGAAGCTAAGCTCAGACAATGAATGACTTCTTTGGGGATACTGATGTAGCTCTTGGTGACAAATTCGATACATAGCAAACTACATAGCAAACCCCCTCGGTGACGATAAGCTGGAAGCTAACGCCAGAAATCTACTGGTTGAATTAAAAGCTTTTGGTGATCGTCACACAAAAAATTCAGGTGCTTTTAAAGGGTTTCGGTTTTGGTCCTGTCGGCATTGCTAATCATTCCCGTATATCGGACTCTTTGTCATTGCAGGATTTCTTTGTGAAATTTCCAACCTTTCAGTTTCTGCAGGTGTCTTTCCTGGAAATCGGATAGCTGCTAGGGTTGCCTCAATCTTTAAGAGTAGAGAAACAAATGATCGTTCAAATTCTAGACAGACTTCTGCACTTCCCTTTCTAGCAAGAGTCTATGTAAAGTCGATTTACAAAGCAACCATATCATTGTCTGGACAAAGTAAAATTCTACTTTCTTACTAATCAGGCTTTAGAGGACTGCATTCCAATACGGCTTGCATGGTGTCTATTGCAACCGTGTGGCACATTATTATTGATCAAAAGATACTGATTAAATAGAAAATAATCAGCAAACATTTTCATCGACTTAAAAAGGCTTTCTTGTTCCTGCTAATCATGCAGCAATTATAATTCACAAGTTGTATGAATGTGTTGTTCAAAGTCTTGAAATTTAATGGCTTTGATCGCATGTCAGCAGTAAGCACCAGTTCGCAAATTCCAATTGAGCTGAATTTAAAAGTGACTGGGTCTTAGACCACTTTGCGTTAATGCCATAAGGCTCTGCAAAGTAATTTTATAGAAGTAGAGGTAGGTGTAGACAGCATCCACTGAGGTGCTTCACAAGGCCCTTGTTTAAGTCCCCTAGTCTTCTTAATCTCTATAGATTATTTGCTATTTTGCGTCTGCAAACTTTAAAGTAACAGTTTATGCTTATGATACAAGCATCTCTCACTCCTTTTAAGAGCACAAGCATCTCTTACTGAAACGTATCACAGGGAATTGGAATTCTTGTAATGCAATGATTGTTTCAGGGCAATGATTGTCTTTGAATGTAATTAAGATTCAGGCAAATGCTCTTGATTTGAATTTGGAGTAAGATCTATTCTTAAAATAGATAGGTTTTCCTATTGACAAGTACCTTTAGGGGCATGAGCAACTTGAATCTCTTGAAGTTTAGGTCTCCCACTCATTTTGCTTTCTGAAATATGGATGGGAATTTGCTAGACGGAATTTTTTGCAGGATTGTTATGACTGTCATATCGTTTTGTGAAGCGCCTTATGGTTGACCTGTTGTTGAATTACAGGAATCTCAATCAAAGGATGAAAGGTTACGAGCATTTGAGAAAGAAAAATGTGAGATAGAAAGCCAGAGCAAATCATTGAATGAAAGCTTTGCATCCATTAAACAAGAGAATGATGATCTAAAGAAGCAGGTTAGTTATATGGAACCTGTCAACTATTGCCAACGTGAATACGCTGGTTCCCATTTGATCACCGAAGTTAAGCATGATTGAGTCAGATCATAACCTGAATGGGTGACCTAGAAACTTCTGGTTACTCACCAAGGTGTAAAATTGGTATGTTAGTGATAAAAGGTGTTAAACTCTCTCGAACGCCGACTGCATGGCTGCACTAGTGAATAGATATTCCGCAGGGAGTATAGAGAAAATCCAAAAACGGAATCCAAAACCACTCCAAAATGTATGTACGCATAGCGAAGGGTTCAAAATGAGATCAATGCCTTCCCTTTTATAAAAATGTCATGATCATTCTTGTTAATTCACCTGTGGGTAATTCCGTGTCAGTGAGTAACAGCTTGTTAACCACTTGCTCTCAGATTTTGCAGATTTTTCATTTGTGATTCAAGTATGATGATGGTAGCAGCATATCCAAATTTCAACTTTCTACCATTTGTGTCATACTTGAAACATCGCATGTCTAGTTTTGATATTTTTGGGCCTAAATTTTTATTGGCAGCCATTTGAATTTACACTTTTCATAAAACTAGCTATCTTTTGATCAACTCCACAGAACTGTGTCATCCAAGTGTGGGTTCCATACAAATGTGAGGTGGCAAGCACAAAAATAACCTGAAATGGCCATAAATGCGAAAATAAATTTTGATTACACAATTTGCTTTGCTTCATATTTCACAACTTCCTTGACTTTGACCATATTGATCTTTTCCAAGCTCAAAGAAGACACAGAAACCTACTTTAGTGGAAAAAACATTTTTGGACTATCATGTCATTAAGGATTTAGTCATGTTTAAAAATTTCTGCATATATTTGTATTGCGTGCAGTTATTATGTAGTGTTACTGTTGTTGCGCTCAATTCAAATATATGCAAAAATGTTTAAACATGGATAATACCTTAATGACAGGTTTGTCCAAGAAGATTTTTCCGCGAAAGTAGGTGCCTGTGTCTACTTTGAGCTTGGTAAAGATCACGCTGGCAAAGTCAAGCAAACTGAAAAAAGGTAGTGAAATATGAACTAAAACAAACTGTGCAATCAAATTTCATTTGTACATTTATAGCCATATTCATTTGTTTTATCACCATTTTGAGTTTATTTTTGTGCTTGCCACCTCACATTTGTATGGAAACTACACTTGGATGGTACAGTTCTGAGGAGCTGATTAAAAGATAGCTAATTTCATGAAAAGTGTAAATTCGAAATGGCTGCAATAAAGATATAGGCCCAAAAATGTCAAAACTTTGAGTTATGATATTTCCAGAACGACAAATGTTAGAAAGCTGAATTTGGATATGTTGCTACTATCGAGATGCTTAAGTCACAAACAAAAAGTCTGCAAAATCTGAGAGCACACGGTAAAATCTTTTCCTTTTTGCCCCTGTTTGAAGTGGAATTACCCCTGCATATCAACGGATCACTGCAAATGGTATACTGAAAGTTTCAGCTTCGAGAGAAGTACATTTTATCGAAAATTCTAATATGATAGTCTGATAAACAAGGGAATAACCCTGCGCTGCATCGTGCTTATTTTTAATCAAACAAACGCGAAGAGACACTTTGGAAAGTCAAGTCGATATACTTTACTAATATGAACTTTGTTAAACTAGGGTACTGCAAAAACAATGGCCGCTGAGACTTTTCCGATGTGAAACTCGCGGACATGATTAGCGCTGCGGTTGATGAATCAAGTTTCATTTCTGTCGATTAGATGAACAGACTGGTTCTTTATCCTGTGTTCCAGTTTTTCAAAGTGTTCGAAATGTTTGAAGCAGACAGCTCTCCGCAAGTTTGAGAATGGTAAAGTCTAAGTAAAATCTGTTCTCATCTGTCTGCAATTGTCAAGGACATTGGCATAAGTAAGTTGTAAGCTGAAACTTTTCTATAGTCGCCAAGTTTAGCGGTGAAGTTTTTTTTATGCTTACCCTTCCTTAGATATTCCTTCCTTACGTAAGCAGCGTTCCAGGGAAGCAATGTAATTCGAGAGCGCTGAAGTTAAATAGAATTTTTTTAGTTCTCTCGCAAATTGTAGACAATGCAAGATGGGAAGTATCTCCACGCTAGGGAAAAGAATTGCCGTGTTGTAATGGGCTTTAAACTTCTCATGCTTCACAGAAGTCAATCTTGGTAACAAAGGTAAGGAAGTGAAATGATTCTTCACATCAGTTTTGTTTCCTATGGTGCATACAAAATCATGCGAGTGAAGGGATCATCATTATTCTTTTCTTTGTAAGTTCATTGTGAATATAGAGGGAGACTTTCTTGATTCCTGTATTACTCTTTGCAGAGCCTTCTTACTTTTTATTGACAGCTTGCTCAGGCAATGGAAGATGCACAACGATCGAAAGCGGAGGTGCAGCAAATGGAATCTACTCTTAGTCAAGGATCTGACGTCACGAGCAAATTACAAAATGAATTGTAAGTAACCAAATGCAAATTGTGGACAAAGATTACTTTAATTGTGACTTGCTAACCAAAAAGAGTTTCGCAAATTCGCACAATGGAAAAAGTAATGAATCAGCTTACTTTGACAAACGTAATTGGTCAAATTTTACCCATTATATTATTCTCAAGTTGCAGCTGATCACCTGTAAGTAATGTAGTGTACCTCGTATTGTAGAGTAATTCTGTGAGTAGTGTAGTTTAGCTTGTAATAGACAATGCATCTTTTCCTTGGAATACAGAAGAATCACCTCGGAAAGTGCCAAAATCCTTAAAATCTGTGAGTAATAAATTGGCGAACGATTCCGCCTCATGATGCTGAAAAAGATTAAGCGAAATTGGCTGTAAGATATTGTTCAGGGTACTGAATCATAGAGCAGGTCCTGTATTTGCACATCATCAGATGTGTCAGCAGTAATATAGCCAGCAGAAGTTTACTTGCGAGATCTGCGTAGCGAAGATATTTTATCAAGAATTCTTGGCGAGATAAATCTTTGTGTCAAAGCTGATATGCTACTTTCACATGAAATGAAGCAATTTGCAGGAATTTGAAGAATTTTTTGAAATTCACTGACTTTCAAAAATCCTAAGATTTTGCTTAATCGTCCGATATTATTGACAAAATGTAATGTGACTTGCAATTGAACAACAGCGATTGAACTGAAAAATTGGTCTTAACGCATACGTTACAAAAGTTTGAAGCAATTAATGTAGTGCTACTTAGCTATAAATATGATTCAGCTATGATCAACGTTAAAATATGTTGCAGATCAACAACAAAAGCAAAGTTGCTTTCATGTGGTGACAGGATATCGAGTCTTGAAGATACAAAAAGCAATCTAGAGAGGCAGTGTCAATGCTTACATGAAGAGCTAAATATTTCAAAAACAGAACATAAAAAGGTATGTATTTTATCATCCTCTTAAATTTGAGTGTTTCATGATTTTGTGTATGAAAGTTTGTGAGCGGCCTGTAAAGTCAATTTATCTACGAGCATATCCTTTAATTCAGATCGTGTCAGTGAAAGACGCATTGGAAGACAAGGTACAAAAAATGAATCTGGAGTTGGAACAGTCAGCAAAGCGGTATGAAACTTTTCGCTTAATTTTCGAATTATGATGCAAATGGCATGATAAACTGATTGCATCAGTCTCAGTTTTTCGCATCGAATTTGATGATGTTTATGGATTCATTATAACATGACAGGGACTAATTTACGGCGTGACCAATCAGGTTGCTATTTTCTTACGGCGTATTCTGTTGGGCATCGGAAGTCTCAGAAGTCTTCTGAAAATGGTAGACTTCGGAGAGAAAAATCTCAGTCACCAAAAGAAGCACTAGAATTGGTAGACTGTGGAGAGAAGGATACCAAAAGAATATGTATTCTGAAAGTTCTAGGGATCGGAGAGTTCGCAGAACGAATGCCGAAAGAATGCACATTGTGAAAACGGTAGAGCTGGCAGACTTTCGCAGAGAAAAGTCCCTAATGATGAGAATTCTGAACGAGCTGAAGAGTTACAACTTTGTTTTTCGGCCGAGCGAATTGAAGTGATTGCAATGAAGTGCACTCTTGTTATGCAGAGAAAGAGAATTTACAACACTTGATTGCATTTACAAGAGAAAGGAATTTACAATACCTCGTTGCATTTTCGAATGTTTTGTAAACTTTTCATTCCCGAACCAAGGCTCTTTGCAATCTCTCGGACGTCTACCAGCTTCATGAGCCATGGTTTCCAATGCCTTGGAAGTTTACCGTCTTCAGAAGAGCCCAAAAGAATACATCAATAATCTATCAGAAGTGTACCAAAAGGCAGAATGACCAAAGAATTGGCTTTTCAAAAATGATATGAAGTCTGCGAAGGCTACCGTTTTAAGTAGAATAGTACCAAAAGAGTGAGGTTTTAACGTCTACCAACTCTACTGTTTTCAGAAGATACCCAAAAGGAACGACCTTAACGTGGTCAACCCACGTGTCTATTCTTAGCGTTTGATTTGCTTATTAGACTGCGTTCTTACAATGCCGGCACATTTTGAAAGCGGTAAAAAATGTGACGGTAGCAAAATTTGAGCTTGCGTTCACACGATGCCAGAACAATAGACCTTTTCACGGAAAGAAAAGCATGCTGGGAAAATGGGGGAGATTTGGAGATTTCGACACCACGCAGCTTCGAATTTCGCCAGGTTGTGCGATCCTTATTTTCGAAACAAACCTCTCTCCCTAAGCACGAAGAATGATATTAGATATCTTGTGTGCATATCCATAAACTCCTTACACTTCAGAGATACCGAAATAGCAATGTTTTTGTGAATCGGATTCCTCTAAATCTTTTTATGGGACGAGAAAGCAACCCGAGGAAGCTTCGAGAATCACAGAATCATGCCTAGGCCCTTGCGACCAAGCGCCACATTAAGGCACGTAATTCTGCGATCAATGGATGAAATCAACTGAAATTCAAAATGAAAGCACTTCATTTGTGTCTGAAGTCGGAAATAAATTGGCAGACAGTTGCCTAAGCGCATATGAACGGAGGGAGGTCAGACAGCTCAGATCACATGTCGTCCTTCCAAATGAAAGTTTCGACTAAAAGTATCTTTGTAGAAACCGGGTTCAATTTTCTTACAAAGCAAAAGAAACCCTTTTACTGCTGATTTTTTCATTCAATGATTGTCGACTGATGTATTTTCTACAGTTTTATTGATATTTCTAGCAACCACAAATTTTGAAGTATTATCTTACCAGAAATTTATTTCAGCTTGAAAATCCAGGTCAGGCGTAGGCCTTTTGCTGTCCCAAGACTAAACGATGAAACCTGCAAGTGCCCATCTAAGATATTTTATGAGATATTTTGATCATTACCTCTTCACCTGGCATTCATGCTAAACAAATATATTTGGTATGATATTTAGGGCTAACGTTTCCTTGAGCTGCATGCCCTTCGGGAGAGGAAGATTGATTCTTGAACTCATTTTGAAGCACTTTTTCCTCGCTATTTCTTATTGTTTCGATCTGTTTTCAAAGACGATTTCTTATTCTGATCGCCTCTTGAATCGCTTCTTTGTTTCACTGTAGCAGCCAAAACAAGACATGATTCACTTCCAACAAGTCGAGAATCGGGAATAGATGCAGATAATTAACGATCTACCAACCTGAACAAACCTTCTTTCTTCCGGTCGTTTCTAAGTATATTTATGATTTCTTGCACTCCCAAATCAAAACACTTTTTACGGGCTCTGAAAAAACCTAACAAATCAGAAACGATGAAAGAATTATTCTGCGCGTTTTCATGAACTCCGTGAGCCTGTATCAACATCGACTTGCAGCAACAAGCTATGCATCCACACGAAGCAAATTTATAGGAAATCCAGCATTTCATTCTTCGTAAAATATTGTCCTGGCTTCTAGCTACAACTGTTCAAATCAGAATCGATTTGGAAATTGTGTGTGACAGAACTTAGGTCATGTGACAAATGCACTCCTTCCTGAACTTGTTTGCCTTTTTTAGCATTGAAGCCTTTTTTGTCTTAGTTGTTTTGAAAAAATTTAAAATGAAATCGCCAAAACCGTAAGAAGGGCGTATAGTGCATTTTTTGGATGTAGCTTATCGTAGAAAGAAAAGTTTCTGAAGTTTCACTTGATGGGGGTGTTTCTTAGGGGGGGGGGGGTGAAAAGCTGTCTAAAGCATCCATTGAAACCCACGCAAGGACGCAATGTCGGCCGAGAACTTGGGTTGAAACCATACAATATTCACGTAGCTAGCGATGTCTACACTGTTAGTGTCCAATTACAACTCAAAACAAGGCTGGTCTGGCTATTTCAGGTTGCTATATCCGAAACAATGATGTAACTTTTCTTCTTATCATTCAATGAGATATGCCATTCTCTGTCCCCTCCCCAGATGGCTCCAACCAATTTGTCGTTATGATCCTAGCCTGAAGAAAGCTCACAGAATATAAAAAAAATATCGTACCCCTGACCCCCATGAAAATTATGAGGGAAGAATGTACTTCATCTTGGTCTTTGAGTCTTTTGATTTTATTAAAATACGTCTTCTCCAATCGGTTGCAGCTGCACGGTTGGCGCGAAGAATGTGCCTCGTGAAATCTTAAAAATTGGGTGTTTTTCAAGTATTGGACCGGATCTCCATTTTTAGCTCAAACTGTCTCAGCTTCAAAGATTGAGGGATCAGTGAAAATTTGGGTCAGTAACGGCAGAGAGGGGCACCGCCACACCTCCTCCTAATCTTTACTAGAAAGGACTTCAAGGACTTCATTAGAAAGGTTAGGTCTGCATTTTTGTACTAAAATCGTGCAAAAGATGTGTTGAACAAATTTAAAGCCTTCTCATGTTATAACTTACACCAAATCATCACCACACAAGTATCAATCAAAAATTATGATGAATTTCTCGTTGCTTTAATCTTCCGTTCACACTATTCATTTCATAGTTACTATTTTGCTCTGTATCTTTTTTGCTAAGAAAAAAACTAAGAAGAAGTCAAGCACTGGAAAACTTGGCGAGAAACCATGTATTTTACTACATGGGAATCTTTCACATATGTTTACTTTATTTTCATTTGTTTCTTATATCATATTATTTGAAAGGCATTTATGAATAATAGTTAAACATTGGAAAGACTTGAATAACTTTGTTTCAGAATATTCAGGATGGCACAGGAAGCAAAGATGACGATTGCTACGAAACCTTTAAAAGAAACTCGTAAGAAACTATGATTATTCATGATCTGATAATCGTAAAAAAATTTCAGCATTGGCCTAATCAGTTTCTTATAAAAATACTTTTACATTAATTAATACTTCCTTTCATCAATGAATGAGACAGTGTATGACAAAAAGTTTAGGGAGGAATGCAATTGTCACATGACTTTAAAGTTCTGTCACACATAATTTCCAACTCGATTCTGATTTGAACAGTTGTAGCTAGAAGCCAGGACAATATTTTACGAATAATGAAATGCTGGATTTCCTATAAATTTGCTTCGTGTGGATGCAAGTTGCTGCAAGTCGATGTTGATACAGGCTCACGGAGTTCATGAAAACGCGCAGAATAATTCTTTCATCGTTTCTGATTTGTTAGGTTTTTTCAGAGCCCGTAAAAAGTGTTTTGATTTGGGAGTGCAAGAAATCATAAATATACTTAGAAACGACCGGAAGAAAGAAGGTTTGTTCAGGTTGGTAGATCGTTAATTATCTGCTTCTATTCCCGATTCTCGACTTGTTGGAAGTGAATCATGTCTTGTTTTGGCTGCTACAGTGAAACAAAGAAGCGATTCAAGAGGCGATCAGAATAAGAAATCGTCTTTGAAAACAGATCGAAACAATAAGAAATAGCGAGGAAAAAGTGCTTCAAAATGAGTTCAAGAATCAATCTTCCTCTCCCGAAGGGCATGCAGCTCAAGGAAACGTTAGCCCTAAATATCATACCAAATATATTTGTTTAGCATGAATGCCAGGTGAAGAGGTAATGATCAAAATATCTCATAAAATATCTTAGATGGGCACTTGCAGGTTTCATCGTTTAGTCTTGGGACAGCAAAAGGCCTACGCATGACCTGGATTTTCAAGCTGAAATAAATTTCTGGTAAGATAATACTTCAAAATTTGTGGTTGCTAGAAATATCAATAAAACTGTAGAAAATACATCAGTCGACAATCATTGAATGAAAAAATCAGCAGTAAAAGGGTTTCTTTTGCTTTGTAAGAAAATTGAACCCGGTTTCTACAAAGATACTTTTAGTCGAAACTTTCATTTGGAAGGACGACATGTGATCTGAGCTGTCTGACCTCCCTCCGTTCATATGCGCTTAGGCAACTGTCTGCCAATTTGTTTCCGACTTCAGACACAAATGAAGTGCTTTCATTTTGAATTTCAGTTGATTTCATCCATTGATCGCAGAATTACGTGCCTAAATGTGGCGCTTGGTCGCAAGGGCCTAGGCATGATTCTGTGATTCTCGAAGCTTCCTCGGGTTGCTTTCTCGTCCCATAAAAAGATTTAGAGGAATCCGATTCACAAAAACATTGCTATTTCGGTATCTCTGAAGTGTAAGGAGTTTATGGATATGCACACAAGATATCTAATATCATTCTTCGTGCTTAGGGAGAGAGGTTTGTTTCGAAAATAAGGATCGCACAACCTGGCGAAATTCGAAGCTGCGTGGTGTCGAAATCTCCCCCATTTTCCCAGCATGCTTTTCTTTCCGTGAAAAGGTCTATTTGAAAACAGTAGAAAATTTGATGGTAAAAAACTCGCTGCAAGACTTTGATGCCGAGGAAACATAATGATGCCGTTTCAAAAATATGCTGGTTAGAGTTTCGTTTTCAAATTCTACCGTTTTCGAAATTTGCCGGCAAAAAATGTGCCGTTTTCGTGTGAACGGGAGGCCAATCCGTCACATTTTTCACCGTGTTCAAAATGTGCCGGCATCGTGTGAACACCGTCTTAGTTCAAAGTTCGACTTTTAGAAGTAAAGCGAGGTTCAAAGTGACGTTCGAAACGACGTTCGACTTTGCTTTCGACGTTCGCAGTGTCGAAGACGTTCGATGTTTCTTCAGATTGTTCGTAAGATTTTGTATTCCCTGCTTAGAATCAGTTTGATTGTGAGTCCTTGTATGAATGAAAATAGAAACATTAGATGAAAATGTTGGAACGAATACTCATAGAAGGAATCATGGCATCAGTCTAATAGACCATTTCGACAATAGACCGTTTCGACAATTAAAATCGGAGACTGGGGAGAGCGATTTGTTCTGGTTATAGGCGGATGCAGTTCTTGTAAATGGCTGCCGCGTAGTGGGGCCGTTGAAGTGAATATAATGTAAACATTGAGTTTTGCAAGCTGAGGCGAGGATCGCTACAGCATCGGCGCTGTTTTAGAATTTCATTTTTGAAAAATCAGTTCTGACGCATGTTCAACCGTCAGATTAAGAAAATTCGTATTCAATTTTAATCGAATTCAGCAAGGATATTCGAAGTTAAAAACTTTAGTTGAATTCCATTCACTTGAAAATCGAAGTCAGAGTAAGCTGTCTTATTCTAAATACTTCAAATGCATCATGTATTTCGTCGAGTTATGCGGAAAAGGCCTAAACTCGAAGCAAGCATTGCTGTTTGCAGCACTGAAATAAAGGCTGAAAAGGAAATCAGTTGCGAATAGAGGTAAATTACACGTTTGTCTGTATTTTGCATGGACAGCTATTTGACTAAATCCTAAGTCAACTCCATTGCTACGTTTTTATGCAGTAGCGATTGCCATGATTACATTATTCACTTCAACGGGCTCGCTCCACGGTAGCCATTTACTAGAACTGCATCCGCCATTTACCAAAACAGGCCGCTCTCCCCAGTCTCCGACTTTAATAGACCATTTCGACAATTAAATGATTCCTTCTATTCGTTCCAACATTTTAATCTAATGTTTCTATTTTCACTCATACAAGGACTCCCAGTCTCCAATTTTAAGTGTCGAAATGGTCTATGGCATGATAGGATTATTATGTCATTCTTCTTTGGTTTGTTGCTGAAAAGGGAAACTTCAGTGCAATTTGCTCTAATAACTTGTTCGCTTCCTGTTTAAACGACGTGCTAAAAAGTTCGTAGAGAAGGCCTGCCCTTCCTAGAGTGCCAATGAATTGTGAATTGTTATACAACAACGTTTAAAATTGTTAATTTAAGACGTTTGAACATAGCTGTCGAAATCAATTGTTGGCTCCCCTCACAGTGGCGTCGTGGGAACATAGCTTTTTTCATTGGGGGTGGGGGGGGGATTTTCTTGAGTCTTCCTTGCCGATATCGGTAGAACGTCTCCAAGTTCAACCATTTGCAATGGAATTGTAACATGCCATTCTTATTTCCTTCCCTTCTGCAGGCACTGCATTAATTGCAATAAGGTGTGAGTGGTGAAATGACTGATGATCTTTTATTTTCCTATAGGGAATTAGAGGCAAAGAAAACATTAGAAGACGATAGACTTCAATTACAAAACAGCATTGAATTATCTTTGTCGCAGCTTCAGCAAAAAGAAGGAGAGCTCTCAAGTTGGCGTGTTAAGGTGATATTTTATTTGATATATGTGCTGTATATGGTTAATGTTTGACTTGCCCGTGAAAAGCTTTCAATTATTGTTTATGTTGTATATATAGTATCTTTTGCTCGTAAATGGTTTTTAGCCATAGAGCTACCATTTTTCTCACAAAATGCAAACTTGATATCATTCGAAGGAATTCAACGAACGGAGCTTGATTGTGGCAAGAGTTGTAAATTTGTTTTCTTATAAAGTGGCATTAATCCGTTGGGAATTTTAGGAAACGTTTTTTGTTTCTCAAATTCTCCTTTCTCTTATTCATCATTCAGAAGGGCAGGTCTTAGTAAAAAGTAACACAACATTAGATTTTGTATAAAGTGAGTGGCTTGACCACTGCCTGTCAGTGAATACAGTGTGGTTGGATTTTTGCTTCTATACTTTCTTGATGAAATTTGGCAGAAATAACCTTGAGCAGGGACTATTCCAGAGCTCACTGTTTCATAAGGAAGACTTTTTTCATATTCTGCTTGCAGATTCCTAATCAAAAGGCATCACAGTTTCGCCAGAAACCAAACTTGTTTTGGAAGAAAGATCACTAAAAATATCCTAAAATTCCCAAGGGACAAAATCCCCCTATGTAAAAAAATTTTACAACCCTTGTAAGAATCGGGTTCCGGTCGCTAAGAAGTTACCTTGCCGCAAATTTAATAGCAAATAAATGGACAATTGCACTAAATTCAAGACATAAGCATTTCGAATGACATAAAGAAAATTTATTTCGATGCAGGCACACAATTATGAGAAAAGAGTAGCTGATCTGGAAGTAACGGTACAGGCTTTGCAATTACAAACAGTGAATGGAACAGTTGACAAATTAGGTTGGTTTTAAAACTGTACAATTCTTTATTGGTCTCATTGAATTCGTTCTTTTGCACCTTATGTTACCTTTATCCTATAACTTTATCAGATGAAAGGTGAGACTCTTATGTTGCTTTATTTTGAACTGTTACTGTTACAGTCCAGCGATATGGCACTCAATCACGCTATTTTTGTCCGTCACAATAATTCGATTCTTCAAAGCTACACATTTCCCAATGCACCAAACTGCAGCTAGCAAATATTCTGGGCAATTTGCTATCTTGTTTCCTCACATCTGTCTTTTGATCTGTTAGCCAATTTCTTTCACTCTTGATTCAGACAATAATCACAATGGAAATGAATCCTCTAATAGTGGGTTGGAAAAGGAGCTTGAAGATAAAGAAAGTGAGGTACTATATCTGATTTGACTTTGTTTCGCTTAGCCTCAAATTGTTTATACGGGGAACGAGGAGGACGATATTCTACCTTGTTAATATGGTGTCAAGTAAAAGAATTCACACCATGGTGCAACACTTACTTTAGTTGTCGGTGTGTTCTTCATCATCCAAGCAAGGGACTTAGAATGCTGTCTTTGTGGCTTTTAAGTATCTTATCAAAGCTTGACTTAAGGATTTGATTAGCATAAAGTTCTGGTGCCATATGCTCAGCAGATTGTTCCAATCACCCCATCAATATTCTGAGAAAGTTCCAAGGCGATTGTAAAGATTCTGTCAAAATACTGTCGGAAACAGTGTCGCTCACGATAGTTGATCCTTATATATTAGTTTGATACACTGCAGATCTGATGAGTTATCTTTCGTAGGTTCGATTCCTCAATTCACTGGTTGTGGACCTACAGGTGCGTATAGCGTATTAATTTCATTTATTTAGTAATATCCTTTTTGTCATGTGAAGTATCTTTTTGATAATCTGCTGCTCTGTTATATAAAAAAACCAGGTATCTGTCATACAGACAGAAAGCATGTATTTAGTGATTGGCAAGTCGAATTGTCAAATTTTTGCTTCATTTTTGTTTCCACGCATTGGCAACTATGCAGATGCAGAGGCAGAAAATAGCCCTACATAAGTTGATCAACTAGCAGCTTCCTCGCCAAGAACAAAAACATTACCTCTTGATTTTGCTTCAAGAAGGGTAAAAGCCCAAGAAATTTTCTGCAGTAAGAATTTCCTATCATAATTGCTGGAAAACGTTCATGCTTATTTGAGTCCTCAGAATTCCTTAGCGCGAAAGCTTGTGTCCATTCAGCTGCGTAAAATGTGCCAATGTTTTATAATTTGATTTTTGATCTTTTTAAGAAAGTAAATACTAAGGAAGTAAAGAATGAATACTAAGGTAGTCTAAAGACATTCGTTTTCTACAGTGATTGGTAGAGTTATTGAGCAACGGAATCATTTGAATACGTAGTGTCCCAAAAGAAGTATAAGTGTTTGAAAAGTAACCATACCCATAAATCCGGACTTTATCATGAAAAAGGTACCCTAAAATGGCACAACCCGTACCATGGACATGATAAGTTACCCCCCCCCCGGGAGTTGAGCTGCCCCAAAAGCTTTTACAAATTACCTAGATAGTAACGGCATAATCTGGGTAATATGGGTAAGTGAAGTACTCTGTGAAAACAAATCCAATTTGGAAACACAAGGTCGCAAACTCTAAGTTAGATCTCATCTATACCATGAACTCAAATTAACAGTTTTTTAATCCAAAACTCCTTCGCAGGAACTGCTCAAAAGCTTATACTTATTTTGGGACACCCTGAACATCGTCGATAATACATCTGAAAATATTCAGCAACTGGCTCTGTTGCTTAAAGTGAACTTCGAATCTGATTTAGCTCTTTTTCCTGTAGAATAAGTACAAGGCAGCTGAGGAAAAAATTCGACTACTTGAAACTGGTGAAGGGCTTATCAACGACTTTGAAGAACTGTATGTTGTGTCGATTATTTTGTAAATAGCCTAACAGTTTTGTTGGCAGCGTTTCGTAAGTTTTCAGAAATTGAAACTTTTGTATCGAAATTTGTACAATACCGTAAGTCGTGGAATAAGCCTCCACCTTCGAATGTACCCCCACCCTTCGAATAGTTCCCACTCTTTCGAATTGGCTCCCAGCCCAAAGTGTTTTTCGTGAAATAAAACCCCGGGGGCTTGTTCAAAGAGTCTCGGCATTGATGATTGGAACATATTGTTTGCTAGCCTGTGCGCTGACTCAAGTGATTTCTTAAAGGTGTTGTGGCGCAGTTGTGTAATCCTCTGGCTTTGAAGCTAGAACAGCCAGACGGAATGAGTTCGATACCCGGTAGGACCCCACCACTTGAGCGTCATGACAAAGGGTCGCGAACTCGATTAGGTCTGCCTATTTGTGCGATCCCAGCGCTTGGTGCTGAAAAACGCAAGTTCACTTTCGCCATAACACAGAGGTTTCTCCGTTAGTATAGTCTGTGCATCAGAGACACAAAGCCTGTCCAACGTAACGTGTAGTTCCCAGGGTGGAGGAACGAATCTAATAGGTAGAAAGGAATCTCTTTTGTTCTCTTTAGTTTAGTTTTTGTCAAACATTGTCAATGGATACTGGATTGTCGCACTTATTTTCTCTGAATAATCATAAATAATTCTTAATAAAAAATTCTTAGATCAACGGGAGCGGCTTATGATTGGGCAAGAAAGCACACCCACTTACAATAGGATTTCTCTGGCCAACTCCATTCATACACACGCAAATCAAATTTTAGATATTACATTTGGATTATTTTTGTTGGAAGCTAGAGTGAAATCGAATTAGATAAGGCAAAACAAAGCAAGAAATCAAAACAAAATATGCTTTTGCTGATATCAGCAGATTAGTGTATCTGAAAAAAACTTATTGGAGGCTGGGCACACATTTCAAATCAGCACAACAGACGCATGTCAAGTGATGTTCTCAAAAGTGCCTCTGATTTTTACAAAGAGCACCCATGTATCAGAGAACCCCAGCAAACGTTTGCAGCAAGATATCTCATTTGGTTCATGTTTTATGAATGTTCAGTTGACTATTCAGCCGCTTGGTGCAACAGTGAGTTCTTTCATGAGGTGGCAAATGCAACCTCAAATGTATGAAAATCAAACCTCTTATCTTACGTCGATCTCACCTGGTTATAGTTTACGGTGGAATGGTTCATCTGAATTCTTGGGTAAACTGAGGACCGACTTATTTTTATTTCCTTCAAATTTAAACACAGATAGCAGCGTATGGTTGTACTAATTGTAAAAGTAAAATTGCAAACCAACCTTTGTCTTCTTCCTTATCGTTCTTCTGTTGATTGTGATGTTCGTGTTCTCCTCTGTCTCCTTCCATCAAAACGTTAGGCCGATCAACAGACCCAGTCCCCAAACGAGAATCCAATAAGAAGAAGAGATCAAGGTCGGTTGCTCCCCGCCAACTGTGAAAGCCACTTCGAACCTTTCCCGTCTAATTTGCGGCATGTGAGCATTCAGCCCTTCAACAGAGCCCACCAGTACACAGCTCAACGACCCCATTCCACATTGTGATAGCCAAATCTAATCCAAACTACGAGAAAAAGCAAAATAAGCCGCCTTTGCTACGGCTACTCAACCCTTCGTTCAATCTCCAGACGATCGAGGCAAAGCAAGGGTCCAGACGATGATGTAATCCAACTACTGCGCTTGCTCACTCGCGCATCTCTTTGATGCGCAAGCGCACTCACACATTCTCTATGGTGCGCAAACGCAGTAGTTGGATTACATCATCGTCTGGACCCTTGCTTTGCCTCGATCGTCTGGAGATTGAACGAAGGGTTGAGTAGCCGTAGCAAAGGCGGCTTATTTTGCTTTTTCTCGTAGTTTGGATTAGATTTGGCTATCACAATGTGGAATGGGGTCGTTGGGCTGTGTACTGGTGGGCTCTGTTGAAGGGCTGAATGCTCACATGCCGCAAATTAGACGGGAAAGTTCGAAGTGGCTTTCACAGTTGGCGGGGAGCAACCGACCTTGATCTCTTCTTCTTATTGGATTCTCGTTTGGGGACTGGGTCTGTTGATGGGCCTAGTGTTTTGATGGAAGGAGACAGAGGAGAACACGAACATGACAATCAACAGAAGAACGATAAGGAAGAAGACAAAGGTTGGTTTGCAATTTTACTTTTACAATTAGTACAACCATACGCTGCTACCTGTGATTTAAACTGAGTATGTCAAAGTAGGCCTGTGGAAAGGATTTGGTGTTTTTCCTCTTATTTTCTCATGTTATGGCGCTCTTGAGGCCTGATTTCCACTAGGTGGAATATTCCGCTCGCAGCGACCTCTTCCAGTCATCTGATTGGCTTGCAGGAAAGCGACGTCGCTCAAAAGTAAAAACCCATTCAATTTTCGAGCGGAATCGTGCTTACAAACAAAGGAAGTTTTTTGCGAGATGAATCTTCTGCTTAGTGGAAAGTAGGCTTAAGTTTTAGGGATAGAATGTTGATCTGCCCATAATGCTCTATTTCAAGTGGCCAAATGCTTTTAGCAGTATCGTTATCCTGGGAACTGCAGAGTTTTTTAATTTTGGCCCTAAAGTTTATCTTTCCACGTTTCCAGAAAACACCTAGCGAGAACCCTCCAACACTTCCAATGCTTTTAAGATCATCCAAACCTACAAAGGTCCTGGAAAAGCGTAGACATTAAGGAAAAAGTGTGGTCCCCCACATAAGATAATAACTAATCAAGACGGGTGGATGCTTTGATAGGCTTGGAACCCCGTATCCCAAAGAGGTATATTCCAGCAGTTTTTTTACATGGTATCCCACACCTTAGAAACAGTGCTGTTGTGAATATGGAAGGAGAACGGGGTGTGCATGGGCACCAAATAGCAGCATTTGCCAACCCCGGACGGGAGATAACTGTAATGAATAAAGTTTTAGCTGAATAGAGCTGCATTCTGTGGTTGAGCTGTAGCTGTTCAAATCAGGGATTTCCTCCTAACTGTGATTAATCAAAGTGGTGTCTATTGGCGTAGAAATTTTTTAAAGACTGAATATTATGCGAAGAGACGAAGGGGAAACAAAGTGACCTGCTATACTTTACTGAAATGAATCATCTGAGAAGTCTTCAAAATACATTTTTCACCTGGTCAATTTCAGTTTTAGATTTTGAGTATCTACATCAGTGCCATTGTGGAAATTGTTCCTGGGCATGACAAGAATTTCAAAAGGTATCATAAGTAATTCAACAGTAGTCATCTGTCACTGGCCAAAAAATTCTTCCGGCACTGGCACTGCCAACCCTTATAAGTTACATGGGCCTTGTTGCGCGAACAGTACGCTATCTAGTCTCAACTTTATAGTGTTCATGCCCTTGAGCAACATACGCATGGCACTGCATCATACACTCGAAAACTGAACTCAAGATGGACAATAGATCTTGAAGGCTTTTCATATGAATCAATTAAGTGCAGGTACGGTAAGCTACGTTGTTTCCCACAGTGTCTTTGAGCATAACATTTGGAACGACCGTTTGGTTTTTGTGGTTGAACATCAATATCAAGGAGAGATACTTACAAAGATGTACACAAAATTTTCTCCTTTTTTCAAGGAATGATATCGAATCCCCAGTTAGGCCCGGAATGAAACAGAGGTTGTTCTGCGACATATGTGATGAATTCGACTTACATGACACCGAGGACTGTCCCACACAAAGCAGTACAGAAGAAATTGGCACACAGTATCATGCATCAAGGGGGGAAGAACGAGAGTATTGCACCATATGTGAAGGTATGAATGGCATTGATGCTTGTTCAAAGCTTTTTGAGTATGACTAAGAATTAGATGAAGTAACGAGGTATCAACAGGGTTATGTGGTACTCTTCATAAGGCAGTGCAGTACATGACAGAAAACTGGAGCCATTCTTAGAAAATCCCGTCTCATTCACCCAATCAAATGGTAAATGATCATTCAAATTCACCAACATTTTATTCCAGAATGATTGTCAAAAATTTGAGGAGGCGAGACCAAACTTCGGACACTTGCGTTTAGATTCTGAATATATAGGCACTCAACTTTCAGAGAGAAAAGGGAAAGAATAACAATGATCAGCTGTAATAGAAAAGCTGCTGTGTTAAATACGTAATGTGAAGTAGCTTTACTAGATACTCCATCTCAATGCAAGTTGAACTAAGACCTTACAAAATCCCTTGAGATGGTTTGTGTCCAGGACAGTTCATTTTGACTCCTCTGCTGCAATTATCCCACCCTTCTGTAACATTTGTAAAATGAACATTCTTGGAGTCAGGCCTTTGGAGAGGATTTTACTTTTTGGCAGAATATTTACCTCTTATATGTGTTCATTCAAAAAGAATCTGATGTGTTAGAATTCCGATTTGAGATTAAAGGCAATCTGTCATGTATCTGATTGGCTGCAGCAAAGACAAGTGCAACACAGCGGATTTCTTTGCAAATCTGTGTACTTGAAACAAATGAGGGCTTGTCGTTCGCACTTTCTATGGCCGTAGAAAATCAGAGGATCATCAGCCATTGAAATTTCTTATTTTGTTGTATTGTAATTATTACCCAGTCAAATCCGTGACAGACTGCCTTTAATCGAATCTAATCATGTAAGTCGATGTGAAATAAGCTACTGGACTTCGTTTTGCCAACAGAATCTAGACAGGCTGCCCACGTACAGTTCTAGATGAAGTAATATAACGGATTAGAGCCAAGAATCCGAAATATCAAGATACTGAGTATTGCTTAGTGCTAACTAAACTTGAGTATTGCTTAGTGCTACCACCATGTGCTGGCAGTTGCAAAAATCTATCCGAAGTTGGCTTCCACAGTTGTAGTTACGGTAGCAGACTACCGTATTACAATTACAATTAATTACAATTACAGATTACAATTACGGTAGCAGACTTTTGCTGAAGTGACTTTCTTGTGTCTGCAAATGTCTTATGATTCAATATTCTGACATCAGCAGTATGAATATATCATCAATAATGCTCAAATTTACCCTCTATTCATAGCATTTGGTCACAAGGCTGAAGATTGTGATGATGAAGAGGTTGGTCATTTTTGTCTTTGTCTAGTAAATGCATCATGCTCAATTTGCTGTAATGGAAGGGCGAAACAATAGTTCTATGTCTTCAGTTGATGATAAATCAAAAACGGTGACTCAGTTGCGTTGATAGAAAATTGTGTAGGTCGCTTTACGAATAGATAAGACATCAATAACTTTCTCCATCACTCTGCTGCAGTACAATATTTTCCTCGAAAATTTCTTTCTCCAAGACACATGAAGTTTCCCGAAAACCGTGAATGTAGAACAGCTCTTTCTCATTTAGGATAAAACGTCCAATTTTCGTTTGACGAAAGAACTTTTCGTGGTATGTTGTAAGAATGAGGTTCAATCGTCACAATAGAAATTGAGCTCATGTTGCTAAGCCTAGACACGTTGTTAAGCTTACGAGGTGTGACCCAGTGAGGTCAAACTCGGAGGAACTCACCTTGTCATCCTTCGGAAGGGACGTTAGTCTAGGGGTCCATGCATGGATGCGGCATGCGCAATTTGCCTAAATTAGCTTTCAGTAGCTAGAAATCATGACAAGCCCACTCAAAGCAAATTGAGAAGCCCAACAAAAAACAAAAAAAGACATCTGTTATTTGATGAAAGATCCTTTGACCATGTTTTGTGTTCTGTGACACGAATTTTCAAGAAAAGCCTTACATCTTGCAGAATGGATATGTATGTTCAATATATCCTTTCACCTGCATGTAAAAGACTTTATAAAAGCAATCGTGCCACCAGTACTTTATCTATCGTCAGTGGAACAGATGGAACTCTTTGTTAACCCGTCGAATATGGTGCCTGTAACCCGGATTCGATTAATTTAGGGAAGGTACCAAATGGCGTACAAGGTGAATTGGCTGTAAAAATACTAGGTCAGGCTAAGTATTTCAATGAAATTGGTTATTTTTGGTCAGTTGCGTTCTACTGGTGAGGTGTCAAAACCAAATTTTCACATGATCAATTACGACACTGATCCTTTCAAGGACCTAAAATAAGCCATGCTTACATTTCTTCAAGCTGTATCGATAATCGTTAGTTGTCCTCGTGAAGGGATGGTCCTGCTTTTTGCCAATTTTGTCAAGATAACATTTTATAAAATTTGATCAAACCTCTTTGTCATTTTCAATTTTTTTTTTGCGGCAACAGCATTGTCGAAAAATGGCCGATAACTTGCAAATGACAGATTCCTTTTGTTAGAGGTGAATATTCTCAGGGAAGTTAATCTTTCCACTGTCAGTTGATGTCGTCTTTGATGAAATTCTTTGTTTAATTCATGATGGCACACAACAAATGTTGAGCATGTTTTCGGAAGATTGTGCTTTTTTACAGATGCGATCTTAATCAGGATGATCTTGCTAGAGGGCTTTCCTTTGAATCGCCACTTTGCTGTGTCATAATCTTTGCTGCATATTGAGCAAGGCTGGCTCTCCATTTAACATGACAGTCACCCTTTTTGACAAGGAATTCGCCGGTGATTTGCAAGCATTCTGAATAGGGTGAAATTCAATTTTATCCTTAATCATATCATATTCGTTTCAAAGTGTACCTTATTTTGAACATCACATAATTCCATAACATTCATAAGCGCATAATTTTGGATACTTCCCGAATCTTTTTGCTGATGTTGCGATATTTTTTGCAGACATTCTAGCGCACTTTGCTGAAACAGAAGAACTTACGAAATGGCTAGTCATCCTTCCACTTGCTGACAATCACTTGAATGAATAGGAGCGTGGTGGATGAAGCTGCACGTAGTTGTACAGAACACTTGCATTCGTACATATTACTGTATCCGCTTCTTTCCATGGTCTCGATGCAATAGGCGATTACCCTATAGATGGCGGCGAGGAACATTTTACCCAGATGCATTGCGTTCGAATAACGAACCTTTAACGGTTCTATAGGAATTCGATCAAAGAACGCAATGCACGTTGGTAAAAAGTTCCCCTCCGCCATCTTCAGCGTAATAGTCTATTTTATTTATCGATATGGTAGCTTGATCATGATGCAAAAGAAATGTCCTTGTAGTTATCTACATGATAGAATGGTCATCTAGGCGTTGCTTACGATCATAATTATGAGAGCAATAAATTATTCTTTTTGTTGCCTGCATTTGCACATAAGAATGTCGCTGTCAAACAGCAGGACTGATATGCAATGAGTTTCTCTAATTTTCTGTAAAGGAAAAAAGATAGGTTCACTTCAACCTCTTTCCGACGATCAGCAAACAATTGGACGATCTTTTTATATTTTTTGTATGCTTATGCTCGCATAAGTCAGACTCGCGATCGTCACACAAGTCTGAGAAAATCGGCGAAACTTTAGAGTTCCACTTGCAGTGTTACTTCAAAATTGCTGCACATAAGGAGGATGGTTTGCCTCGTCTGAAGTCATCAGGTTTAATTGCATAGGAGAGCATGTTTGTGGTTAGGCGTCATCTTCGTCACAATTTTCGTCTACTGCGTCACTTTGGTGCACAAAGTATAGGAGATTAGTAGAAATTCTATGCAGAGGAGCATTTGGGTAAGCGGGATCTATAACTCTCTCATAAACCTACCGCTGGTTTTGAGCGAGAATCTGGGAAAGCGGTAAATACATGCGCATAAAGGCTGATTTCCAGTCAGTGGAATTTTCGGAGCGGGCGGAAATTCTATTGTGAGAGCCAATCTATTTCATTCATTGCACAAGGATCCAGGCTCACTTCCAAATTGTAGGTTCTTAAGGCCAATTTTCAGTCAGCGGAATTTTCCGAGCGGGCGGAATTTAGATAATAGAAAGTTGCTCAGCCGTAACTATCTATTCAATTTCAGAGCGACATTTTCTCCCGCAAATTAAAATTAAATATCTGAAAATTTTAGCCTGCAGGTTCTAACTCCATCAGGTTTTTATTCGCAGAGTGTTTACTTTACGGTCATTAATGCATCGCTCAGATCAGCGTCAATTCATGTCATATAATCAAAGCTGCCTTTTACTATTTTGTAGGGTCTTTTAATAATTGCAGACATGATTTATAATTTATTATTCATTTCTTATACAGCTTCAAGAAATTATATTTTCGATTTTATTAATCAGTGTAAAATATGAATATGTTACAAGGTTTTTGGTCTTGTGATAAATGTTAGATCATGATAGTTAATCTTTGCGTCAATTTATTTTCTTTATTTCATTTCCTACAACGAGCTGCCACATCATTGAAAAGGCACAGTACAGGCTGCACCAGGCCACACCTATCTGCAGAAACTTTCTTACATTTATTTGCTGTCAGGTTTACTTTATCTCGTCTATACCAACTTCGCTGTAGGGTGCAAATCTAAAGATTTTACAAAACAACGAAAACTTCCATATTCAAACGTAAAAATCCTGTTGTCAATGACAGGATGTGTTCCCACCACTACATTACAAAATATAATCTCATACGTCCTTCATACTATGTCCGGCTGTCCTCTTTTTAACTGCATATTTCCCTTTTTGAAGGTGACTAACATAAATCTTCAATCTTTTATTTTCTTGCAGTTTCTTTATCCAAATCTAGAAAAAACAAATATCATCTTGGCATTTTTCAACATTTTCTTGAATTTTTTTTATGATATCATCGAGAATCAAGAAGAAAAATTACACAATTCATAACGTCGCCCTGAAGGCCATTCTACAAAACTTAATATTGCTGTGCAAGGCATCATCGCTCCTTCATCACTGAGCATCATGAAACATCAAATATTCAACATTGTGCGAGAATTTAGTTGATTGGCTCATTGCTTTTCAATGAAATTTGTATGACCTTTGATGAAGTACCATGATATTTGCTGATAAATGAACATCGTCGCAGATCTGTAAGGCGATTATTTGTATGATGAAAAAAAAAATACCAAATGCTGGGGCAAAAAATTGCGGGAGCGAATTTTTCCAGTAGGTCAAAGACTTTCAGAAGTTTGACTAATGATAGCTTTAAAATTATTTATTAGATTCCTTTAAACTACAAATGTTTTCATATTCAACATGTCAACTTAGACATAGAAAATCTGGTTTGCCAATCACGGTCAGATCATTCTGAACTGATAAGCGATTTGATAAACCTTTTTCTTTTCAAAATCCTTGCCCAATGGGCATAAATTTCTTAATCAAATCTGCCAGAAATTTTGCCCTGCAGCTAACAATATGAAGCCCCATTGGTCTACATTGCTGTTCAAGTACCTTGTGGGTAAAACAAAGAGATTTTTCCTTCACCTTTGATCAAATTAGAACTCACAATTTCATCAAAGGAATGCATAGGGATTTTAACAAGCTGGAAGGACCCATTCCGTTAAAAATTTTTGTGCTAAAGCCATGCGCAACAAGAAACACATAATGCACACTCATCGAATATGTGTTGTTTTTGTGTCAAATCTTCTGTCAGTGCCATATTGACTGACTGCGCCTGCTTCGCAGTGCTTTGCTGGATCACATGCAGAAGATTTGACACAAAAACAACACACATTCGGTGAGTGTACATTATGTGTTTCTTGTTGAGCATGCTAAAGCCCATAGACGAGGGCAGCAGAGCTCTCTGCTGGGCCATAATTTTAACTGAATTCAATTCCTTGAGTATTGCATGTATGTGTAGACACAAAGCTTATTCAGGTGACGTTGCGTCATGTCACCGACGCTCGCAGAGCCGCTGCGAAGGAGTCTCATTTTCGCTTCTTTTTTACTGGGCCGGTAGAGTAGACCAAAGTTGGCTTTAATTTCGGTTCAACCACATTAAAGTTTGGTACGTTAGCAAACAAGATGGCTTTTCCTATAGAGATAATCGCAGACCAATTATCTTTTAATGTACTCTGTGATGGATTACTGATATTTGACAATTAAAAAATAAGTTCGTCCTTTGGATGTATTAATGTTTTAGGACGCCTGGTAGAGTGAAACAAAAATAATTACATAAGGGTGCAAACGGATTGAAAGACGCAGTCATGTTGAGTTGAACGTGGGCCAAAATCAATCAGTGCGAATTGGACGACAATGATAAACAGGAAACATGAAGGCACCCTGCACAAAAAGAAACTTACAAATGCAGGGATGAATGGAATAGAGCAGATTACAATGAAAACTTGACTATTGTGGTAAATAAGGGCTATCATACCTCATTAGATCCAATTGAATGAATGAGTGCACTGAAAAATGAAGAGGACATCATTGCATTCACTTGTTTGGTACAGCAAAAACAATTGTGAGGCTTCAAGTATCAGATGACACACTCACCTTTCCGAAGACAGCGTGCTGACTTCTGGATTGCAGAACTGTTACAAATTTTTGAGGAGTAACATTTAACAGAAAAACATTAAGAATGCAATGACTATGTAAACGCCATATAAAGGCTGGCTTTCATACGTCGCATTTCATCCCGCGTCATTCCATTGCATCATACTTTATCGGATATAAATAATGCCGATTGTCAAATGATATGAAAATCGAGAATTAAAATGCCGCCAAACAATTTTTAGCAATAAAGTAAGAAGATCAGACATGTCGTATAGGCTACTTGAACGCATGTGCTTTTTTCTTGGTCAGAAGAACGTTTAACTTTTTAAAGTGAATATGACGCGAAAATTTTTATTGTCTAATATCATGCATTAAACATCGCTCGCCACGCTGGTTTACTTTATTTTTTAATTCAGACGCTTATTTCTTCAGAAAATGGGGTTGAGCAACCCCCACTTTGCTTCGAAAAGTGGCGGCAACTCTGCGCGGTCAGACCGTTGATTACCAGGCCTCTGTGACGTAAAGTGTTTGTGGAAAGAGAACACCATGCAATGCTTCATACATGAAACCATTACGAAACCTTGATAAGTGGCCAGGTTTGGATTGTTTATTCACCATTTTAACCGATCAAAACTAAGGAATTCCACTCCTGGTTTCTTGAAAACTTCAACTGTTAAATTTACAATGTTTTCAAATATTTTTTTCTCTCGTCAATGTGGTAAAGAACGCTTTTTTGCAAGCTGGATGTCACAAAACCATTTCATCTTGCAGCAACCTTTGCATATCTAACTTACGAGTTTGAAATAACAATAAATGATAGTCTATGTTGCCAAGATTTCAGACATTTGTTTGAATAGTGGCATTTCACGGGACGAAGTGCTGCACTCTGGGGAAGGAAGCTTGACCAGACTTATGATATCTGTGATTTTACGCGGTTCTCAATTCTCCTAAGAGAGTGATCAGACACCAAACTACGAGACTTGTCCTTGATTTAGTCTGATAGCGCTAAGTAAAGAAATCAGCACTTACCAAAGCAAAGTTTCTTTAGTATCAGCATATCTCTGGACCTCATGAAAAATTACAGCGATTACAGCGAAATAAATGTATTCCAGTCGAGCGCCAACCAGACAGAATGGACATGGCCTAAACACGTAGACCCTCGCGTTCACAGCATGGCCATAGTTGACCAAACAAGAGTCAAACTACTTTTGGCCTGAATTCTTTTCCTCCCTTCCAACAACCTGTCCACTTGCGACACTGTACAACAATGTTTGAAGTTTGAAGTCCTTCTTTGAGCGAAGCTGTCTGTTTCTAGTCTGTTTGCAATGTTTTGAAACTTGAAATTGTGAGGAAACCAAGCGAGCAGTTGTGGTCAAAGGATGAGCTCATTCCCATTGTACTTTCATTGTTTTCTCTGAGTCATCCTGTTAGTCACAATGCAATATCCCCGTGGTTAAATATGATACCACTTCTTTCATCAAAAAAAGCGTTAATTGAGTGCCAATTCGTGGAATTCAGGTGTTCAAAAGATATCAATTAATTGCTAAAATAGTGCGAGAATATAAATTCCGTGGCATTTGAATCATATGAGTGTGGAGGTTTTCTGTAGGGCAACTATGAAACCCTAAAACCCTTGTGACTACAGTACTATCCTTTGATATGCAAGTATCTCCTGTCATCATACCCAAACACTTTACGTCACAAGTCCAAAAACTCGACCCAGATCCCCGGACACTTTTTAGTGAAGAAATTTGATTTTCAAAAGGCTGTAACTAAAAAACGGTTCAGTTTTGGAAAGTTTAATGTCGAAAATCGAAATCAGCATACTCAAATTGACGTTTTTCATGAATAAAAATTTTCGCGTCATATTCACTTTAAGCACAATATTGTATTTAAAGAGTTAATGTGGAGCCCATTCTGAAATATCTACCGGGTGTCCCAAAAAAAGTTCCGGCGTTTGATTAAACGTAGAAAAACAACTCTTTAGTCTGGCAATTTCTAATCATCATAGTTACGTACTAGACATTTCAACTTAAAGTTTGGCATATCGTATGAAGAAATTTGAAATCTGAAAGTGGAGTTATGAGCTCTGACATTGCATTTTCATGTCCAACGCAAAACCAGAGATTGTACACCATCCTTCATCATCGCGGGCGGTGAAAAGGGAATCTCCAGATGAGCAATACTGGATTCACACTTTCGATTATTAAGCCGGAATTACACAAGGTCGTTTGGGTCGTTAAGGCCATGCAGAAAGCCCAAGAGACAAAGACTCAAACTGTGAGTCCTCTGTCTTTTGGGTCTTTCTGCACGACTCTAACGACTCAAAAGACCTAGTGTGAGCCTGTGCGAAACACAAAGAAAGAATCTGTGTCACTTTTTCGCCCGCTTAGATTCGAATCCTGGTGGCCTAAGCCTTACGCGTGCGTCCGTAGAATCCTGTTCTCAAAACTCTCAAATCAAAAACTGGGTAAACAACTAAAACAGCTCTAATTAAATGTCTCTGACGCAAATAATCAGCAGAAGCAAAATCCATTATCAACTAAATGATGCAATTATTATAAGACTACGAATTAATTTCCAAAATTTGGCACACACTCCCCACCTTGATCATGGATCATGAGAGAATGATCAACAATCAATAAATCAATAAATTGTCAAGAATTGGCAAGTCTTCGAAAAATGTCTGCGTTCAAAGTGGCTGACCTCCTTGGAGGTCTATCGCGTCCACCAGGTCTATCGCGAACCTCAGGTCTGACACGTACTTTGCGTCTGTTGTAATGCTCATTCGTATGAATTCCCTTTTGAATCTCTTCAATCCACAACTTCTCGGAATGATAAATCTCCACAGTAATAAATTGATCTGGATTTAAAGAAGAATCTTCTTTATTCAACTTGTTGACTCGAGATTTCAATTTCTTGATGAAGCGTAACAAAAGAGCTGTAATCTTGTATAATTTCTGACAACTGCTGTATCTTTCAATATCGAATACAGCCGATAAATTTCTGCAATTTTCAGTAGTGGTTAACAATAGAAATTCATCAGATCCAGGTTTTGTCTCTATTAATGCATCTTTGCCAGGCGGCTCTATCACTTCTGGAGAGGCTGGCCAGGAATCTTTAGGCAGCCTAAGCCACCCAGGTCCCTGCCACCACTTTGCATTCCCCTCCAGTGTCGATAAATATGATCCTCTCGATGCAATATCCGCAGAATTATCAATTCCAGGCGTAAATCTCCATATATCTGGTGAACTAAGATTCTTGATTTTGTTAACTCTGTTGTCGACAAACTGCTTCAATTCCTTCTTGGTAGTAATCTAAAACAAAGTAGTAAGAATGTCTGTCCAATAATATTTAGCATTAATAGTGAGACTTTCTCCGATTGATTCTGCAACACTAGCCATTAATTTGGCCAAAATTTCGGCAGCTGTAAGTTCCAGTCTAGGTATAGAAATCTGCTTCAAAGGTGTAACTCTCGATTCTCCGGTAAAAAGAGTAGATGATAAACCATCTTCCGTAGAAAAGACTGTATATACACATGCACCCAAAGCTTTGCTCGAAGCATCAACAAACCCATGAATTTCACAATAATCAACAATTTTCTTTGTATCAGCAAATAAATATCGAGGAACAACAACAGAATTAGCGAATTGGAGATCCAATAGCCATTTATTCCAGATATGCTTATGCTCTGAATTCAGCTCTTCATCCCAACTGAGCTTCAATAAAAATAACTCTTGAAACAATAATTTTGCTTTCAAGGTTGTCGGTGAGATTACCAATAAAGGGTCAAACCTTTGCAGCTGTCTTCAAAACCGATCGCTTAGTAGGCGCAAGAGATTTTCCCACTTCCACTATTTTGCCAAACTTGAAGGAAAGAATATCATTCTCCGTATTCCAAATTAAGCCAAGAACTTTTTCCTCCTTCGGGGTTTCAATTTCATCAAATTTGCCAAAGGACAATTTCGCAAACGACTCATCTTCTCTTTCCACATCTTTGACATCACAAGATTCAACAATTTCATGAGATTTCAATTCAGCATGTAAAACAGACATCAGCTCTTTTGAATTACTGTTCCACTTTCGAAGGAAAAAATTACCTCGGCTATATCTTTCCTTGGTTTTCAAACAAACACTAACTGCTTCCTCCAATGAATTTACCGACAATGACAAGTCATCACAGTAAAACGAATTTAGCATCAATTTAACGAATTCTGGATCCACTTCTTCATACTGCGTTACATGGTGTTGTAGTGTAGCGTTCATGATAAACGGGCTACAACACAAGCCAAAAACCACATAACAAAATCTATAGACAACAATCTCAGGATCATCATCTGCAATATTAGCAAGCCATAAAAATCGCAAATAGTCTCTTTGACTTTCATCAACTCTAATAGCAAGAAACGCTTTCTCCACATCAGCTATAACTCCAATTTTCTTCCTTCTGAATCGTATAAGAACTGCATATAACTGCTCTGTAAGAGATGGTCCAGTATGCAACGTATCATTCAAACAAACACCATTAGATTTACTGGAGGCATCAAAAACAATACGAATTTTCGTTGTAAGAGCATCTTGGCGAGTAACAACTTGACTTGGTAAGTAATGAGCCTCTCCAACTTTCACAGGCTTCGTGGTATCAACTGGCTCAATAATTCCTCTCTCTAGCTGATCTTTAACAATCGAATCACATTCTTCAAAGACTTTAGGGTCTTTCTTCAAATGTTCGACCGGAGAATCAAATCGATGCAAAGTGTTCTCGTAGTTGTCAGGTAAGACAGGCGAATTCTCCTTGAACGGCAAATTGACAGAATATCTTCCATTTTCAAACGTGATGTTCTTCTCAAAGGCTTCTGTTACACTTTCTCTATCTCGGATTCCAATACTTTCAAAGTCCCAGAATTTCGTTAGCTGATGATCTTCACTGGGAGTTAAACAATCGATTTTCAGCAGATATGTTGCCACTGCTTGTTCATGTCCAGACTGCTTCGATCGGACACTCACTCGTGGGCCGGGCAGAATCCAACCCAAAGATGTATTCATCGCAGTGGGTCCTTTATTTTCTTCACCCATTCTCATTCCTGAGATGTCAACTTCGCTGCCAGCGTCGAATTCAGGACTGTCGGCAAGTGGTAGACCAGCTAAGTGTGGAAAGGCACTTTGTGTCATCTTGATTTCTGGCGCTGTAGTGGTGAGCAAATGTATGGAACCACTAGAGTATTTACAAGCGTTGCTACTTTTTCTTCTTCTGAGCGCCAATGGTCTTGAATTATAAGTTGCGTAACGTCCATATATTTCCAATTTTCCTTTGTTCTGCCCAAAGGTTTTCAGATAAATTTGCTCCCTCGCAGCTACCGGCAAGTTCAGATAATCTTTTACTCTCTTGGTTACGTATGATCGTTGACTTCCAGAGTCAAAAACTACTCTCACAACAATTTTGTACTCCTTGTTGTCAATATTAAAAATCTCAGCTTGAGCAGTCTGCAGCAAAATTGAGGGCTTTGACTCTGCAAACAGGTTTGTCGCTTCTTTCGCTTGTACCGGTTCTGGTTGTGTTTCCTGTTGCTGCCTCGTTTCTGAATTTGTAGATTTATTGTCCGCGTTACAGACACTGATGTGATGCTTTCCTTTGCAAACATTGCAACGGTACCTTGAAAAGCAGCTTGAGGCCATATGACCTTTCCTCAGACATACAAAGCATCGTCCTTCCCTCTTCAAAACTTCAATACGAGCAGGTCTATTTGTAACAACGCTAGATGCAGACGTGCGACGTTTCCTTTGCAATACGTGCAATATACAGCTTCTTTATTCGAATCAGACAACACAACAGCGCAGAAGCTGTTCGAATAATCTTGTGAGGCCTCTTGTTAGTACTCCCATGAGTAACGTCCACTGAGGTGTGTTTAACACAACGTTCTCGAGCCTCCAATTCCGATTTCAGAATGTCCAATAATCTCATAAGACTCCAATCGTCACTGCCAATCTTTCTACTAATTTCAATCTGAATATCTCCCGGCAGTTTCCTTTGCAAAACTGTAGTGAGAAGGGCTCCATAACTTTCACTATGAATTCCTAACGCTTGAAGACCCCTCACATTTGCCTCAATAATATCGTATAATTCTCGCAGTGCAGAAAGATTGTTTGATTCCTTGCACGACGGTAAGTTCATCAGGTCATCCATATGACTGTCAATAATCTTTTGCCTCTGTCCGAATCTGTTGGTTAGAATAGCAATAGCTTCATAATAATTTACTGCTTTAACTGGTAACCCAGCAATCGCAAGTGCAGCGTCTCCCTTCAGTAATCCAAGCAGATACTGAAATTTGTTAATCGTAGCAACGTCTTCATTTTCATGTACTGCAGAGCAGAATCCATCCCAGAACTGTTGCCAGTCCTGAAGATGTCCAGAGAATTCTTTCAATCTCAAGGGCTGAAGTTTTATTCGAGATGCAAGATGTTTATTTCCATTTCCATTTGTAGACTTTACACTTCCGTTTTCAGCCTCATTTTCCGTAAGAACAAAATCTATGTCCACTAGAATTTCTTTCAACCCGTCACTAAACGATGCAGCTTCAAAAATTTCGTGTTCTATGTCGTCATCGTTGACTTGAAGTAGAATTTTATCGTCCAGTTCCTTCAAGTTGCTCAGTCGATCCAAAAGAGACAGTTTAAGACTTTTCAGCTTGTTCAACTTTGTGGGGTCAAAATCTTGCAACAAATCTTGAATATCTTTTTGGACTTTCGTCGCATATTTTCGCGTCGTCCCACGAATTTTCTTGTTTTTTTTTAAGTTCGACTGACATCTCTGTTCTTATCCGTTCGATGGACCACTTTGTGCGAAACACAAAGAAAGAATCTGTGTCACTCTTTCGCCCGCTTAGATTCGAATCCTGGTGGCCTAAGCCTTATGCGTGCGTCCGTAGAATCCTGTTCTCAAAACTCTCAAATCAAAAACTGAGTAAACAACTAAAACAGCTCTAATTAAATGTCTCTGACGCAAATAATCAGCAGAAGCAAAATCCATTATCAACTAAATGATGCAATTAATATAATGCCCCATTCACACTGCTAAGTTAAACCAGTTTAAACTATACCAGGTTTTCGAAAAAGGCCTTCTGATTGGTCAGTCCAGAAAATCCAATCATTTGATTGGTTGAAATTTAAACTGGTTTAGATAAAGCTGGTTTAAATGTGTCTGTGTGAATGCAGTTTAAGACTACGAATTAATTTCCAAAATTTGGCACAGAGCCAAGCTTTACCTTGACGACGACAAAAAGAGTTCTGCTCAAAGCAAGGTCTGAAAAATCGAATCCAATGGGTCTCGGGGGAACATTCGTACTTTTTTACAACTTTTTACCGGAAAGTGCATTATTGCATAATATGGCACGTCGAACAAAGAATTGAAAACTGTGTTTTGTTAAAGAAACGAAATCGTGGAACAGTAAAACTCCCGTTTGCAATCCCCAGTCTCAGGTGGCATCAAATATTAAAGGAATTGCAAAAAATAGTAAAAGATGGCACATTCACGTTGTTTTTCTTGTTGTATTACTGATATTCTTTCCTTGACCATGCTTGGGAACGTTGTTTTGAAAGAATAGGCCCATTGGTCCCAGTCCCCGAAAAATGAACGCGGGGACTGGGATTAATGGGCCTATTCTTTCAAAACAACATTCCCAAGCATGGTCAAGGAAAGAATATCAGTAATACAACAAGAAAGACAACGCGAGTGTGCCACCTTTTACTATTTTTTTACAATTTCTCTAATATTTGATGCCACTTGTGCCCCAGTCAGCATAATGCAACCATAACAGTAGCAAACTGTTTGTTCCGAGAGAGTCCACGAAATGTTTTCGAGTAGGCAGAATTTCACACAATCAAAAAGCATTAAGAGCTAAATTCCATTCAATGGCAAAGCGATGTTTTGTCTTGTAAACCGAAGAATGTCTACACCCGTAGAAATTTTCACTGACAAGAAATTGACCTTTAATTTGAACATTTTCAGAGCACATCATCATTATATAAACGCATCGCCATTTCGGTGTTTGTTTTGGTCTTTGAGGGAGTTCCCTTATATCACCGTGAGGCAGGATGCCATACAAATCTCTCTGGTTTTGTCTTGAGTATGGAAATGAAATGTTAGAGCTCATAATTCCATTTTCAGATACCTAATTTCTTCCCACAATATGCCAAACTTTACGTTGAAATGTCTAGAATGTAACTTGAGTGAATAGAACTTTTTAGGCTCAAAAACTTTTTCTCCCTGTTCCATCAAACATCGGAACTTTTTTTGGGACACCCGGTACTAAATAATATGCTGACTAAGCACATATCTTGTCGGAAGTAAATTGCAACGTACGTAACTGCAGCCATGTCGGATGAATAGCTATATGGGATACAAAATCAACTGCTCTATTATTCGCAAACAGATCGAAAAGTCATGATGTCTGGCAATCAAATTTAACTTGAACAGATCTGGATAGACGGGCGTTTAAATTGAAAATAAGAAAATCGTGTTGGTAACCTACTTGTAACGAATACCATCTTTGTGTTCTAGGTAAATAGCTTGCCCCTTCTGAAACCTGAAGAAAGAAATCCATGTTGAATCCGAGTTACGCAAAATTGTTCAAAATTGTCTATCTTACAAACTATTACCGTACCAAACAGACAATACACTGGTAAAGAGTAAGATATAGGTCCAATTCAAAAAGAAAACCATCATGACTGCCAGTTTTTTATAGACAGAAATCACCGAAACGTTAAGGAAAACGGGCAACTTCATTGTGTGCTGACGAAGACAACAGGAACTAATTTGGTAGTGTTATTTTGTAAATATGAAAGTGTCTCACGATGTCTACAGTCACGTGGAACCCAGTTTTTAAAACAAGGTATTGTCTACACCAGTTCAGACCAGAAACAAATTCAGATCAGAAATCTGGGAAGAACAATATAGCTTTATGCAAGATAAAGAGGCCCGTAAAGCCATCTAAATACTGCGAACTTTGGCAGAAAGAGCAACAGAGATGCGAAGGGATGTATATTTATGCTTTATAGACTTCCAAAGCTTTTGATGGGGTTAAGCATAAAAAACCGATGCAAACACTGATGGAAATAGACATAAAGTGAAAGGACTTACGTTTGACAAGAAACCTCTATTGTGACCAAAAAGCAGCAATTAGGATCGGGAATGAGATTAGTAGCTATGTGAATATCAAAAAGGTGTCAGGCAAGAATGTGTATTTCCACCGGACTTGTTTTCTGTCTACAGTGAGAATATATTGAGAGAAATTAAGGATCGGAATGGAATAAAGATCAATGGCATCAATATCAACAATATATGATACGCTGATGACACAGTCATTATTGCAGAATCAGAAAAAGAGCTGCAGGATCTGTTGGACAATGTTGAAATAGAGAGTGAGAAGCTAGATTCACAGCTGAATGTAAAGAAAACATACAGCATGGTCATTTCAAAAAGGCCAACAACATCAAAATGTGATTTAAAATCAGGAGGGGTGATATAAAACAAGTAGAGAACTTCGTATATTTATGTAATACTTTGACAGTTGATGGAAGGAGTGACATGGAGATAAAGAAACCAATAGGGATTGCAAAGAAAGCATTAAAGATCTAGCGCAGGTTCTAAAAACAAGAATATCGGTTTAGAAGCTAAAAAGAGAATTTTAAAATGCTCCGTGTGGTCTACACTTATGTAGGGATGCGAAAGTTGGACTATAAGCAAAGCAATGCAGGAGGAACGTCTAGGAACGGCAGAAATCTGGTTTCTTAGAAGAATGCCTAGTATATCGTGGAGGTAGACCGAATGTCCAATGAAACAGTATTTAGAAAGACAGATACATGAAGAGAACGTACGAAAGTGATAACTGTGAGACAAATCAGATGTTTAGGCCATGTCAACAGAAAGGAGAAAATCGTATTTTCAGCAATGACAGGGGAAAATCGCAGGGAAACAGGCGAGAGGTAGACAAAAGATGACATTTACGAGTAGTATAATACGACGAATGGGACCACTTAAAGGGTTTGTGCAAGGCTAAAAGCCTGCATTTACACAGAGCAGAAAAATATAAAAATATCCTATAGAAATTGATGGCCCAAACTTGTTGTTAATAATCCATAGCTAAAGTTGTGTTTGAGCATTTTCTTTGTTCTATTTATAGAGAAGCGTACTTACAATTGCACACTCCCTTTAAAGTTATTCTTGTGACTCTAAGTAAGGTTGTTTGACTTAAAGTTGTTAATAACTATCATAACCTTCATGAATTGTAGCTTTTTTATCGCGTTTTAACTTTGGAACTTAGAACATTTTACTTAAATTCTGTGGCGAATACAAGCTATACTTACCTTGCACTTAAGTGTAAGCCTAAGATTAATTTATTCGCTCAATTTGCAATAAATGGACAGTGTTTTACGCAAAAGCTTTTCGGTTTTGCGGTCGTTAATTTCAGTGAAGTATTATCGAGTCAGAAAAAAGATTTCCTTACCACTTCTTTTCATAACAGAGTTTCCCATCTTCGATTTTTGCTTCAAAATGTTGTTTCACAGTGGTATCAGAAAAGCTTGCTTCTGCACCTTGTGAATGAATAATAGAATATGAAGAAAAGAAAAGACGTTCTACTATAGCGTATTTGATTGGTTGATTCCAAATGCAGCAAAACAAGAGATATCATGAACTTCGTTTGATTTCACTCATTTCACTCAACTGGTATACTGACATCAAGAATTTATCGAGCATCGTATGAAAATGAAATAAAGCAATGCCTGAAAGATGATATATATGTGGGAAATCAAATTAAACAAAAATGGTCTTGCATACCTGTTACCGAGAACTTAGCTTTCGACGTGGACCTCTGAAATGAGACAATGATAGAAATAGGAATATGTTTAGGAAACACAGGCAAAGTGTGAATTTAATTGCAAGTGTCACGATGAACGGTTTCACTTTGACCCTCAGTATGACATGTAAAAAAAGAGATTGAGCCAACTAAGACAAAAAAGAGACAACTTACTCAGTCTGTTTAATCATGTCATCCTGATGGTTAAAATGAAACTGTTTGACGTGACACTTGCAATTAAATGATAGAAATATTACGAATAAACTCGTACTGCACGAAGAAATAAAAGGCAATAAGTTATACTTCGCTCATAGGAGGACAAATGTTTTTCTGGAACGTGTTTCTGGAACCAATTCTATGCGCAACGAATCATACAATATCAAATTCTACCAAGGATTTGGCTGGTGGCAACATACCTCTGGAAAGAAACCTTTGTGTAATTTATTCAGCTTCTTGAGATCTGAAATAATAGCTTCTTCAGCCAACAAGTAATTAAGCTGCGGTAAGGCTAGTCAAGGAAATACCTTACATGCAATCTGTCTCATTCATAATTGACTGACATTGTAAAAGGGGATCAAATATTTGTATGGCAGGATTATCAGAAAATAATTGGAAAGAGAATTGAACTGAACTTTTACCATGCGTTAATGCGCAAAGCTTGCAATATTGTTCAAAGCACTATAACAAAAACTGGTATCGAGTCACTTCTATTCCTGTTATAGCTTTTGTTCTTAACGCATTAAAATTGAGTCTTATTTTTGGCTTTAAGTCGCTAAAAAGGTTACCAAAATCATCGGGTAGGGCACAATCTCAGCCACGACAAAATTAAAAATAGCGCTAGAAATAGATACCTAGGCAAGAGATCGAGAAGAAGGAAATGCTTGGCAATAGCTAATTGAATAAGAAGCAACAAAGCATTGCGAAATCGAAGTGGTTTGAGATCGAGAAATCTGGAAGACTTACCAATCCCACGCAGATGACCTAAGATGAAGACGACAAAAAAGAAACCGAAGAAGGTGATAGTTAACGTGGAACTCCTTTGTATTGTCCTTATATCATAATCAAATCAATATACCGGGTGTCCCTAAAACAGTATACAGATTTGGTCAACCGTAGCGACTAGAATACAGCGTCAAACGATCCGAAATGATTTTCAAAACATACCTAGATAGTTAACTGGAACATAGATACCTCGTCTGTTGATATCAGTGCGGTGAGAGTGAAGATATTAATCTTCAAAGGACAAATTTGCCTCCACCTCCAAACCAGAGCTTTGACGTTTTGGCCTAAGCAAATTCTTGAAGCACAGTGAATGAATTTAACGAAATTTGAAGACGGCACAACAGATATGATTTACAAAATACAGTTTATGTGAGACCTGCCGTCAAGGGAGTCTCGAGATCAGCTTCATTCATTTCAATTATCAACAATTTATTTTACACACACTACTCATCGGTGAACTCCCTTGAGCATCAACAAACTCTTGGAGCCGTCGAATCATTCCTTGAAAAGAATTTGCTATTAGATCTCTCGGGAGTCAAGACAGGAAGGACTGGAGATCTTTTGGGGATGAAAAAATGCCTCCTCTCTTGTCGATGACCAACCCGGGAAGGTAGCTTCGAAGATACGTCATGATCAACCTGATCTCGAGAGATCTGATAACAAACTCTTTTCAAGGAATGATTCGACAATGTAAATTAAAAGTGCATTGACCCTCAAGGGAGTACTTTCACCGATGAATAGCATGTGTAAAATAAATTGTCGATGTTTAGACGAATGAAGTTGATTTTGAGCTCCCTTGATGAGGTCTCACATAAGCTGTATTTTGAAAACACATCTGTTTTGCCGTCTTCGGATTTTGTTGATTTTATTCATCGTGCTTCAAGAATTTGCTTAGGCCAAAACGTCAAAGCTCTGGTTTGGAGGTGGAGGCTAATTTGTCCTTTGAAGATTAATATCTTCACGCTCAACGCACCAATATCAGCAAACGAGGTATCTATGTTCATGTTAGCTATCAAGGTATGTTTTGAAAATTATTTCGGATTGATTCATGCTATCTACTTATCGCTTGGGTCGACGAAATTTGTATACTTTTTTGGGACAACCGGTATATTGATGAAAGAGTCAAGCAATCTTTTTGCACACTTTGGGTCTAGAGCAACTCATAGGGTACTGCCGTAAGGCGCCAGGGCTACAAACTGTGCTTTCTACATCAAATGTGCCTGATGGCATCAGTTTTCAAAGTATTCTGCTGCTTCGCCAGTTAGCAAGAAAATTTTACAACTGATTAAAGAACGAATACTGATGAAGGATATCTCCATTTGTTTTCCTCTTTTTGCTGTCAGCTTGTGGAGGTGGATCGTTGGGTCGTCTTCTCAGTTTTCTAGTTGACATTGCTTTTATTTCCATTATTTCTGGAATAAGAAGAAATGTTATTTATAAATGTTCAATATACAGCAAATGACAAAATATCATTAAACATGTCATTAACTAATATGATATTGATATCAATAAGTACAATGCACAGAAGTTAATAGAGCACTGTCAGAGATACAAGCTAAGAAGGACCATTCTGGAAATATAAACACGAACCAAACTCAACTTAAAGCATATGGCTCAAACGGATATTAGCCAAGCAGCCCCCTTCACGTCAAATGAAGTTACGCGATAGATTGCCTTTAAAATAGTTAAATCAACTAAATTAGTACAATTTATTCGACTTTACAAGTCTTTATATCTTTATACGGACTATTTATTGCATTTCTTATTTTAGCAGAACCTGCTAAAGCTTTAATTTGATCCAGAGGCTGATGAGGCAATGTTGCTGATGAAGCTTCAGAAGTGAGGCGAAAGCTTCGACAATGAAAACAATGTAAGTGCAAGTGTTTTGAAATATATGTCAAACAAACAAAAACATAAGTACGGACTATCTATTGTTCTTTTGTTGTATTGCTAATTGTTATTGTTGACTTGTCCTTTGCTGCACCGTTGTTGTCACTTGCTGTACTGCTTACTGATACTAAATTTATTGTTTCATTATAAGTACCATGCGCCATGGCAGCAAGGTGATTCTGGGTCTTCTTCTTTTGCGCGAGCACATAAGGTAGTGTCGTGAAAGGTTTGACACTTAAATTTTTGAATTCTACAGCGCAAAAACCGAAGCTGTCATTCAGAACTAATGGCAATGTTTCAAGTCGCCATTTAGTCGTGGTTCAACAGTAAGACTGGTAAGAATATGCCTTAAGTTGCAATGGGTAGTGACTCCTGCCGTCGTATTTACTCTGATGCCACACCTGATGCCTACCAATTGGACAGCTTTCATTCAAATGATTTTGAAACTGACAAAAAGATTAAAATATCAGTCCAATTTGATTACATTGAAGGGCGTATTGATATTGACGCCTTCTTATCTGGCTGTAAAACGGGACAGACGGTCTTTGAAAACAACAGGGGATCTTTGTTGAGATACTGTTGTTCTTTCTGGGGCTGCACTGGTTCAACTGAAATTAATCAGTTACAAAAACTTCAAAAGCGTGCTGCTCGGATAATAATGAATAGCAGCTTCGATGGCCCAAGCAGACCTCTAATCGAAGGACTGAGATGGAAGACCGTTGACGAAATAATTACTGACGAATCTAAGACAATGGTCTTCAAGTCCCTGAATGAGCTGGCTCCAAAATACCTGTGTGACGTCTTCACCCGAAATTCGCTGTGCTCATCATATAGGCTTCGTAACACGGGGACCGACTTGCGGTTACCGATGAAAAGGTCATCCAATGGTCAGAAATTTTTCTCTTATAGAAGTGCTAGACTATGGAAAAGCCTGCCAGCCGAGTCAAAGCAGGCAACCTCTCTATATAGTTAAAAAAAACTATTTAGCAACAGACACTTTTCCTTTTGCTTTTACCGTAAATTTTGAACATTATTGTATATAAGTTTTAGATATTGTAAATAAGGTTTTATAGTTTGTTTTGATTAATAGCTTTCTTCCTTTTATATTATATTGTAATTAATATTTTTACCGGAGGGCCCCTTGAAAATCAACTTGTTGAAGGGCAACCCTCTCTAAAAGAATTAAATACGAAATATATGAAATATGTTCCATAAACATGCTTTCAAAGTCTTCAAAGTCTTGCAAAGCAGATTTCTCCTGTTCCAATTGCTTGCTTGTAGAGCTTGACACTTCAAATAATTGCTTTATTTTTGTGCTCGCAGCAATCCTTTCGTTTTTAGGTTTCCGTTTGAAAGGTCCTTCATAAAAATAGAGGCACATATTTAGAGAATACTCGTTGCCTTGACAAGATACCTCCAGTTAATTCTAGCGTTGCTTTCTCGTTCTCAATAGCCTTTTTCTTTTCAAGAAGGTCTTGCAATAGAGTGTCTTTGAGATCGATTTTCTTTCGCTAGAAGAAAAAGACCAGATTATTTTACATGCAGAAGCATAAAAGAGTCAGAATCAAAGAGTCAAATAAACAAAATCCGCGAGACAGAACTTTAGATTTACCCTCCTTCTTTCATTATAAGCACATACCTTCTCTTAAAAACCTCCCATCGCCCGCACCAAACGAGAGTTTGCCGTACTGGTTTCAGGGCATCTTTGTGCCTTCGTTTGTTTTGAATTTCTTCTTGAGAGAATTTCTTTAGTCTGCATTCGGTAATCGCTTTGAATTGAGGTGTGAACTAAAGCGACTGATGCTATTGCATTACAAAATCCGCCCTTGTTGATCCTAATACAAGCATTTTATGATGAACTACTTGTAAGAAGCATAACTCTAGCATCACCAAAAACATATAGAACGGGTAATACTGTGAAAACACAACTTCAGCGGCTATTTATCCCACTAAAGAAAATCCTTCGCATAGTTTTACTTTCTCACTTGTTTCCTGCATCATATTTTCTCGGAGCTTTGGCAATATCTAAACATTGGAAATATTTTGAAAAACTTTGTTTCGAAATGTTCAGGATAGCACATGAATGAAGTGTGAAAAGAAACTCGAAAGAAACTCTGAGTACTTAAATCTGATAATTTTAAGAAACGGTAAGTACTGACTCAAATTTTTAGTTTCTTAAAAATATCATGCATATCCTTACATCTGAAACTGACTGCAATAATTCAAGTAAATTGAATAGGAAAAAAGAATTTTTCACCTCAAGTTCCTGCTTTGCTTGCCGTTTTTCTCTCTCGTATTCTTTTTCTGTCTCCCTTCTCTAAAGATAAAGAGAGTGAACTGCTAAAGAAAACTAATTCACTTTAACAAATTATCTATTTTCTGGAATGTACATTAAAATCAAACGTGGGATTATCAGCCCCTGTGAGACAGGCACTGTTTCGCACTTTATCATCGCCCCATGATATCGAAACTTAGTTTGTTTTCCTACAGATTGCCTAAGAAATACACAAGGACTTCGTTAAACGACTTGGGGACCTATCTAAAACCTAGCTTCTAATAATCTGGATACGTAGCACTAGATGACAAAGGACAAACATGTCAACAAGCCATATTAAAACAGATAATTTCCGTTATTCAATGCTTTTACAATCTAAAATAAAATTGCTTCATGACTACCTTTCGTACCAAACGCTCCCAAAGAAACAAGAAAAACAACTTCAAGATTTAACATAATCAAATTTGATAATTTTTCACAAATCAGTATTTTCCAAGCCGTCCTGCGAACTGTAAGATGCGAATGATCTTCCTAAAATTCAGGGCTCAAAATTGTTCAAATATCAATTGCAAGGTGTACTAGCTTACCTCATAATCCCGGAAAGCCTCTAAGTAAAGAAAGGAGGATTACATTAACAACGAAGCACATCACATTCTTGCATGTGTGTGGAATTAGACATGTCATGCTAGTAGTTGCTAAAGCAAAATCAGAAAGAGGATGCAACAGTCAGATAGGTTATTGGTTAGTACATTGTCGTGCACAATCATAGGTCAATATTCAAAGAAAAAATTTAGTTGTAACTTTAATTCTCGGACGCCACGGTGAAAGAAATTGACGCATTACTGGGTGCAATTTCTTCAGCAGAAATTACTGGAAACTTACGACGCTGAGATATTAGCTCTTTCCCGATCTTTGAAAAGTTATCAATGGACCTATTCTTGATTTTGGTTTGTGGTCAGAAGCATAGATGATAACAGAGGCGAATATCTTCCAGAAAGCTTTACTAGTAAGAACATCGGCCTAGTGATACCAGCCATCTTTTCTTAGATAATCCTAAATAGTTCTAAATGGAGATTGTTATCTGTTACTCCACAGTTGTCTGAAAAATGCGGCTCAGTTCAAAACATGTCATTTTAAAAGTCTACTGCATAGAAATGCCATTAAAGTGAATACAACTTACTACATCAAAACAACGAATTAAAGTGCGGAAATACAAACATCAATTTGGAGGGGAATTGACAACAAGTCATTATTTTGTTAGTCCACTTGTCAAAGCATTTTCCTCCTTTACTGGCAAATATTGAATGCTTACTGGTTGCTATCGAGTTTCCTCCCATTGCCAAAATCGCAATAACTTTGAGCTACCGGGTGAGTTAGAAAATTTCCCACTTTTGTTGAAATTCATTGCACAAGAGATACGAATAATTCAAATTCTAACGAAATGCCAGAAGAATCAAGCATGTTTTTAATCCTTCTCACTGTTGTACTAGCACTAGAAGTATCGATAAAGCTTTAAAAAAATTTCTTGGTTACAAAATCACCGCAAAAGGGGCCTAAAACATTGATCAAATTGCAGGGAATCTCATATACATACATACATACATACATACATACATACATACATACATACATACATACATACATACATACATACATACATACATACATACATACATACATACATACATACATACATACATACATACATACATACATACATACATACATACATACATACATACATACATACATACATACATACATACATACATACATACATACATACATACATACATACATACATACATACATACATACATACATACATACATACATACATACATACATACATACATACATACATACATACATACATTTTTTATATCTCAAAGCAGGTTAAAAGTCTGGCAACTCGAAAGAGCTGATTTGGACCTGCTATAAATTAAAGGCAAAAGGAAATAATTATTACATCATGTTAATGATATAAAAGAAAAAAGTTAAAAATTTGTTTAATAGTAGTCTAGTAATATTTAAAATCATTCTCTTTGTTTAAAAATCCAGTTAAACCTTTTTGGAAAGTGAAGTTATTTATTGTCTGACGCACTTGTTTTAATCTTGTTTTGAAATTTTGTACACTTTCTGCCACCTTAATTTGGTCTGGGATAGAATTCCAAATCATTGTTGCCTTGTACGTGAAACTATTTCTCCCAGTCTTTGTATTATATCTTTCACTTCGAACTGCAGTTTATTTCTTGTTCTCTGTTTTTCTGGGCCTTTCTTCTGAAACATCTGTGCAATTGACTTGTCAGCTGTTCCATGGTATATCTGATGCATTAATGTGAGCAGCCTCCGTTTATATAAAAATGAGATTGGCTGCCAATTTGCTCTTGCAAGGCTCTCTTCATTGCTTAAGTTTCTAGGTAGATTGTGTATTAGCTTCGCTGCCCTAGCATGGTTGTCCTCCATCATATTAAATATAGCTTCAGAACAATTCCCCCAAACTGAAATGCAGTACGTTGTCCTGGCTATGATTGTTGTGTAATATATTTCTTCTAAGACTTTTGTTGGTAGGCGTCTCAATCTTTTCAATGCACCCAGTTTCTTGGAAAAAGTTTTGCATGCATTATGTACTTGAGATTTCCAATCGAGCCTATTGTCTATTCGCAATCCAAGACAAGTTGATTCTTGAACAATCTTTATGTGATCGCCTCCATACAATATGGGTCTCATTGGTCCTATGAAGGGGGACCGCATCATAAACATAGCCTCACATTTTCCTGGATGTACTTTCAACTTGTTCCATATGCACCAACCATATATCTCATCCATTATGGTGTTTAATGTGTCTACAACACTTTCCAAGTCTTTGCCAGTGCAATAAACAGTTGTATCATCTGCGAAGAGATACATTTCACCTTGTGTAATTGCCGATGGCAAGTCATTGACATGTAAACTATACAGTTTAGGGCCTAGCAAGGATCCTTGGGGAACACCAAACCTAACATGTTTTGTTGAGCTGCACTCGCCATTAATCTCAGCATATTGAGTCCTGTCTTTAAGATAATTCATGATCAATGCATGTAAGTTTCCAGGAATTCCAGCTGCTTGCAATTTATACGACAAGATTTCATGAGGAACTGTATCGAAAGCTTTTTGGAAGTCTATAAATACTATGCCAACAATCAAACCGTTGTCAACTGATTTTTTCCATATTTCTGTCAATTTTAGGAGGATACCCTCCGTAGATCTTCCTTTAATGAATCCCCACTGCAGGTCAGTCACAATTTTGTTATCGTCTAAATGGCTATCAACAGTGTTGCAGATTTGACTCTCTAGTAGCTTGGATGGGATGGACAACATTGAGAGAGGCCTGTAATTTGTTCTCTCTTGCTTCTTTCCTTTCTTGAAAGAGGATTTAATTCGTGCTATCTTCCAGCAGCTTGGAAATACACTCTGCTGGAAACTTGATTTTAAAATAATCTCCAGGCTGTTTACTATGCTGCCTTGAAGTATTTTCAGTTCTCTGCTGGTGACTGAATCAGGCCCTGATGCTTTATGTGGATTTATTTTTCTTAACTGCTTCAAGAGAGCATCTCTGTCGTAGCTTGGATCTTGTACTGTGGGTGTTATTCTATAGAAATGTTCAATTTCTTTGCTATTATTTTGTGTGAATGTTTGTGATATCTCCCTGCCAATATTTGCATAGAATTGGCAGGGAGATATCACAAACATTCACACAAAATAATAGCAAAGAAATTGAACATTTCTATAGAATAACACCCACAGTACAAGATCCAAGCTACGACAGAGATGCTCTCTTGAAGCAGTTAAGAAAAATAAATCCACATAAAGCATCAGGGCCTGATGAAGCCTGATCCTTACAGGGTCTGATCCTTACAGTGAAGTATACGCCATCGGCGTCTCGCCTCTCTTGAGGGAAGTGGGACATCAATTTTCAAACAAATACTAACGATTTTCAGTCCCACGGTAATAATTCAGCAATTGGTATTTCTCGTTATGAACAATTGCATTTTCTTTATTGATATGTGTGAGGAGTCCTTTATGATTTAATCAATATTTTAGGCCCTTTTGCAGTCATTTTGCACCAATGAAATTTTTGCAAAGTTGAATCTATCAATACTCCTAGAGATCGTGAAACATCCACAAAAATCACATAAATACCAAGATATTTTTTTATTTTATCTAGAATTTGAATCATTGACACCAGTGAAGTACTCTTGCTGCTATGAATTCTCAACACTGGGAACTTTTTTCTGATTCACCCGGTATACATCTATACACTATCCAGCATCAGACATGCAGTTCTCGATCCCTTTTGAATTCGGTTGAGCTTGAAATGATCTTTAATAAACGCTTTCTGATAAAAAGATTAGTAAGTTAATGATTTTCAAAGAAATACCTGTCATCTTTATGTAGTCCTCTCTTTGCTGTTCCAGATGCTTTAGTCGAGTTCTGTACTCAGGATGCGTTCCTTCAAATATTACGATCAAAATATATATTTAAAGCAAGGTTAGAGTGCTTGATACTAAGGAGGAAGACTTTTTTTGGGCTTATTATTGCGATAGCTCTTCTATCTGTGTGCAAAGCAAACGCATTCCAATCACGCCCGACAACCCCTACTGACGTGTGACGTCACATTGAATCCTCGAAGCTGTGGAGGCAGGTGGAGGTGATGTGATTTTTGCGCGCCCTTTTACTGATTTCATAACCCGTACACACCAAAAACATTTCATTTTTGTAAGATCTGATATTGAGCGTGCTTAGCAATAAAAACTGTGCAAAAATTGAATATTTAGATGATTTGGAAGCAGAGAAACAAACGCTGTGGCTGCTAGCAGGTAAGCAGATCCTCTTCGATTTCACGAAAATCTCACAGGCCCGGAATTGCAACTCAACATTAATCTTTGAATTTCTTATCCATCTGCTGTGATATTCCAAAGATGTTTGATTTTTTTTGGAAGAACAGGCTTCAGAAACTTATTCTTTATTATTATAATTATTATTATTATTCTTAAGTTATCATTTTGTTTGGGATATTTTGGAATGAAATTATCCATTTTCAAGAAGCGATTAATCTTAAGATTCCCTTCAGATTTTTCTTTCGTTTGTAAGAGGAAAACTCATGATTTTCATACAGGGTTGCTTTCTCGAGAAGTGACGAGTTTATTTGAAAAGCGATTTATCCTATACCATGCAAAATTTATTTTTCTTTCATTTGATATGGCACTTTGCATCTTTCTGGCTTCCGTTTCAGATCCTTTGAATTAGGTGCGGATCGACTTCGCGTTGCAACTCCTTTATTTTTGTTAGGCCAACAAGTCTCCACCCAGACTTTTTGTCTCTTTCCCAGTCATAAGTTCTCTATTTGATCGATAAGTTGGCATTTTCTGGAACGACATTCATACTTTCTTCCAAAACCAATTAAATTGTGATTCTGTAGCTTTTTCTGAACTTAGAGTTGCATTCCACCTGCATGTTGAATTGCTGCAATTCCGTTCGTCGAATTTTACCGAAATTTCACTTTTTCATTCAAGGCCAATCTTCTTCCAAATGCTACGTCCTATGAGGGAGAAACCCGTCCTATGCCATGCAAAATTCATTTCTCTTTCTTTTGAGCAAAAGTTTGGTATATTTTATGTTTTTGTTATGAAACCTATAAAAAAGGCGTAGACCAACTATGAATTTTGTACCCATTATTTTGATTAGGCCAGTCTGTCTCCATCTCCATTTTTCAACGATTTCGCGGTTTTCTGCCGTATTGGCATCAAATTTTTTTCGATTTTATCTCACTATATCCACATTTCCATGCAAAAATCACTACACCAATGAAATTTTGGCTTTATCTTGTTTCTAGGGTTTCTTTCAACTTACACGCCATTCATTTACTTACCGCTTCGTCAAATTTTACGGAAATTGATCTGATTCATAAGGAGCGCATTTTCTTGCAGAAATGACAACTTATAGAATAAAGAAACATCCTAAGCCACTTAAAAATTACCTGCCTTTCTCGTGATGTAAAATATGACTTGCTTATCATTGGAGTTTGTGAGCCTATCAAGGCGCTGGCCAGGTTCATCTCTTGTTCCTTTCATTTTGGTTAGGCCAATCAGTCTCCGCTCCAACCTTCTATGCTCTCTCACGGCTCAGAAGTGTTCCCTTAGCCTACCGTTCATGTATATATCATCCATCATCTTACAGCTGAATATGCGACATGAAAATCCTAGATTGTGTAAGTAGTAGTGTCATACTTTGGAATGTTCAGTCCTGTAACAAGAAATTTCTCTTCCCTAATGTTGGAGAAGTTTGATGTTGGAGAAGTTGTGCCAAATAAGGGTGAACCAATACCATATATGGGGTTTACCAGAAGAATTTATGACCGGTCTTCAAAAACACTTGATACCTGATCATTTAAACTTTTGGAATGAAAACAAATTTCCTGTGAACAAAATCTCTGATGAATTTGCTACAAGTTTTGCTTAGGTTGGTTGACACAGATCGTGTTGTTCTTTCGCAAAAATCAGGACAAACTTCGAGAAAAATTATGCTCCTATAGAAACACTATTACCATCAGAACGAGGCTACTGAAGTCGAATGATGGCTTGTCGGTCATGCCAATGCTCTGTGAGAATGTGTGGTATTCTATATTTTATGGAAGCCAGCATCATCATTTTATAGCAAAAGAGATGCATATTTCTTTGTGAATCTGTGTATTTGAAACAAACGAGGGCTAACTGTCTCGACTTTCTACGGCCGTAGAAAGTCAGAGGATTAGCAGTCATTGAAATTTCCTATTCTTTGTATTGTCCAAATCATCCAATCTAATGTGTGACAGACTGCCATTAATCAAAAGATGTGTAATGCTGTAGTGGATGGCTTATTGACAGGTAGGGCATACTATCATTTAAATCAACTTCTTCCCAAAACCGATACCTAATACGGAGACAGTAGCAGCGAACTATAAAAGCCTCGTTTCTATATGGTCGTAACAGCCGGCGACGCATCGCCAAGACGGCTCGGGGACACATCGGGGACTGTTGCGTTAAATGGAAACATTTTCTAAGTGATGTCTCCGACGTCGCCTATCAGACGGGGGCAGAACGGGGACGCATCGAGTGAGTTGAGATGAATTTAAAGCCTAGTTTCCATATGATCATAACAGTTATCGTTTCTATATGTCGCCGACTAATCCCGGGGACACGTCGCCAATGTGTCGCAGTAGGTCGCCGACTATTACGATCATATGAAAACCAGGCTTAACTGAAGTTGAACAAGGAACATAAATCATACTTTTTGATACGTACCATCCTTTAGCTGCTCCAGTTGCTTTTTAAGGTCTTTTATCTTATCTTGGTACATCCTTTGAATGAGAATAAATACACCCACTTGAAACTATGTTGTGATGTGATCATAAACTGAGGACACAACTATGCTACAGACCGCTCAGCGATTTAAATGAGCAAAGGGGGGTTGAGTTGTGAGCAATGGGGGTGAATTGGGAGTCCAGGAGCGCCTCCGAAAAATCTGTTTGAGCCACGTCCTTTAGAACGTTAGAAAACGCCTTTTTGTAAGAATTAATGGCCTTCATATCGCCCATTTGCCGTTGAAAAGAAGTCTTTTTTCAGTCAGCTAGACTGCATTCGTATACTTGAAGCCGATGATAACCTTTCAAAAGGTACTATCGTTTTACGGTATTACTTTCGGACAACATAAGATTCTTTCAGCTCAGAAAGCTGAGTTGTCACTTGGGAAAATTTTACATCACGAATTCCAGGCTGGGATATAATGGATTGCAATGGCCAAATATCTTTGAACTGTCGTCATTTCGAAGTGCCATAACAGTAAAGAATCTATCAAAGTACAGAGCAACTTTTTTAGACGAGATTCAGGTTGGGAGTGCGGCTAAAGCGAGGTAGAAGCGAAGCAAGCAAAACCGGGGGCTCGGGGGCTTGCCCCCGGGAAAATCTTATCATGGCTATCCCTGAAGATTGATTTACCTGAAGGTGATATACCTGAAAATGATTTAAATCTTATCATGACCATTTTTTTCGAAATTGATTGGCTTCTTTTATTTAATGTATTTAGAAGCTATGTATAGTTTTTCGAAATAAAATAAGATGACACACACACACATGAAGATCGTTGGAAAACGCCATTTTTAGTGAATGATTGTTACGAGGTCTTCCTGGAAAATTGGAAGATGGTATGTGTCAAAATTACTTAGAATCAGATCGTTTTTAAATTTGGGATTCAAAAAATGCGCTTCTAATTTCCTTCAGCATATATAAGTTTAAATCTGCGTTTCCATGCGCATGCTTTCACCGAAACTAAAACTACGTCAGTCTTCGCGATCATTTGTATCATCCTCCAGTCTCAAGGATAACTACTTCTAGAAATTTCTGGTCACCCATCCCTAAAATGAAGCACGATCCATAACTAAAAGCATCCAAGTTTAAGCAGATATACCAAACTGTAAATGTATCATCTTTTAGTCAACAGAATTTGTGAAAGATATCTGAAAGTTCGCGAAGGAGTTCCAAGAGCTGTTAACCAAAAATATTTGGTCCGAAATTTGTTCCTTCGAATTTTTGCACATTATACCTCCTTTTCAAATAGAAATTGCACCTTTTGCCATAAAAGCCACTTTTTAGTGGGAAAAGCAGTTTCCGCATAAAAATAAGTGCTTTTTGGAATGACAGACCTTATTTTTTCGCCGAAAAGCCCACTTTTTCGGCAAAAAGCTTTGGTTCTTGACTGAAAAAGTGGCACTTTCAGGTGTATTTCACTTGCCATGGATGAGCCACATAAAATGTAAGAATCGATTAATCAAATTTCAATTTTTCCGACAAGAGTGGAAAATTTCCGAAATTCCCAACAAGATTTTCGTAGGGAGGGGGGGCATCCCCTCGGCCACAAAGCCACTGATTCCTGCTGAATTGAAACTTATTCTGAAATGATATATACTAGTACATCATTCACAATAAACGTTGAAGTCAATTCTATTGTATTGAATACTGTCACTAAAACTCAATCAGGGTGTCATTTGTAGGAGTTCGACAGTTAAGAAACGCACTCTCCTTTATACTCTCACATCATTCTCTGTTTTGCAACTTTGCCTGTTTGCTTTATGGCATTTGCAGTCCCTCAATGTCCTTACTAAAATCGCCGTAAGAAATCACTTCTTTTATAGTACGCTAATCCGTTGGTCTAAATCTTTCTTTTGCAAGGCTTCATTTGGCACCAAATTGGGAACGATAGATACTGTAACTCCCAGTGAGAATGTTTGAATTCCCAAGACAGCATTTTCACTATAGATTTTAGTAGCATTTGAAAGGAATTGGAAATGGTAAATGTTTTTGAGGAAACTTATGGAATACAATATGAACAATCATTGAACGCCTTAAATTTACTGCAGTTTCTCTTACAATTATAATCTTTTAGCTGTAAAAAATTTCAAATTTTACCGGGTTATCACTCCCACAGTTGTGAACATAAACTGTGTATAATAAAAATGCTTTTTGAAGTAACGCATTCCGTTTGAATTGCTTGGATAGTGGTACTGCTTCTTAACTTGAGCGGATAAACTTATCCCAACTTACTCTGACATCCCTGAACATTTTCGGTGCTGGTTGCTCATTTCATTTTGGTTGATCTAATTTTATGCATGTTATTAACCGTAATCAGCAAAATATAATGACCATTTGTTCAAATCAACAGACTTCCAAACAATGTTTAGATACAATTATTCTTGTACGTTAATAAAGACTTTTTATTCAAGTTAATAAACATGTACTCGAACTGAATATAAATTTCATTCATCAAACTGGGCAGTTTGACAAGGGAAATTCTACGCTTTTGTTTTATACTGCATAGCCACCAAGTCCCCTTACTTGTGTCTCATTTTCTTGTTACGTTTGTTTCACATTGGATGTTGGGCTCAGTGGTCACATATCAATTCCAATCTGAACTTGAATCTCCAGTTCACTCACTTTTTGTTAGGCTGAGAAACCAAGTGAAACGAACCTTTACACTTTATCATAGTTTAGTTATACGTTCTCTAATGTATGTTAATGATTGTGGAGTTGTCAAGGTCTCCTGCAATCCGTAGTATCGCCTTTGTAGTGTACCAAAGTAGCTTGTACTGAATGTCTAAAGCAATTCACTTTGTAAAATCTTGTATTGAATACCGTGTGTGCCAAAAAATACTTCCCCATTTGAGCTGTTATTCTATCAACATCGCGAACTACTTAGATCTGAGAATTTGTTTCGTTTCTGTATCTGTGTGCATTGATTTTCTAAAAACAGAATACCCGAAATGTTCAAGAAAGAGCTAATAACAGCAGATTAATACTGAAAAATCGTTAAATCTGCCGCTCAAAAGCCACAGAACCAACATTACAACACTTTAAGCATATTTGTCTGGTTTCTCCATAAAAAGCACGATTTTGCTTGATGTTCGAAGAAAAAATATGCTACGCAAGACAAGGTACTGTGACCCGCACTTTAGCATATTGCCGTGTTTAAATACCAGTTAGTGAAATCGACAAGTGGTTGGTTGCATTCCTTCACACCTGTGATGTAAAACATGGAAGAAATGGAACATATCTCAATCACTACTTTCCAACTTTTTCAGGGGTTTCTTGGTGATACAATTTTTGAAAATTCATATTTCGAAGGTCCCTTGATAAGCAAAAGAAAAAATCGGGAAAAATTATGGCGATTCAAGTTGGCCTTTAAGCAAGTCACTGCTGTTTAAATCGTTCAAAACGTGACAATGGCTGCCTTTCTGGAACTTTTGAAACAGGGAAACTTTTTTGGACACCCGGTATGAAAAAATATGCATATGTTAGTATCTGTAAGCCACATGTAGAGTAAGCAGCTAGCAGACCAAATGATAAAGGTACCATAGTTAAGATCAACAGCAAAAAAAGGTTCTTCCCACACATTTGAATTTCTACCAAGTTTACTGCATTTGAGCTGCATGCACCTATTTTTTTCACCTGCTTCTGAATCAAAGTCCTTTCTTGGTGGGCAATTCTTCTCAGTTAAAACTCAATGGTCTTGTATGTCAGGTAGGTGATGGTGAAAGTTTCTGGCAAAATGTATCCCTGGATACAACAGATCTATCCATCTATGGGAAAGTTGCAAATTTTATGTTGAAGCAGTTAATTCACGTGTTCATAGTGACAGTCTCTTCATGGGAAATTTATACAAGTTATAGAAAACAGTCAGACAAGAAAATGCTTACTGTTCCTTCATTTCAGTAAATTCTTCCTCCATTGTAACCATATCAGTTTCACTTGCATCCTCAGTATCTAGATCAAGATGAAATGTGTTTGAACTTTAGTCAAGAAAATACTTAACTAAATTATCCAATTTTATGCATTTCAATTCATTATTAGTTTCCTTTCTAACAAGCTTACATTTTTCATTTAAGCAACCACCTCGGATAAGCCATTAACGAAATGAGGTTGATTTGACCTTTTAATACTTTCCAATAACTTGTTGACAAATATCTTGGCAGAAGTGGCATGGCCTTGACAGCCCTTTTACCAACAAACATGGCAAACTGCCAACAGAAGCATTCTTGGCGTTTGTTGGCATTTGTTGGTACTTGCCTCCTTTTCTTGGCATTCCTTGGCAACCTTGTAATGACAGTTGGCAAGTTGCAGAGAAAACTGGCATATTGCAATACACGTTTTTTATAAGAAACTTGGATCAGGCCATAGTACTAAAAGTTTCTTAATTTCACATGAAATTTTGTCCGTTTTAGTACTAAAAGTTTCTTAGTTGGTTTCTTATTTTTTGAATGCAGAATCATCAATGTGGTCGCTAACACTGTGGCAGATATGTTTCTTGACATTTAAGAAATCATGAAGGAATAAACAGTGTTCTGTTATGTTGAAAATACGAATGGTTAGAAGATATTGCTCAAGAATAAAGGTTAAACGATCTATTTGCGGTAATATCCATGCTTTTTGTGAACGATTGCAATAACATTATGTTTTGTTTTATTGTAGGTTATGCAGGGGGGTTTATTTTACCTTGAAGTTAACTTAAGAGCAATAGAAGTATTCGTGATTTTAACAGTGGTAGCAGAGGCTAAAGATCCTCATAGCGTTGCGGTGCATTGCAGTGTGTGTATCATTTTTTTGTTTCAAGATTACAGTGGCAAGTGTGATATTATCGGTGTCCAGTGACTTTTGTGCATCATGGCCATGAAGTTAAACCTCCCTGCCTTGAACAGTTGACAGAAAACATTTGAGAGTTGGAAGGCAGAAATTAGAGAAGTAGGAAGTAGGAGAATAGGAAGATAGCTTAGAGAAGTATGAAGATTTCAAAAATTGCAGATGAGAACCACACCAAGAGATTGGTGAATTCATCCATGAATTTGAACAGAAGTACAATCGAATTTTGAAGAAGGGAATAAAATTACCAGAAGAAATCCTATGTTTTGAACTACTGAGCAGTGCAAACATCATTAAACCTGAGAAAAAGCTCATTTTGTCAGGCATGAATTTTGAAAAGAAAGATGATCTGTTTGATCCAGCCAAGAAATCTCTTAAGAAATTTAAAGGAGAATTGGCATCAAATAATGATATTGTTGGAGCGACTGCTGCACTGAAGTTGGAACCAACATTTGTCACTTCCCAAGAAGAAGGACTGATCACAGACAACTTTCAGTATCAACGTTTTTTTTTATCTTTTCTTTATCTTTATCTTTATTTTTTTCTAATACCGCGTGGACGTGGTATTAGAGGTGCTGCAAATTACAGAGGACGAAAAACAAACCGTGGTGGATCTGCAAGGGGCAATGAGTATGTCAAGCCTGTCAACCCAAAGGGGCCTGATGGTAATCCTTTATCATGCCATGGATGTGGCTCTTACCGTCACCTTGTAGGAGCCTGTCCACATTCCCATGAGAATGCTCGAAAAGTTGATGAGGTATGCAATACTGTTTTGAGTGAATTACAACAGCCTGAGAGAAAGAATGCCATTTTGAAATTGCATGAGCAATTTGCCTATCCATCAATTCCTAGACTTAAGGCTCTCATGGCAGATGCTGGAGCTTGGAAAGACGTGTTCCAAGAGGAGCTGAATGAGATCTATCGTTCTTGCAATACGTGCAAGCTGTATGGAATGACACCTGCTCGCTCTGTAGTAAGCATGCCAATGCCCACCAGATACAATGAGAAAGTGGCAATGGATTTGAAGAGCTGGAAAGGAAAATACATCATTCACATGATTGATATGTTTACTAGGCTTAGTATCTCAGTGTTCATTAACAGAAAGAACCCAGAAGAGGTTGTTGAGAATGTCTTACAGCATTGGATTGGTGCTGGTTGGGGAGTCATGGAGGGAATTTTCTTTGACAATGGCGGAGAGTTTAATAATGATGAAGTCCGTGAGGTAGCCAGTCTGCTCAACGTGAGGATCTCTTCGACTCCTGCAGAAAGCCCCTGGAGCAATGGCTTATGTGAAAGAAACCATCAGATTACTGACAGAATGGTTGAAATTCTAGTGGAAGAAAATCCCCATACGAATGAGAAGTTACTCTTTGCTTGGGCAAATGTTGCAAAGAATTTACTACAGATGTGGAATGGTTTCAGCAGCTCTCAACTTGTTTTGGGCAAGAATCCAAATTTGCCCAATATCGTGACAATGAAGCTCCCAGCTCTGCAAGGTGTAAGTTCTAGTGAAATCTTGAAGACCCATCTAGATGCTTTGTTCTCTACCCGAAGAGCATTTATGAAGAGTGAAGCTGACGAGAAGATCCGAAGAGCATTACGGCACCAGATAAGGACATCTGAGGAAGTTTTCGGACCCGGCGATAGTGTATTCTACAAACGAGATGGGAGCAACAAGTGGCTTGGTCCAGGAAAAGTTATCTTTCAAGATGGGAAAGTTGTTTTTGTACGACACGGTGGAACATATGTTCGAGTTTCTAAAAGCAGGCTTGTCAAAGAAACTGCAAATTCAGGGTCTGGATCTCCTAAGCCTGAAAAATAGGCTGGAAATAATGCACCGACCAGGGATTCACCACCAAATGAGATCACAGCTGACCCTATCAAAATGGATCATCATCAAATAAGTGAGGCATTAGGTGATCTGGCAATGCCCAACCACGAGCCTCATCATCCAATTGAGAATGTGGAGCAGCCAGGGCTACTACAACAGCCACAAGAAACACCCCATGACTTACATGAACCGGTACAAGATCAGATGGCACCTGAACCGCAGCAGCAAATTATTTTAAAAGGAGATGATCAAATTGAATACAAGGCTCACGAAGATGATCAGTGGACACAGGCATCAATATTAGGAAGGGCCGGAAAAGCAAACACTTCAACCAGATATTGGTACAATGTTGAAGACAACACGACAGAAATCAGAAAAAGTGTCAATTTGCAAGAGTTAAACGACTGGAGGAAGATTGAAGAGGATGTCAACATGGTTTTGATTCCAAGAGACAAACATGACGAAGTTAACTGCCTCAAAGCAAAAGAAGCTGAGTTGCAAAAATTGATCGACTTTGATGTTTACACTGAAGTTGATGATGAAGGTCAACCACATATTTCAACTACTTAGATATTATTAACAGATAACAGATTAACAGGGTATTAACAGATAGAGAAGGGCAAATAAAGGCACGCTTAGTCGCACGGGGATTTGACGAGAGTGAAACTGTTGAAAGAGACTCTCCCAAAGTTGCAAAGAGCACCATGAAACTGCTTATAACAACGGCAATGAGCAGAGGTTGGTCAATAAAGTCAAGTGATATAAAATCAGCGTTCCTACAAGGCAAAGAAATTCAGCGAGATGTGTTTATCAAGCCTCAAATTGAAGCCAAGCGAGGTCCTGGAAAAGTATGGAAATTCAAGAAGACCCTGTACGGGTTGGTTGATGCAGCACGACAATTTTATGAGAGTGTTCGAGACAAACTAGCGGATCTTGGAATGACACAGTCAAAGGCTGATTCGTCACTGTTTTACAAGGTTGAAAATGGGGAAGTGATTGGTGCCCTCATTACTCATATTGATGATTTTATGCATTGCGGAAAAAAAGTCCTTTGATGAGACAGTGATGAAACCACTTACATCACGATGTGTTGCTGGTAAGCAAGAGAGTAGCAATTTTCGATACATTGGCTTTGAAATGAAACAAACAAATAAAGAGGCCACGCTGGTTCAAGGGAAATATGTAAATGCGATAGAGGGCATACGAATTGACCCTGGAAGAGCAAAAGAAAAGAATTGTTCATTGACAACAGTGGAACAGACACAATTACGCAGTGTTGTTGGCCAATGCAATTGGGTAGCTCAAGGAACTCGTCCAGATCTTGCATGTGAGGTTGTTGAATTGAGTTCAAGGTTTAAAGATGGACATGTATCCGAGCTGATAAGAGCAAACATAAAATCTACTCAAACTCAAACAGCATAGATCATTCATCATGTTTCCAAATCTGGAACGAATCAGAGACTGGAAGATTCTTGTATTCTCTGATGCTGCACATGCAAACATGAGTGATGGTGATTCTAGTGTTCGAGGTCACCTTATTTTATTGGTTGGACGAAACAAAAGAAGCGTTGTCATCGCATGGTCATGTTCAAAGATTAAGCGTGTTGTCAAGTCCACATTAGCTGCTGAGATGTTGAGCCTGTCTGAAGCATTAGAGCATGCTATTTAACAGCGTCTCTAAAACTATATAACATAAAGAATATTTGCAAATATCTGACCCATGACTCCCTCGTCAGGCTTGTAAATGCCTTGGTGTTATCACAGTTGGATTATTGTAATGCATTGTTGATTGGCCTTCCGGATTCCACTATAAGGCCATTGCAGAACGTCCAGAATTCTGCTGCCAGGGTCATTCTTGGCCTTTCAAAATTCGAGCATATATCTCCTGGATTAAAGAAATTGCATTGGTTGCCTATCAAATACAGAATTGAATTCAAAGTTTTGACCATTGTTTTTAAATCATTACACGACGAAACACCAACTTATATTAGTGATTTGCTCGAGCTGAAGAAATCAAGCTATTCATTACGATCAGTGAATGGTATCAACCTGCAAGAACAACGATCAAAATTAAAGTATTATGGAGACAGAGCCTTCTCAGTCTGTGCTCCTAGACTTTGGAACATGCTGCCTAACAAGGTTAAAACATCTCCAAATTTGGATATTTTTAAGAAAAATTTGAAAACCTATTTCTTTAAAATTGCTTTTAGTTAAACAAATCTTCTCGAGACTCATTTCATAAACATTCAGTTTAGCCGTTTTTAAGATTTTAACAAGTAGAAGACCTCTTATTACTTATCTACATTTTAAACCAGTGGTAAACTTTTGTCATTGTAAAGCGCCATAGATAGATAACTTGTTATTTGTATGTGCGCTCAAAAATGTACATTTTATTATCATTATTATTATTATAATTATTATTATTATTATTATTATCATTATTATTATTATCATTATTATTATTATTATTATTATTATTAAAGAAACACAACTGCAATTTTGCTAAAAACGTTTCGATTTAAAATCTTCCTCAGTTTACTTCACTTCAAAGTTAAAGAAAATTGAAGTACACTGAGGAAGATTTTAAATCGAAACGTTTTTAGCAAAATTGCAGTTGTGTTTCTTTATTTTAGTTTTCTGTTATTTTTAGATGGTGCTTTTTGTTTTTTTATTATTATTATTATTATTATTATTATTTATTATTGTTATTATTATTATTATTATCATTATTTATTAATTATCATGTATTCCCTTCGCAGGAAGGAGCTTTTTTGGCAATACAAATTGGGTTTGTTTACACCAAATGGCCTAAATGAGAGGGCAGCCGATGTTGAGCTGGATATATTTGCTTGTGGCACTGCTTAGTTCTCTTACAATTGCATTGAAAATCATGGGCAGCGTAATGGCAGGGGTGTTGGCTGGCTGACTTCGTGCAAAATTGCACGTAGTGGTGGGGTGGAATTCGCCATCGAGCTATCCTGGATTTAGCAACTTAAGCAAATCCTTGGAGGGTCACTGGCTTACACTCCTTGCCTTCTGTCTCGGGTTGTATAAGTTCTTGTCACGAAGAGCTTTCACTCCCTTTCTAGACAGTCCAAATCCAAAAGCAAAAACAGGGAGGAGAAAACTTTGGAAGGCCCCTTGGGGATTTTGTGCATGAAAATCATTCCTGGTTTCGAAACCGCTTTGTTCTTAGGTAAAAATTTCTTTTTATTTCAATAGAATTTTAAAATAATAATTTTTCTTTTATTTGTCTGGGTTTTAGAAATACATTTTTATGCAAATTTTAGGTTTAGAGTACAAATACTTGGCTGTCTGGATTTGTAAATACACTGAAGAAGATTTTACATCGAAACGTATGACATAGAACAGTTGCGTTGTTTTTATTATTATCATTATTATTATTATTATTATTATTATTATTATTATTATTATTATTATTATTATTATTATTATTATTATTATTATTATCTGAAGCAAATCATTATGGAACTGACAGCAGCAGATAATGCAAGCATTCCTATTGAAGCCCTTGTTGACAACAGATCTGTTGAAGATGCCATTTATTCAACCAAATCCGTAGATGACAAACGTTTGCGTATTGATGTTGGCTCAATTAAGGAAATGCTGAATAAGAAAGAAGTAATGAAAGTTCAATGGATTCCTGGAGAAAAGATGATTGCAAATGCCCTTACAAAGCGGGGAGCCTCCAGTTTTGACTTGCTGAGATGTATCCAAGAAGGCCGACTGGCCATCGTTGTTTAAACTCTATATTAACAACTAACTTCATGTGTTTCTTTAACGTTTCGTTTAGTTTCGTTTATATCACCGTTGGAAAAACAAAAACAAAAAAAAAGAAGCATTATAGTTAATGTGAACGATTGCAATGACATTATGTTTTGTTTTATTGTAGGTTATACAGGGGGGTTTATTTTACCTTGAAGTTAACTAAAGAAAAATAGAGGTATTCGTGATTTTAACACTTTTAACTTTGAAAATTTCCTTAGTACTTCTCAGACATAGAACCAGAGTTTCTTAAAATTTCGGCCATCTTAGTACTAGTTTCTAACCATTCTTTATAAAAAAACCTGTAATCATTCGAAAACAATGGCAAATCAAATAAAGTTTCCATTTCAAAGAGAAGCCTAAAGAAAAAAAACATTTTGAAGTTTTCATTTCATACAGTTCTCACAATGCAAGAAGAAAATGACAAGGAAAATAAATTGAAATTCCCACATAGAGCATCAAACACATAAGGGTTTACAGAACAAAATCTATGCTGATTCTAATGTATGAAATGATAGAGCGAAAAGGTTAGGAAGGCTGAAAAATGAACTCAGGTCATACAATCAAATAGCTATAAAATTGATATATCCCACTACATCTACAATACATCATGCTTAATTCTAATGAGTCTATCTATATTTTGTTCATATGACACAAAACATGATATAAAATGTAAACATACTGGGTGTCCCAAAAAAAAGTTCTGGCACTTGACTAAACGCTTTTACAGAAAAAAGCTTTTAACCTGGCAATTTCTAATCAACCTAGTTAAATGCTAGACATTTCAACTTAGAGTTTGGCATACCATTAGAAGAAATTAGGAATCTGAAAATGGAATTATGAGCTCTGACATTCCATGTTTATGTTCACGGCAAAACCAGAGAGATTGTATGCCTTCCTTCACCATCGCAATGAAGGGGGAATCTTGGATGAGCAACAGACGATGAACAAGATATCTGCTCATTGAGCATAATTAAAAGTTTGTACTTTTTACCACTCAATGTGAGCTGCACAAAGCCAGAAAATGAAATGTTGCATTATATGGCACATCAAACAAGGAACTGGGAACAATTTTGGCTAAGGAATGGAAACTGTGAAACTATGGAACGGTAAAACTCCCATTTGAAATTCCCAGTTGGTATAGTGCAACAATAAGAGCAGCAAGCTGTTTGCCCCAAGACAGTCCACAAAATGATTTCAAGCAGGTGTCATTTCATACAATTAGGAAGCATTAAAAGCTAACAGAAGAATTTCTGCACCCTCGGCAAATTTCACTAACTGGAAAATGGTCTTTACTTTGAATTTGCTTAGTGAATAGAAACCTTGCCCCTCCCCCTTCTCAAGGTAATGAACGCATCTTCAATTCAATGTATGTGTTGGTCGTTGAGGGAGTCCCCTTTTACCACCATGAGGCAAGACGCCATACAAATCTGTTTGGTGTTGTATTGAGCATGAACATGACAAATTTCTTCCCAAGATATGCCAAACTTTAAGTTGAAATGTCTAGCATGTAACTAGAGTGAATAGCAATCGTTAGGTTCAAAAACTTTTAAGATAATTGGCATGGAAAATTTACCAAAAATAATGCATTGTTCTATTGTAATCTTAATTCAAATCAGGAAGTTCAATTTCATCATGATATCAACTTTTTTTTGCTGTTTGGAAACTTTTCAATAGCGCAGGCATTCTTTGTATTCCAAACAAGATTATCACAATATTTTATTACGTCAGGAGTGAGGTCATTTCTAAAAGATTCTTTTTGATGCTTCTCCGTAATGCCCTTTCAAAAAGTAGATGCACATTTTTTCTCCACAAAGTTTTCGATTTTGGGGGAAAACTGCACTACCAAGAAAACATACAGGAGCAGGCCTCTTGACAAGATATAGCGTCAAAAAACAAGTTTTAGATTTTTTTGAAGAGGCAAAGGTCTGAGGGAGGAAGAAGAATGGTAAAATACATTGTAAGAAAATTAGTAAATGAAAACTTTTACGGAATTTCGAAATGTTTCAAGGGCCAATGGCAATGATACCGACAATGACTAGTAATGTTTATTTTAATGAACTAGCTATTGGCAACTTTTTATCATAAAATTGCATGTTTGCTTTACAAAATCAACATTTTTCACTTTCACCTGACACTGGTCACAGCAAATTATTCAACAAGATTACCTCATTTCTTCCATTTCAAACTTTATTCCGTATAAAACTTAGCTTGCCGACGGCGTATGGGGTGTAGGAACCCAAGAGACAAGCAGAGAACTAATTTTGAAGGGAACACTGTCGTCGATTTTGGTCGCAACCATATCATTAATTTCATCGCTCCAATTGCTGGACAATTAAAGAAGACTATGAATCATTGTATTTGCAAGAAATTTTGACATTTCTATCAAATTGAAATGTACATATACTTACCACATCTGCAAAGTGAAAACGGAACTATTTTATCCCGTTCAATGGGTGCACACTTTTTCAACAAAAATGCGCAGTTTTTCTCCTTTTTTGAGGTGAAAAGCTGTGCATCATTTCTTTACTTGTAAAATTTAGGAAGTGGCAATTAGTCTCAACTTCTATGCTGTTTCTATGTAGCCTTAGGGGCCCTAAGTGACGGCATCAATATTTTGTTGAAAACCCAAATTTTGGGAGGGAGAGGGAAAATTTTTTCAAAGAATTTTTTCAAAACAATTTTCCCCTGTTTGACTATATGCTGTTAAGTGCATTGTTTCAATTCAAATTTGAATACTATATGTATGTGCCATTTTCTTCCCTGCTGGAAAATCCCCCATGCAGTTTTCAAGCTTTCCAATCTGGCTTTCAAGATCCTGCACATGCTCAGAGCACTAAAACAGAATCCAGCAAGCACTGCGTCATACTCACTGTTGCCCCAAGTGTTAGCCTGAGTGGAGCATGCTAAAGGAATTGAGTGGAACTGACAAACCACTGATGGCCCTCTGTTATCCGCACAACAGTGCTAAAGTCATTAGCAGTGGAGATTAAAGACTTCATCAATCCTTGCATTATCTGAGGAATTTCTCTGAATTTCTTTGGTTTGATTTCAATAGGGATTAAATGACAACTTCTATTTTGTGATTGAAAAGAACCTGATATTGGTCATGAGAGCGCTATTTTTACGGACTTAGTGCCTTTAATATTGTTAATTACTGAGAACACAGATAATGGTAATCGTGGGGGAGAATCTGAATCTTGTTCTGGAGCTGAATCTGAATCTTGTTCTGTGACATTATAGTAAGTGAGAATGGCTGCATAGATGATGACAGGACCATCAAGTGAGCCGCTAAGCAAAAGCAAGTTACAAGTATCTTTTTCTATAGCACATTAAGGTTCAGGCTGGTAGACAGTTTCTTAAATTCATAGTTCATTTTGGTCCCAAAACTTTGGCCTAAATAAAGAATTTTATAATTCAAATTACTGTAGCCTATATAGTATATGAAAACTGATCTGAAGCCGAAACTGATACTAATTAAAAACTGAAACTGGTGGTGACGACCATCAATTCCTTACCTTCGTCTGAATTGTCTACGACATCTGCAGAATCTCTTTCATCATCAGAATCAAAGAAAAGATCATCCCTTTCATCGTAGGAATGATCTGATCTGTGTGGCAGCCCCTTGGTTGTCATTTTCACCGCCAAACATCAAATCAGAGAAACTGGCCTAAAGTCAACACGACCAAAATATTTCGTCTTTGTTGTTGTTGCTGTATTGCTGTTGCTGTTGTTACATCTGCCAATACGAGGTTATTGCTTCCTCTTCCATATCCCCGACTTTATGGAAACTGTGGCCTAAAAAGTCACATTTTGCTCAACCAAAGAGACCAAAGAAGCATATCTATCCAGCTTGCAAAGGTTTGAAAACATACTGAAGCAATGGTGGTAAGTATATAGATAACCAACAATTAATCAAATGAAAAAACCACCGATCTTATTAGGCAGTTAGGAAAGAAACGAGTGTGTGTGTGTGTGTATGATGTGCCTGTGCCATGCACAGAGAATAGAGAGATTCCCTGGCTTCTGTTGTTTTCTGTTGTTTCCTATTGTCGGAAGGTGCACAAGTGCAGGGTGCAGAAATTTCATGTCCATACAGGTTTGTTTGGACTGTAGAAGGTACTAAGCAAGTAAGCAAGAATAGCAGACCCCACCCCCCTTGTGCCCTTGTTGAGGCTCTGGCCAGTGCCCAATGGGCTGGGAGCCTGGGACCAGATCACATGAACACAATTATGGGAAGGGTATTGGCTGGAATCAATGTTAATGGTAGGAGACAAAGGTCTAGTTGATTAATGATACATAGTAAGCACCATACTAGATTTGAACACCAAATTTTAGCAAATTTTGTTCTAGTAAAGTAAGGTATCTGCTGTGAATCCCAGGGGCAGTCTTTGCTGGATGACATGTTAATGAAACCTGGTACACAAAATCCATATTAACCGCAAAGCAAACTTGCATTTTATTTTCATGTTCTCCATGTCTCACTCAGTCTTTTCACATGTCTTGACAGGCCTTTTCGTTTGACATGAGTGATCGTTCGTGGTCACGTCAGCACTCATGCAAATATGATTACATGAGCTTTTTATCCCTCTTGCGAAATTGCCAATTTAGGGGAAGTCACTCTTAGCCAGTTCTTGTGAATTGCAAAGGATAAAATCCTCCTTGGTCAGTGAACAAATCTTCTGTTAAGTTGTGAAAGATTGAATAATTGGATTTGGAGATTGAAATGATCATACTTCAAGAAAACATATTTTTCATTAAAATGAATTATAAACATACAATAGAAACCTGATATTAGAATAAATACATTATAGATAAGCTCAAAGTTAAAGCTGGAAAGTTTCTCACTGGGATCGGTAGGGGGATGATTTTATTAAAGATTGGTGCTAAGAGCAACAGAAATGAAATTTAGAGAATTTTAACATATCCTGAATGGGGCCTTAAAAACTATCAGAAGGAACAAACTTTCAAAGATTTTGTTAGTATAAAGTGTAACCTTTCAAGAAGACAAGGAATCATCCTCACAGAAACCACAAATGGGGAATCAACATTGTAGCAGAAGGTCCATCTATGGTACAGATATGATTACCAGACATCAGATACGTCATTTCATAATTAACGCATCAATCCTTTGCTTTTATCATTGAATGCAAAGCCTTTCTTCCCATTTAAAGGCAGTCCATCATGCATTTGATTGGGTGATTTGGACAATACAAAGAACAGGAAATTTGAATGGCTGTTAATCCCCTGAATTTTTATGGTCATAGAAAGTCAAGAAGATTAGCCCTCATTTGTTTCAAATACAAAGATTGACAAAGAAATCCATTGTGTTGAGCTCTGACTTTGTCGCGGCCAATCAGAGACTTGACAGACTGCCTTTAAGGTCCTTCAATATGCGAGCATCATACTGTTCACAGTATCTTAACGGAATAGACCTTTTAGCTATTCTACAAAAGAGCCTGGATCGAGCGATATTCTTATACATATTTATACGCGAGGTTCAAGAGAGTGGAGTCACAGCTTCAATCCCAATTGTGCACATTCAAAAACTCTACAAATCGTAATGAAATATCATTCGATCCACATTCGTTTTCAGAATAGCTAAAAGGTCTATTACAGCAGAAAAATTGTGGCCTAAATTAAAGAAGGAGCAACAAAATTGCCTTTCGGTTGTTCAGAGTTGGTAAATAGTTAGAACAACACACTTCGAGAAACAGAAGATAGAAAGAAAGTAAAGATTCATGGGTTTTGACGAGACAAGATGAAAAAATGATGGTGTCTTTGCTAACCATATGATTGAATATGACTGACATTTATTGTTCCAACAATTCATTCTCATTTGACAATAATGATATTGAGATTTGTCGTAGCTTGCTTTCCAAGGGGATAAAAGGTGTTTGTGAATCTTTACCAGAGCAATCGCTCGCACAAAAGAAGTTATATACATGAGCGTTTGGCTCTCTCATGCAACTTTCCTCAAGAAAAGGCCTGTCTTGAATTTTTCAAATAAACTTCCACTACAGTAACTGTTAATCCATGATGAAAAACAGTGTTCCCTTGTGCATTTGAAGTGACCTTATCAATTTTGCTTCTGGTATCCAACTTGTCAAATATCGGTATTATTAAACAGCGGAATCACCGATAGGTACCCAGAGCCATTCAATATACACCTAAGCCAGCCAGAGTCACCCAGTGCACAGTGGGCCGGAGGGTGGGCAAAAATGAAAAAATGAAAATATTCAAATGATAATTTTATCAGTGGACTTTGATATCATTTGCCTCATAGAGTAAGGAAATCATATTCAACATTTCCAAAAATTGTTTTCTATTGATTAATCAATTTCAAATCACAGAATGTTAACTGTTATTCAATGCTGCAAGCAGTGTACTGTTTTCAACTTCATTTTTACCAATTGCATCTTCAGGCAGTGATTTGTCAGCAAGCGCAACTGACTGCATTTTGATTGAGCACACAGACTCCTATTTCATAACTGTAATTTTGTTCAAAGTACTTTGGATACATGTTGTTACAATTTGTATGCTGTGTTTTAGAGCTGAATTAAAAATTTTGCTTGCAAACGCCAAACATCTTTTTATCATATTTGCAAGCAAAAAAGCATCCTCTAACCGTCTGATTTACATTTGGCTGCTGAGAGGTGCCATAGAAAGCCCAAGAATGGTTATTGCCACGGCAAAAACTTGAGATTTATAGGGAACAGAGCACCACTGAACAAGTTTCAGATCGATGTCAAATTCTATTTATTTTTTATGCTAAGTCTATTTTAAAAGCCTATCCTTTTTAGAAATCATTTCAGATTATGGATTTATAGTCATTAATTCTGCTTACTTTATTATGGGTACTAATCACATATTTGATGCATTGACTTTGGCTGTTTCAAATAAGGACTCAGAAGAATTTTCCAACACCTGTGCACGTAGCTAAGCAAAGAAATTATGTCTTAAGGATGTTTCCCATTGCAAGTTTCCAGCTGTTACAGCATTCTGTACCATTTTATGCCTTGAACAATTTATGTCCAAGGAAATCATAATCTGGCCCACTGTGCAGTGCCAGCCACAGCCAGCCACAGCCAGCTATAAGCTACAGTACCTTGTGCAACATTTTTAAACAGCATGGTGAAGAGGGGAACTTTTCTAGGAGGTTTGGTGGGTGTATGTGTACCTTTGGGAATTCAGAGTTTGGACCATAACCAGGGCAATAGTTTGAAAATATGATCCCATAAACAGGGCAAAGTTTTCCACAAAAATCATGCCAATAGCGCTAAATTCTTATTTATGAAAGATTGTCAGAAACGATAAATTGCTAACATTTACCCATATCTATGGCAAATATCCCTTCATAGGCATGTCTTCTCTTAGTGCCCTCCCCTCAAGCATGGTATGGCATGCCGGGACATTAAGTTCAATCAAGCTGTGAAAAATCAAATGTGATTGATATCACTTATCAAATGATGATGCTTCTTCCTGAAATGTGATTCATGTAAAATGTCATAGTTATAGGCTGTATAGGCGATGGGCCTAAGCACAAAGCGGCCTGCAAGGTGAAAGTTCAAGATATAATATCTCAAGAAGCATCATAATTTAACAAGAAAGAATGATTCTTATGATATCAAGTAATGCCTCTGTTTAATAAAAGAAGTAGTGTGATGTTCCAATATGGGGGCTTCCTTAGCAAGATATTTAGTAATCTCGGAGCATGCTTCAAGCTTGATACTAACTTGTTTTGAGTATGATTTGGGTATGTTTGGGAGCTTGATTCAAGTAAAAATTTTGCACCGCTTGCGCTAGCTCGCAGCATGTATCTTTTTGACGGGAAGGCAAACCTGATCAAGCTTGATGGTAGTGAAGCATGTGATTATTGTCAAACTTGATGAAGCTCTAATCATACATGCAAACTGACCAAAATTGTGTCAACATTGTGCCATTTCAAAGCTCCTTCAAGCCAAAATCATGCCCTTTCAAGCTTGCACAAGATTGTTGCAAGCTGAAATTTTTCGTATGGCTGTGCCATCTTCTTCAATCCTCACAGCTTTAACGTTTTGCTATGTTGTGCCGTGCTGTTAGAAATATTGAGCAAGGTAGCTTATTAGATCGCTCTAGCTGGCTCTGGATGGTTCTAGGTAACTCTGGCTGGCTCAGTAGTGTTTTGAATGATTCTGACTGGCTCTGTGTGATTCCGAAATTTAGTAATACAGGTCAGATATGCAAGGAGGACAGAGTGATGCGTACACAAGTTAACGTTGGCAAGCTAACGTGATAAAATGTAAGAATCTCTGATGAAACATAGCACTTTGTACATCAAATCAACAATCAACTCATCAACTGTGCATTTGGAAAATACTAATAACTTAACTGATAATGATGACTTAGGCCCAAAAACAGCCGAAAAGAAAAGAAGAGACACAGAAATCATAGGAATAGGCAAAATTCCCAAGCAGTCGAGAAAAGAAGCGCAAAGTGATACAAGTTGAATGTGGTGATTTGTTCTTCAATTTTGAATTGAACCTTCCTTAGGCCTACAAACCTCATCTGTCTGAAAAATCGTAATTTATCCAAGTTAAAACGAGCTGAAACCACCTGAAACGAGCTGAAACCATCTGAAACGAGCTGTCGAAATCGGGATCGAGGCTGAAACGACTTGAAACGACCTGATATTTTGTCCTGTCATGTGAGACTTCTTCGGGGCTGTCGGGAATGACACTTTGAAATACCAGATAATGTAATATACTGTTGAGGAAACAGAAGAAGAATATTGCCAGTTATATGACACTATGACATTGTCGAAGGGACCAGTAAGCATGATTTGGATGTAAAACAGTTTAAAACTACTGAGGGTTTGATCTTGTTAAGGAAGCTGAAGACAGGAACAAATAGAAAGAGCTTTCTAAATGATTTGTAGCATTGCATGAGGCAAACAGTGCATGTGTGGCCCGGTTCGGCACGAAATAAACTTACGTCTCGAGTGAAACCAAATCAAATCAAACCAAACGAGGAATGAATCCAAAAACGAGAAACAATTCCCAAATAACGCATTACTTTTTCCAAAAACGTCCTACCAACTTCTTACAAGATCTCTTTTTCACAACCACTCCAACTAAAGTCAATCTCTCTCTTCCACAAAAGTGTCCTCTTCGGGGGGTTAGTTGCTAATTCCGCTTTTGAAAAATAGGGGCCTCCGCAGTGTCCTCACACTCTCCCCCACAAAAATGAATGTCTTCTTGACATTTCAGTCTCCGAGATACTAAAGTCCTTGGGGGAGACACTTTGGTAACTTAGTTCATAATCTCTGATGCTCTGACATATGATATGAAAGTCAATCAAACATTTCGACGTCTCGGTATGTGTCAACTCAATAAAATATGTGTTCTTTGAGCTCAACAATCTTACTTGAATCCACTTTTATCATCGTTCGACTGGATATAAAACTTTCGGCTGCGCAGCGTAACGTAAGTCTCTCATGTCTTGTTTGAACTATCGTAGCGATTTCATAAATCGATTTAGGTGCAATGTCCTTCTTCTTAACGCATTCAGGAATTTTTTTGTTTTGTTTTTATGTTCTTGAAGTCTTTTTTCTTAACTCAACGATGTTCCGATTATATTCGAATTGTTCTTGTAACGATAAATACTAAAATTAAAATTGTAAAAATGACTGTTCGAGCGAATTCGACAGAAGTCTTAACGGTAGTAAACAATAGGTCCTCTCGGCGTGAAACACTGGACTGGCTGAATCGAATTTGGTCCTTGTGGGAATGCAAGCACTGGATACTGTCCAATGAATAACGGATTCTGGAATGTCATTTGTGGCAACGTCCTCTGTGGGTACATAGATGGTATGGGGTTATTCTGCGGTAAGTTACGCCGATGTGCAGATAACGGATGTAATGCGGATATTCCTGCCTGAGAGTCAACTGGTGCTCCTAAGCCGTAATACGACAATTTCGTTGGCGGGTTTCTAATTCTTCTTGGACGTTCTCGTATGGGCGGTTCACTCTGCAGTTCAATATCCGGTTCTTGTTCTTGTCCAATACGATTGTCATCGTTGAAGATAGCAGGTTGTTGTTCTGCATCATCTTGGTTATCCTCATCGTGAATCTGTCCTGTATCTCCATTATCGTTGACTGTAGAATCCTCGATGTCGGCCTGCTCCGTAAAATAGTGTCTCGCTTGTTCCAACTGGATTGGTGAGAATGTTGGGAATATTTCTTCATCATCTTCTTGAACATCAGCTTCCGTAACTGCCGTTTCCGGGTGCTCAGGTACGTGTTCGATTTCTGCAGCACGATTTGTTGTCTTCTTAGTGGGACGTTTCCCTGTGGCCTTTTGTCTTTCCGCGTAAGGAAGAAATGGGCACGGCAATAAAAGATTTCTGTGCAAAACTCTTGTCCTTCCATCTTGATTTTCTGGGCCAACCTCGTAAACTGCTGAATTAGGATCTTTCCTGTTTAGGACAACATAAATCTTCTCTTCCCAAAATGAACGCAATTTTCCGGGACCTCCCCGTTCAACTACATTCTTTACCAGTACGCGATCTCCAGGCTTAAGCTCTGAACTTCTAGCTTTCCTGTTGTACTCTTCGCGACCATTAGCTGCACACTGTTCTGCTTTTTCTGCAGCGATACGATAAGCATCTGTCATCGCGTTCTTTCACTGTTTTGGGTACTCTGGGTATCCTTTCACTGTTGTAACTTTAGAATTTCCGAAGATAATGTCAATGGGTAATCGTGGCTTTCTCCCAAACAAGAGCTCAAATGGCGAAAAACCGGTGCTATCATGACGTGTACAATTGTATGCAAATGTCATTTTGTTCACATGGTCCTTCCAACGTATTTTCTTATTTTCACTCATTGACCTCAGCATGGCTAAAAGAGTCTGGTTGAATCTTTCGCATTGTGCATTTCCCATTGGATGGTACGGAGAAGTTCTAGAGCGGGCGATACCTGTTAATTGCTCTAAGTGATGGAATAGATCGTTTTCGAACTCACGGCCTTGATCGTGGTGGATTCGCCTGGGGAACCCGAATCTAAGAATGAAATCATTGAATATTTTGTCAGCAGCAGTCTTTCCAGATTTATTAGTGGTTGGGTAACCTTGAGCGTAACGAGTGAAATGATCTACGACCACTAAGATATATTCGTAACCTCCTATACTTCTCTCCAAGTGCACAAAGTCAATTGATATCAGTTCAAATGGCTGACTTGTGACAATGCTTTGAGCAGGGGCACGTGGTGGTATTGAAGGCTTTTTCCGTTGTAAGCACGTACAAACTTTCGTTACATAATGTTCGATGTCGCTGGCCATATGTGGCCAATAGAAACGATCTCGCACCAGCTCCGTAACTCTATCTACGCCCAAATGTCCCATGTCATCATGAAGATGGCGAAGTACTAATGGATGATATCTCTTTGGTAAAACCAACTGCAACTTATTGGCTGTCTTTCGATACAACGCTCCATCTTTCCCTATCAGCAGCTTTCTCCATTCGTGCATAAGGGCTTTTACTTCGGCTGATTCACCATTTCTATCTTGAAGTGGGGGCCTAATTGGCTGTTCTTTATAAGCTAAGACACGAGCAATATCAGGATCTTTCTTTTGAGATTGTACGATATTATGAAGAGGCATGGGTGTGTACTTTCCCATGGCGTTTGCATCTAGTAACTGAACTGCATCTTTGTTGAGTGAAACTGCATGGATCCAGTTCACGTTACCTTGATGTCTTGCAGTCAACGCACTGACAGTTGCAGCAAACTCATTCTGTGATGTTTCTTGCGTGCATTCCTTCATATACGTCTCGATGTTTGTTGGCATCCTCGAAAGAAAATCTGCGTCAATGTTCGCTTTTCCTGGACGGTACTTGATCGTGAACTCAAAATCTGCTAATGAAGCTATCCAGCGATACCCCGTAGAATTCAACTTTGCTGTACTCATAACATAGGTTAAGGGGTTGTTATCAGTATATATGGTGAATTTCGGAGCATAAAACAGGTAGTCACGGAATTGTTCTGTCACTGCCCATTTTAACGCCAAAAACTCGAGCTTTCCCGAATGTAGATGGTACTTCTTTTCTGCAGGCGATAACGTACGTGAGGCATACCCGATCACTCTCATTTTCCCTTGCTGTTTTTGGTACAAAACTGCACCAAGACCCTCTTGCGATGCGTTTGTGTGAAGTACAAATGGGATACTGAAATCTGGATATGCCATAACTGGGGGGTTAGATAGACAGCTAATCAGGTAATCTAAGGCCTTTTGATGTGTCTCCTGCCAGATGATGGGTTTACGTGATGATACTTGATTGCCTTTGCCACGTGTATCCTTTTTCTTTCCTTTAAGGCTACCAGGTTGCTCTACTTTGAGTAAGTCGTAGATAGGTTTTGCTATCCTAGAAAAGTCTTCTATATACCTACGATAATATCCTAGCAAGCCTGTCAAATGGCGTACTTCACCAACTGTCTTTGGCACGTAACCACGTAACTTGAGTAGTGCTTTTGTGCTCTCTGGATCCACACGATAACCATCTTCAGACACAATACGACCAAGATAAACGACTTCTCTTTTGAACATGTCACATTTTTCCGCTTTGAGCTTGATACCATTTTCTTTCAAGCGCCTCAAAACTTTCCTCACATGCTCCACGTGTTCGTCGAATGTCTTCGAATATACGATGACGTCATCTAGATATGGTGCACAAAATTCATCTCGAAAGTCCCCTAAGCAGCTCTCCATATAACGCTGAAATTCCGCTGGAGCATTTTTCAAGCCCATTGGAAGCCTGATCCATTCATAGAGACCCCATGGGGTCACGAAAGCAGTCAAAGGGCGACTTTCGGGATCCATAAAGCCTTGATGGTAGGCATTTCCTTGATCGATAGTAGAGAACCATTTCTGTCCGGACAAACTATCCAAAGTGTCCTAGATTCTGGGAATTGGATGACGGTCGGCTGTTGTTTTGTCATTAAGTTCTCTATAATCAATACAGAGTCTCATTGAGCCATCTTTCTTCCGGACAATCACACAACAGCTGCTATACGGCGATTTCGACCTCTGGATGAACCCACGATTCAGGAGATCCTCGATATATCTCTTTAATTCGGGATACAACGGTTTTGGGACGGCAACGTAATGTTTCTGCACTGGGGTAGGGTCTGACAGGATAATCTTATGTTTAAGACCCTCAGCACAACCTACATCTTGACTACTTGTGCAAAAAGCATCCCGTTCTTCATAGAGCATTTGCTGTGCACTCTGTATTTGTTCTTCGCTTAAGTTGCTCCCTAATGTAACTTTTGGTATCAAATTCTTATCGATATACCCATCAGCCTCCTCTTGTCTTTGAACGGTCTGGACTTCAACATTCTCTATCCTACTGCTTGTTTCCGGTCTCCTTTCTTCTTCCATTTCTTGACGATCTTTAAATTTCAATTCAACCGGTGTAACTGATCTCACGAGCTGCAAAACGCCTATTTCTGTGCGTCCTTTCAAATTGATGTCATGTGCACTGGTATTCATGACGTATATTCCTATCTTTTCGCAGTTTTCTCTTTTCAGCGTAATCAAAGACTCGTGTACTTCCAAGCCAGGGGGGAGGTTCATTTCATGGTCTGGTTCAAACAACATGGGCGCTGGTCGGTCAATTAATCCAACTTTACTGCGACAGGAAACTTTAACCGTACTCCCCTTAGGGACAATTATGTCCTTCTTGCTTGTCTTAACAGTTGAATATGTTGATATTGTTTTGCTCCCTATAAAGTTCACAAAAGCATTTAAATTTGATTGTGAAATCTGGAAGAAACTTGCTGATAGCAGTGATATCAGGTTAGCCTCATCTGAAACTTGTTCTTGACTTTTGATAAGCTCTTCAATTACATTATACCCAATAATAGGCTGATCAAGTTCGAATTCAGTCACTAGCATTGGTACTTCTACAGAATCTCCAGTTAAGTTTAAAAGCTGGAAATTCATCTGGACCCAACCATTGTACGGCAATTTTGAACCATTGGCTGTTGTTAGTTCTAATTCAACATTTTGATCGAAAAGATCCTTGATATCTTGAGTCTTTAACTGTGGAAAATGTTCTTTCAGTTGTTTTGAACTGACAATTGACACTTGTGCCCCTGTGTCGAATAGCACGGGTAGTTCGACACCATTCATCTTGCACTTGATCAAACATTTTCTACCCACTAGTTTGGACAGTTTCTCTTGCCCCTGAGGTGTGAGATGGCTTACAAAAACCCTACTGTCTTCACCATCACCTCGTCCAGGTTCAGCCTTTTCAAATTTTTCCGAAAGTTCATGAATTGCTAGGCAAATTTGTTTATGATTAGCCCAGTCCTTTACTTGACATACCTTGCTACAATATTTTGATGTTTTGCACCCAGCACAAATGAAAAGAGTTTTGTGCAGTTTCTTGCAGCCTATACAATGGAGGGACTCTACATCATTTTCCTCAGCTACTGGCTGTCCCGTGACAGCAGCTGGGGGCAGTTTCCCTGACCCTGTCCTTTTCTTTGGGGGCAATTGTACGCAAAATGATTACTGTCCCCACATTTCCAGCAGTGCGTACACTGATCTCCTAGGCCGTTCTTGTAACACTCCTTGCAGCCCCGACGATTTTCGCGAAGGGGTCTTCCCTTTCCTTGCGGTGGCACTTTGCTCTCCTCCCCGGGAGACTGGGCACGATTGAGCTTTACATCCTGTTTTAGAGAGGCAACTTCAGCTTTTATGGCTTGAATTTCCGAGAGCAATTTTTCAACAAATGGAGCTTCAGCCTCTTTGCCTTTTTTGGGGGTCTCTGCTTTAATTTTTGGATTTTCTTCCACAGAAACTTGCATAGCTTTTGTTTTCCCTCTTTGGCCTATCCCTAATTTGGCATTTCTCTCTGATTCCTCAGCGCCAGCCAGGTTTAGTTGGGCGATCAATTCGGCATCAGTGACATCTGGTCGTTGAAGGTGGGGTCGCATCCTCGTTCTCAGGGTGTTGCTCAAAAGTCCAGTTTCAATAGCGTGTAAAAACATGGACTGGCACTGGCTGGTGTCATATTTTAACTTGCTTCCCTCCTGCTTTGATGCAAAAATGATCTTTTCCCGCAAATTTAGGGCGCGTAATAAGAAATTATGTGGCTCCTCTGTTGGTGACTGGGCCAAATTCGCGAGGCTAGCGTATAATTCGCTCGCGTTCTTTTCTTGGTAATGGGCGCGAATTATTTTCATTATAGTTTCCAACCCCATTTCACGCATGGCTTCTAAATAATCTTTCAGGGGTAGTCCTGGTACAATGCATTTGATAAGACCATCGACTAATTCCTTTTCCGAATATCCTCTCTCTTTACCACTTTGTACTTGTCTACTTAGGCTTAGATAGGACAATTGATCTTTCTGACCCTGGGCCCCCACTGTCCCGACAATTCGGAAATCCCTCTTAAAAATGGACTGCAAGCCCTGGTAGTTTACTTCAGAAGTCGCCGCTCCAGCCCCTGTTTGCACGTTGTCCCCCGCCGTTAGTTTGATCGCACTCAATTGATCATTTAACGCTTCCATTTCTCTTTGTTGTTTTTCTTTCAACAAAGCGATTTCCTTTTCCAATTTTTGTCTAACGGAATCCCGTGCCCGTTGTTCGTCTCCAACGCTAGCTGCGCTTTTTGTTTCAGTAATTTGCTTCAAAACATCCCTAACAAATGCAGCCTTCTCGGTTTCTTTACATTTTGAAATCTGCTTTTCAATTTCATCGACAATCACCTTCACGGTTGCGAGACGGCTTTTGTTTGAATAACTTGATTCAGGGATCGTTCCTAACTTGAGACAAATTTCATAAAGTTTCTCCTTGCCAATCCCTGTAAGTAGACTATGAGTTTCTAACAATAACTCATCGATTTCTTCCTCGTTTTGTGCCATTTCAAAACAACCCAAAACACATGCGTACAGTCTCGGCTATACTTTCGACACAATTTACGCAGGCCTAACGTAAACAAAACCGACTGAGAGATGCAGACAAACACAAGAAAATCAGACACAAGCCTGTCAATCCATGATACTCAAAATTAATTGCAAGAGAAAAACATCAAAAATTTTTTGACACGACATTGCCAGACGATGTAGCTTCTCAACTCCTTCTTCAGGTCACTTCTTGAAGACATCAAAGTTCAACACAGCAAAATAGAAAGATTCTGTACTTACAGTCACGTTGATTGAACCAAAATTGTCACGTCGAGGTCACCAGAAATGTGGCCCGGTTCGGCACGAAATAAACTTACGTCTCGAGTGAAACCAAATCAAATCAAACCAAACGAGGAATGAATCCAAAAACGAGAAAAAATTCCCAAATAACGCATTACTTTTTCCAAAAACGTCCTACCAACTTCTTACAAGATCTCTTTTTCACAACCACTCCAACTAAAGTCAATCTCTCTCTTCCTCAAAAGTGTCCTCTTCGGGGGGTTAGTTGCTAGTTCCGCTTTTGAAAAATAGGGGCCTCCGCAGTGTCCTCACACATGCACTGCAAGCCAGATATGCTCTATAACAAAAATGATAAAGATAACCCCAAATCACTAGCTCATCAGTGGTATTTGCCAGACATAATTTATATAAGTTAAAACGAGCTGAAACCATCTGAAACGAGCTGAAACGAGCTGAAATGAGCTGAAACGAGCTGAAACGAGCTGTCGAAATCTGGATCGAGGCTGAAAAGACTTGAAATGATCTAACTAGGTGTGGGTGTCAGGGGAGTCCTTTTGTTCTCTACGTATTGTCGCAATCTCTTTAATAAAAGATAGTAGCAAATCTAAGGGGAGTCCTTTTATTTGATTCGTATTGTTGCATTCTCTATAAGAAACCAGAGAAACACATCTTTAGGGATGCTCTTAGTTTTCTATGTATTGTCGCATTCTCTTTAAGAAGCAACAGTGGCAAATCATAAGGGAGTCCCGTTGTTCTCCAACCAAATCTTTGGGGATTCTCTCAGTTTTTTTACGTATTGTTGCATTCTCGTTAAGATACGACAAATCTTAGGGGAGTCCATTAATTCTCTATGTATCATTGTTGCATTAAAGCTTTTGTGTTGCTATAAATACAAATCCTAGGCTCGCTTACCAGTTGTCCTTCAACGCCACGAAGAGACGGTTATCAAATCCCTTTGTTTTTCTTACTGTGCACAATTACACCTCAATGAGTTCAAAGGGAAACCGCGCCAATCTTCATGACCTTCCTCTACACAGAAATCACAGAACTGATTAAACGTCTGCCATTATTCTTATATAGCGACATAAAAGCTTTAAGAAACGAAAGGAACACATCTTGTTATCTAAGCCATGGAATGATAAGGGTAGTGCCAATGGTTTATAACAGGGAGTGCCGCGCTCCCTGGTTTATAAAGTGCTAACCAACGACGAAGGGGTGCAATAACCAATTAGTACTTTGATTCGTTAAGCCTTGTTTCCAAATGATTGCAAGGATCACTGGCGAGGCAAGGATCGCAGAAATTTGGGACCAGCAACTGCGTCATGTAGTTTCCATTTACCACAAAACTTTAAAGTTTGGTGCCAAATCTAATTCTCACAGTATAAATTTGTCATCAAATGTTCGACATTGTACGAAGATAATAAGTTAGTTACAACGTTTCGAGCTTAACTCTTCATCAGGTTAAAGGAAAACAGCAGAATCGAGCGTAGATCAATAGTTTCGAAGGGTAATGTCAAAGAATAGATAAGTGATTAGGAGAATGCCTGCAGAATTAGGCATAGAATGTGACGTGGAAACACCTTGATGGTGAAGAGAACAAAATAAATAGGATAATAAATGAAGAGGAAGAAGAAGAAGAAGAAAAAAAACAAACAAAAAAACAACAAAAAACAACACAAGTGAAGGAAGAAGCAACGGAAAGAAGGAGCACTGGTGTAATATTAAGAGAGATATGAAAATTGCTTATTGAGTCCTGTAGGCGTGAGAGTTCCAAGCTTAAAAATGATACGTTTCTCCAAAGTTTTGCGTTTTTGATGATCTGGTTGTTAAGAGATTTGGTGGGGTCCTTGTCTAGTTTCTTATAAGAAGGAGAATTCAGCTGTGAATGACCTTCCTGCACATACAAATCTTTGCGCCAGACAACGATGCGGCCTCCTTTGTCAGCTGGTTTAATGACGATGTCTGGACGGGATTTTAAGGATTTCAGTGCTTTCCATTCAGCTTTGGAAAGGTTTGATTTACTTGTTTTCTTCTTAAAATCAATTTTAGAAATCTCGTATCGGCATTTATCTATAAATAAATCAAGGGCAGAATACTCTCCTGGTCGTGGGGTCCATGTTGATTTCTTGGGAAAGAGATTATCAATGATGTTGACATCAGGGGATGGGGAGACCTCTTGTTGTTCTTCTGCAGGCTCTTTATCATGGAAATGTGCCTTCAAACGAAGTCGGCGAAAGAAAATTTCTGCATCATGCTTTGCTTGAAATTCGTCAATGGTTTGTCGTCTTGGTATGAATTTTAATCCTTTGTTCAGAACAGAGCGTTCCTCATTGGAAAGCGGTAGATCTTCTGGTATCGTGAAAACTATGTTCTTTGATGTCGTGGCTTGAATATTTATCTTGGATGGTCGTTGTTCTTTGATTAACTTGTTAAATTTGTTTTGCTTCAGATCTTTCAGGAACTCGTGAAGTGATTGGTTGAGCAAATGAATCTTTTCGCACAAATGGATGAAATCTTCAAACCTTGTGCAAAGGAATCTCAAACGGTTTGTAAGGCCTCGACGAACGTGAAATACAAGTCCCTCCAACTGCCACTCTTGTTCGCCTGGCTGAACTAGTTCTGACTACTAATGCTTTCCTTTTCAACGACGAAGCCTTTATACAGACGTCTGGTGTCGCAATGGGAAGCAAATTGGGCCCAGCCTATGCTTGCCTTTTCGCAAAGTTATGATGGCCCCCAGTCTTGTCTTTTGATGAGGTACATTGACGACATCGTTGGCGCTACATCACTTCCACTCAACCAACTGCAAGATTTCATCACCTTTGTTAATAATTTTCATCCAGCCCTTGAATTCACCCACACTATCACAAAACATAGCCTGCCATTCCTGGATATGTTTTTTATTTAATCCATATTCAAAGTTGGTATTTACAATAGTAATCATAAAAATACTAATTCAAACCAACTATTTACAAAGAAATATACATTATACAAAAAAAATTAGCGGCATATTTTACAGGTACAATTATCACCAGCCCAGTATTTGGTCCTCTTTTTGAAAGCCGAAAGTGTTGGCTCATTTTTGACACTATCATCTAGGGTATTCCAGAGTAGACTCCCTCTAAATGATAGTGATTTTTGCCCATAGCCCTGTGTCTTTATCTGTGGCAGTTTGCAAAGATTTTGTATCCTTAGATTATAACTTACATGTTTCTTTTCATGAAATTCCCATATAAGAGATGGGTTAAGATGATTCATGGACTTGTAGATTTCTGTCATTGATTTCTGCAAGTTTCTGACATGTATACAAAAACTGCCACTTCGAGTGAGCAATGTTTCAAAGGGACATTCGTATTCTTTATAGAGGATCCGAAGAGCACGTTTGTGTGTGCGATCAATCTCTTTGTATGCACCTTTGTTGCAGAATAGCCAGATAAAAGGCAATAATTGCAGTTCGACAAGATAACCGCGTTGCAAATTGTTAATGCCTGTTCTCTAGAAATATACATATTAAGCCTAGAAAAGGCACTTATTTTTTTTACTTTTGAGCATAAAGTTTTGACATGATTGCTAAACTTTAATTTGTTGTCAATTTCAATCCCTAGCAATTTAACATGATCTGTTGCAGATAATTTGTTCTCATTGATGTTAAGTCGTAGTCCTCTCTGCCCTTTCAAGCCAAGGAACATTAGCTGGAATTTTCTTGGGTTTGCAACCATTCCATTCTTTGTAAACCATTCGAGCAATCTGCTGAGATCACTTTCCAAATTGGTAACAATCTCATGTAGGTCTAGCCCACATGAGTATATGGTGTTATCATCAGCAAAATTACAGATCTCAGAGTCTAATCTCATTAGACATAGATCATTGATGAATATGTTAAAGAGCAAAGGACCTAGGAGAGATCCCTGTGGTACTCCAATCTTTATTCTTTTTGCGGTATTCCTATGTGAACCAATCTTTACCCTTTGGTGGCGGCCATCCAGATAGCTGTACATAAGGCAAAGGCTATTTAAATCGAATCCATATGCCTCCAGTTTTGCAATAAGGAGGTCATGAGGCAGACAGTCGTAGCCCTTGGATACATCCATTAGAATTGTTCCTACTATACCTGATGCGTAAAGACATTTCCTCCATTTTTCTATCAACCTTATCAAAGCATGTTGCGTACTATACCCCTCTCTGAAACCACACAAAATTTCGGAGAGTTTGTCTTGAAAGTATGGGCATATTTGGTCATTTAGAATTCTTTCAAATACTTTAGAGGATATCCTGCTTTCAATCTCCAATGAAAAAATCACCACTTCCATTCACTACGAAAAAACTGACGCCCATTGCTATTTTGACTACAATTCTTCACATCCACATAGTTGAAAAAATTCCATCCCATATTCAAAATTCCGCCGTTTACGACGCCTCTGCTACGAACAAGACGATTTTGAATCCAAAACCCAAGAGGCGTCCACCTTCTTCAACAACAGCAACTACCCTACCACAGTCACCACTTCTGCCATGGAAAAAGTTTCACCCCTAACACAAGAGGACGCCTTACTGCCTGCCGACAAACAAAATACCAACGAACGCATTCCAATAACTCTCACCTTCCACCCACTCAGCCAACAAGTCAAACACATATTATACAACAACTTCAACCTTCTTACTGATGATGATGAAACTGCTGACATTTTCCAATCTCTGCCTCTGATGGCATACAGACGCGACAAAAATATCAAAGATATCCTCGTCCGCACTAAATTGCCATCAAACAACTGAAAGATCTCGTACAACACCCTGCAAGCATCCGAAATGCCGTACATGTACACACATTAATCACTCAATAACAATTACCAACAACAACAATTCCTTCGACATCAATGCTAATTTCACGTGCTCCTCTACTTGTTTAGTGTACTGCATCAGCTGCAAACAATGTGACATGATATACATTGGCGAGACATCGCGTCAGTTAAACGCCCGTTTTGGAGAACATCGTCGTAACGTAGAAAAGAGGTTCGCCTCCAGGAATCACGCAAAGATGACCCTGATTCCAGCGTATCACAGCATTTCAACACTGACAGCCATTCCATCACAGACATGACAATAACCGGCCTTTGCTATGCACCTTTTGACTCAATCAAACGCAAAACTTTGGAGAAACGTATCATTTTTAAGCTTGGAACTCTCACGCCTACAGGACTCAATAAGCAATTTTCATATCTCTCTTAATATTACACCAGTGCTCCTTCTTTCCGTTGCTTCTTCCTTCACTTGTGTTGTTTTTTTTTGTTTTTTTTGTTTGTTTTTTTTCTTCTTCTTCTTCTTCCTCTTCATTTATTATCCTATTTATTTTGTTCTCTTCACCGTCACGGTGTTTCCACGTCACATTCTATGCCTAATTCTGCTGGCATTCTCCTAATCACTTATCTATTCTTCGATATTACCCTTCGAAACTATTGATCTACGCTCGATTCTGCTGTTTTCCTTTAACCTGATGCAGAGTTACGCTCCAAACGTTGTAACTAACTTATTATCCTCGTACAATGTCGAATATTTGATGACAAACTTATACCTTTATTGATACAATCGACGTACAACACGCTCAACAAGTTTGTTTTTTAATTCTCACAGTGGCGGTAAATGATATCCAAGAAATATCTTTTGAAAGAGAGGCCTCGATCGCTGAAATTCATGCTCAGTCGGCTTCCCTTTGACGCAAGGATTGCTGCGATCGCAGAGTTAGAAAATAGAAAACGCAAGGATCGCTGGCAACGCAACGATCGCTGGCAAGCTGAACAAGAACTGGCCACAAAATTGTGCGTTCCTTCCGTCACCAGAGATCCTTGCAATCCTATGGAAACCAGCATTTCAGAAAGACCCAAAAGACAAAGGACTCAAGCTCTGAGGCTTTGCCTTTTAGGTCTTACTGCACGACCTTCACGACCCACACGATCTAGTGTGATCGTGGGAACCAGACTTTACAAGAATTTATAGTTTATCGACACGACCGAGGGGCAAATCACTGACTTTTTTCGTACACTTTCCTTGAAATCACAAAAAATCACAAGCAAAATCACAGAAAAATCGCATACAAAAAAGCACAAAAGTCGCAAATCACTGAAAATTTACTGAAAATCACACGAAAAAAATCACTAGAAATCGCTAAAAGCACAAAAAAATACAGAAAGAAATCACGTGATTCTAAAATCACAAAATCACGTACGCTAGTTTGAGAATTAATTTGCCCCTCGAACACGACTGCCAACTTTGCTTTCAAAGAACTTCCCTAAATCTTGTTTCTTTTCTTTCTTAAAGAATGTGACAATACGTGGAGAACAAAGGGACTCCCCTAAGAGTCGTCACCGTCATTTCGTAAAGAGTCACTGCTAACAATGATCCTTTGTGGCGCCAAATACGACTTTCGTATTATCTGAAAGTCGTTTTAGCCTAAAGTACATGCCTTGCTTTTCATTCAGCGAACAAAGGATTATTTTTGATAATGGATCTTGAGAATAGACAAATGTGTAGAGTCCAAATTTTGATATTGCTCTTTCTCCAATTTCAAAAGGGGCCTAAGCAATGGGCATGCCTCCCATACCTCGCACGTGCCGTCTCCTGTTATTTGTTTGCCCATAAGAATGGACGAGCGCAAATCCTAATGGTTAGCAGAGGGTCTTTAAAGAGAATGCGGCAGTGCGGAGAAAGCAAAGAGAATCCCTCAAAATTCGTTTCTTTGGTTTCTAAAAGAGAACGCAAGAATACAAAGCGAACAAAAGGACTCCCCTTAGATTTGCTACTATCGTTTCTGAAAGAGAATGCGACAATAAGCAGCGAACAAAAGGATTCCCTGACATCTATACCTCTTTGCTAGGGTAAGCAGGTCATTTCAAGTCGTTTCAGCCTTGATCCAGATTTCAACAGCTCGTTTCGGCTCGTTTCAGGTGGTTTCAGCTCGTTTTAGCTTATATGAATTACGTCTGGCAAATACCACTGATGAGCTAGTGATTTGGGGTTATCTTTATCATTTTGTTATAGGGCATATCTGGCTTGCAGTGCATGCACTGTTTGCCTCATGCAATGCTACAAATCATTTAGATAGCTCTTTCTATTTGTTCCTGTCTTCAGCTTCCTTAACAAGATCAAACCCTCAGTAGTTTTAAACTTTTTTACATCCAAATCATGTTTACTGGTCCCTTCGACAATGTCATAGTGTGTAATATTGCTGGCAACATCCTTCTTCTGCTTCCTCAACTGTATATTACATTATCTGGTATTTCAAAGTGCCATTCCCGACAGCCCCGAAGAAGTCCCACATGACAGGACAAAACATTAGTATCAAATATGCATTTCCCAATTTTGTGCATAGTTGCTGTTGTATTTTGTTGCATTTCGTTGTTCAGGCTCTCATACTAATCCATGGCTTGTTGACATGGTGTCTGCAATGGAGGTCTCAGCATATGTCCAAATGATGTTATGGCATAAACGTTAGGCCAATCCTTTCGTGAAACTTAGGCCTGCTGTTAAAAACTAGGATTTTCTGTGGAATTAAGGAAATAAGAGCATTTACTAATTGCTCTTGCGCCAAGTTTATGTGATGAAGCATCTTACTTTTATTTGATCGGACTTTTGCATTTTGTACTGATAGGGCCAGAACGAAAACACGGGCGACCCGGGTAAATTCTAGAAGAGGCCTTATTTTCTAAGGAATATCCAAATGATAGCAGCAGGCATCATTTGTGAAGTGATACGCCCAGGTCGACCGGGTTGCCCAAGTCGCCCAAGTTTTCGACCTGGCCCAGTAGGTGGTCCAGCTCAAATCTATTGAAATCCTACTTTCGTGATGGAAATTTACTGGTATACTTGATTAATTTTTCATTATCACTGTTGAAAGAGTAACTTGTAGAAGCAAAATTTTTGGAAGTTAAGTACTTGATTTTGATATTGCGATTTGGAATACTGTTTTAATAAACTATGGAATCAGCCAAAACAAGTCAAAACGAGCCAAAACAACCCAAAACAAGCCATAAGGACCCAAAACAAGCCATAACGGCCAAAGAGGACCAGTAATGACCCAAATCGAGCCATAACGACCCAAGCTTATTCAGTCAGTGAGCAGGAGTGTAGCGTCTGCATAAATTTAGCGACAGGGATGACAGCAGTGATCATATGGAAACAACTCGAGCACTCCCATTGCTCGCATCGTTCGTGTCGCCAGAAAATTTATTGGAGACCGGAATGACAGGAAAGGTCATGTGGAGACTAGGCTTTCATATCAACTATGAGTAACCTCGAAAAGCGTGGACTTAGTCGTCTCTTCCGAGTCAAAATAAAAAATGATGACCTCTGCCAGGGAGTCTTTCTCTCCTATGCAGGGATAGCTTATGTGTCAGTTTTTGAAGAAATTTTACCGGGAGAGACTTGGTCAAGTCTACGTATAGCAGGAATCATTCCAGTCAGTCTCAGGTCTTTGCATGCTACGTATAGCGGGAATCTATCCAGTCATTATCATGTGTGAGGTGTGCTTTCCCCAATTGACAAAATGTGTCAAGTAGTTATCTGTTGCTTAACCTTTAAAACAATGATATCTATCAAGGGATCATGTCACGATTTGAATGGTTCACAGGTTCAGCTGGATTCACCCGGGTTCAGGTGGGCTTTAGTGTCAAAAATTATGCTGGTGTAAGCCTAGTTTTAGTCAGTGATATGATATAGTTTCTTTGACCTTCACACACACAGACACAGAATGGAGAGAATGTGCAGAGAGAGGAAAGGTGGAGAAGATTGGAATGCGGTGGCCTGAAAAACCAACCTCTGCTAACGACTTCATTGGTCATTGAATGATCTTGAATTGGTCATCTTGGGTCATTTTGGCTCTTTTCGGGCTTGTTCTGGCCAATTTTGGCTCGCTTTTGGATTGCTATGGGTTGTTTTGGGTCGTTCTGCTTCGTTTTGGGTCGTTATTGATCGTTTTGGCTCAGTATGGATCGTTTTGGCTCGTTATGGATCGTTTTGGCTCGTTATGGATCGTTTTGGCTCATTATGGATCGTTGTGGCTCGTTTTGGATCGTTTTGGCTCGTTATGGATCGTTTTGGCTTGTTATGAATCCCTTTGGCTGATAAAACCGATTTGAACTAAGAAGTTGTTGTTGGCTTAGGTTCAAACCCAAGAAACATAATGTAATAGGCCTACAGAGAAGGTTTTCTTGGAGGCCCACGGCAAGAGAAAATTTAGCTGTGGTGAAAATTGTGTTTTTGATTACCCCTTAACAGGATATCTTATAGTTTCAAATTTCTCTATTGATGGTCAGAGCCAGCCAAAGGTGGCTGGAGCTGGCAAGAAAACCACAAAATGGGGCTAAGCTCCAGCCTGTTGCCGCAACCCAGCTCTTGCCAAACTCCAGCCATCAAAGGTCGAGGGAAATTTGACTGCGCACCTTTCATACTTCTGGATCACGAGAAGAAGGTGTAGAGCCCATGGGATATTTCACTTTGTGAAAGACGATTATGTATGAGATTTTTTCAAAACAAAGGAATTTATACCATTTTGACAGGTTTCTTAAAAGCAAAAGGGTTCTTGGCAAAGATGAACAAGGTCATTGCTAGTGAAATGCCCCTTGAGAAAACTGCTTACAAGACCTTTGATCACCAAAATATTGAAAAATTCCAGTACTGGGGAGATATTACCCAAGAAACTATTTCTTTTGATATAGGGAGTCACTGGCATTTGTTTTCACTTGTTTCTTGTGTCATTATTTGAGAGGTATCTGAGAAGAGAAACACTAATGAGAAGTGCTTGATTTTATGCAATTTTCTGGGTAGCGTTAGGCTCCCCCCACCCTTTCCTGACAATGAAAAGCTGTCAGCTTTGTCAACTCTGTCAATCACACTGTTCTCCCAATTTCTCCCTTAACTTTCGTTATGACCCAAGAAGCCTTCAGAGAAGCCTCAACATCTTAGTCTGAATCATAACAGAAGCTGCCTTTGACTTTCTATACTTTGCTTTTTCTTTGAGTACAACAAAACCATGGTTTTATTTGTTCATAGCTAGTATTGGTACTTGGAGACCTTCACATCCCTCATCGGAAAAGCAGCCTCCCCAACAAGTTCAAAAAATTGTTGGTAAGCATTTTTCAGTCTTTGCCAATTGTTCTTGTTTATTCATGAAACGCATGTAGTTTGCTTGGTATTTTAATAATATGTGGAGCATTTTTATGTTCCAGTTTATATTGATGAAAGTGTGGCCCGTGGGTTACATAGCATGTTGCAAGTACGGGTATGTGCCACCCATATGGGTGGGCTTTTGAGCCAAAAATTCTCCAAGCAAGAGTCCCTTGTTCGGTAGATTTTCCTTAAACTTGGGTGGGTTATCGGAAGGCAAGTTTGGGTAATTAGAAGATAATAATAATAATAATAATAATAATAATAATAATAATAATAATAATAATAATAATAATAATAATAATAATAATAATAATAATAATAATAATAATAATAATAGAATTTATTTAAAGTTACCTTTTTACCTTTTTACCTATTTAAAGAGGGTACCTTTCTGAAAACCAGGCGGTAGACCACCATCCATCTGCAAGTCATGTACCCCCAACCTCATGTTGTGATAGGGGCACTTCGCTTGCCTTGAGGTATTCACAAGGGGGTACCACATATTTGATTATAACACTTTCATAACCTCTTGAGAAATCTAGTACTCTAGTCCTCTCCAACTGTCGCTACAAATTAAGGTGTGGCAAAATATATACAGGAACTAATTAACATTGATAGAAAGTAAATGTGCATGCTTGAAAGTAAAAATACTACATCCCCGTGAACATACTATGATGATAGTACCAATTGGTATGACTAGCCTCAAGGTTAGCACGTGATATTGGTTTATGATCATATGATTATAGCGTGACTATGCGGCAAGGATGATGAAATGTGCAATCCTGTTACAATGTGGTGTAGGTAGTTGTGCTCTTGAAAGCCTATTCATAAGAAGAAAAATCAAATAACCTATGATGGTCAAGCTGTCCCAAAAAGAGTGTCTTACTATAGAGCTCGAAAATTTCAGGGTGTGTTTAGTATATTTGAACCATTCATGTTTTATTTGAGAGCTGAGAGGTGCAAGTTATGCTGAGTCTGTTGTACCAGGTGAGAAAAAAATCAAACACATTTTTGGGGCTGTGGAGTATACATGATTCCGAATTTATCATAAAGGTCAAGTGAAAGGTGAACATTTTGTTTGGTGAAATAACTCATCTTTTTGACCCAATAATTAGGAAGATGCTGGTATAAGGTTTTTATGGGAACTAAAGTACGACCAAAAACTATGTAGAGTTTAAACGTTTTTCGATGCCCTTTCGGCTCTATTTGCTTAATAGTAAAAGTTAAGGTCTCTTTCGAAAGAGGAAGAGAAGCGTAATATCCTTAAGCAGCATTTTCGAAATTTAAACTTGAAGAAGGGGGTTGAAATCAAGCCTCAAAAAGGCAGCTCTTGGCCCACGCAACCGTCAAGGTTGAAACATATACGACTGAAAAGCTCTTCTTTAGCTGTATCCAAATCTGTGCTCCGTTTATTTGCCAACCCAATAGGGTTTTTGTCTACAAACGAAGGAATGGCCAAGGGTTAACAAATTTTGGAAAATCTGGTTTTCTCAATAACGGGGGAAGCACTAAGTCGCTACAACAACAACTAGCAGGGCCTTTATCACCAAGGACTGCAGCGAGCATGAAAGATTGTCTTGAGAGAGTTTAGTCGAATCGAAATTCACTTTTTCCTCCTAAACGTTGTTGACTTCTTTCAAAGAATTTTTTTGTTTAGATTCTAAACAATTAAATTTGGTACGCTTACAGTTTTTGAAAGAACCTTTGCAGGAGGACGGTGTTTCTCGTTTGCGAATCTAGCCGCTTGACAGATTATCGATACATTCCATGTGCTTTTTCAAGAAATAATTATTATCTAGGATGCTTGACCGAACAATTAAAAATTCAAATAGAATATTTTTTTCAACGAAAGCATCAATGATCATTCAACTCCCTTAAGATAGCTCGATACAGTTTTACTGTGATAAATTCCGTGTTAATCGTTGCAGTAGCGACTTGTTGCTTCCCCCGATTTTAGGGAAGCCAACTTTTCCAAAATCTGCTAACCCTTAGCCATTTCTTCGCATATGAACAAAAATCTACTTAGTTAACAAATAAACGGAGCGCAGATTTGGATAAAGCTAAGATAGAGCTTTTCAGCCATATATTTTTCAACCTCGACGGCTTCGTGGGCTAAGAGTTGCCTTTTCGGAGGCTTAATTTTAACCCCCTTCTGTAAGTTTAAATTTCGAAAATGCTGCTTAAGGATATTACGCTTCTCGTCCTCTTTCGAAAGAGACCTTACCTTTTACTAGTAAGCAAATAGAGCTGAAATGGCATCGAAAATGTTTTAACTTTACATATTTTTTTGGTCGTACTTTAGACTTTAATTTTCCATTCTTGTCCATGATTTACTTGCCATTGAAGTTCAACTTCCACTTTTAAAATTGGCAAGTGTATTGAATTCGAATTTTGATGGCAAGTAAATGGCTAGTAAAACACATACGGTATCATAGCTCGAACCAAGAGACGTTTAGGACATTCGGTATGCCATACATTCTCGGATTTATTCATATTTAGAAGTTTTCGTATCGTATTGTAACTCGAAGCAAGGGGCTTTGTTAGGACACGCGGTTCATCAAACATTCTCCGATTTGTTTACATTTTTTAATTTTGGGATGCCCTGTACATTAGCACGTTAGGAAATGGTTATTTCTATGGTTTTGTCTTCATTGTTAGAGATTTCTTAACTTATACCCAGTGAAGCGAGTTCCGAGTAATTTTTCAGCTATAAATGAGAAACAATTATTCAATTGCGTAGAGCAAACTTTGTGTGGAGCTGAAAGAATGCTTCAGGCTTGCATATGCTTTTAGGTTGTTTTAGTCATTTCCTTTGCTTGGTAGTTTCTTCAAAAGTTCCTCCTCAAAGAAATCAAAAATTTTCAAACAAGCCATGACAGTCTTGGTTATTGAAAGGATGTCACTTTTTAGATTAAGTAAAGAAAGGAAATATTCAATATCTACGCCTAGGTGTTACCAAACTAATTACAGCCATCCAAACTAATTTTTCGTCCAGTAATTGCAAATTGAAAGGAAGTGACTAAAATCAAACTTTTTTTACATCCCATTAGAAAATCAAGACAGCTGAAAACTGACTAAGCTTTGATCATCTAAACGTGGGCAATGACCTTAATAGAGACACATTTCGACCACCATTCCTGTATTGATATTTCTGAATTCTATTCTATTGCTGAATATCTTTGCAAGATCTATGCTCGAGTGTCCTGCTGTGTTACTGTCGTATGGCACCATTAGTGATGCTTTTGAGTGGACCTAGTGCAACTAGCTGGCGGTCGGCCCTGTTTGCTGTCGAGTGCAGCTGCTGGCTCCTGCCGTAGTCAGGGTGCCAGGTTGGGTATTAGTGTGTTGCTCGTATGTGCGTGTTCTTGGTGTCCTGCGTGCTCAACCATTTTTCACTTGTGTCCAAGGTTACATTTTATAGAGTAGAGGGTCTTCTTTTTCAATTATCAAATTGGTCCATTACAGGGCATTTTGATGTAGCAACATTTGGTCATCCTCTGTGCGTAAAAAAATTTCTTTTCCATGATACCTCTAGAAAGAATTAATGCATATTCATTTAGTTGAGTTTATTTTCGAATTTTATTGGTGTCTTTTAAAGTGCAATTAGAATCTGATTCATTTATTCGAATTAAAAGAAGTTGAAATTAAAAAACGAGAGTAATGTGGGGAAAACTGTCTGGACATTTTCTGACTCTGCTAGGTGTCTATCTACATTACTAGCTCGCACACCAGTTTTTTATTTGATTTTCTTCATCATCAGGTACCTGGGAAAATCCAGCATATACTTTGCACTGGCAATCTTTGCACCAAGGAATCGTATGACTATTTAAAGACGTTGGCAAGTGATGTTCACGTTGTGAGGGGAGACTTTGATGAGGTAAATAAATTCTATCTTACAATCGACGTAGTTTTAAATTTGCAATAATGCAGTCACTCATCGGAAGCTTTTCGATTGTTTTCATACACGATCATTGTACCTGAATCTAATTTTTGAAAGACATTCATTTCATTTTTGAAGCTATTGGTATGATAGGATAAGTAAGGAAACGTCTTGAATCTCAAAGAAGCTAGTCAGTAAGCGCATACCAGGTAAAAAACATGTGGTGTTTGAAAAAATACTTTTCCCAGAATATCAAAGCAATGGCATTGACACCTTTGTTTTGTTTCACAGTTGATAAACTCAGTTAGATTGTGTGATTTACCCGGCTTTGATTGGTCACCGTTGATATGAAAGATTTTGTTCTCTGCTGAAAGCTTCTTCAAAAAGTTACATAAACAGTTAAGAGAAAGCAATCAAAATTTCAACGTATAAACATAAATCTCTACCGGGTGACCCCAAAAAAGTGAACCATTACACAATCAGTTATAGAACCCAGAGTAAGAGGCCGATATAAATGCCTCAAACGTTGCTCTGTCCCTAAAAGATTAACCTACTCGATGAGCATTTATTGCCATTTTTGTTGGCACGGCAAATTTTGCGAATTAAGGATTTGAGGGAAAAGGACAAGTCTGAAATCTTCAAAAGTTGTCAAAGACAGGAGATCGATTTACAGCCATTTCAGATCTTCAAAACAATGAGGAGCGTGTTTTATTTCAGACTGGGAATAGGTAACTCAGTCAGAAGTTTTCATAGAAAGTTTATAGTCCCTAGGTACCTAAGAATTTGGAGTAAACTTTCTTTGTAAACTCGTGGAATTTCAATGGAATTCAACTTTCCTCGCAGATTGAAATCTTCAAGAATTGCTTTCAGAAACGCAGGAATATCTTGGTCCCTTGAGACAAGAATGCCCTTCACATGAGCAAACTCAGAACGGTCTGAGTTTCAGATTGGCTTGAAATTTTGCTATGTCTGCTATTTCGCATTGCGTTTACATGGAATTTCAAACCGGTCTGAAATTATGCTAGCGTCACATTACGCATGCGTTTAATGGGAATGAGGCAAAGGTGACAGTGGTTTCTTTTCTCGCGTTTTAGATATAGGCCTATTTTCATCGCGACGCCATGTCATCAACATCACAACGTGGATAGTCAACGGTAATCAGCTGTATGTTTTTACTGCATTACAGATCTACTTTGGTTTCATGGTTCAAGGATTTCTTCACAACCTGAAATTAGAATAGGAGGCTGATCTGCCTCGCGTGTTTAGGCTTAGTTACTTATTTTTAGCACAGTAAACTACTATGGTTTTAGTTTTTTGCGTAATCTACAATGCAGGAGTAAGACAAGCAAACAACCAAAAAATAAGACTGGCTCCCAGTGGTGCAATACCACTTCCGCAATTACTTTCATTTCGCCCCGATCTGAAAAAATTTTGTTTACATGAGAAAGTCAGGTCGACCTGACTTTTCATACCGGTCTGAAAGACCGAAACGAACCCAGACCGGCACGAACTTCATTTCGCCTGTTCTCACGTAAACACTCTAAGGGCTTTGACCAGACACCGAAATGAAACTCGTGCCGATCTGAAACTCAGGCCGGTTTGAGTTTGGTCATATAAAGCGCCCCTTAGGTATCTACAGATAATAAACTTGCTCTGAAAACTTTTAATTGAGTTGCCCATTCCCAGTTTGAAATAAAACACGCTCCTCGTTGTATTGAGGATCTGAAATGGCTGTAAGTCGATCTCCTGTTTTGACGACTTTGTGAGGATTTCCAGCATGCCCTTTCCCTCGAAATCCTTAATTTGGGGAATTTACTGTGTCGAAAAAATAACAAAGAGTACTCATAATGTAGGGTAGTCTTTCAGCAACAGAACATCCGTTGAAGCATTTCAATCAGTCTCTTACTTATTTTTCTTTAACAGATTGCACTGGGTCACTTTTTTGGGTTACCAGGTACATGAATTAGACTAAGATGCCCGGATTTAAATACATTTAAAGTTCAGCACATTTTTCTTTTTGTCCTTCATGATTTTTGTTTATGGGGGGGAGGGGGTGGAATCCTCCTGATTAAGTTTCTCATCAAAGGGAGGAAGACTTTCCTTCCTCATAATAGCACGTGCGAAGGCGCGTTCAAGTCATTGCTGTCAGATAGAAATATTAAGGAAATTGTTTAGAATTTTAGAAAATTTTCGTAGATTACTCACACCTGAACGGAATGACCGATTTCGGCCAGAAAAACTTCTTGAAGCATTTTAATATGTTAACATTTCAGTTGGATACTGCAGAATATTGTTTCTTTGATATTTAGGGAGAAGTAGCGAATGAAACAGCATGCGAAGTTTTTTTTACTCGCCCTTTATGAGTTGCTAATTTAAGCTCCTAAAGAGCTGATTGATAATTTTTTTGTCATCTGGTGCTGGGGATCTGATCGTAATTCATCTTTTTCGGAGTAAAATATCCTAAGTGTTTTAGAGAATGAATTCCCCCAGCCTTCTGCTGCACAGTGACTGGTAGTCCCTCAAACTGGTCAGTAACCATTTATTATGTATTTGGCAAGTGCCGATACATCATTCTGAGACACCCGGTATGTGTCTGCATACATTTTAAGGGGCAGTTTCGGAACAACGTGAGACGTGGCGGATGTAAATATTACAGAAATACAGTAATAGTTCATATGAAATAAACATTGCAAACCTTCTTGCACGAGTATGATTTTTTGTTTCAGAACCTTTCATACCCAGAACAGAAAGTAGTTACAGTTGGTCAATTCAAGATTGGCATCTGCCATGGTCACCAAATTGTCCCATGGGGTGATCCTGAGAGTCTCTCTATGGTAAGCTTACATTCATGGCACCTTTACGTTGTGTAATTACCGAATGACTCGAAAAAGTGCAATTTTTGAAGAATCAAATTTGATTATGTCTCCAATCACAAAGATTTCTTCATTTGCTTTTGTACCGGAGATGAAGCTAATCTTAGACTTGTCAAGTCTTGAAATTGCTTAAAGATTTTTTAAGAGTTTCTTCTATTGCAAGGATAGTTCTAAATCACAATCAATTATTAGCCATTTGAGTTTTAGCCCCCGCTTACCAATTAAGTATATTGCTTGGTTATTTCGTTGACGGCACTCTTTTATCGTGTAGGACGCAAGGTTCGTACGAGTTCGCAAGAAATGAAGTAGCTTTTTGGTTGAAAATACTATATTTTGTTAACTGCTGTTGCTCAATAGATGTTTTGCCTGCTGTAATTTCGTGATCTGTTTCCCAAAAGGATAAAACAGTGATCATCTATCGGATCTATTTAGTTTTTGACGCAAATAGAAAAGAAAATTTAAAAGGTCAGAAGCACAATTAAATTTTGGTAATTCCTCGAAGCTGCTGCTTGTTGAACCTCCTGCCGTGTACCAAATGAGTTGCAGGATAACATTAGGCTTCATTTATTAGCACCATTTGAACCAGATAAGATTTTTGCACCACTTCTACATTCTTTTGGCTCAGTTGATATATCACCGGACATTTTGGGCCCGACCTTAGTGGTACTCGTCAGTATTGCAGATATGAGAAACGTAATACAGTGGTGTACAACGAAAGTATCTGAACAATATGACAGCTAATTCGTTCTAGATGCCTCCAGAATGTGTAAAAATCATCAACAAAGGAAAAAAGCAATGTAATATCAATTTCAGCTCATCTCTTTATCATTTACTTATAGTTCATTTGCACCAACTTGTCATAATTCCGTTTAATCCTTAATTACGCATACTCTGATGCGCATGCTCTAGAATTTCTTAAATTTATTGAAAACGATAGAGAGAGGGAAATTTGGTCGCTAAAGTTTCACTTAAGACATTTGCTATCATTTATGCGACGTCCTACAGATTGAAAATGTTATCAACTTGCTGACGGCATTTAACCAAAAGATGACATTAGAATTTGAATTGGTTAAGAAATATCAGTTAAAAGTCATTAGAATTGCTGTAAGTCATCTGAAGGCTCTCACCAAGAGCTATCGAATGGTAGTTGAAAGGCTTCGTGTTGAAAAGACATTGATCACGTGATCATTGTCTTCCATTGTGAAAAATTGTTCATTAGTCGCAAACCGTTGCTTATCGTTGCCCGGAAGAGGGTATCCCAAAAACTGTGTACCATTTGAATCACTGCTGTGAAGGAGCCATAAATCCAGCTTTCCGTGTTTTAGATTTGCAAAAAGAAAATATTTCAACTTAGAGTTTGGCATCAAATTTGATTATATCTGACAAGTATGGAGAAAGAATTTCAAATTCACTGGTTGCTTCAAAACTAGAAGATTTTATCTCCGTATCTTGATCACTTAGATTTTAGTATTAGATGGACTTAAAATTTTACAGCTGTGTTAAGAAACATACTTGAGAGTAATTAATCACCACAAAGCTCAGTATTGTTAGTTTAAGGCCCTGTCCACACGTATCCGGATATTTTGAAAACGCATCTTTTTTTATCCGTTTTGGGTTAGCGTCCACACGGAGACGGCGTTTTCGGTCACCAAAAACGAAGCTTTGCGAAAACGCTCTCCAGAGTGGATCTTTTTGAAAACGCCGTTTAATGTTGTCGTGTGGACGGGTGAAAACGGAGCTTTTCGAAAACGCTGACGTCACAGCATCAATTTACGACATATTAGAGCATGCGCACGGATCTTTGGGGATCATGCAAGGGCATTTTGATTGTTTGTTTTCTTTATCCAATTTCGAACAGTGGAGTTTGAATGCAGCAGCGTCTTCGTGTGGACGGGGATATTTTCGAAAACGCTCCTCGTGTGGACGCGGAAATTTTTTTATACGGACAAAAAAGATGCGTTTTCAAAAATATCCGGATACGTGTGGATGGGGCCTAAGAGGAAGTAATAACTTCTGAGAAGCGAAATAACTCATAGATGAATGTCATCCTCTGCAGCATTAGTGTTGTGCAGCACCATTTCTAGCAGCCTTAGATTGCTGGTTTTCTGGCAGCAAATGGTGTTGACTTTCTTGCTCTACAATTCAGCAATTACTTTTCAGATTTACGTAAGTTCGATGTCAGCCTTTATGTTGAAGCCTCTTCTATTAAAAACTCTAAAAACAGGAAAATGGGGCTTATTGCTCTGCAGCAGCGACTCGAACAGCGCTCGTGTTTTTGGACCCCAAGTAGAATTTACAAACTATGCCAGTCTTATTTAATGCATTCATCAGCGAAAAAGGCGAACAACGTCCCTTTGTGGCAATGGCCTTTTGTCTCAACATCAGTCAGGTTTTCAGCCAGGCGATTCAGCAATCAATCAGTTGTTGGCGATTGCCCGCAACATTTGCAGAGCCTTTGAGCGGTGCCTAGTAAAGAAATGCGAACGATCTCCCTGGATTTATCCAGGCCTTCAGACAGGGTTTGTCATGTTGGTGTTCTCTATATATTGGAATTCAATGACGTATCTGGCAAACAACGCGTAGTTTTGAATGAGAAGAGTTCAAATTGGAAATCGATGTCTGTAGGAGTACCTCAAAGATCAGTCCTTAATCCGCTGTTTTTCTCATAGCATCAATGATATAGTTGGCAACGTTACGCGTGGAATTAAGCTTTATTCTGATGGCAAATCCCAATTTCTTAGTTGTGGATGACGAAAATGCTAACGCTCGAGCGTTGAATTGTGATCTTGAAGAGATAAATTTGTGGGCGTTGAGTAGAAATTGCAACTTAATGCAAATGAAACAGAGGAAGTTATCATTTCTTGCAAAAGGCTGAAACCGTTCCATCCAAACCCTAGATTTGACGAACCAGCTTCTTAGAACTAGAAATAACTATAGTCATGGAGTGCTGCGAGCTGGTCTTACTCACAAAACTCGTTATCAACGCGCTTATGATTGTGGTCAACACCAATGTCTGCAGGCAAGGCCTTCATGAAGTACTCATGAAGTCCCACAATCATCAACTAAAAATAGTAAAAGCTGCGTGACAAAGTAGTTTTAAGATTGACTTTTTACCAAGTCAATTGACAATGCACTTTTTGTTATGGAAAAGTGAGATATCATCATAATTTCAATACTGTGTGTGCGCAACTGTCATTGGCAACAGCAGACAGCAACGCCATCATGATGACAGCCACCTCAATGACATCAACAGAATTGAAATCCGTCGCCCATCCATCCCTCCATCCACCCACTCTGTCAAGCTGGCGACATTGTGCAAGAATCTTAATGCTGCGCTTCGCGCACAATGAACACAAGCGCCAGGGACTGATTCTTGACTCAAAACTTGATTTCCAAAGTCAACTAGGGTAGGCTATCCTAAAGGCACGCATCAGAGGGACTGGTATGATAAAATTCCTTTCCAAATACGTTTGTAGAAAAGTTCTTGAATAAATCTATAAGCTTTACACCCGACCGCATCTGGATCATAGAGATATCATATACCATAAACATAACCCTGAAATTTATCTTCATTTAACACAAAGTAGCTGTCACAGGAGCTTGAAGAAGTACAAGTAGACAACGACTCTATGACGAATGGGGATGGAGAACCCGTACCATCGTAGATGGTATTGAAGATTATGCCATTTTTATTCTTTGTGCAAATCCAAAGCACCCGATTACCTTTGTTCTGAGACATCTCAGCAGCAAAATCTGATCTACAATCTAAGAAACCCGCGTTGTTACGAACAACCTGCTGTAAGAACAATTTGGTATTCGAAGTCGTATTTCTTAAGTACCATATTTGAATGGAAATGCTACAGAATTAGGTAAGAAGTTCTCCTCCTATTTCCAGGTTAAAAAGAATGTACTTCCTCTCATATGGCCCAAAAAATCCTACTTATAACATTCGTGACATTTCAGGTATCAGACTTCAAACCAAGCTTCGGTTTGAATTCAGTACTTTGAATGGCCATAGATTTTAAACATAGCTTCGCTTATAAACACGGCACGTACTAATTTCTTCCTACTTCATTTTCTTTTATGATGTAGCCTTTAGTTGAAAGGTAACTGGCATCCACAATGAGGAATCGGTTGCCTCGTGTCTTTCCTTGTCATGAATTTCATAGTTAAATGTAATTGTAGTTGGTAGTTTAAATCATCATTGTTGTTGGTAATCGATGAAGAAAAGGAGAGGAAAAAATTTGCCATCGTTGCCTCTATATTTTTGATTCATCAACCGCACCATTCATACAATATTGCACCAAAAATGAATATCTGCAAAGCATATTCTCATTAACAGGTACAGCGACAACTCGATGTAGACATTTTGATCACCGGCCAAACTCACAAGGTTTGCTTTATTTCATTTATTCTGCATTTATACGTGTTGAAACAATGTAGTCGTCGCTCCATAAAACAGCTGATACCGTGGATTGGTTATCTTCGCGGCTGTTGATTTAGAAAACTGTTTGCCATTTTTGCAGCCAGTTGTTCAATTCTAAGTTAACTTGATATTTAAGCTTGAAAACAAAAAAATCAACGTAAGAGGCCATATGAGAAATAGGGGCATGTGCCCCATATTTTTGCAATATTTATATTCTAATCTTCATTTGAGGTATTTGATCCAGTAGACCCTGTGACTTCCACAGTACTAATGCTGCTGCTTTACTTCCTGAAACTACCAGCGTATAGCGAGCTGAGTATTTATACACAATCGATAGTTTGCAGAGAATCTCTTAGATGGTTTCCGATTTCCGCCGCGTCATGTCCGCAGACGCCTTTTGGTCCTTTCACTCACACCCTTCCAAAGTTTGCGCAAACCCTAGTCATAAACATAGTTACTTTTCGGTTTGTTGTGATAAAATTTTAAGTTAACGTTTTAGCATATTACTTTTAGTATTTCCTTACTATTTCATTTTAGTTTGAAGCATATGAGCATGAGGGTAAATTCTACATCAATCCTGGATCTGCAACGGGTGGATACCATCCTCTCGAAATGTGAGTGAAGTTAATTCATGTTCTGCTAACCACAAATGGAATATGTTTATTTCAGTCGAGCTTGTCACATTTTACTACGATCACTTGCAAAATAAGAAGATTAACTTTACGGCTCAGTTGCTATTTATGATGCTCATTCTACAAGTTGATGAAGTGGGCATTTTTATGCAGTTGTTGAATAGAAGGCATGTTATTCTTTTTCCATTGTGTTCTTGGAGGAGATGATGATATCGATAAAACTGTTCGCTATGCTTAAAAAAAGTTTCGTTAAATTCCTCTCATTTTTCTTCTTTGTGCAAACATCCAAAAGAGCTCTAGCAATGCTGATTTTTCTAATCATTTTGCATGTGTGGAGCGCTACTGAAGCGAACATGTGTGGAGCGAACATAGATAGGTTTTTTCTCATGCGAAGGCGTAGGTGGGAATCATAGGAGCGAGACTGACCTTGAGAACACATGTTGTATTAGTTTAGTTACAATTAAATGATGTTTCTTCATAACTTTTTACAGCAAGGGTGCCTGTTTGGATAGTTGATGAGAAAAAAAAGACAGAAGGTTGAATGCTATTGAGTGATCACTATATGATCACTCAATCACTCAGTTATTGAGTGATTTCCTTGAGTGATCACTATATGGTTTACTGCATTCGGAAATTCAATGGAGCAGTTGAAAAAGGTCATAAAAAGATAAAGACTCGAAGAATGAAAAATTTTAATGAGGAAGCATTCCTTGCCGATGTTTCTGGGATATGTTGGGAGCAAATGCTTACTGAAACCGATGATATCAATTTGCTCGTCAACTACTGGTCTGAAATGTTTTCTCTGATTATTGAAAAACATGCGCCTTTGATTGAAATGCGGGTTTCTGAGAAATATTGCCCCTGGATTGACAAGGATCTTAGGGATTTGATGCGGACAAGAGACAAACTAAAAAAATCAGCAGTCAAAGGCAAATCCCCAATCCTTATGGATTCTTACAGACAGATCCGTAATAAGGTCAATGCACTTAATATTCAGTTGAAGAAACAGCATTATACCAATAGGATCTCTGCATGCAAAGGTAATATGAAAGAATCTTGGAAAGCAATGAATGAACTTCTCAACAAGAGATCAAAGTCAAGTTGCATTGATTGTCTCAAAGAATCTGGTACTGAAACTCGGAACAAAAAGGATTTTTCTAATGCAATGAACAATTTCTTTTGCACAATAGGTAGGGATCTAGCGGATAAAATACAACTTGCCGCTAACCCCCTTCTCTCTGGTGAATATGTAGTTAACAAAGATAAGACCAAGTTTAACTTCAAGACCATTGAGTTGAAAGATATCAGGGATGCATTTGCCAAGGTTAAAACAACAAAGAGCTTTGGGGTTGACAATATCTCTAGTTACTTTTTGAAGCTTGCTTTGCCCTGCATTGAAAACTCTCTGGCTTTCCTGTTTAACACATCCATTGAAACTAGCCAGTTCCCAGATTCATGGAAAGTAGCTAGAATTACTCCGATTTTCAAAGAGGGAGATAAGACTGAAAAATCCAATTATCGTCCCATATCAGTCTTGCCTGTCATCTCAAAGCTCTTCGAAAAGCTTGTTTTTAACCAGCTGTACCACTATATGAAAGAAAATAGTCTCTTTACATCTGACCAATCAGGGTTTTTGCGGCTACATTCCACACTAACTTGATTGCTTAAAATGAGTGATGACTGGTACAACGGGCTTGATCTCAGTAAGCTTGTGGGATTGGTATTTATTGACCTAAAAAAGGCATTTGATACGGTCGACCATGATATTCTCTGCAAAGAGCTCGAACTATATGGAGTTCAGCAGCGAGAGTTGTCTTGGTTTAGGTCTTACCTATCCAACCGCAAACAATTCTGTAGGGTTAATGGTGTTGATTCAAATGTTGCGGAAATAGAAGTGGGAGTCCCACAGGGTTCATGCCTGGGCCCTCTTCTATTCCTCATTTATATCAATGACCTTCCCCAGGCCGTCCAAGATTCCTCTGTGACAATGTATGCCGATGACACGAGTCTTTGTCATCAGTCTCACGATTTGACTCAGCTGAATGAGGCTATTAATAGCGATCTCACGAAACTGGAGACGTGGCTGAATGGCAATAAGCTTTCATTGAATGTGGCAAAAACTCATTCAATGCTCATATCCACCAAGCAGAAAGGCAGCTCTCTTAGAAGTCGAAATGAAGCTTTGGAACTGAAGATACGCGAAAATGAGCTCGAGGTAGTTCAAAAGACAATGTACCTTGGAGTGCAGATCGACTGCAACTTAGATTGGAAAGAGCAAATCAAGGCTGTTTCTACCAAGGTCTCCTGGGCGATCGGCTTTTTAAAACATGCTAAATCCTTTCTACCTATGGCAAGTTTGAAAACTCTTTACACAGGTATTGTCGAGCCCCACTTTCGATATTGTTGTTCTGTCTGGGGTTGTGCTGGGTCTACAGACATCAACCAGTTGCAAAAACTTCAAAATCGTGCTGCTAGGATCATAACAAACAGCAGCTTTGATACCCCAAGCAGACCACTTATTACAGAGTTGGGCTGGAAGACCGTTGAAGAACTCATTGGCAATGAGTCCAAAACAATGGTCTTCAAGTCGCTCAATGATTTGGCTCCTCAATACTTGTGTAATCTCTTTACCAAAAACTCAGCATGCTCCTCCCGCATCCTCCGGAACACTGAGACTGATTTGAGGTTGCCAAAGAAAAGATCAGCAAATGGACAAAAATGCTTTTCTTTCCGGGGAGCTAAACTATGGAATAGCCTTCCCGCTGAGTCTAAGACGGCATCCTCCTTGGGCAGTTTCAAAAAATCAATACAGGGTTGATTATTTCCTTTTTTATTGTAAATATTATATAGTTGTAAATAGGTTTTTAATATTATGGGTTCTTATTTTTTGGCATTCTAATTGTATATTGTAATTAGTTTTTAATTGGACGGCCCCTTGAAAAACAACTTCGGTTGAAGGGCAACCCTCCCTAAACAAATGAAATATGAAATATGAAATAAATAATGTGAGTGTTCCAAGCAAGCAAACGGATTGGTTTGGGCCTTGAAACATGGCTAATGATTTTTAAAACGTTCTTCGATAGTTTAATGGAATAAAGATATCATATTTTTTTATACTGATGTTTTTAGATTTGAAATTTATCTTCAAAGGGGCTCTGTCACGGCAGTGATTGGTTAGAGAACAAAGATTGGACAAAGAGAAGGCCCTAGAGATCAGACTCTTTGAGTTTTCTTGCATGATAAACTTCTGTCGGTTTATTTCCATTCCTTTCCGTTAATATTGCCATGCAAATGTTCTGATCCCTGTTACTATTTTCAGCCAATTAGGAATGAGACTGATTGCCTTAAAAGTTCAAGATTGCTTATACCTGAGATGTACCTCTCAGGAGGAAAGCTGCGGCATGAATACAGTAAGAGAAGATACTACTAACAGTTGAAACTAATTTAGTCCGAAGAATCAATCTCATCCCCAGAGTGAGTTCGTTGCTCTACCTCTTCTCTGGGATACATGAGGCCGTTCAGCGATTTGATTGGCTGCAACTCCGTTTCGCTTGGTAACTCCGTTTTGCACGGGGTAAATGGTTGTGGCATATCAAAATTCGACGGGAAACGACATTCTTTACCCATTTCGACCATATTTTGATACTTATCTCCGAAATTCGGAGAATAAAAAGCCTTTTCATTTTCGAAGCTGCGGTGAAGGTTTCTTGAATTTGCAACTTAGGCCCATTTTCGCTCCAAACAAACCGAGCTTATTTCCACGTTAAACACACTTACCAACCACAGCTTATTGCTTAAATACCTTCAGAAAGGTTGAAATCAGGCCCTCAAAATGTGTGTTGCTAGTTTCTCAATTTATCTTCTGCAGAATTAGCGCTAGAGCAACGGCCGTTTTTCCGTCAATTGGCGTTGCCTAGCAAATCGTGAGATCCATAATGGCTGCTAATGCATCCAGATTCTGGGCGCGTTTGATCGAAGTGTACCAGGGTTTTCACTCGGCTTCGTGATCAGCGTATGACGTAAGAACTCCCTGGGGACGAGGTTGCCGAAAAATCTCATTACAACTCCAGCGAGAGTTGTAGTAAATTCAAACACAACAAGTGACCTTGTCATTGTAAGAAGTGTAAGAAAATTGGAAGCACATTTGACCAAGGATGTTAGTGCTTTTTCAAAGGATTTTGACATGAAGCGTTTTTATGAAACTGCTTGCAATTTGGGAGTATGCTAACGAATTTAAGCTACGAAGGTATTGTTAGTTTATAGGTATGTGGAATGATTTGAGAGCTACGGGGCTTTAAATATTTACATGTTTTACTCGCGTGTTTTACAAGATTCGGAGACAGAGGCTGTTAAGGAGATACTATACAAGATGTTTCAGAAAGAACGCGATCCCATTTTCTTCAGGAAATAATCAGATTTGAATCAGTTTGTAGCATACTATCGGAAGTACAGTCTTCTTCTCTCCAATGATATCAAGGTTGAGTGGATTTGATCAGGGCTAGCGCCAAGAATTTAGCTTCAATCAATCGGAAATGATCTTCGAACTATTCCTCGATATGTAACCTGAAGAAAGGTGCCTTGTTTTTTGATACTGGAGCATTGAGAGTAGAACTTTTTATCATGAAAGTCCAGATTTGCCTCCATCTCGAAACCAGAGCTTTTAGGTTTTGGCCTAGACTATAAACGCGCTATTTTGGGGAATCTCCTCAAGGACAGACATAGCGTAGAAGTTGTGAACAAGGACCTTGTGTGTTTAGATACACATTTGAATAGATGCGTAAAAACAAAAGCGGACAAACATATCAATGAATATAATCACCAAGGAATATCTTTCTTCAGTCAAGATGAATTTACAAAATAGAAACAATTTGAGCACCAGTGAACGGCCATGTTCCTTTGAGTGGCACACGAGGTTATCTGGCAACAGCACAGCATGTGATCTGGCGTGTGCATTCGACCACGATTTGACACATTCAAGAGGACCTGGATATTTCATAAATCCCTTAAGTCAAATAAGTAATCATTCCTGTGTACACTAAATAACTGTACATATTTTGTCAACCAATCACGTTTCCCTTGGTTCCACATCTTATTAGCATTTACAAAAAGATTTGCTTTGATGGTCCTCTGGGTTCAATGGAGGTACTAAGGCAGCTGTGAAGACTTCACAAAAAGGGGATGCCCAAGGAAAATACGGAATGATTTTAGAAAACACGGAATGATTTTAGAAAACACGGAATGATTTGAGAAAACACGGAATGATTTGAGAAAACACGGAATGATTTGAGAAAACACGGAATGGTTTGAGAAAACACGAAATGGTTTGAGAAAACGAATTCTTTACTTGATTTCTTGATTTTCTGACTCGACTCGCAAGGTGTTACATGAAAGCAAAATTAACATCCTATTGACGTTTAAGATACAATTTAAAAAAATTTAACAGCTATTCCGTCATTCCGTCATTCCGTTCCGTCATTCCGTATTCCGTGTTTTAAAGATAGCCAGAACTTTCAAGGATCTTATCCTTGTGGATATTTCATCCTTTGGGCATATATAAGTGTTTTTGTTATAATTCTAATGATAACAAATACATTTTAATTAAACAAGGAAGGTTTTTTCACACCCAAGGGAATAACTTTTATTCAGCAAGTGTAATTCAAAGGTTTTATTGAATGAATGAAGATGTCTCTTTGGGAACTTTCGTGAATTTGATTTTCAATTTCGATTTGGATTTCTATCAAGAATTTTTCCGAGGCACGAGGTAGGCTTCTTGCTTGCACTTCGCTAAAATTCAGGAGATTCCAGAACAAGCACGTCAACAGCTTAGACCAAAAACCCAAAGCTTTGGTATGATTGTGGGCAAATCCTAGACTGATTACATGTCGTAGTTGTGCTCCTTGATAAACTGATAATCGCTGTAACTACGACTTATGATCAAGCTATTCGAAAAATCAGCCAGTTGAGGCTAGTTGAGGCCAGCCTCGTAATGATAATTCCGGTTCCGCGGAGTGCACATAAAGCGGGTGTTCATGGTCGGCAAATTATCAAGCATGTCTTTTGATCTGTGTTGTTGTTCTTTCTTTGCCAGATAACTCCCAAGTACCCCCGTCTCTTAATGGCATTCTTTCATGCATTCATTATGGGCTCGGAAAACAGAATCATTTTGTGGAATCGACTTTTCGTATAGCATAGGTCGCCACGCTGATCCTCTCTCGACGAATCAGATCACAAATAGAAGGTCCTGCGATCTGATTGGTCGCGCCATTTTTGCGGCGATTTTGGCTGGATTTTCAGTTAGTTTGATTATCAGGCCCAGATGAAGCGCGGTGGTGGCATCCAATTCAATGAACGAAGCGGAAACTGGGACTGAGGTAGTTAGTCTAGGCAAATCCAGGCTTTCATGATAATAATATTTCTACTCTCAATGCTCCATTATCAACAAACAATGTATCTGTCTTCAAGGTTAGCCATCGAGGAATAGTTTACAGATTACTTCCAATTGATTCAAGTTAATTTCTTAGCGCTAGCCCACAGGGAGCCCCCTTAAAAAGTAGCGAAAACCAGACACAGAAACCAGGAGCGAGTTAGCGATTGCGGAGGAGAAGGGAAAGGGCGGAGAAGAAAGCGCGGAGGAGAAAGCGCGGAGGAGAGAAGATAAGAAAGGGGAGAAAGAAAGATGCACATAGACTTGCACCCACTGTACGAAATACCTATTAAGGTAATGTACAATACTGATAGATAGATAGATAGACTTTGCTTGTGCAGCAAGCTGCATTTGAAAATGGCCTTAATTAAGGAAATATCAATTTAATGATAAATGATACCATTAATTTATCCAAACTTCATATCATTAGACAGAAGAAAGATTGTACTTTCGCATGGTATACATTACATCTATTCAAGTTTTGCCATTTTTTAAGATTCTAGATCATTTTTGGGTTGCATCTTTTCTGAAACACCCTGTAGTATCTTAAATAATTAAGGACATTTCATCAAAATTTTCGTTTGATTAACTGAGATTTTCCAGCTGATTCGGTGATTTTATTGATTTGGCGTCAGATGTGGAAATCCGCTTAAAGGCTTGGTGGAATTTGACCAAGAAATTCCATCAAAATTGTTGACCGAAAAATTAGTTTCATGTCTAGGCTTGTTTTATGTTTAATTTGTGTCTAGATTGGAAAATGAGAATTCGATATATGTGCAGATTTAGGAGTTTTTAGTGTTGTTGCAGTTACTACATGGTTTGTGCTTAATTTAAATCTAACGAAGTGTCAAATCAAGCAAGGGTTGAGCTGATCCTAGACTATCTGAACCAGTTTAAGAACTCCCATGAAATTTCCATTTGATCAGTTGAAGGTTTCCAGCTGATTCAGCGAGTTTGATAGCTTGGCGTCAGAACTTAAAATCATATATGTATAAGGGCTTAGAAGAATTTGGCAAGGAAATATTACCTAAATTGTTAACTTAATATAGAGAAGTTGTATTCCTAGTCTTGTATTGGAAATGAAAATTATGATGTTAGTCGAGTCTTGAGTAGAAGCTTCTTTACGATTTGATCTTATGCGTCAGACCCCTTCCTTTTCTGCCTTTTGTAAACAAACCCATTTTCGTAAAGTTGAAGTTACCGGTATTTACAATGCTCATGAAGTGTGAACCGTGAGTTAGACCAAAATTAAACTGCAAAACGAAAAGCCATTCGAGTCGATTCTAAACTAAAAAACAAAATGAAATGACATCTTAAAAGTCATTTTGATACTTAACTTTGCTGTTCACATGAATGGCTCCTAGTTTAATGTATCGAAGCGTCTATTCGTTTTGCCTTTTAAAATGGCTATTAGTTTAATCTATCGAAACGTCTATTCTTTTTGACCTTTCAAATTGTCTTTTATTACATTTTGTCCATGTTGTAGATTCAGTTCAAGTTTTATTACATTTTGTCCATGTTGTTGATTCAGTTCAAGTTTTATTACATTTTGTCCATGTTGTTGATTCAGTTCAAGTTACTAATCGTGCTCAGTCAACCTATAAGTGATACAAATTATGCGCAGTCAACCCCTAAGCGAAAGTAGTTGTTAAAATGTCATTACCCAAAAAAGCGCGCCTGAATGTTTGCTGGAGGATCTCTGTCCAAACGTACACACAGTATCTTCAATCGCTTGCTACTGTAGTGTTGATCACCCGGGGGGGGGGGTAGCGTTGCCGTCAGAAATGTGCCGAAATGACCCAAAAGGTAATGCAAACCAATGTTTTGCCTTCAAACTGCCATTTTATTACAAAGTACAAAGTACTGCAAACTAGGCACCATTAAGAGAACCCCAGGGGGAACTCAGCACATGCACATACCGGGAGGTAAGTCCGATTCTGGGTTTAAATATTCCTAAAAGTGATATTTTTGGGCCCAAACGAACTGAAGTTATGGCCATGATATCTTTAGGACATTAAGCAAAGTCATACTGATATTTCTGGGTTCTGTGAAGGCAATCCTGACCTCAATTTACATTAATTCATTATTTTCATGTTAATTTACAGGTGTCCAAGTAGCAAATTAGCTGATACCTGAAGCTGAACTGATAGTTTTGGGTCGCCAAAAAAAAATTCTTGTAATCATCCCTCGTATGCGTATGTAATGAGTGCCCCCCCCCCCCGCCCAGGAAGAGAACTCAGAAAGTGAAAATTTGAATCAAGTCATGAAAGTTTGCGACCGAAAGAGAGGCTTTGTGCCCCAGAGATTTTTGGAACCCTTTGTTTTGCGAATTGATTAAAATATAGATGTAGGAGCCAAGAGGAGCCGTCCTTAGTTTAGTAATGCTCCCTTTCTGTTCAGGAGCAAAGTGCCCTCGAAATGTCTTGCCCCAAGTTTGAGTTGCTATCCAAGTCCCGAAACCCCATAATTGCAGGACACCTATCCAAATTTCCTGAGGGCGTTGTTTGGTTCCAACGTTTATCGTTTTGCTTCACTCAGAAATAAAAGAGCCAAACTTAATGAAGGGGTAGGACAGCGGATGTGGACCTTTCCCACCAAAGACATGCTATACAATGCGGACCATCTCCCTTTTTGCAAGAGAAGGGCGCAAGTTTCGAGTGGGAAGCGAGGAGCCGAATTTTAGCAACACACTGATTGTTTGTTCAGTATTTTATCTACGAAAGGAGGGGAATTTTTGTGCAGATGCCCATAACCGTATTGGGTGCTGATATTCACTGTTATGATGTCTCCTGATAAGACACAAGAAAGAGTGGGCTTTTGTATCTGCTCTCAAACTTAGGCCTCTAATAGAGCAACCCTTGGCGAAGAAGGTCGTTATGCAAATTTTCATATTTCGTATTAACTTTGGGGTCATTTAGGCACATTTCTGACGGCCACGCTACCCCCCCCCCCCGGATGATCAACAGAAAATTACAGTAGCAAGCGATTGAAGATAATGTGTGTACGTTCCACTATGGACAGAGATCCTCCAGCAAACATCCAGGCGCGTTTTTTGCGGTAATGACATTTCAATAACTACATTCGCTTAGGGGTTGACTGAGCATAATTTATATCACAAAGAGGTTGACTGACCATGGTAAGTAACCTGAACTGAATCAACAACATGGACAGAATGTAAAAAAACTTGAACTGAATCAACAAAATTGACAAAACGTAATAAAAGACAATTTGAAAGGTCAAAACGCATAGACGTTTCGATAGATTAAACTACAAGCCATTTTGAAAGGACAAAACGAATGGACGTTTAGATAAATTAAACTAAAAGCCATTTTTGAAGGACAAAACGATTAGACGTTTCGATAGATTAAAGTAAAAGTCATTGTGAAAGGACAAAACGAATAGACGTTTCGATAGATTAAAGTAAAAGTCATTTTGAAAGGGCAAAAAGAATAGGCGTTTCGATACATTAAACTAAAAGCTATTTTGAAAGGGCAAAACGAACAGACGTTTAGATAAATTAAACTAAAAGCCATTTTTAAAGGACAAAACGAATGGACCTTTCGATACATTAAACTAATAGCCATTTTGAAAGGGCAAACGAATAGGGGTTTCGATACATTAAAATGAAAGACATTTTGAAAGGGCAAGACGAATAGGCGTTTCGATAAATTAAACTAAAAGCCATTTTTAAAGGACAAAACGAATGGGGTTTCGATACATTAAACTAATAGCCATTTTGAAAGGGCAAAACGAATAGGGGTTTCGATACATTAAACTGAAAGACATTTTGAAAGAGCAAGACGAATAGGCGTTTCGATACATTAAACTAAAAGCCATTTTCAAATGCAAAACGAATAGACGTTTCGATAGATTAAACTAAAAGCCATTTTGAAAGGGCAAAACGAATAGGGGTTTCGATACATTAAACTAAAAGCTATTTTGAAAGGGCAAAACGAACAGACGTTTGGATAAATTAAACTAAAAGCCATTTTTAAAGGGCAAAACGAATGGGGTTTCGATACATTAAACTAATAGCCATTTTGAAAGGGCAAAACGAATAGACATTTCGATACATTAAGTTGAAAGACATTTTGAAAGGGTAAGACGAATAAACGTTTCGATACATTAAACTAAAAGCCATTTTGAAAGGGCAAAACGAATAGGGGTTTCGATACATTAAACTAAAAGCTATTTTGAAAGGGCAAAACGAACAGACGTTTGGATAAATTAAACTAAAAGCCATTTTTAAAGGGCAAAACGAATGGGGTTTCGATACATTAAACTAATAGCCATTTTGAAAGGGCATAACGAATAGACATTTCGATACATTAAGTTGAAAGACATTTTGAAAGGGTAAGACGAATAAACGTTTCGATACATTAAATTAAAAGCCATTTTAAAAGGCAAAACGAATAGACGTTTCGATACATTAAACTAATAGCCATTCATGTGAACAGCAAATTTCAGTATCAAAATGACTTTTAAATGTCTTTTCATGGTATCTTTTAGTTTAAAATCGACTCGGATGGCTTTTCGTTTTGCAGTTTGATTTTGGCCTAAATCACGCTTCGTGGAGGCACCAACGAAAAATACCTCAGTACAACTCAATTAATTCTATCCATTTATTTCTCTACGATCTACGATTTTTCAAATGTCTAAACTTTTTTGGCACACCCGACATATTTGCAATGCTCAGAAAAATCTCAGAAAAATTGCAATTACTGTGTTGACCTTTCGGGTTTAATTTGTTCTTATCTTTAAGTCTTCTCCGGTGAACGAGATTTCCAGTTGTTAGAAGTGCCTTTTGGTTCATCCAGTAGACATGCTTCTGTGACTCTCATTTGTTATGCATATATACTTCAGGAACATCGTCCCATCATTTGTTCTCATGGATATCCAGTCAACGACCGTCGTAACCTACGTCTACCAGCTTCATGCAGATGATGTTAAAGTCGACAGAATCGAATACAAGAAATAATAGGTATTTTTATGGTTAACTCCTGAAACCAGAATAATCAAAACCTGCACATTGACTTATTGAGCTTCTCGATGGAGAGAAAGTCAAACATTGATCTAATAATGAATTTATTAATCTTTACACTTTACTTTTAGGGTAGATATATGACCAACTTTTGAACGATTACATTTTTTGTTATACATAACTGCAGTGTGCCTGCACTACAGCGGTGCTTCTATTTTGAATTGAGGTCATTCAGTTAATACAGTCAAGCTTGCAGAAGTTAGTTACTTTCCACCTGGGAAGTCTATCCGACTTATACGAAGTACTGCTGCTTAGGAATAAGTAATCTGGAAAGAAAACTGAAGATAGGACTTTAACGTCTGTCTGACTGATTGCAATATTCGACTCACATGAGGCCGACTAATGCAATTTCACAATCTTGAAGAAACCTTCTTAATTTTTTTAAACTCTTTATGTACGAATCTTTTTGACAATAATTAACAGATCATGTGGAAAATATGAATTTATTTTCATTAACTTAAATGAGCAACACACCTTGCTCAAATTAGTGTGAAGATGTATACCTAGTGCATGATTTTCAATGCCATCACTCTGCATTTCTTATTATTGACGCTCCTTTGGATCATCATTTTGACCGATGTGATGAAATCAAAGGCTATCATGTCATGTGTCATCTTTATCCTCGGTCATCAAAAGACTCTTTTGAATGGATGTATAGATCGAAGTCAATTAAGGTAAATGAACGGAGTTAGATATACTCCCGGTCAAAGTGAATTAAACTTATTTGTAGTAAATTTTCTCGTTTAATGAAACAGCTGAGAAGTAGATGGCGCGTGACACTCTTCTTATTTAAAGTATGAAGTATAGATTGCTGTATCTCCGTTCATCTTTTTAAAGGTTTAATCGCAGCAAAACTCTCAAACTTTTACTTCAAAGGACTTTCCAGGCAAAGCCGCTCGATGGCCTCACTTACCTATTGCACTGCATTGCGGGCCGCTAACCTCAGAACATTTTTCAAGCTCAATCAATTCAGCCAACTTTAAAATTAAGCCACCTATTATAAATTATGAGAAAGGGAATTTTTCTGATGGTAGCTGACGAAATTTGTAACTAAATAGAAAGCCTGAATATTTGGTATCAATCAGGTAAATGACGTTACAGTATCAAAAGCTGCAAATGAACTTTTTATTTGCCAAAGGAGAAGTTGTGATCAAGTGTCTAAATCTGGTAAATTTGGCCAAAGAAAACAAAAGCTGGCCTTGTTCTCATTAGAAACATTCCTGGCTGTGACACAGAGCTGCTTCGTGGCTTGAAAAACGTTTCAGAGGGCTGAAATCACAACTGCATTCCAAGTGATTTTGGAGGGATTCAGTCTGTGCACAGGGAAGTTTCCCCCCTATTCGGCCTTGTTTCTCATCGTTTTCATTAATTGTTGGCTGAGTTCGAAGTGAACAGTTAGACAAAGTGCTAGTATGCAACCTGAAATGTGGAAAAATTTTAGATTTCCTTGCGCGTTATTTGATTTGATAAGAACAATTCAATAGCATTAGTACGTAGCACAACCCATGGATATTGAAATGCTAAGCATCATCAAGGAGATGGCCTCTTGGTATAGCCATGCAGCCCTTGGCCATGAATTATAGCCTGCACCTGCATCATGCAAGTGCATATGCCGATACACCAGACCTGCTCGCATAGAGACTTGTTGCATCATGCGAATAAAGGGAAGAACGTTCAGCGAATTCTCTTTGAATTTTACGCAAAAAGTCCCAGTCGTCTTTTGCATACGTTTTAATTTTCTTCCAATGGTTTTGATTATTTGTCTCAAAATTCACTCAGTCGTTGCGTAGGGGAGGCTGGTCCAGCTATGTGACTGGTCTGCTTCTTAAAGTAGTAGGCGGCTCCATTTCGAAATACAACACCAATTGAAAGAAAAGAAAGCAAGTTGTTTTTTAACAGGCAACTAATTTCTGGCTAATGTAGGAATTTTCACTCGGAAAACAAACCACGTGCATGCTTTACCGAAAACGTAACACAATCGAATGCAAAATTCATCGGCCGCCCGCTACTTTAAAAAGCAGACCAATTATAGCTGGACCATGCTCCTTTGCGAAGCAACGAGGTGAATTTTTAGACACATTATTAAAACCAACGGCAAAAACATTAAAAAGGTATGTAAAAGACGACTGGGACTCTTAATGTAAATTTTCAGAGAATTCGCTGAAAATTCTTCCCTTTAGTCGTATGATGTAACAAGTCTCTATTCGAGCATTCCACTCGAACTCGAATTACAAGCTCTCAATTTTTGTGATGAAACTACCCAACAACTGTCTGAAACAAGTCTTTTGTAACCGAATCGGCACAATTTATCCTAACCCTAACCCTAACCCTAACCCTAACCCTAACCCTAACTTACAGAGTTTGCTATCTCTGAGGAAAAGATATTAAAAATCATTCGAAATCTAAATTCGAACAAAGCACACGGTTGGGATGGAATTTCAGTAAGAATGATCAAAATATGCGATGAGTCATTGATTGTACCACTTAGACTAATCTTTGAAAACTGTCTGCACCAAGGGATTTTCCCTGAGCCCTGGAAACGAGCGAATATTGTCCCTGTTCATAAAAAGAATGAAAAGAATTTGAAAGAAAATTACCGACCTATTTCTCTCCTTCCAATCTTCAGCAAAATTTTGGAGAAGCTTATATATGACTCCTTGTACTCATATTTGATCAAAGAAATGTTATTAAACCCCAACCAATCGGGATTTCGTCCAGGTGACTCAACGATAAATCAACTGCTTTCCATAACTCACTCTGTTTTCGAAGCATTTGACTGTAACCCCACCCTGGAAGTTCGTTCTGTTTATCTTGATATCTCTAAAGCGTTTGACAGGGTATGGCATGACGGGCTTATCTACAAGCTACGGAGGTGTGGTATATCGGGAAACCTATTGTTGCTCCTTCGAAGTTTCTTGTCAAATAGGAAACAAAGGACTGTTTTGAACGGCCAGTCTTCAGGTTGGGGAAATATCTCCGCTGGTGTTCCACAAGGCTCGATCTTGGGCCCCCTGTTTTTCTTGATATACATCAATGATTTGTCACAAAATTTGAGGTGTAGTGCAAAACTATTTGCGGATGACACGTCACTCTTCACTATTGTTAAGGATACAAGAGCAGCTGCGACTGATATGAACCATGACCTAGATCTCATTAGACTATGGGCACAAAATTGGAGAATGTCCTTCAACCCAGACCCTAGAAAGCAAGCTGTTGAATTAATCTTTTCAAGGAAAAGTGTGAAAACTGACCATCCTGTTATCCTTTTTAATGACTTACCAGTAACGAAAGTGGACGAACACAAACATTTAGGCATAATACTAGACTCTAAGCTTTCGTTCTCTGCTCATATACACGCGGCAATAACTAAGTCAAGAAAAGGGATCGGTATGCTAAAGTTTCTATCCAAATATCTTCCAAGAAACACCTTAAGCAATTTGTATAAACTATACGTAAGACCCCATTTAGATTATGGTGATGTAATTTATCATGTGCCTGAAGGAGACGATGGATCTAAGAGTTACCTTATGGGCAAACTTGAATCAGTGCAATATTCTGCTGCGTTAGCAGTGTCAGGAACCTGGAGAGGAACATGTCGGGAAAGGCTGTACAATGAGCTGGGATGGGAATCTTTAAGTTCAAGAAGATGGAGTAGACGTCTAATTCTTTTCTATAAATTCATCAATAACTTGACGCCTGACTACACGCGAGATCCCATTCCACCGCTGCATGAAACAAACTATATTTTTCGAAACCAGCCAGTAGTAGGACAAATAAGGGCAAGAACGGAAAAATTCAGAACTAGTTTTTATCCAAACTGCTTGTTTGAGTGGAATAAACTTGATCCTGTGTTGAGGGCATCCACTTCAGTTAGCATTTTTAAAAAGAATTTATTTTCACAGATTAGACCTCCTGCTAACTCCGTATATGGTATTCACAATCCTAAAGGGATTGCGTACTTAACTCAGTTGAGAGTTGGACTAAGCAAACTCAATTTTCACAAATTCAGACACAATTTTAAAGATACAATAAACCCAATGTGCCCAATAAATGATGGCATAGAGGACACGGAACACTTTTTGCTGCGCTGCAGCTCTTTCACAGAGTATAGGCGCAGTCTTCTCGCTGGTGCTAACGATGTGCTCCAAACGCACGGATATTTCGAGTCTCTGGGCTCTAATATTTTACAGGTTCTTTTATACGGGGATAAAAACCTGCCTTTGGAGGCAAATGCTTTAATCCTGAACTTAACGATTAAGTTTATTTTGGAAACAGAACGCTTTGATTAATCTATCCATTTCCCTACGAATACCCCCATACCCCAACCCTATTTGTATTTAGTGTTTTTCGTAGTTACTTTTTGCGTAATAGTTTGAGGTAGCTTGCAACCAAGTAATGAAATTTTCTTTCCAACCTAAATCTTTGGGTTTCGAAGAACGAACAAATTCTATCCAGGTTTCCAAGTCTCAGACTTGTTTATATCTGGAATTACTTGGTAACAAGCTACCTACACTCAAAGTTTAATGCCGTATTTAATTGTATGTTGTTCGTTTATGTTTTTCGTTCCCTCGTTGTTTCTTTGCGTAAAGTTTCTTGTTTTGTCCTCGTTTTGTTTCATGTAGCCAAGGGGTAGCCGTGTAATCTCGCTCCTCTTGGAATTGTCCCTGTAGTGTCGTAGAGTCATAATTAGAAAGTAAAGTAGAACGTAACTAATATTGTAAATTTTCTTTCTGAATGTAAAAAAAAAAAATTTATTCTGGAAAATAACAGTTTCACTTGAATGAAGTCTTATGCAAGCAGTTGGGAGGAAGTGCAGTTGGGAAAATGAATGAATTAATTCAACAAAATGAAAAAATTAATCCATTTCACCGAAAATTTGAACTCAACGGAAAAGTAGGGGATGCACGTAGTCTATTTCGTAGGGAAATCAGTCTCATTTGCATGGTCCATTGATTTAATTAAAAGGCAATATACCTACCAGTTTGTCAAGCTACTGTAAATATTTTTGGAGTCTCATCATTTTGAAGGTTTGGAGGATTCGTACGAGAAGGCATTGTCTGCATGCTGTGCTATGGATCAAAATCGTAAAAATTTTAACAGTTTGTGCTTGAGTCCCATTGGAAGAGAAGAGGAAGAGATCTTCAACTGCACAGCTTGCATACTTGACTGACCAGCTTTCATTGCTTGTCCTGGAGCACACTAGGGTGCCGGCACTGCTGATTGGACCTTTCAGGAAAACTAAATATTTCCATGTAGGAAAATTAATCACAGACAAAAATCGAAATTACCAGATGGATAGACAGAGTGTCGAAAGTATAGTAAGCTCAATTGATGTATCGCTTTTGCTTCATTAGAAAACTCAATCGACTTCGCTCTTCCTTCATTAGAAACAGGGACCCTATGGGGATGTGCGAAGGATTTCGATGCATGTAAGATATTGGGGCAAGAATTAATTTTTAGGTTGTCGATAGAGTAATGCTATCAAAGAGGACATTGCTTTTTTGTTTCTGTTGTAGTTTGTATTCTTTTAATAATCGATAATGAAATGGAAGAAGTCTGAAACGTGAAATCTATGAGTCTGAGCACAGGTGGCATCTAATATTAAAGAAATTGTAAAAAATTGTAAAAGATGGCCCACTCACGTTGTATTTATTGTTATATTACTGATATTCTTTCCTTGACCATGCTTGCGAACGTTGTTTTGAAAGAATAGGCCCATTGGTCCCAGTCCCCAAATACGTTCACAAGCATGGTCAAGGAAAGAATATCAGTTAATGCAACAAGAAATACTATGTGAGTGTGCCATCTTTTACAATTTTTAGCAAATTCTTTAATATTTGATGCCACCTGTGATCTGAGAACTGGCAGTGGGTCTATTGGGGTCTACAGATGGAATTCTTTGACATAAGTTGACCTCGTTACTGCCAATGGATCATGTTCACTATTAGAATGCGAGACAATAAGTTGCTTAGATATTTTTTTTCTTTCGCAGCTAGTCGCTCATCGATGTACATTATATGGGGAAGTAAACTTCTACCTCATAATATCTGTTTAGTAAATATACAATTTTCAGGGAATCCTTTACTCCGATATGCTTCAAACAGCGGCCTAAACCTTCTTGATCAACTTATAAACAATCTCCTCCTGCAGATACACTTCGTTTCTTTTCAAGAGTAAATGATGGGAGGGGGTCAAATTTTCGTAAAAGCACAAGATAGGATGCAGTGTTTTGTAAAAGCGCGAGATGAATCTAGAGGGGTACTTGCATATCATTTCCAGTGAGAAGAACCATTGAAATTCCTGGTAAAAAGTAGTGAGTACAGGTTGGCAGACGAATGTCTTTTCCACCATTCTCTTCTGAGCTGCACTCATTGAACTTTATTAACAACTAATTCCCATCATAGATGTGCTTTTCAAGTTGCCTGATAAAAGTTCGAAATTTTCTAGCCAGATGGCGGCTCTAATCACCACTTCAATGGTCAAACTATTTCAGGTATGCCTGACCTATTGTTGCACTTTTGACAAGAAAAGCATCCGTAGAGACCTACCTCGTTTCCTTCCTTCCTTTCTTCCTTCCTTTCTTCCTTCCTTCCTTCCTTCCTTCCTTCCTATACTGAAATCTGCCCCAACACGTAATGTGCTTATTTTTCGCACATAAAAACATTTTCTGATGATTTGGGCGAGGACAAGGACAGACAAATTCAAATCTAGCTTCCATCCAAATTGTTTATCCGAATGGTTTAAGCTTGAGCCTGAATGGAGACTTGCACCTTCTGTTGATGTTTTTAGCAAAAAGCTTCTATCGATAATCCGCTCCCCTGCAAAATCTGGGTTTGGAATTTACAACACAAAAGGATTATCCTATCTTACCCAACTCAGGATTGCTGTCAGCAAATTGAATTTCCACAAATCCAAGCATAATTTTAGGGATACAATAAACCCAATTTGCCCTGCAAGCGATGGCATTGAGGATACGGAGCACTTTCTGTTGCTCTGCCCTTCTTTTGATGCTCGACGTCAGGATCTTTTCACTGGAATTGTTGAATTAATATGACCTTTTAGGCAAATTATCAATCTTTCAAATGATTCTTTGACACAGCTATCATTACATGGTGGTCAAGGCCTTTCTAATGAATTGAATAGAAATATACTCGAATTGACTTTGCGCTTCATCCACGAAACTGGTCGGTTTGATTAAAATCATTTGCAACGTCCATACCAAGCAGTCATCAAGTCCTTTAATTACAGTGTCCTCTTTCTTTGTAATTCTGTTTCACTTTATATGTCAGGCAGTCTTACCATCTTTCAACTTCACGAACGACTTTAGCTCGTGACTACATTTTACTTCTTTGAAACCCTGACCAGATGTCTAATGTTAGACCGAATCTTGCACATTATCCATTAGTTCTTAAATCGTAGTGTAGTTTTTTGTTAGTTTAATGTTGCGTCTCTTCTTATTGGCCACGGGGTAGTCATTATCTTTTCGCTCCTCGTGGTATCGTCCCTGTAGTGTAGTATAGTAATTAGAATTTGTATGGTTACCGTTTGTATGGTAATATTGTTACCGTAATAATATATGTCAATAAACAAAAAAAAATTTATGAAGAGAATGCCAATTTTCAATTGAGCTTTCTATATTTTCGAAATTCTTTATTACATTTGTATAGGTGGTAGAAAGGAGCTTATGGTCTATCAGAAAAAAAGACCGGTATTTAGGCATATTTCCACAAATTGTTTTGGTTTTTGACTTCTCCTGCTTTTTTGGCAACGATGTTTTTGAGACTAACTTTGGTGGTGATTTTCGGACAGTGGCGGTGGTTTTCAGACAATATGTTCGCACTGCAGAATTTGCATTCTTGGCGACTCTTCTGCTTCATTTTTGATTTACAGAGTCCAACTTTGAAATCCAGGTCAGTAAGTAAGTAAGATAGAAAGTAAGAAAGAAAGAAAGAAAGAAAGAAAGGAAGAAAGAAAGAAAGAAACTCAGTCAGTCACGCTCATTAATGCAATAGATTAACGTTTTGTCTCTGCTAATTAACATTGAAATAAAGAAAACGAATGAAAAGCTCAAATGATGCTTAAGTTTCCCGCGATCCTATAGCAAAGTTTGACGTCGGACTTTTTCATGGTAGACAAATTTGATACAATAAGATGGATGAATCAGCAAGATGTTTACCCTGATACTATAACAACTTAACGTAACTTACTTTGCACGATCTTTAGCCCATTAGCAACTGAATTACAATTACATTTAGAAGCACGTTGAAAACTGGGTGATCTTCAATCTCGTCCCCAGAGTGAGTTCGTTGCTCTACCTTTACTCTGGGATGCAAGAGGCCGTTTTGCAGTATGATTGGATGTTCGCCATTTTGCACGGTAACTCCGGCATGTCAAAATTCGACGTTAACCCATATTCTGTACGTAGTTTGACCATCATATGCAATTTATTTCCAAACTTCGAAGAATTAAGAGCCATTACATTTTGGAATCTGCGGTGAAAGTTTCCAGAGAATTTTTGCCTCAAACAAACCGCGCTTAATCTAACATTCAATACACTTGCTAACCCCAGATTATTGTTCGAATACCTTAGGTTGAGATAAGGTCCTCAAGTTGTTTCTTTTTAGTGTATCGATTTATCTTTTGCAGAGATAGCGCTAGAGCAAAGGGAATTTTCCGCCGCTTGGCGTTGCCTAGCAGCCTACAAATCCACAATGGCTTCCAAATCTGCCCATTTTCTGGGCATATTTGATTGAAGTGTACCAGGGTGTTCATTCGGCTTCGTGATCAGCGTATAACGTAAAAATACCCTGGGAACAAGGTTGAATGATCTATCATTAGCGTTTCTTGTGGCAACGTCTTTGTTTGCTTGATGTCCTGTCCTGTCCCATAATCTAATCTATTAAAGATCATGTGTCGTAAGCCTGATTGGCTGATGCAATACAATTATCTCTTTTGTTCAGTACAAAGCACAGGATCGAGGCTGAATTTGTACGGCAGCAAAAATTCACGAAGCATAAATGAAGTGTCACGAAACAATGGAATTCCACTCCAAACTTCTTTGTTGTATTTACCAACTGCTATCGCGACATATGCCCTTTAAACTCATTTAGCCCCCACCAATGGGACTCGATCCACGTGAATAGACCGAGGTTGAGAGCGTATATGTCAATTTTCGAACATTATATCAATTCATGCGTGACTTCATTCAAAAACTATGAAGGACACAGCGAACTTCGCAGGCCAGGATACGAAATTAGAAATCTAATAACAAGGAACGAAATCCAAAAGCAACCAAAACTAGATTCTTGTTGATCATCGTTGCAGTCTTGTTCGAAAAGTTTGTCCCCTGGAATTCAGGTTTAAGTTATAGAGGGGTTTGATTGGGACAAAATCAAAAGTGCTTTTGGTAAATTACTTCCATGCAAGGAAAGGTATACATGGGTTGAAGGAATGGACAAAGAACGGTTCCTTTGCAGGCTCTAATTATCATTCTGTTTCATGGTTGACCAACTCAAGTTTCATATTGGTATACAATTTGTACAACCCTCCAGATTTATGGGAATAACAACTCCGACCATCAGAAAGTTGATTCCCTTTCGATATAGCTGAATGCAGAAGGCGAAATGAACACGTGTTTGCAGTTGGCAGGCAGCACCGCACTTCCATCTTCGGCCAGTAACACTAATGATCATCTCTGTCTCTTTCATCCAAGAGGCCTAAACTTAGACTAGGCCTTATTAATTTACTTCTGCTAAAGAGCGTTGTTCGCAGCTTTGCACAATGTCAGCAAATTGAATACACCCCCCCCCCAGTAACGACCCCGCCGGACCTTGTAAAATACAGCGGGGAAATTACGACAACAAGCATTTTGAGCGGGGATTGGAAATATTATAACGGGGAAATTTTAGGCTATTATCTTTGATGGAACTTGCATAATGTTGACGGGGAAGCAAAAATTTCAGTGGGGAAGCAACAAAAACAAGGCGGGGTGACTCTTTAAACTCAAAACTTAGCGGGGAAACGAGTTTTCTTGGTGGATCATCCTTAAACCTTGGTGGGGCAATGTTTCAGCTGGGTCCTTTTTGGGGGGTGTTTGAATCATGAATCATTTCCAACATGTAGGCTTCGATAAGCAATTCTTATTCTTTATCCATGCAAATTAATCTGGCAGGGAAATTTGCAGTAAAAGCAAAATTCTCTATTGCTCAATCATAGCTGCAGACGGACTTTGTAATCATCCTAGATGATCTTATGTTTATTGTTTTGTTTTTCTATTCTTGAATGCAAGAACAATATTTCGACTATCAATTCTCATAATGACATTCTGGAGAGCTCTTGGTACACGCAAACCAATCTATAAATTGAGAGATGTTTGAGAAATATGCTTTTTTTAATCTCATTACAGTTCTCGATTGATCTACTTACAGATATTCATGAAATAGACATAAAAATTCAAATCACATTTAAGATTTGTGCTTTTTTCATTCTCTTAAAAGCTGATTTATTTGGTGTCCGAAAACCAACGACATGCACATTTTGGGCTACCGTAAAAGCTCATATGAGCCCCCCGGGGCTTATTCAATTGTGGAAACTCAAGAAGAGGGCTTATTAGAGAGGCATGGTCATTCACAAAATCAAGCAACAAGGGTTTGTATAATACGGGGTGCCTCAAAACACGTATGCTGTTTGAATGGCTACTGCGGAGGAGCCATTGGTAACAGAGAACTTTCTAATAACGCAACTAAGAACATAATCGAACGGACTCTACATTTCTTCCGCCAAAAAGGCCGACTTGGATAACATCTAACTTTTGTTTTGCGGCACACAGCCACTATTTACAATTTTCCCCGTTTCATTTTTTTCACATTTGTTGTTTCACATTTGTTGTTAGCCACATGAAGAAAGAGTGAATGAAAATTCATCCCACAAAATCGACTGTATTTCAGGCCATTGATACTGCGAGCCAGGAACACTGGCTTATCAGCATACGTGCAATGCGTTGAGCGATAGAGACTTTGAAGGGGGATCAATGGCGGCAATAACTGCTGTCTTCGTTGTTCTGTCGTCTATAGTCATAATCATAATCATGAAACTTATCTATAGTTAGCAACTAATTAACACCAACTCTGGTTCCTATTATTCAGCGTCATTCTCCTATGCTGGCGTGACATCCAATGTAAAGCGGATTTCAGTAGTTATCAGTGATTGATAGCGTTTGTAGCTTTTCATAGTTGTATTTAGTTGCTATTTGCTGTGTATCTGTATATTAATGGCCATAGGTTGGTTATTGTCTTTTGCTACTTGTGGCCCGTCCCTGTTGTGTTGTACAGTTTTTATAGTAATTACAAAGTATAGGAGGATGTAGATCTAAAGATGTAAAGATGTCGAATTTTTCCTATTGCCCTCTGATCTGGTTATTTTGTAGCAAAGTTGCAAACAATGAAATCAATAGGACCCACAAACGCGCACTGAGAACTTTATATAGAGACTATGAAGCCCCGTTTGAGGAACTTGTAGATAGGGGTGATACAAAGACAACACATAAAAAGAATCTACAAAACCTCATGGTGGAGATCTACAAATCAATGAACCATCTCAATCCTGAGTACATGTGGGATTTTTTTGTCAAGAAAGATGTTCCCTACAACCCTCGGACTAAGGAACTATGCAAGCTCCCCTCGGTGAGTTCTCAACGCTACGGAATAAATTCCCTGTCCTTTAGAGGGAGTCTGTTATGGAATGCTCTTAGTGATGACCTAAAATTGACAACCTTTCTCGTGAAATTCAAACAAGAAATACGTTGCTGGGATGGCAACATCTGCACGTGCTACATTTGCACTTAATTTAAGGTTTTATATATTCTGTTATACTGTATATTTTGTAGATAGTTGGTATAAATTAGCTATTGTTAGCTACTAACAAACCAACTGTAAATAAGTTTATGATTATGATTATGATTATGTATTGTAGAATGTTACATGTGATTTGAAACGACTTTAAGGCGGATCTCCACTAGGCGGAAAATGTCGAGCCGCGAAAAGTAGTGTTAGTTATTTCATTCTCTGGAGCAGATAAAACGCGATAAACAAAAACACAAAACTTTCAGTACTTACTTCATATCGTATCCATAATTCTTTTTTATCGACAACACGTCTTTTCCTTCACAGCATCATGGGATACATTAAGCATCATGGGATTTCTGCCTCGCAGAGGTCACTGAGGCTGGAATTCCCGACACACCCCCCTCTTTGACTCTGTTAAGAGTCAAGCATCCCACGGGTTTTCCACCTTGCATCCAAGGCAGATGCACGCTTGGGTCGGCTTGCAGCAATAGGAGCAGGATCGCGCGCAGGCTCAGCGTGATTATCATCCAGCATTGCAATCCTTCCTTCATTTTCACTTTTGACCTCAATTGGAAACAGCTTTTGAACAGGTCTAGCCCAAACTGAAGTCTTACCTTTGCTTGCTACTCTCACCTTTGCTCCACGTACTTCTCCATATTTGCCTGGAACAAGCTCCTGCACGACTCCCAATTTCCACTGATTGCGTTTCTTGCTGTCATCACCTATAAGAACAATATCGCCAATTTGAACAAATTTGCTGCCGGGTTTGCTTTTATTTAAATGCTGCTCTCGGAGGTTAACTAAATACTCATTCCTCCAACGACTCCAGTAATGGGCAAGCTTAGTAGTTAAATACCTGTACCTAGCACCCACATCTATATCTTTGTAATCTTCATCTTCAAGAGGATAATCTGGCAAGGATTTGATATTCCTTCCATGTAGCAAATGAGACGGTGTAATAACTTCAAGCTCAACATCATTATACACATATGTTAAAGGGCGTGCATTCAATGTGCACTCTACTTCAACTAACATAGTATGCATCTCATCGTAACTAAGCCTGGCATTGCCCAGTACTTTCTTCAGGCATCTCTTCGTGCTACCCACCAATCTTTCATAAAATCCCGCCCAGTGTGAAGCTCTTTCTAAAATAAATCTCCATTCTACCTTCTTCTTTTCAAATTCTGCCCTAACTTCTGGGTGATTATACAACTTTAGCAAATGTCGGTCCATGGCCTTAAAAGTCTGTGCGTTATCCGACACAACAAGCACTGGTACCCCCCTTCTGGCAGTGAATCTCTTGAAACATCTGATAAAAGTTTGTACCCCCATATCCTCCACAAGTTCTAAGTGCACAGCTCTAGTGACACAACATGTGAACAGTGATATAAAACACTTTACCATCTCATTGTGGCTAGACTTAATCCACAATGGGCCTGCAAAATCAAGTCCCACATTGGAAAATGGTTCTGCCTCCTTGACCCTGAAATCTGGCAGATCTGCTATCATTGGGCCATCATAGGACTTACCTTGATGCTTCTTACAAACCACACACTTATTCAATACTTTCTTAACTGCCTGCCTCCCTCTTGTAATCCAAAATCTTGTTCGTAATTCTGCTAATGTTGCTCTAACTCCACTGTGGTGTACATAACCATGATAATCATTTATGAACATTTCAGTGAGCTTGTGTTCTCTGGGCAGTAATATAGGTGTTACAGTTTCAGTGTCAAGGTCAGATTGTCCTAACCTCCCCTGACATCTCAGAATTCCATCCTTTTCAATCAATCTGAGCTGATTTACAACTTGCTTATAGTTGTCTTGTTGTCTTAGGTCATTTTGGGCAAACTTTATCCACAGTGCTTCAGCTTCTAGCAGCTCATTTCTTCCAAATGCTCCAATGGTTCTACTCTCCCCCCTCTGTTTAGCTCTCACATTCCTTGTAAATCTCACAACAAGTGCAGTCACTCTGAGCAGCTTCAAGAGGTTGCTGTGTTTGTTCAACTCAATTATACTGCCAATACCCTGTGGTTTATTCACAGATACAGGCAAGGAGCTCACTTTTCTTTCTGCCTCTACACTTTCATCATTCTCTAGCCTAGAAAGCTTTGGCCAGTCCGCTTGAGGTTTCCTTAAGAATTCAGGCCCTTCCCACCATAACACACTTTCTTTCAATTGGGTTGCAAGTACACCCCTAGAGCCTAAGTCTGCTGGGTTCATCTCACCTGGGCAGTGTTTCCATTGTTCTTTGTTTGTCAAACTTAAAATTTCATTCACTCTGGTTCTAACAAATTGCTTCCATTCTCCCTTGTTCTGTATCCACTGAAGAGCTGTCATGCTATCTGACCAAAAAAACAATTTGTTATTTTTGCATATGACTCAATGGCCTCTCTAACAGATTTCATTTGATGAGCTAAAATCCTAGCCGCCATCAATTCAAGCCTAGGGATTGTCATTGATTTCAGTGGTGCAATTCTAGTTTTGCTTGTTAGCAAGGATACCTGTACATCCTCACCATTCTTGTACACAGCATATACCATTGCACAATATGCTGTTTTGCTTGCGTCACAAAACCCATGCAAACTACATTCAAGCTTTCTGTCACTCTCCTTCCTTTCTTTGAAAATGTTTCTGTCAATTTCAACATAAGCTGCAGATTTGAGATCTTTTAACCACTTATCCCAGGTCTTCCTATGGGCCCCTGTGACTTCTTCGTCCCAGTCAACATTCTGGCTACAAAGTTGCTGCAAAAGTAACTTCATACTCACCTGAATGGGGCTTATCATTCCCAAGGGATCAAAGACACCTGCAAGGAGACTTAAAATATTGCGCTTTGTTGGCTTAAGACCTTCTGCTTTCTGTAGGATTGGTTCAAAATCAAAGAGGACTGTATCATTCAAGTAGTTCCAATCTATTCCCAACACCTTGTGATGTGGTGCTTTGTCATCGAAACCTAATGTAGTTTTAGCATAGCTAATGTCATTTTCCTGCTCTGTCTTCTCATTTCTAAATGTTTCCTCTTCCCTAGATTGAATCATAGATGTCAATTTCTCGTCATTTGTCACCCATTTCCTTAATTTGAAACCACTCTGGGCTAATCTATCCCTTGCCTTCTCATACAAAGTGTACGCACTCTCTACACTGTCTGTTGAAACTACCATATCATCAACGTATAAGCTGTCAATCATTTGCTGCACGAATTCTGGGTCACACTCTTGATAGCTGTTCAAGTGATATCTCAATGTGCCATTTAATAGAAACGGGCTGGCACGGACCCCGAAGCACACCCTAGAAAAGCGATAAACTTCATATGCAGTTTCCATGTCATAAGGATCTTCTGGCCACAAAAACCTAAGACAATCACGATCTCTCTTGTCAACCTCAATATTCAAAAAGGCTTTCTCTATGTCAGATGTCATAGCAATTCCGTTTAACCTAAATCTCAACAAAATGTTGTATAACAATGGGTTGAGGGAAGGTCCAGTATGCAAACAATCATTGAGACTGACACCATCTTTTCCTGATTTTGATGAGGCATCATACACCAATCTTACTTTTGTTATTTCTGCACTCTGTCGAACAACTGGTCTATGTGGCAAGTAATGAATTTTCTCACTCTCTGGCTCTAGACTTACCACCTTCTCAATTATTCCCAAGTCTAGTTGTTCTTTGATGATAGACTCACACTCATTCAAGACTTCAGGTTCTTTGCGTAACTTACCTAATAAGCTCTTCAACCTTGAAACACTATTGGAATAGTTTGTTGGCAATACCTCGTGACCTACCTTCCAAGGGAGTCTGACCGAATACCGTACACCATTGAAGACAATTTCATCATTGAAGCTTACCTGTACGTCATCCTCTGGACGGATTCCCAGAGTTTCCAAGTCCCACAACTTCTGAACTTCAGCTTCCTTACCTTTACCAGAAGATACACTGACCATGTTAACTTTTGCTGTTGTTAAAGCGGATTTATCTAACTTACCTTTCAATGGACCTGACAGGACCCACCCTAGTGATGTTTGAATGGCTACAGGCTCATCAGACTTACCTCTAATTATGCAGCCTTGCTGAAATTGCCACAAATAATCAGCCCCAATCAACACTTCAATTTCCAGTTCCTCCTGGTACTTACTTACATCAGAGAGATACAAACCTTGTAAGTGTGGATAATCCTTCTTTGCCAGTTCAAGATGTGCATTCCTAACACTCGAAATATGCGGAACAACATATGCCTCCATCACAATGCAATTTCCACCTGAAATAGAGCATAATTTAATTTCTACAACTTCCCTGAGTCCACCCTGCTCAGAGCTGTTTCCAAATGTGTTCAGTTGTAGCCACTCCTTCCGCCTCACAACAGGCTTGCTGAGCTCTTTGACTCTAGATGTCACAAAGGATTTCTGACTACCAGCGTCAAAGAGCACTCTCACCCTACACTCACTACCCCCTTGCACTAAAGCCTGCGCAGTCTGTAGCGCCACTTGCTCACCCGCCAAACCAACATGCATGGGGCTAACCACTGAACCACCCACCCCCTTATTGGGCCCTTTTTCCTCCTCAGTGCCCTCACACAAAGCAGAGTGGTGATTCTCACTATTACAAGATTCACATTTTATACTGGCATAACAATCCGAAAATCTGTGTCCCTTTTAAGACAATTAAAGCATCTAGAATACCTTTTCAGTTTGTTCTTACGATCTTTTACAGCTTTCACCTTCTTGCAGTCCTTCGCCGCATGACTACCAAGGCAAAATGGACACTGGCCATCTCTCCCAGTGAATAATGTACTGGCAGTAGATCTTTGTGTCAATGGTTTCTTCTTCGCATCTTTCTCTGTGTTTGATTTTGCTGAAACTTGCTCTCTAAGTTCAAGCTCTCTTTTTAGTGCAATCAGAAGATCTCTTACATTCCACTCCAAATAGTCAGTTCCTCGGATGATAGTGAGTTGAATATTCCTAGGCAATTTCTCAATAAGATCTGGCACAACAATTGTTGAGTATACAGCTTCATCTACTCCCAGGGCTCTCAGACCTCTGTAATGGATTTCAACAGTGTCATAGAATTTTCTCAATGATGAAACATCGTCTTCGTGTGACCACAGGGAGCCCAGGAATAATTGGCAAACTAAAAACATAAATTGTCGAGAATAGGAGCTCCGTAGGAAACTGCGAAGGATTTGCGAAGCCTTGAAATGAATGCTGCGAAGGACTCGTAGCGCGTTGAGCTGCGAAGGAACTATGAAAAACGGAACTGCGAAGGAGAGAAAAGCGAGAAGGAGAGAAGAAAAAAGACAAGGGACGAATCACAGCCGACCACCGCCTCATCTTCTCCTCATCAGCGTCTCGTTTTTCGCTGTTGAACCGAAAGAGGAATTTCAAAAGGTCGGTTACATATCGTTTTCGGTTGGTAGACACTCATTCATCGACTTTTGCTCCAAATCCGGTGGAAAACATCACTTTTTCTGAACCCGTGAGGTATTCCGCATCGACCTAGGACACATTACAAAGAAATTTTCGGAGGGCAATCACGAGGAACATCGCTTGATCAATCGGAAAGTCGTTGTTGCTGAGTATTGTGAAAATGGCTACCGGTGACCGTCACAAATCGACCTTCAACAAAACGCAGCAGGTTGTACTTGACACGATTCTGGCTGGACACAACGTGGTGGTACTTGGAAAAGCGCGGACAGGGAAAACATTTTTGTTGCGAAGGATAATAGAACTGTTGAAGCCATCAAAAGAGATTGAAGTCACAAGTGCGTCAGGGATATCGACATTGTTATTCGAATCGGCCAAAACGTTGCATTCTTTGCCAATTGACAGCAACCTGGATAATGAAAAGAGATATTTTCAAGGTCGAGAAAAATAGACAATCTGTCGGGAGCATGGGCAAAGAGGCACAAGAATAATGGCAGCAGCAAGGACCTTCAAAGGCTCAAGGCCTACACAAGTCAACCTGGAATAAAAGAAGAGATAACTCACCTTCGTAAGGTTCCTCCCCTCCATTCTTCATTATTGCGTTTGATGTCAATAACGTTGGTCAAATTTTGAAGTGGAAAAGTCATTTGGTCGTCTGAAACATGGAATTTAGGCAAGCAACATTAGCTGCGGTTGTTTTCCGCCATTTCTTTTCATTGACACTTCGCTCCTGTCGTACCGACAAATTCTCGGTGATTTGATTTGAGGCGAAGATGATAACGATTCCCGAGTCCTAGGCTGATGCGGAGAAGATGAGGCGGTGGCCGGCTGTGATTCGTCCCTTGTCTTTTTCTTCTCTCCTTCTCGCTTTTCTCTCCTTCGCAGTTCCGTTTTTCACAGTTCCTTCGCAGCTCAACGCGCTACGAGTCCTTCGCAGCATTCATTTCAAGGCTTCGCAAATCCTTCGCAGTTTCCTACGGAGCTCCTATTCTCGACAATTTATGTTTTGAGTTCGCCAATTATTCCTGGGCTCCCTGTGGTGTGACTGGTAACAGATTCCTCAAACCATTAGTATGTGCTCGTTGTATGACTGACTTTTTTCCAAATCTGTCCCTCAAAAGATCAACAGCTTCAGAATAATTTGTAGATGTTGATTCCAAGCCAGCTATAGTTGCTTTTGCTTCACCATCCAACAATCCCTTCAAGTAATTCAACTTCAGAACAGGGGCAAGATTCTGGTCGTTATCAACAGCGCTTTCAAAACAGTCCCAGAATTCTTGCCATTCACATGTTTCCATCGAATCGCTTCATTTCCAGCTTTGGCAGCCTTGCTGCTTTACTCGTAGCCTGCCTCTGCTCCCTTTCTGATGATGGGGATGGAGTCGAAGGCAGCATTCTATGTTGTCTGCAAGGGCTTCTCGTCATTGCTGCACCTGGCTGCTTGGCCAAGTATTTGTCAATTTTCCAAAGGGCTGTCGTGATATCTTGTTGCCATTTGTCAGCCTCTTCCGTTTCAACTGCCAGATCTTCGTCAGGAACATCTTCATTTTCGCACAGCTCCTCTAAGATTTCCTCATCAACTCTTGCTAATTTTTCGAGCTTGTTCTTTAGCCCAAGCTTATAAGGCCTTAGAACTGCTTCATTCACACTATCGTCATCTTCATCAATGATTTTATGCACCTCCCTCAATATCTTCTTCACGTTCGTACGATGTGCATTTCTGCTTCGCCGTAGTTTAACATCCGCCATTTTATCTTGTTTCCAGCTTCATAACACTCAGTTGTAATCATAAACTTTATGTGGCTCGGTTGTGACCATGTGTTAGTTATTTCAATCTCTGGAGCAGATAAAACGCGATAAACAAAAACACAAAACTTTCAGTACTTCCTTCATATCGTATCCATAATTCTTTTTTATCGACAACACGTTTTTTCCTTCACAGCATCATGGGATACATTAAGCATCATGGGATTTCTGCCTCGCAGAGGTCACTGAGGCTGGAATTCCCGACAAGTAGAACGTAGTCCCACTATTCGCGGCTCGACATTTTTCCGCGGCGGCAATTCGATTATCCAATTTTTTCCACCTGGTGGAGAATAGGCTTTACCACCCTCGAGTTGCGAAATAACTGATAGACGTATGTCATGGCCTGCAGCACTTGTGCTCCAAACCACCTTTTCTAGAAACCCTAAATTTGTTCAATATTCTTAGTTATCACGAAATCTATTAACTTCTGAACATGTGGAAACCGGGCTAGGTACATTTTAATTAATTCCTTTTGATTCTAACCAAATGGAGAGAATTAACTGTCTGGTTTTGAGGAAGTCAATGATTTTAACTTTCCTGCTGCATAAATCAGCATCTACGTAGAAAGGGGGATACCATCGGGAAATTCTCATTCTTCTGACAATGACCATGGAGTCGAAACGCGTCAAGAATAGTAGATCAGATTAAAAGAAAAGAGTTGAAATCTCCAAGTCGTCTTTTTCTCTTGTATTCATCTTTAGCTTATACTTATCAGATTACAACTTATTAGATATACTCAAACTCAGTGTTAAATTAAATTGAAGTCTCTTCTATTCAAAATCTTAAAACAACAAAATTCGATATATATTGCTGCTCTGCAGCAACCACTCAAACAGCGCACATTTATCCTGTACATACATTAAGCACTGTCTTGATCTGAAACTATATCTAAATTAACACATAAGCTTGTTCAGCTAAATAAATGAGAAAGCGTTGGAAATTTCTAGAATTTGATATAAGCGCAGGGTCTTGATAGAGAGGGGAGGCTCATTCGAAGTATTTGCTCAAAGGGAGGGGCATATTTGAGAGGGGGGGCTAGAAAGAGAGACAGTTAATGAAGCATTTTTGGTATTCGATATAGCATCCGCAGTTCTCCCTCAGCGAAATTGCTTTATATCTTTGCCATAGTCTTACTTGCTAGGCATCCAATTTCTTTGATTGTTTCGTATCTTTGCTTCGTTCTACAACTAATTCAGAGTTTTGAATCTGGAGTTATATGTTAGCAACCACAACTTTCACTTTTCTGTTGGCCTTCGAAAGTTTTTCACAAGTGTCCGATTGCCACCGCCAACACCCTACCAATATTTAGAATTTCATTGCAGAAAAATCTAGCCAAGCTTTTGCCTTTGTATGGCTCTGTGAATGCATTCGCCATGAGTCAGTGGTAAATAAGCTCGATTAAAATCTTCCGGTCAGCAGAGTGGCTGCTGAATTTCTTCTGAAACCTGTGAATTATCTTGGAAGAAGCTTCTTCCAAAGCTGGGAAAACAAACAACTTTTTTATATATCTTTCAATTACCATGAATGTTGGCAATATCATGCTAATTGACGATAGACCAATTGGCTCCGGAGCAATTAATCAGTTCTGGAGTGGAGGATTTTGAAATCCGCCGTTCCGTGCTCATCAAAGCCGAAGGCAGAGTCTCCTTAAATGAGAACATCAAGCCTTTAATGCATTTAATTGATAGCCTGCACGCAGAAAGCTCTTCTCTGATTTGTGCCGATTTCTGCCTCGAACGAAGTGAGAACGCATTGCTTCACTATAAACTATATATGATTATAACTGTTTCAAACATATTACTGATCCAGACATTAACAGACTTTCCATGATAAATATATTTACAATAAAATTTTCGAACGCATTAATACATTTTATATTCATATGATTCGAGGAGTTTTCTTGTCATTCTATTTTTCTTTCTGTTAAAATGAAGCAGTTGGGGAGAGCATTCACTCTCTCGAATGATGTGCACGTAAGCTCTTGGTTGTGTTTATATTGCAATGCAACTCTCTATATATCTACACTTCGTATTGAGTTCTGTAAGAGATAAGAAAAGCGTCATTAGTAATGACATGAGAATCATGGACGTCATCAATCTTCACTTTGCATGCATGAAGTCACTCTTGTAGTCTTCCTTCGACTATTATTATTGTGACATTGTTTCTTGTGACAGTTTTATCGATATCTTAAAAAGAACCATGCATGAAATCCATTAGATTACTTTATCCGATGATTTCAGGGGCCAACTATAAGAGGATTTTCAGCCAAGGATTGAACTTCAGCCTGGCCAAACAGATGAAAATATTTCATCCTGGGCTGAAAGTTCATTCGGGGCTGGAATTTCAATTTCAGTCCTCCATGAGGTAGGTGGGCTGGGATTTCCAGCCGGGTAAAATCCCATGTAATCACAAATTTTGCAGCCCGATCTTTGAATACTCTTTGCACATGCGCAGTTTGATTACAGCTTCGAGTCCATATTTCGTTTCATTTTCATTAAACTTTATTTTGGCGCCAAGGGAAACCCTTCAGCAATTAGTATAAAAAACTTACAACTTTTTCAAATATAAAACTCAGGTTCCTAAAAAGCCTAAAACCCCAAGTTCCTAATCTGCTGTAGTTCCAGCGAGTCGTGTTTTGAAATGAGACTTCTTTCACACGATGCCGGCACATTTTGAAAACGGTGACAAATGTGACGGTAGCAAAATTTGAGCTAGCGTTCACATCATGCCGGAACAATTTGAAAACGGTTCAAAATTTGACGGCAGATAGCTCATTGCAAGACTTTGATGTTAAAGAAATGTACCTATACCATAAGAATCGATCAGTCTCGTTTCAAAAGCGTCTTAAAATGTTCTTTTTCATCATTTGCAAGTGTTTACACGACGCCGTTTCCAAAATGTGCCGGTTGAAGCTCGTTTTCAAAATCTACCGTTTTCAAAATCTGCCGGCAAAAATGTGCCGTTTTCGTGTCAACATATCCGTCACATTTGGACCGTTTTCAAAGTGTGCCGGCATCGTGTGAACGCAGCCTGAGTCTAGCCCTTCAAATATGTTTTAATCGTGTTCCAAAGGATTTAAAGTCGGTAGCTCACGAATCGTGGAAGGTGTATCATTCCAGACTTTCAAAAATACATGGTGAAACCCTTTTTGAAAAATTCTTTCCTGTATCTAGGGGTTTGAAGATCCTGAGAATTTCTCATATTGTACGAAGATCAGTACGTAGTACCAGGAAGATTTTCAAAGGTGGAGTTGCCTGTGAAAGCAAGGAAAGTTTTATGTGGAAAACTATTGATTTTGAAGTGTTGTTTGTTTGTTTCTTTATCAACTTATTTTGATTCGATTATAAACTAGCTATATATATTTACATATATACAACTAATCTAAATCGAATATACAAATGAAAAATAAGGAAATGAGGAAGTGAATAGATAAAATGAATATTGAAGACATAAATGGACAAGATTTATCGGATATCATTGAATTGACAGGCATTACATTTACAGGTTGGGCCATCTGATTGTTTGATCATATTCTTGAAACTGTTTAGAGTCTTGGCTGATTCTAATTCATTTGGCAAGCAATTCCATATCTTATGTCCCATGACTTTCAGGCTATTGGAACCAAATGTTACTTGATTTTACCGAAAGTGATTCAAATTGTTGAGATTTTGCAAAGAATAATTTGATGTTCTGAAACTAAATATATCATTCATGAATGCTGGATTGTGCTTTTTTTAATGTTTTGAAAATCTCAATACAAAGTTTTCTTTGACGAGAGACCAGCATTGTGCATCTGTTTGAATTGAGAAGCAGGTTTCTATAGGAGCTTTCATGATCATTATGCAGAATCTCAGCGCGCGTTCTTATATTTTTTCGATTTTCTGTAACGATTTAGATGTCAAAAAATACCAAACCAAAGGACAGTAGTTGAAGTTTGAGTATACAAAGCTCTGGACTAAGATTTCCTTCCCGGCAAAACCAATGATAGACTTAAGTCGTTTCAGGACATTTAGTTACGATGCAGCTTTCTTGCAAATATTGGATCTATGTGGATCAAAGTTCAGTTTGTAACCAAGTGTTACACCTAGGACTTTTACGGTCTCTGTGGACTGGATAGATTGTCCCAGAAAGTCAAGGTTTATTCCAGAAGTATTTGTCTGATCTTTTTTCACAAAAAGTGCATGAAATTTGTTGGGATTAGCAATCATTCCATTTTGATCTAGCCAGGAGAGGGCGTTTCCTGCTTCCTCTTCCAAAACCCTGACAAGTTCCGGCAGTGATTTGGAAAAGCAAGCTAGCGTATTATCGCCAGCATAATTGTATATACAGTAAGGCCCCGCATTTAAGAAACCACTTTTTCACACCTTAGCCTAAAATGTTTCTTTTATCTATGATACTTCTCATGCTTTGAGGCTCAAGTTTCTTAAGTTTGTACTTTCCCTTCTGGAAAGTCTCATAAAATCAGTTACAACAAAATGAGGCTATCTATAGAAGAATTGGCCATATTTCGCCATAAGTATATCCTATTAATAACTCTGAAGAAAATCAACAAAAAAGTAGGTAATAATGTGTTAAATCCAAGATATCTCGCTAGAAATTTCTCATGAACCCTGTGTGAAGTTTATCGCTTCCAGACCATCAGACGTGTACTTGGCATCACTCAACGTACAAGAAACTTTACTTTGGGTGTGAGTCTCAAGGGTTTCTTGTATGTAAGGGGGCTAATCATTTTCCAGTAGGCTAAAAGTTTCTTTTAGGTGGTTTCTTAAATGCGGGGCCTTACTGTAGTCGCTTGCTTTATGAAAAATAATAAATCATTTACATAGAAATTAAAGATAATAGGCCCCATAACTGGTCCTTGCGGTACCCCAGAAACAATCTGTTGAAAGGAGCTGTACACGTTGTTTATCCGCACACTCTGTTTTCGCTTTCTTAGATAGGAATGGATCAACACTAATGCATTTTCATCAAAACCATATGCATGGAGTTTAGCTATAATCAGTTTATGCTGAATTGAATCAAAAGCTTTTGAGAGGTCCATGGAAACGGATCCTACAAGAAAGTCAAAGTCTTAAGCCTCGAGCAATTTTTGGTGAGATTGTGGACGTTACTTGACTGGTCTGAAATTCCAGCCCAGGTGGAGAACTCTTATACTTACTTTTCTTAGTACGTTGAGCGCATGAAACTTGAGTAGCTATCTTTGCCAAAATATGATACATGCTGTCTGTCCATTTCGATGCAATGAATTCCCCTCATTCCCTTTTAACATTTTCCAGCCTTTCGAAATGCTTGCAAAAAATCATTTGATCATTTTTATCCACCTAAATCTGATGAATTCACTTATTTCAGGCAGTACGAATTTCGTAAATTTCAAGTCAACTTACTATTTCCCTTGAAAAATTAACTCTCCATTTAAATATTGTTTAATCAACGTGAAATACTCACAACATATTTCACACGTTTTCTTGCATTGTCTCTTCACATGCTTGCAAGAACCAGCTTTTTTGAAGTATTGACACATCTTTTCCAAACCATCATCATCTTTACATTTACGTGCTACGATCAATTCAGATTGCGTTAGTATAATTTAGGATGAGGTATCCTCCTTTGTCGCTGCTAGGCAGCATAACATTCTTGTGCATTAGCCTTGGCAATGGTTTCTATTTGTCTGACGGTCTGTTTGTCGGTCGGTCTGTCTGTTTGTCTGTCTGTCTGTCTGTTTTTCTGTTGTCCGTCTCGTTTCACGAATTTTTGGAGACCTAATCAGAACGGTCAAATGTATTATTGCAGGCCACCGCAGACATAAGTGCCTGCGCAACTGACCCTCCCCCCCCCCTAAAGAACAAACGAGTACCGGAATCTTGTTGATCTGTACAGCATTCAATACGTAAGAAAGTAGGAAGCCTCCTTTTTCAAAAGAATTGCCAAATATTGTGAAATGAAACTTTCCACGCAAATTTGTTGCTTTTGGGAGTGTAACACATTCTAAAGCTATTTTGTACCCGTGCAAACCCAACTCATTGCAGGTCCTGAGCCGCCAAAATGTGTCTCAGATTTTTAAATTCCTCCTATCTTTTGGAAATGACGGACCAGAGGACATTTCAAGATTCCAAAAGACACTCTGCATGCCTGAAGTACCCTCTCTCTCATCTGCTTTGGTCTTTTTCTTCGCAAAAATCTACTACTGTCGCGTAAATAGCTCGGTGTCGTAGCTGGCATGTGATTCTGCGCACAGAAAATTCTCCAAACATCGTGAATACTAATGACAATAGTAATAACATACAAGCTCTTACCGCACGGAACCCCGCATGCAACTGGGCATTTAACTTTTATGCGAGGACTTCCGCATAACTGCATAGCATTGTACCAATGGCACCACTTTTTGTTCACATCTTTGCATACTACGAAAAAGAAAGCAATCCTCTGTTAACAGCCTGCCAGTTCACTTCTCGTCCGACATGGGAAGTTCGGACACTATTGTTGTGCTGTCTGAACTAACCATGAAACAAAATGATTCAATACTCACCCAAGCCAAGCAAGAATGTTTGTATTCCGTTACAACATGGTGCTTTAGTTAGTATTCGCTGCGAGGGCATTCAGTTTAGATTCAGAATATGAAGCTCGGGCCTACCCTGGGTACCAGAGACTTTTTTCTTTTTATTATTTTTGGCTCTGGTACCCAGGGTAGCTCGGGCCTAACCACAATGTTGTAACGGAACACAAACATTCTTGCTTGGCTTGGGTGAGTATTGAATCATTTTTGTTTCATGGTTAGTTCAGACAGCACAACAATAGTGTCCGAACTACCCATGATCAAGGAAGGTTTTTGCACTTGTCCTAGGTGCTATCATTCTTTCGAAAGGAGAGAATGAAATATTGTCCAATAAAGGATTTTTGATAATTTTGTAGGGATTTCCCGTCCCTTCCCAGAATGTAAATGGATTTTTGTGAGAGGCTTACGAAATGTTTTGATATGCCCGAGTGTATGCCATGCACATTTGCTAGAAAGTGATACTATTATGAAACATTTTCGAATTTTAATCTTGTAGAAGAGAGTTGAAATCAAGCCTCAAAAAGGCTAACCTTGGCATATGCATCCAAAGCTGTGGTTGGGGCAAATCACTTCTCAAAATTGCGCGCGTCATGATTTTTCTCTGTGCTATTTTTGTGAATTCAATAATTGTAGTGATTTTCTGTGTGATTTTCAGCATTTTAGCGGTGATTGTGATTTGTGCTCTTTGCATATGATGCAGCAATTCGTTAAAACAGCAAATAGCTGAGAATTTATCACTATAGTGACACTGTATCGGGCATAGAAGATTATCTCGAGAGAGTTTTATCCAAAGTCACTTTTTTGTCCATTGCACTGTGATCCAGCTCTTTAGAGATCATGTATCGGTTGTAACCTCCACTGCAAAGAAACACTGAGATGGCTCTTTCAAAAACTGTAAATGTATGAAGCTTGATTTTTTAATATCGAAACAAAATATTCTTTGAATCAAATCAACAACAATGTGCACGAAACAGTAACTTTGGATCCTTCCATGTCTGATTCAGTTTCCTGGTGATAAATGCTCTGCTATTTGCTTTATGGCGACTTGTTGCTTCCCCATCATCGAGAAAAGCAAATTTTCCTAAACTTGCCAACCCTTGGCCATTTTTCTCATGCATGGGGAAATCTATTGGATTAACAAATAAGCGGAGCATAGATCTAGATACAGTTAGAATAGAGCATTTTGACCATGTACTTTTCATCGTCGACGCCTACGTAGGCCAATTGTTACCCATTTTGAGGCTTGATTTCAATCACTTTCTACAAGTTCAACTTTCGAAGATGTTTCATAAAAACTTTGAGTCTCTTCCTGTTTCGAAAGAGACCTTCGCTCAAAAAGAGAATCAAAAAGAGCCGAAATGATTTTGAACATTATTTCACTTTGCATAGTTTTTATCACATTTTAATACTAAATGAAAAGTAGAAAACATTAATCGTCAAACCAGGACTCGACCAAGCTAATTTCAAGACCTCAGCATTTCCAGGAGTTCATTAAATTGCATGAATTTACTGGAATTGATATTGATGCTACAAGAAGCATCATACATTCATAGAGTGAAGGCTCTTTGGACAGGTCATCATTCCCATTTCATCCTTATGGGCATATCTTCGTGCTCTCTTCGTCTACGACTTATTTCCAGCGTTTAGTAACAAGTACCCTAGTAAACCGTATCATTGTGACACCTTCTTCGGCTTTATATATTGTGTGTTTGTTTGCTTGTTTGTTTGTTTGTTTTTTTTTTCAACTTGTTTTGAGCGGGCTTCTCAGGATTTCTAGTTACTGAAAACTGATTTAGTCCCACTATCCATCTAGTCCCACTAAAGGTCGCATCCAGGCATGGGACCTTTAGTTTAACGTCCCTTTCGAAGGACGACGAGGTGAGTTGTGAGGTCAGGCCCCCGAGGTCACCCATACGGAGTATGACCTAACTCGACCGAGCTTAACTTGAGTCATCTGACGAAGACTGTGTAAGCCACTCGGCCACTCACCCCACAAAAGTGGCTCACCTGGAAAAGTTCACCTGGTAGATACCAGCAGTGCATACTTAATAGACAAAGGCTCGATTGCCCTTAAAGCTGATGTGCAATGGTAAATAGGCTCCTCTATAAATAGATCAAAGAAATTACTCCGACACAGCATTATTTCGTGGCGAGATGAAAATCTTATTGTGACACTATCCGTTGTTGACTCTGTGTGCAAGTTCGATTTGAATGAGATATTTTTAGAATTTCTGCTCTGTGCAAATGCAAGCTTTTAACCTTGCACAAACCCTTTAACATCTTACCTTTGCATCCTTCCCCATTTGGGCCTCGCGCAATTGTTCTGTTATCCCAGCAACAGCCGAATGGGAATTTGAATATCTGACACGGAGCTTCGTCGATTCTTCGTGGTCCTGTGGAGACAATGCGAGAACTTGCGCTGAGTAAGAATGGATTTTTGTATGAATAATTCAAATATAAGTGCATCAAAAGGAATTAAGCATGGTCAGATTTCAAATTTAAAGGGTATTACTACTTGAGCTTTTTCAACTTCTGTGGCTTTTTCTTTTCTGGGAACAGCAAAATAGTCAATGTACACATTAAAGCATTCAAATTTTGTTTGCGATAGAATATTCGAACTTACTTTGCTGCCAAACAGCGTAACAATTGCTTATGTTGTTTGTAAGTTTGCCTGTCTGTTTGTTTTCAACAATCTTCCAGGCAACATTGTGGCAATCAAATGAGATCACTGCGGTTAACACTAGAGTTTATCGCATGCTCATTTTGGAGTATGTGTTGACAACATCTGATTTTCGCATAACAAACACACGCTAAGAAGGCAATGTAGCAATCAAGATTTCCTGCAACTGTGACCATTTTGGATTTTCATGATTTGGAGACTTCAGAGAATTCTTACATGAAGGCATAGCCTGCGCAAGTTGCTTTAACAATATAGGATCACATGCTTCAGCCGATTTTTCCTCATGGCCAATGTCATTTTCACGGACCAATTTTGTCTATTAGAGACGCTATATCTCCAACAAGCAGTGAGCTATTGAAACCGGCATCCAAACCTGGATACCCAAACTTCTGGAGAGTAGATTTCTTCAAAAGGATTCGGGAATATTCCAGCAGTTCTTTCCTGGCTGTGTTTTGTGAAGGTAGGTGAAATTTAGACAAATCTTCACGGATTTATTTTGCCTTCTTCGCTTATTCGCCGCCTGATTAGGCCCTGAAAGTGAGGTTTGGAGGTTTCCAGCTATAGGCCACGAGCAAAAATTGGCTAAAATGTTTGATTCCTATCTTTCTTTTGACTACAGTCGCAGTCATTTTGACAGCAATCCTTTACAGTCGCAGTCATTTTGACAGCAATCCTTTACATTAAATTCAGTGCGCTGCAATCCCCGAAGTGACATTGCTAATCTATATTAGCTAAACTTGCCTAATATCTAAGTAGTAACTCCTTGTAACTCCAATTTAGGACTTTGGAACTTATTGTGTTTGTTCCTATTTGATGTTCATTCATTGTATCTTTGCTACCAGCATATATTGCACCTGTCACTGATAACCAAAGCAGCAAATAGGTTTAATGCCATACGTTGCATTTGTTAAGCATGATGCAATAAAGATATCAGCAGCAAATTTCCCATAAGCTCTTCTAACCTGTTAAAATTTCTTGCAAACCACAATAGGATATTGTAAATAATATTAAATCCATATTCACATCTTAAAGTATGTAGTATATTGCTGGCGTTCGATGTGACAAAGAAATTTGACCCAGATATCCTTGATATTATCCTTGGTTTCCTTGAATTTATTGATATATTAACATCAGCTTATTATTATTTGAGATCAACATATTGGAGAGGCCACCCTGACAAGGATTTTTGTCCTTTGCATCCCGCAAAAACATATTTGGCAACCTGGCTTTTTGACAAAGGTTTACGAGCTGTTGGAATGGAAACATACAATCCATAAGGCCCATTCGAGCATGGGTAGTTGGACATCGCAGTTATGTTTTAGTGTATTTGCTTCTACGGAGGAAATGTGGTGTGTTTCTGTGGAGGAGGGCTCTGGCTCCTCCGTAATAGCAAATAATTTATCCTCCTCAAAAGAGAAAAGTTGCAGCAGAGTAATGAATCAACTGCCGTGTCTAGCCACCCATGATTCAAGGCGACGTCGGATCGGATGAATACCACAGAAGCTCTATCAAGCCCCGTGGGGGGGGGGGCTTAAAAGAGGGGAGGCCTACTAGAGGGGGAGCTTGGTCACAAAATCAGATGGCAAATATGTATATTTTTGCGATTAAGATCTTTTATCCCATATTTTGCGGATTCAACTAACAAACAATGTTGGAGTCCAATTCATAAATTCGACACTGTTTTGACCCCTAAGCACATCCAAATTTAGATACAAGCTTGTTTAGGTGAAAAAATGAAAGATCTTTGGTATTTTCAGGGCTTATTTGAAATTTTTTTCAGAGGAGGGCCTTACTAAAGAGGGGGTGTAATAGAGAGGGGGCTAATGGAGCTTTTATCGTATAATGAAATGACTCAAGAAATTGGGCTCTGATCATGATAGTAGGATTTTTTCAACAACGGTCCCTATTCTTGTTTCTGAATTATTCATAAAACTCAATCCCACATTTAATCAAAATTCATCGAGGATCGCTATTGAGCCAAAGCTTACAAACAGGACCAGGTCGTAAGAACGTTTAGTTTTTTGGTATCTTTTGGTTTAATGATACACTTTCTGTTTAAAAACACCTTACAACTTATAGCTACCGTTGAAAAACTTTCGTACCTTTGAATTTAACTCTGGCCGTTAGCGCTTAATTTTCAAGAAGAGGCCACTGCCGTTTCTAAGAGCAGTTTCTTGCAAAATATGAATGCATCAAGCGTTAACATTTTGCGATCAGGAAGAATGAATCGCTATCTCAAAATTATTGTGATACTTGTAGGATTATGAAAGTGGGTATAACGATTTTCTGCCCCTTCTCGAAAGAAGAATGGGATTTCTTCAAAGATTTTACGAGATTTCTGAGGAGTTGTATGCTCCTCTATTTTCTTCTTGCATTTCTCTTAAATCGAGGCGTGATTCAGTACCGCTTCATAGAATCATTCATGTTGTTAAAAAGTTACCAACGATTATGCTTGAAAACTAATGTGAAAATGTTCGAAAATGGAAGTGAAACAACGTCTGCAATTGCAACTGCAATTGAAAAGATGTGCATTCCTTCACTGAAAGTACGGACAGTTTGCTCCTTTCCTTTGAGGATGAATTGTGCAATAAGAACTGGATAGAATTGCGATCAATGTTTTACAGATCGAGCTTTTGCTAAGGGTGCTCTAACATAAAATCAGTTATCGTACGATGTCATCAATGCAAGTTGATGTCTGCGTATCTCAGCAAAGGATGATTTCAGCATGACGGTGCATCCAACAAGTAAAAAATAACTTACTTTGGGGTATGGCTTTTTGTTTTGGGATATCATAGCTGTCTCCTATGCCATTAACTTTGTTCTCATTTTTGTTTTCTCCAGCGTCATGAAATGGACTCTCTAGAAGGAGAGAATGTTATTGTAAGATTAATGCGGCATATTTAAGCATTTGGTTGTCATCTCATAATTCTCAGTGATAAGACCATAAGATACGACGGCAGTGAGGATCGGTCACTCGCGTGTTCTCCAGTTTTTGGTGGCAAAAGCGCCGTTGCTTTCGTATGTGCCTAGGAATTGCGCTCATCAAGAGGAGACTTTCACAACATCGAAAACGCTAAGATTTATTGCACTTTCGTGATATTTGGATTTTCAACGTCCTTGGAACGAGGTTCCAGCACCACTCTATTGGAATTTGTGTGTTACAATATGGGTATATGGAGAAGAATACCATGAAAACCGTTGCAACAAGTTTCAAATGACCCTCCGTGAACCTAAAATCGGTATACACTGACGGTGTACACCTTCGTGAGAATGCTGTGCAGTTCTGCAAGTCAGCCTGGTTTCAATACAAAGGATTGGCTGCTACGAATGGGGACTTATTATCAGACAGTTTCAGCCTGCCAGTCCTTTTTTATCGACTGGGTTCTTACACGAAGGCGTTACTATGGTTTATTGTACTTGTTATTGGAAACTATGGTTTACTGTTCTATATTCCTCAATTGCTCGAATATGTTACGATAACAATCAATTTAGTCGCTCGGGAGCAAAACAAAAATGCCAGTAATGTATCAATGTTTTTATGAGGCAATCAAAACTGCGTATATGAATTACAAGACGCAAGACGTTGTACGAGATATTGTGTTGATGCTGATTAACTAGTTTTGGGAAGCTTTCAGTCAATAGCAATAGTCAATAATGGCATTCTTTGAGATATTGCTTGCAATTTTAATGACACTAATTGTTCATGTTTTTGGTCAACATGAACAATTAGTGTCAACTTGACATTCAAATTAGTGTTCAATTAGTTTCCTACAACCATCCTACAACCATCGTACAACCAAAATTGAGGTATCAAGTTGTCGGAAAAATTAAGCAACTCCTTTGCACAATTTCTGGGAATTGTATTTAAGTTGACAAACACATTCAAATTCTTTTCTTTGATCATCCGATCGTTTTTCAGCTCTGTTGAGGGGAATTACATTAGTTTTTACGGTACGCGAACGTGAAATTGTTAAGGATACTCTTTTGAAAGATTAGGGAGTTTCAAAAGAGATTGGTATCCGTTTCAACCATTCTACAGAATTGTGGGTATCCTTTTCAGAAATTTTGCAGAATTATGGGATCTGCTCTCGAGAAAAACCTTGCAAAAGTATCGGATTTACAGGAAATGTTTCATAATTTCCGCAATTATGACCTGTTTTTTCATTAGATGTGCGGAAGTACGTCCCTGAAATTCTTTAAAAATTTGCCAAATAATGGATACCAGTCCTTCAGGCAAATTAGCACGTCCCGGTCAGATAATTGGTTGAGATAGTCAAGAGCAGAAAAGAAAGAAGTTTGTACTGTGGATTCAAGCTCTACTTTTTCTTCCAGTCTCCATGGATTTTTTATATATGTTCTAACAACGGCGAGAAAAGTTTTGCTGTCAAATTGTGGTTAAGCCTCTCTGCATTAGAAAGCCGACCAAGTATAATATTTTGAATAAAGCGTGGTAATAACGCAGGGCCATATCACTTGTACAACTGCCAGAAACCTAGCTTGCGTTAACAAATAAACATTCTTTGCTTGTTTGCCCTTTGCACTTATCAAAGCAAGTTAAGTTGACGAATGATTTGTTGGCAGAAAGTAAGTAAAAAGCGCAGAAAATATCGGTCTTTCTACTGTTTCCCCTCCATATGTGACCGATATGTCAGATATTATGATTTTCAAACTGTGCCATTTCTTGGCGTACCTGGTAGAAGCAGGTGTACAGATCCCTTTTGTTTCATCTTTTTGCTGATAACAATCACACAGCTTTCAGCAAAAGATATATACCAAACAGCCTTTAAAGTTTGCAATCAATTATTAGCTTCAACGATGATTGGTCATCACATCGTGCATTAAGATTTCAAAGGATGATCGCTATCTAGTCGGTTTTTTGGCTTATAACACAATTTTCCTCTCACTGCATAATTCATTGACGCCACATATTTCTGCCCACAGCGGAAGCGGACAGAGTTTCCTGGTTGGAAAAGTTTCGCTACTCATTTTGAACTTGAAAACCTCTTCTTTCTTCAAAAGCATTATTAGGGAATGCACCAAGTAACCCAAAAAAGAACTTCACAAGTTAGATTGTAAATAGTTTCCTGGAAGCAAATGTTATGAACGCAAACAAGGTATCTCCATGTAGCTAAATGGCTCAGCTGTCTTTTGGGATGTTGCTTGGGCAGTTTAAGGTATGCCTATTGTCCGAAAAAAAAAACAGTTTCAAAAATATGGAAATTCATTCATTTCTTTGACTATGGCCTCATTTTCCAGTCGATATGTTGGACGATGTGAAAAAAGCTGAATTGTAAATTTGCTTTGGAGCACGAAATTTGAATGAAAAACAGGGTTCAATCACTATGCTAAAAAGAAAGTTCCTTGGAAACTGCTGCCTTCAATTGCCGATGACTCCCTTCCTCCATTGCAATGTTGGTTGCTTGAAGAGGCCATACTTGTCAACTCATCCATGACATTTTCATCAGCGTCAAACATAAGGGTAAAAAATTCCCCTAATTGATGGCTGCCGAGGGAATTTTAAATTTTCTTACATTCTATTTGATCTATGATGCCGCACCGACAAAATGAAATTCAACTTTGACTCACCCGATAGAAAGTTACATTACTCGTTGATTATTGAGAAAGTTTGTACCCTGTAACCTAACAGGTGGTTGATGTCTTGAAGATAGGCGTATGTGAAGTTTAATCTTAGAAATTAGGTTTCTTGTGAATCTATTTTGTTGGATTAACACATGTCATGAAGCGTTTGTAGCCACTAGCCACTACAAAAGCTCCTTCACCAGACTTTGTCGTCAATGGCTGTCTAAAAGAACCTGATTGACATGGATTGACATCTGTAATAAAAGCCCAATAAAAGGCTGAACTGGAGCCATTAAGATGAAGTGCCAAGCGTTACAGTATGATACTCACGGTCAACACTGTTGCTACGAGGATCTTCCAATGTATCAACTATATTAGAACTACTACAGCATCGTAAAGTAGCAATCAGTACTGTTATCATCAGCACTGCATCTTTCTTCAGTTTGTAAGATTTATTCATTTTGACAAATTCTTGCTTGCTCAGGTAATTTACTTCAAGTGATCTTGGTGAACTGGTCTCTGATGTTGCTCCCACGACGATTTTCTGTCTGAATGAACTTTCAAAAATGTTTGTGGTATTTATGCGAGCAATCTTTAATAATTGATAACAATGGAAATTTATTGTAAGTGGGAGGTTCATTGTCTGCAATGTGATTGACGTAACGATTAAGATTAATTGGAATATTCTATAATCTCCATCAGTGATTATTTCCCTCATGGCTGGCATCAGTCTCACCAAATACGGTCATCATTTAACAGTAGGAAATGTCTATCAATTGTTTAAATTTCTCATCCGTTTTGCTGTTGTTCTGCCGACCATCAACCTTGGTCGGTGCTTTTTCGAAAGTCGAGGGCAGCAGTTTGAAGCACTTTTTAACGTGCACGAACACGTTTCTGCATTTCAACATTTGACTGTTCAAAGGAGGAAAATCACATATTGTCTTTCAGAGAGCACTTGCAGGCGCGTATAGGCCAATTTCCAGTCAGCTGAAATTTCCGAGCGGGCGGAATTTTAGACAATAAAATGTTGCTCAGCCGTAACAATCTGTTCAACTTCAGAGCAACATTTTCTCTCGTGAACAAAAGAATTTCCGCCCGCTCGGAAAATTCCACTGACTGGAAATTAGCCTAGGGCTGATCTCCACTCAGCAGAATTTTCCGGGCGGACGGAAATAAACACAATTAAAAGTCTGTCACGCATAACATTTTATTTCAATTCAAAGCGACAGTTTCTCTCGTCAACAAAAGATTTCCAGTCCTCTCGGAAGATTCTACTGAGTGGAAATCAGCCTTAAAGCCAAATTTCCAGTCAGCAGATTTTTCCGAGCTGGCGGAATTTTAGACGATAAAAAGTTGCTCAGCCGTAACTATCTATTCAATTTCAGAGCGACGTTTTCTCTTGCGAACAATAGAATTTCCGCCCGCTCGGGAAATTGCACTGACTGGAAATCAGCCTTAACTAGGAATTTTACAGTGCAGAAGTCGAAACCACATAAAGTGCACACTCTTGATCATTTCAAGAAGTGATGCCGCCTGGGATGTTGGTTTTTCTAACTCAGAAAGCCAAGCCAGAAATCTTGGATACTTTTTTGCCTTTGTTCTCCTCTCTGACGCCTGTCAATCAACAAACACGTCAACACACAGGGTAAATATTTTGAAAGCGGTAAAGGAAATGTGAGGGAATGGAGCTGGTTGGGGCCTTGGAGAATAGCCCGCTGGGAATTTTTTATTTCAAACTCTGTAATACAAATCAGCAATGCTACAGGGAAACCAGATCAGATGTTAACTTTAGAAGTATTTATTGTGTGATAATCTATATTATTTTCATTCATTTTGTTATTTGTTAATTTCTTCTATCTTCTATTTAACTCCATTTCTTGTTCATTTTCCGTGACTTCCATTATGCTGCGCAGCGAGCTTTATCTGCGAGGGAGCGTGAAGCCAGGGAGAAAATGCGAAGGAGCGCAAAGCGGAGAAGAGACGGAACAGACATTTCCTTCTTTTCACCCTTCGTGCTCTCATTCGAAGTTTCTTTCCCCTTCATTCCTTCCCGGAGGAAGTTCGCTTCGCTGCACATTAGAGGTCAGAAAATTAATGAGACCAACCTCGTACCCAGGGCCTTATGACAAAAACCCTGGGGACGAGGTTGGAATGAGACTTGGAGTTAAATAGAAAATAGAAGAAATTACCAAATAACAAAGTAATGAAAAAATATGGATTATCAGACAAAAATAATGCTAAGTTAACATTTAATCTGGTTTCCTGTGGTAATAAGTTAATTTAGAGCAATTTCGTCCCTAAAGAGGTATTTTTTGGCCTTGTGAAAAATTGGCAGGGATGTGGACACCAAGGACCCCCGTAGTTGCGCGCCTAATTTGTGTTACATGGCACGTATACAAATTTCCATAAATTAAATTGATTGTTAGGCATAATCGTGGCCTGGTTGTACCATGCTCCTAACGCAACTTGGCAATCCTGGCCCAATAAGGTAGAAACTCAAGTCTTGAAAAGGAAGAGTTCAACTTGAAGACATAGCTGGATGGTGAAAGTTTTCAAATTTTTCACATTTTGAAAATGGTTCGTCATCGTTACCAGCACCTCTGTTCCGTTGTTGGCAACAGTGCTGACACCACACCTTATAAACATTACTCTGCCTCCAAAAGTAGATTTGCTCTCGTTGTCAATTATTTGCAGCACAAAACATTGTCGTAGTTAGCCCTAACAGCATGGAATTCCTCTAAAATTCTCAAAATTCCTTGAACATCATGAAATTCCTTGAGCCATTTTGGTTTGTTGCAAGCTGTAGCTCAGTGTAAAATGAATAATATTTCACATTGGTTGAGTGACATCATCAAACTCTACATGTGGTCTGGTGGAAGTATTAGGACTTAGAAGTTCAAATTTGCATAAGGAACAATATTTTCAGGTCAAGGTTCCAATATACGGTACAGTAGCTTTAACCGTTATCCGTGTAGTAGTTTTTTTTATTACTCCTCCAATCAGCAACAATATCCAAACTGATGCCAAATCAATTAATTACTTTGCAAAATGGAATTACTTGAGCTCTCGAGCTGATCAACGTTTCGCCATCTGTATCTCTGCACCTAAACTACAGATAAAGTATAACTCCTGAGTGGTCTGTCTGGTTATACTTGTTTCATAGCAACTTACCTTGTCGTTGCAATAAACCCTTTTTATTCGATCGACGTCAGCCCTTCAAAATTAATTCATTCCTTCAGCAAAATTTTGACTGAGATTGCAGTTTCCAAGTTTCTACCATGTGTCCGTGGAATGAGTACTGCGTTTTAAAGCTACCAAAATTTCGATTACTAACCAATCCTTAAATTCATTTTCTTGGCAAGTAGATCGAGGACCAAATCATTTTCCCACATTCAAGTGATCGTGTGATTGGTTCTCAAATTAGCAAATCTAGAGCTGCCATGTTTTGAAGCATACTGCAAAGCAGTGATGATTGTCAGATTATTTTTTTCATGTTAGGCTTCTATTTTGCTCATAGATATCATGATAGACTGTAGGGATGATGAAAATCTCAAATTAACGGCTCTGGGCCAAGATTTACGATGTTTCGTAAATGATATAAGTTACCATCCTTTTCAAATCTTCATTTTATGTCCTTTTGTAAATTTTGTCATTCTTGAATGCATTTGGACCATTGACAAAAGAGATGAAAAAGAAACCATTATCCCTATTGTACCGTGGCTCTTTGGGTCAGACCACTGTCCGGGGTGGGGGCAAAAGCTGCCCCCCAAGTATCTCCAAAACCATAATTAGTATGCCAATGTAACTTTGTATAATAGTAATAACATCTATTGGAAGTCTGTTTATAGAATATGGTGCTAATTGGTCACGTGGTTTGTTGCCAGGCAACCAATAATAGGACCATGTCGCTATAAGCTTCTGTTCTGTACTGTACAAAAATTGCTAATCATTTCAGATAATATGGTTTTTTTCCTGAATAAAGGACTTAAAAGTGAAGAAATTATCACTGTCCATCAATTTATATCAAAATTTTGAAATTTTATCCCTCTTTATTAGAAATATGACGCTATCACTTTGAATTTCGCCATAAAACTTATTATTTGCTGATGTCTGCAAATATGAAAAATGTACATATCAAACAAAAGTATATCTCAAGGGCAATCGTATGGTACCAAACACAACTTAATCATATTTATTTGGTGAAGCAGGTTCAATTAATGTCAGCTTGCAGCTGATGGGGACCTGCTATCTACGAATTAAAATCAATGTTCACACAGTTTAATGAAATAAAAGATTAAAAATACTGAAAATCCAATCTTTTGTTCAAAAGTTGTCATGTACCCTTCGCAAATGTTATTTTCTGCACCTGTTCTCTAAATTTCCCGATTGATTCCTTGAATGACTCAATTGTCTTTTCCTTTTGGTTTTCCTTCAGGGGGCTCCACAGTAATGGTCCTCTATAGCGAATCGAGTTTCTCCCTGCATCAGTTTTGTACTCAGGGACATTAAACTTTGTGCCACTCCTAAGGTGACGATAAGTGTTTTGACATTTATCGAATAGATCACAAATTCGATCAGGCAATCTCTGTAAATGTGCATTTTGCACGATGATCAATAGTTTCCTTTTATAAAGATATGATATTTTGTCCCATTTAGCTTTTCGTAATACATCCTCATCAGCATTGTCACTTGCAATGCCATGAATGATTTTGGCAGCCCTCTCATGAATTTTCTCAATTTCTTGGAAAAGACTCTCACTGCATGATCCCCAGGCAGCCAAGCAGTAGGTAACTGATGGGATAATAGTTTTGAAATAGATCTCCTCCAGGAAAGCCTTTTGGAGATATTTCATACTCTTTAATCGTTTTACTTTTGCATTAAAGGATTTCGTTACATAGTTGATTTGAGGTCGCCAAGAGAGCTTTTGATCTAGTGTTACGCCCAGGCATTTGGCTTCAGCAACATATTCTATTGGTGTGTCTCCGAATTTCAATTCATTCAAAGGGCCAATAAACTTTTGTCTGTTGATTAGTAACACTTTTGTCTTGCCAGTGTGTATTGTAAGTTTATGTCTGGTGCACCAACACTGTATATCTTTTAACATTTTCTCTAAGGACACGTGCACCTCATCAATGGAATTTCCCGCGCAGTAGGCTGTGGTATCATCTGCATACAACTCTATTTCACCCTGAGATGTGCATAAAGGGAAATCTTCAACATATATTGAAAACAATCGTGGGCCTAGCAGCGATCCTTGTGGAACACCATGAGTGATACATTGCAATTCTGACTTTTCCTCATTGATTTCAGTGAACTGTTGTCGGTCACTTAAATAGTCGTTTATCCAGTCAGCGACACCGTTTGCTAGTCCTGCTCCCTGTAGCTTTAACTGCATGATGGAGTGATCCACCGTATCAAAGGCCTTACGGAAGTCAATTAGTATTATGCCAACAAATTTGCCTCTGTCCATTTCCATTTTCCATTTCTCAGTTAGATATACAAGTAGTAGCTCAATCAAAGTTAACATAAAGAAGTTATGGTTGTTTTTGTGATTTCTTTTGTGACTTTTCTCCAAAGATGGATATCTGATCGTCACGTTACTGAAATTATAACAATGGAAGACATTAAGTTTAATTACCAATTAAAATTTAGGAATTTTCAAGGATGTTTTAGCTCTCTTTCTTTTTACTCTCTATTTTGTAATCAAACCTTTGTATGGGGACATTTTTCGCCCCCCGGGTACAATGGGGTTATAGTCGTTTTGATCATCGAGTTTTGGTAATTTTTCAAACGGGAGTACTTTTTGGCACGACGGTAATTAAAAGTTAGCTCTTGAAGGTTCGAATAGGCTTACGTTGAATTTGCGTTCTTCAGTAGGCTCCCCCAGTTGTATTCATCTCAGGGAACATGAGGTAAACAGGGTACAGTGCATTCGAAATTTCATTTAGTACACAGCTTTGGGGAATTCAGTTCCTCTTAGGCATAAATAATCTATTATCTATGCTCTCAGATAAATTTTATGACTATGTAGCTACAAGGAAAAGTTAGTGCAGAAGTATGTGAAATAAGATAAAAACCATAGGAGTAGGAGCCATTTGGGCTGGACCCGCAATATAAGAGCCTGCACTCTGAGAACATTCTTGCTAAAATCTTGAACGTAAAACTCCTGAAATGTACCAAGACTACCTCAAAACTAGAAAGAAAGATGTCTAAAAATGTTAGCTGCACAAACCTTACAACTTATAAGTGCTGGATAGCACAAGCATTTTCAACTCCTCCGTTCTTGAAATTTAAATCCCATAATTCAAAATATTCGCTAGGCCAGGCTCAAAATTAATGATTCTTCCATGTGGATGTCCAGTGTTATGCACAGTTCTGTTTAAGAAAGATGCATTGCACAGGACAGGATAACAATGACAAATTTGGCCGAAGTTCACGAGATGTGGCAAACCTGCCTCTTGAAAAAAATTACGTTAAGTATTTATCTGAGACTAGAGCCAGGGGGCGGGGTACATCAAATGGCATGGGGTTATTTAGCCGTACTTTTTATGAGGTAGAATAGCTATAATCATAATCATACAAACATCGTGAAACATTATCATACAAAGGAATGATGATGTTCGCAGATCTTGAAGTTTGGTTAATCACAAAGTCAGTTGCGTACCCAAGTGGGGGGAATGGGGGTCCAGATCCCCACTTTTCAAAAGGTTGGTCCTCGAGTTTCGCACAAAAACGTAATAAAATTGGTGGGGGGGGGGTCAGGCAGATCTGTCAAGAAGTGGTCTCTGAGATTCTTGAAAAGCAAAGAGGGAATGGTTTTTCAAGAATTGGTAGCAAGCTTATGGTTTCTAAGAAATTCTTGAACGCTGCTGGAAGAGGCATTATAAGCCAAAGTTGAATGCCTACCTTCAACAATTTTCCTGAAGGCTTGCCCCCCCCCCCCCAGAACCACTCATTTCAATATCCTTTGTAATCTCAGCCTGGACAAGCCGCAAGGCAATGTGGAGCCCTGTTTGCTACCATCGTAACATGCATGAAATTATTTAGATTGCAACAAAAATTTCTTTTGCTGAAGCTTCTTGCAAAAAATGATGCCATCGACCTACCAGAAAATTATAAAGTATGGAAAGGGGACATTTCCTCGAATTTTAAGATGGAAGGACCAGATGGAGAAGTGGCAAATCATTTTGCAATGAAGCTAGGGAAACAGCTTGCAATTCGTCCTTGATATGTTGGACTGGTCGTTACTAAATAACTATTCTTCACTTTACCAGAGTAACTTTCAATGATGGCTATAAATTCTCACTGCAAATTTAACTAAACGACTCGCCTATTTTGTGTTGATTGCAGGTATGCTTACGATGCAAAATAAAGCTAAAAAAGTGCGTTTCCCTCATTTTCCGAGCGTCTGAAGGGCGTTGTCACTAAAAGTTTCTTGGGGCTACGCCCAGACCCCTTCACTCGTTACTTGCTGCGTACGCCTTTGCACAAAAAGGCACACCATAATCTCATACGAGTGTCACCAAACGTAGAAGAACGCCCATGCAAACCTGGGAATAGGGAGAATTAGATTGGACGAGATATTGAACATTATCAATCACATGTATGACTCTGTGCATGACGATGTTTAACGATGTTTTGCACGAGGAGGATGTTTTATCTTGCAAACTGGACGTATTCATATTCGATGTAAATAAGCTGACAAACAAAAGTATCCCGATAACATGGAATCATGTTTGCAATTTTACTCTTCATCTGCTGAATCGGTTTTTGATACTTTTAAAGGATTTGGTCATTTGATATTATTAAAGGAAATTTCCCACATATCTTAAGCCAAATATAATCAGACAAGCCATCATGAAAAGAATTGTGCAAACTATAGTGGGTGACTCTACTTGAAAGAATGTGCGTAGGGCAGATGTTTCTTGAGAAAAGTAACCTCGTGAAAATACTTCGGATCAAGAACCACTGAGATATGATATGCTTTAATTGTTGCTGATATACCCCTGCCCCTTCACTCCTTGATAAGGGAGAGACAAAACTGGGTTGAAAGAGACAGAACAAAGCACGAAATTCAAGTGTTTCTGCTTATATACCCCCTTCACTCCTGAATAAGGTAGATATATAACTGAGTTGAGAGAGACATACCCTGGGTACCAGACTTCTGGTACCCAAGGTAAAAGAGACAGAACAAAGCAAGAAATTGCAGTGTTTGGTAATAGTCTGTTGCACTATAATTTGTTCAACGATCAGAGGTTATTGCAAAAAATCATGCAGCAGTCGCAGTGAAGCTCCGTGCCAAAGCGTTCCCTGAATCAAAAATTCAACAAAACTGTGCATGCTTGCTTGACCTCATGAAGCTTCACTGCCTATTATTTCAACCCCTTTGACACAGGAATATGACCTGCACCAAAGTATTGATCCAATGAAGTTACAAATAGAAATAAATTTCTTCGTATCATTGAAACTAATGTTACGTTTCTGCCAACCTGGGATCAACGCTTGCACAACAGATTATAACCATGATGAATTAGAAAATAGTTTATAGCTCACGGAACAAAAAATAGAATTTCCAGTTCCCGTAGAGTCTGATTTTGCATTTTGCTAACAATCCAGTTACGGAGATTCAAAATCTATTGGTTGCGCGATTCATCGTTACTTTTCACAGTAGATGGATTTTTGCGCACCCAGAAGTTCTCATACTTAGATGACGGGGGTAATCGAAAAAGGACAAAGAAACGCCTACACACGCTACCTTTCTGCTAACTAAACAATATCCATGCATATGTGGAAATGCTAAGTTTGGTCATACATGTGTGTGGCTCTATTTATTAAACTTTGATTTATCTCCGTCCACTAAACTTTCAAGTTGTGAAATCAGAGTTAAGCGACCCAGTAGCAAGCTTCCCTCTTTCGTTGCCCTTAAGCATGAAATGTCTTTTGCTCCCACTACTCCGGTAGCGTGGAATAAAACAGAAAATATTGCTTCGGAAACTTTGAGGCAGGTTAAAGGAAACAAATCTTGCCACAGGAGAAATTGCATCCTTTCTCCAACCACAGTCATGCTCTAAGCTTGAAAGTAGTCCCCCTTTAATGCATCTCGGAAAGAGGTTTATCAAAAAGAGAGTATCATTGAAAGATCGGATTCATATCTTGTCTTCTGCAAAAGTCTCAGTTTCACTTCCATTCTATCTTAAATACACCTCAACAGAATACTCCAAAAATAACATGAATTTCGACTGTACTGTAGGAACTAAAAGCCAACTATGCTGAGAATAACTAAGAAGTTTATGTCACATGACTGTATTTATGATAGATTGATTAAAGAGAAGCTCTTTAAATAGATAAACTAATCGATAGAATCCCCCATCCCCCGTAAAAGCAATTAGGCTAAAAATGATTTTAAAAGTCAAAGTACATTGTTACCAGCAATTGCCAGATGAACCTCAGTGAGATAGAGCATGAGCATGCACAAGATTTGTGGCCTTTCCGAATAGCATGTATGGTAGACAGTGGTTGAAATTTTGTTGTATAAATGGGTTTTCAAGTATTTTGGCCTTTACAGTTTCAAAATTTCTGCAATTTTCATGAAGGTTCAGTTTTAAATCGATTCTCCGAGGAACGTTACTGTATCGTTAGCTTAGACAAACTTCAATTTATTTCAAAGCAAAACAGGACCTTCTATCGTTCTCTTTGTTGAGATGAAAAAGGTTTATTTGAATTTTATGAGTTGCATTCATTTTGTTTTCTTCTCACCAGTTAGTTGCCTTTTTGATATCATCCATACGACAGTGAGCTTTTGTTCTAAACCTTGTCCACAACAGTAAACCGTAAAGCAACTAAGATTGAGGCTGTGTTCATATGATGCCGGCACATTTTGAGAATGGTAAAAATGTGACAGATAGGCCTCCCGTTCACAGAAAACGGCACATATTTGTCAGAAGATTTTGAAAATGCCACGTCGTGAGAACGGAACTCTAACCGGCAAATTTTTAAAACGGTATCATGTGACCACTCGAAAATGATGAAAACAGAGGATGTTTGCAACTCTTTCAAAACGAGGCTAATTGATTGTTAATGTTAAGTTGCAGGTGCATTTCTTTGCCACCGGCAGATTTAAACGAATTTAGTCAACTTTCCTGTCGTTTTCTAGTAGTGCCGGTATTGTGTGAACGCCAGCTAAAATTTTGCTGCTGTCACATTTTTCATCGTTTTTCGCATTGTACAAGCATCGTTTGAACGTCGTCTTAGTGCTGCACGTTGCTTTGATTCTCAATGATTTCATTATAAAAGAATTATGGGAGCCTGGATAACACTCACTTCCATGGTAACGCAAGAAAATTGACGTTAATTAGTGCAAATGAGTCACGTTAACGTGGTGATAATCAGTTGAAATAGAAAAGAATTGTGCTATGTGGCGATTCAGTGCAATTAAATTTGCTTGGATAAGCATAAATTAAAGGGAATCTGAGCATACCGGGTGAGCCAGAGAAAAGTTCCCACTTTTGAAAATTCATAACACCAAGACTACTTCACGGATTTGAATCATTCAAATTCTAGTTAAAAGTCGAAAGATCAAAGTATTTTTGTGATTTTTCTCGCTGTCCTACCATCTCTAGTAGTATTGGTAAATTCAACTTTATAAAAATTTCATGGTTGAAAAATAGCAGAAAAAAGGCCTCTATTCACACCGAAGAATAGGCCATCGATGTTTCACCTCCCTCAAGAGCTATAAGACATCGATTTTCAAACAAATACGAAAGATTTTTAATCCTAATGCAATTAATGTACAGAGGATATCTCTCACCTATGAGAAGTTACATTTCCTTCATTATTCTGTGCGAGAAGTCATTTATGAATTGATCGATGATATGTTTTGGGCCATTTTTCAGTCATTTTGCGACCATAAAATTTTTGTAAAGTTTGATTTAACTATATTTGTAGTGCTGGTAGGACAGCGAGAAAAATCACAAAAATACCTTGATCTTTCGACTTTTAATTAGAATTTGAATGATTCAAATCCGTGAAGCAGTCTTGGTGTTATGAATTTTCAAAAGTGGAAACTTCTTTCTGGCTCACCCGGTATAAAAGTGGCTCAAGCCAATAGAAGTCAGATTCTAGCTATCAGAAATCAGCATCTCCTGTTGACGTAGATCATTTACCCAAATATTTTGCGATACTTATCATATCCTATTGTCTTTGCACGGCCATCTTATCAAGGAATTATACATGCTTAGGTTCGCTTTGACGGTTTTGCAAGACAACAATTTATAAGGTTAACTGAAGCTGGCTGTAAGAATACAAAACAGATGGCCCAATCATAGACCCCCACATATCATGGTCATTGTGTATATGCTTTCATCATACAACCCCCCCCCCCAAGATCATTAAACTGCTTTCATTGATTTTCTTACTGATCTTTATCTAAAATCTTATAGCATTATCAATTTTGTTTATTAATACAGCAGTTTTCAGCTTATTTTCTGCATTTCATTCTTTTGCCATTATCTGCCAGTCTGCACAAACCCAAGATCTGACACACCCGATTATTTAAAAAGAGTTGCAAAGTCAATTACATTGTGGCTGGACAAGCCTTTTTTGCTTCAATATTTCCCAACCTCACTTTTGCCATTATTCGTAAGATTTTCACTGCGGTCAGGGATTTTCTATAGGAAATAACATAATCTTTCGCCAGATTTCTACCACGTTTTCCGATAGATTTCTTTGAGGCCTGTCTCCTCTTTTCAATGTCCGGTATGCTAAGGCTCCGGTAATTCCCCCGAGAACGTTTCTTAACATTTTTGCTACTGCATACTTAAACATCTTTCCGTAAATAGTTTTGATAATCTGAGTCGCGTGCACATTCATTAGTAATCATTGAAGCATTCATTCATTCTTAATCCCTACATGTTTTAATCATTACATGTATCCACTCAAATCTTCGCTAACTTCAGGAGCGGATCCAGGATAGAATCTGACCGAAGCATGATCTGGGTCTCGGGGCGGGGCCCTTGGAAAAATTTTTGGACTACGCCCTGAAATTCTTCAGGAACGCCCACTTTACAACACTTTGGTTGCCATGCCCATGATCTCGATAAAATATGAAATGTATCAGCGGATGTCCTTCGCGAAAAGAAATAGTTTCTACCGGGTGTCCCAGAAAAAAGGTAACAGATTTGATCATGGCTAGCGCCAAGGATTTAGCTTGAATCGATCGGAAATAATCTTTAAACTATTCCTCGATAGTCAGCTTGAAGATAGACACCTTGTTTGCTGATATTGGAGCATTGAAAGAAGAAATTTTTATCATGAAAGTCAAGATTTGCCTCCACCCCTAAACCAGAGCTTTGGGTTTTGGCCTAAGTTGTTGACGCACTTGTTGTGGAATCTCCTGAATCAGAGCGAAGTACAAGCAAGAAGCCTCGTGCTTCGGAAAAATTCTTAATGGAAATCCAAATCAAACTTGAAATCAAATTCACGAATTTTTTCCCCAAAGAGACATCTCCTTTCACTCAACAAAACCTTTGAATTACACCTGCCGAATAAAAGTTATTCATCCGCGACATAATTCCCTTGGGTGTGAAAAAATTTTCCGTGTTTGAATAAATTGCATTTTTGTTATCATTGGAATTATTACGAAACAAGCAATCGCGTATACCAAAAGGATAAAAATTAACAAGGATAAGATCCTTGAAAGTGCTCACTCGTGCTTAAACTGTTTCTATTCTGTAAATTCAACTTGACTGAAGAAAGATATTCCTTGATGATTATATTCATTGATAAGTTTGTCAGTCTTTAGTTTTTACATTTCCATTCAAATGTGTACCTAAGCATACTGGTCCTTGTTTAAAATTTCCACGCTATGTCTGTCCTTGAGGAGATTCCCCAAGACAGCCCATTTGTAGTTTAGGCCAAAACCTAAAAGCTCAAGATAAAAATATCTTCTCTCGATGTTCTAATATCAACAAACAAGGTATCTATCTTCAAGTAAACTATCTAGGAATAGTTCAAAGATGATTTCCGATTGATTCGAGCTCAATTCTTTACACTAGCCTTGATCAAATCTGTTACCTTTTTTTTGGGACACCCGGTAATTGAATTTCTTGCAAGAAAAAGCTCTTGTAAACAGATACCAAACAGAGAGTCGGATGAAACAATTCTTGATGCAAAAAATCTTATTTCAGCTTTGGAACCCATCCCCTCTAGTGCAACATTCATCCCCTTTGAGGGTAAAATTTGAAAAATTTTCAGGCCCTTTGCTTTCTTCTTGTCATCCTCCACGCTTGTGTGGCCAACATTTCTAACCATTTTCACTATTCTGAATGCTGATAAAAGGCCAAAGTGGCCCTCTGTTCTCAGACAATGAAGAGTTCTCGGAGTAATGCACAGCATGCATCACTCACTTCCTTGTTGAATGGACCTCCTATTGTTCTTGGTAGCTTGCGGCTTAACGAGTTCTGATTGCCTTGCTACCGTCAAGCCTTCCTCTGATTGGCTTGCAACCTTCAAGCCCTCTTGTGATTGGCTTGCTACCGTCAGTTTTGAATGTGACATTAGCTCCTGCCAATTTCCTGCAACCTTCAGATACAAATGCTGATTGGCCAGCAATGCGGTGAGTAGCAGAACGGTAGCCCTGTGGCTAAGGGCAGCGGCACGGCAAGAGGCAACCCTGTAGCAGAGGGAGCATCGGCCTCTGCGATGGGTCGCCAAACAGAACACTGTGGGCTTTCTCGAGGACAAGAAACGAGATTCGAACTGTGAGAAACCAATTTCTTAATTTACTGATTCACTCAAAATAAAGCTAGCAATACATTCGATGTTCTCATAATTTCTGATTGAATATAGTTATCGAATCTAATTTTTTTACCATGATTGATCCTTTTCCTATTTGCGCAATTTTCAAATTCTGACTTGACAATCTGACAGTAGCAGCAGCTACTGTTGCAACCGTCTGGATCCGCCTCTGAACTTCTATGTTCATTTTGTAAAGTAACGTTGCTGGTCTTTTCTTTCAAATGAATCACTCGAAATGGAGCTTTAGATGGTTTGGCATAAAGCCGGGCATAATCCCACAGAGAGCATCCTTTGAATTATCATCATTTTCAGAATTGCAGAGATGTTTTCTTTTACGAATGGACCAAAAAAATAACCCCTAAGCTAGAGAAAGTCCCGAAAAACTTCCTAAAGGCAAAAGTTTGATGGTATTTTACCATACTAGATACAGAATAAAACACACCCATCTAGTAAAAATCAGTTCATGAACAACTGCATTTACAGAGAAATGAAGTTTTAAGAGGTGGTTCTGTGTTAAAATTTGCAGCATTTCACAGATAGAAGCTTCTTTAATCTTTGTAACTGTACCATTGATTTTAGCAATGTTTGAAATTTGACTTTGTGCGAAATTTGTCAGGGAAAAGTCATTTAAATTCCAATCACTTTTCACCATTTAAAAACTTAAATTTTTAAACTCATTTGAAAAGTAAAACTGTGTTTTAAAACTCCCACCACTTTCCACAGTCAGATCCACCATGGAAGTCTGATTTATGGATAGTCATCACTTATCATTTGATTATATGACAAAGGCAGGAACATGCTGTTACAAGCGATCATTCATCGAAATCAGTTTCTTTTAACTTGTACCATTGAACCAGGTTGCTAGTGCTTCTCTGTTGGCTGGATTGTTAAACTACGCGCAGAAAGGACAATTGTATGCGTTTGTGAGCTTGCCACGATGTAAAGTTGCTCAAATCAGTTTTTGTGAACCTAACTTGATGTGAATATCTTTGTATCTTTGCAGCAAAACACCTTTGTATTTACATTTGTTTCTCAATTTCGTCACTAGAGCTACTATTCTTTGTCCTTGATATCTAAACCCTAAACCGTAGGAGTTTGGACCGTCTGGGATTTCCTGGTCGATTAAACATTCCCAAATGAACAGATCCAAGTGAAGAGATTAAGCTGTTCTTTGCTTGGAGACAGTGCACTCCAACATTGATTGTTACTACAGAGAGGTATCGTCCGTCACCGCCCAATTTCCATCCCCAGCAAGCTTCATTCTTTTCCTTAAAGACTGTGGGAGATTTTGAAGTAAAACGCACGAGAACGCTTGGCCAAATGCCATTGTTGTAACCTTGAAAAAGGTTCCTTGTTGCAGTATCGTTGCCATGGTGGACTTGCCCTTGTTTCTCCCGTGCACCTGAGTTAATCCACAAAAACCCAATTATTTACCAATGCAAAGTAAGGGCTGCCTTTCTCCCTGCCAGACTTTGTTGTCTTTGTTGTGTTTAGCTTTTTTGCATTCAGGGCTTCAGCCATGCGTCAGATCTTTAGACAAGTCCGAGGTTCAGCTGCTCCCTCTATCTTTCTACTTACTATGATGAGGTTTGCTTGAAGGAATTCGACGCAGTCAAGGTAACGCCTTAGAAAAAAATCTCATCTCAAACACAGAGGACGAAAAAATTCCTCGTTATGATAGTGTTTTCCCCTGGTAGTCAACAGCAGTTTTTTGAGTAGTGGAGATGGAAGTTACCAAATTCCAAAAGTACCATGGTGACTTTATGAGGCAATATGACATGAAGCTCTTGAGAATGATGAATCATGCCCATCAAATTCTTGGTCTGATACTGACACTCTGACACTTTCTTTGCCTCGCTGCGGTATCGAGCTATACACCAATCCGTTCAGCAGCAGCAAGGGCCAACTTATTGCATGCTGCTGGTGCTGAATTTCTTTTTAAAGCCTTCTTTCTACACAGTGGCATTTTGCGAGCGAGCAGAAATTTTGTTGTTCAAGTTGCAAAGAAAGTTGCGGCTGAGTGATTTGTTTATTGTGTAAATTCCGATCGCTCGCAAAATGCCATTACATTGAAATAAGGCTTACTATATCATAAAGAGAACACGCATCAGCATGCGCATCATATTTTTGGAAATAGCTATCGCATCTTATATTTGATTGAGTTGCTGGAAGGAAAAGATAGCTACTTTGCTATATTTCTCTAATGTCGCACATTGATGAAATGCTTAATATCTTCGACATTATAGCGTATTTTCTATTTCAGCTGTTTCAGCTCATTTCAATATGTGATATCATCAATTTTGTGTAGCCCTATTACTACCGGGGGGGGGGGGCACAAAGTGCCCGCAGCACAGATGATTCGATGCGGTGTGGTCAGTTCGAAGGATACAGAGGTGAAACTTGGTGACTGTTCCTCAAATTTAATATGATAATTAAAAATCTAAAATTTTTTCAAAATGGTAGACACTGATCACGTGACCAACATCTTTTCAACACATGGTCAGCAGTTAAAGAAAAGAAAGAACTCTTATTTTTTCCAGAATGATCACAGGTCATTGAAAATACTGCCATTCAATAGATCTTGGCGAGAGCTTTCACATGATATATAGTTTTATTCATTTTCGATGACGTCAGCAGTTTTAAATTCATTGACGTCATCAATGTTTATGACATCATGTAAATGACAACAAATGTATTAGAAAAATTTTGATGACTAAAATTGGTTCTCTTAGTTACTATACACCATCTTGCAGCATTTCAGAGTATTTTCATTGGCAATTAGTGGTTTAAATCAAACAATGAAAAACTGGTGTATGTAAATAACGAATATGTGATAAATATGTATGAGCTTTTGTAGATATCATACTGTGGATTTTTAATTATTGATGCTTTGTGATACATTCTAGTCCATTTCAAAAGGAATATTCAAATAAAAACATACATATTGTAAATTTTGCCAACAGCAAGCAAATACTGCAAATTTCCTCAATTATGACGTCATTGTGACGTCATTGATTTAATGAAAAATAAGAAAAGTTTCCTATTGTGTAGATTTGTCTACTGTACACTATTGTACCAAGTTTCGTCCTCATATCTGCAATATTGGCAACTTTACGGAGGGGGCACTTTGTGCCCGCGGGCACTACAAGGGTCCAAGAAGCCCGGTATTAATAGGGTTAGGTGAAGACTCTAGTAATGAGACTTATCCTAAATCATCGAAGTCAAGCAATTCAATATGACTTTAGTTGCAGGCAGTATATGCATCAAATCTACCAAACAGGCCAGCGTAAATGGCTATTTAACCTTTCTTTGGATTGCATGGCTTATTAAAAGCTCTCAAGCTACTTCACTGTAATTCTACCACTGAATTTTCAAACACAGTAAGTATTTTCAACATTGAACCATTGTTTCTCATTAAAGAGTTTAAAAGAAGCAAAATTCTTTGAGCAAACATTGAATGATTTTCAGAAAACCATAGTCTATCAATGTCGACAATATGGTACCAAGCAAACTCTCACTCTTCTGGTTATAACCTAACCGACTTAAACTCGATATGGAAAATTTAGTTGACAGAGTATGCCAAGAGGACGTCATTTTCAATCCAATTATACTTACTTAAGGTCTCCTGAGGATAGGACACTTTTATTGTTAACAGATGGCACATATGAAAGGAGGAAAGATGGATCACACCGATATCCATCTGGAGGAAACTACCATTCAACGAAGGATGTAAACGAGGAAATTGACTCAGGGACAATGCAAATGTTATCTTAATACTAGGAAGTTAAGCGCTCGCTTCACTCGTGCTTCAACATTCCTAGGTCCTGCAGAGAGCATTCTAACAACATCACAGCCTGGTTCCCTGCGTCAACTCAACCGCGTTCGTTTGAGTGTACTGGGCGCCAGTGAAGCGATATGTTGACGCCTGGACAAAAACCAGCGAAACTTCTTAAACTTCTCAATCCTTTTTTGGAAAACCCGTTAATAGTAGCCTGCGTGCATTTATTCTTTCGTGTAAATTGAATTGTTTTGTGTAAATTGAAAGAACCTTACCTTCTTTCAATTTTACAAAAGAAAGACTGCACGCAGGCTAGTTAAAGCGTCGTTCTGTTGGCGGGCAAGGTTTAAAGCATGCTTGAATTAAAGCATGCCACAATGACAACAGCAGCCTGGGCCATAGTTACGGTGCGTGGTTACGGTTTTTGTCCAGACGTTATTTTGGAGCGCTTCCGTGGAGCCCAGGTCCCCAGTTGAAAATGACGTCAGGGAACCAACATCACAGCCTGGCTCTCTGCGTCAACTTGACTGCGTTCGTTTGAGGGTACTGGGCGCCAGGGAAGCGATTTGTTGACCCCTGGACAAAAACCAGCGAATTTTCTCAAACTTCTCAATCCTTATTTGGAAAACCCGTTAAGCGTAGCCTGCGTGCAGTCGTTCTTTCGTGTAAAAAGAATTGTTTTGTGTAAATTGAAAGAACTTTACCTTCTTTCAATTTTACAAAAGAAAGACTGCACGCAGGCTAGTTAAGCGTCGTTCCGTTGGCGGGCAAGATTTAAAGCATGCTTGATTTAAAGCATGCCACGATGACAACAGGAGCCCGGGCCATAGTTACGGTGCGTGGTTACGGTTTTTGTCCAGACGTTATTTTGGACCGCTTCCGTGGAGACCAGTTCCCCAGTCGAAATGATTTCAGGGGACCAGACTGACAACATCAGATAATTCAACTTGAAGTACAGTAAGTGAGGCGCTATAGCATAGGTTTCCAATCTTTAAAAAGCTGGGTGTAAAATTCAATGACTTATTTCTTTGAACTGAATGGCTTCAAAGGAACTTGAACTATTTTACAGTAAATCTGCCGCTGGTCTTTTCTGAAATCCTCAATATTTTCAGAATTACAGTGTTTTTCTTCTTTTTAAAGAATTTAAGAAAATTTTCGAAAAAAAAACTTAAAACTGCCTTAATTTCTAAACCTGTTGATGAAAGGTCAAATGATTTTCAAGAAAACCATAGTTCATGAATGCCTACCATATGGTATCAAGCAAAACTCTTTTACTCGTCAGGTTTGTGATTTAGAAATTTGATGACGTCACATCATAAATGAGCTGAAATATAATATAGGCTGTAATTTAAAAAAATATTGAAGGTTTCTGAAAAGTCCAACAGTAGGATCATAGAAAAGTGGCTAAAGTTTCCTTCAAGTCACTCAGTTTAAAGAAATAGGTCATTGAATTTTACACCCGCCTTTTACAAAGAATTAAAGATTTGGAACCTGTGCTATAGGAGGAGGATATCTCATAACTCAAAGAATGTACGTAGATGTGGATGGAATACCAAAATTCTTGTCATGTACCCGTGAAATGCTACGGCGCGAAGTTTTATGCAATCTGTTTTTGAGCATGATTACAATACCCCTTCTGTTTTTAAAATCACTTTTATGCTGGTTGATTCAGAAAGTAGCAATATTTTCTTGCTACATTGTACATCGGAACTGGTTTTGATTCACCTTAACCGTCAATCAGCATATGGACGTGAGCAATACCAGGCCTTTAGCATACTTCGATATCTTGAGCTTATTCTTATCGATGAAAAGAAACCTTCAGTACTGGCTAGAATTCTTAGTTTCTTATAAAAATACGTGTATGCGAAGGTGCATGACATTGGGGAACGGGACAGGAGCTCCCGAGAAAATGTTTGGGACAACAGCCCCATTGAAAAGAGAACTCATGGAGACAACGAACCTAGTTCCGAAGGCTAATTTTGTAGACACCTTTAGGGGCATGGGGACGAGTTTGGGAAATGACAAAATAAGCTATCAATTTACAAGAAATCTGATTTTGAATCCTCCTCAGCTGAAAACATCTTATAACCCAGTCCTTCTTAAAAGTCCTTCTGTATCGAATTTTCAGACTTCTGGCCTACTGCGGTGTTTAAAAAAATCTCGTTTGACTGTGTGTCAATCACGGGTCCTGAAAAACCCTTCACTGCGCTCTTGCGAGGAGCGAAGCAAAACTTTAGGGCATGACATTTGACATCATAACTCTTCTCATATGAGGGCAATGAGCTGCCTCATTGATGAAATAAAAAGTTTGGCCAACAGGGCTTTTGGATATCGACAATCAGAAGCGTCGTGGCCGGGGGGGGGGCAGGGGGGCAGTTGCCCCTCCTAGCGTCGGAAATTCGGAAAATTTCGGAAATTCGGAAATTTTCGGAAATTCTTTATCTGTTTGACTTTTGGCACAAACTAGGTGTTCGTCGTTCTACTCGTTCAAACTTCATTCATACATCGTAGCAACGAATCATTCCACCTGGGATACTGACTGGACGGTGTTACTTATTTGAACGATTCGTTGATATTTTGAAATGAACGGTTGTGGTTTGTTTCAAGTCGTCTGCGGCATTTTCGTACGTTGGTGGTGTATGGCTTTTCCAGGCAAGGACGAGATTGCGTACTGTTGTAGAATTTCATGATGACATTTTGTACCGCTCATTTGATTCGAATAATTGTAATGTGATCCAACGTAAAAGACGTTTCTTCAAAAATTTTCCTCACACTCTTGTTCATTGAATAAGTATCATAAAACTATCAAATTATCATTGTCGCCATTGGCAAGCATGATGTTGGGAGATGCATTCTAAGGCAAAGTAAATGACGTTTCTTCAAAAATTTTCCTCGCACTCTTGTTCATTGAATAAGTATCACAAAACCATTAAATTATCATTGTCGCCAATGGCAAGCACGATGTTGGGAGATGCATTCTAAGGCAAAGTAAATGACGTTCCTTCAAAAATTTTCCTCGCACTCTCATTTACCAAATAATTGTTACAAAATTATCAACATTTTCTTGCCACTAATGGCAAGCATGATGTTCGGAGATGTCTTCTGCGTCAAATGGCAAGCATGATATTGGGACATGCACTGAAAGCCAAAGCAAAGGATGTTTCTTAAAGATTTTCCTCGAACTCTAAATTACCGAATAACTGTCACAAAATTATCCAAATTTCCCCATCCCCATTGGCAAGTATTATGTTGGGAGATGCATTTTAAGCCACAGTAAAGAGCGTGGTCCCAAAAATTCTTCTGGTGGCTTCGCCCCCAGACCCCATAGTTTGCTGTCACCACTTAATTTACCCTAGCCACGACGCCACGCCGCTTTTGCAGTTATGACTAAATATTCTGTAAATCATAGTATTGCTTTCTCGGTCAGCAAATTATTTGTTGAAACTCAGCTACAACTTTTGGTTTGTGTTGCATCGTTTAAATTGATGGTATGATTGCACAACAGATGACGTAAAACGGAACAATTCTTCCTAAGAAAACTGCGCATGCGCATGATGATGTAATCAATTTTTACGTCATTGTTCGTCGGAAAATCAGCAAGTTGTGCCCTCCCTGCCAATTGCTACCCACGACGCCCCTGTCGATAATACGACTACAAAAGGCAATGGAAGGGAAGATACAAAGTCTGAAAGAATCTCGGAATCCTATCAGAAATCCTAGGAATCCCTGGCGAAATTTGGGAGAATCCCAGGAATCTTCGAGAAATTTTGCGAGATTCCGGAATCTTGGAATCTCGTGCGCTATTTTGAGTGATTTGCCCCTGGTTTGTACTGAGCAAAGAACAGCAGCAGACCTTAGAAACACAGTTTTGTAAACAATGCTGTCCCCTCGATGAATGAATATGAAATCAAGAAATATCTATGTCAAGCATCCATAAATATGTTTGACATGTTTGTATGATGTAATAGGAAAAAGTTTGAATTTGAAACAAAGGGTACTGCGTAGTAGGAAAAAGGATAGAATTATGAAAGAAAAGTTCAGAAATCTTTCATTGGCAACTGGCATCCCTCCCCATGCAAATTTTGAAAATTCAAAAGGAGAAAATTCTTTTGAAAGTTAAAAACTTAAGGATTAAAGTCTTCCCGTGAATTTGTCATTACTTGAAAGTAGAGAATAGAAATGGGAGCATATCAAAACCTGGGAGAAATGAAGAGGAGTGCAAAGGTCAATTTGTTCATTGCAAGTTGGAAGTTGGTTGTTTGATTTTCATTGTATACAGTAATCTACCAAGAGATGAACAATTTTCTGTGAAGGGAGGAAATGAGGGAGTGATTATAGAATGCAGGGCAATCCACCTTTTCAAGATAAGAGGTGCGCAAACGGAAGTCTTTTATTGTTTGAGACGTTGCATTTATGAGGCAAAAATATTGTTCTACGTACAAAGTTTAGTAAAGAACCGAATCTATACTTTCATATCTAATTTCGTTTGGAAATTACGGCGATTTTAGGAATTCAAAGTTATAAAGGCTTTGGACCGTGAAATTAGATATTTGGACAAATTTTGTCCAAACATCTGATTTCACGGTCAAAGCCCTTATGAGTTTTAATTCTTTATGTCACCGTAATTCCCAAATGAAGACAGACATGAATGTGAAAATTGATTCATACACTAAACTTTGCTTGCAGAACAAGATTTTAGCCTAAAAAATACAACATCTCAAACAACAAAAGACTGTCGTTTTCGCACCTCTTGTCTTGAAAAGGTGGATTGCACCCCTGTATTGTTGGTCGATATTTTCTTTTTGAATGTTTTGCAGATGGTGACAATTTAGCTTCTCTTTCTATACAGTTCCACAGTTAAGTCCCAATGGGAAAATCTTTTTGACCCTTCGGAGCATTTAGTAAACGTATCTTGAGATCAGTTTCTGAAGATAGAAGTTCTGTCTACCGTTAAAGATCTATTTAGCCCCCTCTCTATTAAGCTTCCTCCCTAATAAGCCCCTCTGAGGCAAAATTTTAGATAAGCCCCTTCTCTATTATACCCTGGGTACCAGACTCTCTCTAAAAGAAAATTAAAAAAAAGAAAATCTTTCAGAGAGAGTCTGGTACCCAGGGTATCTCTATTAAGGCCCCTCCACGTATGTAAAATTCAAGAAATTACCAAAGATTTCAATTTCTTTAGCTAATACAGCGTAAGTTTGATGTCGTTTGGTATAAAATTGCATGTTGAAGCCGGAAAATATGGAGTGAAGAATTGAAAAGCTATCATTCGTATCCATGTCATCTGATTTTCCGACGGAGTCAAGTGAGTTTTGCTACATTGAGCCATCAGTTTCATAATTTTGCAATATTGCTCAATATTTTTGCAGCTTGTTATTTTACAAGATTTGGCAATATTTTTCGATATTTTCCGTTTCTCAATTTCTAACGTAGAGCGAATATTTTAGCCGGTGCGAGGAATAGTCTCGCGATTGGAAAATCGTATCGATTTTCAACGGAACGTTGTTAGGGGTGGTTGCAATTGATATCCGTCCCCCCCTATGGAAGAACAATTCATCAAGATCGAAGGTCCCGGATTTTTCTTGATAAGGATCCAGTCATTACTTGGTAAGAGCCGGAAGATATTCAGAGGGGTGACCAAAAATTTAGGGCAGTGAAAGGGGGGCCACTGAAAACCTTGAAGTAAGTATGCAATGGTAAATAGGCTCCTCTATAAATAGAACAAAGAAATAACTCAGACACAGCATTGTTTCTTATCAAGATAAAAATCTCATTCTTATGCTACTACATTGTGTGCAACTTCAATTTGAATAGGGTATTTTTAGATTTTTCTGCTCTGTGCAAATGCAAGCTTTTAACGTAGCAAAAACCCTTTGAGTGTAAAATATGGGGCCATGAAAACTAAACAAATCTGATCTCAGCTATCTGAAACGCAAACGTTATCCATTTATGATCTTTGTTAAGCCTTGCGTTGTTCTTCAAACTATCATATTTTTCATAAAATCTCCAGGTGCCATGTCACTTTCTTCTCTTGAAAGCTTTTCTATGTCCTCTTGCGCCACTTGCCATCAGAAAATATGATTTGTTGCTTGGGAGTGTGTCATTGAATTAGATACAGAGAGGGGCCACTAAAAATTACGGCTAGATAATCAGGGGCCCTTGAAAATCTAAATGAAGAAAAGAAGGGGTTATGAAAAATTTTTATCATCGATAAAAGCATCTTCTAGCCCCATTGGCTCCTAAATTGTGGTGGGAAGATCCGGATTTTGCCTCTAGAAGTACAGGAATGTCCAGATTTTTTCAATTTTACAGACAATTTACTCCTATGTTGCCCGTATGGATGGGTTTGCCAACAAATTGAAGGTATGGATTTTTCCTGATTTTTGTCACTCCCCCAGGATTTTGCAGCTCGGCAGCTGCATGCCTCTGGATTTTGGGGGATTTTTGATATCTCTGGATTTTCTCTTCCATGGGAGGGGGTACGGACATTGAGTGGAACCACCCTAGGAGATGTGTGTGGGTGGTAGCGGTATTTTTCTAAGTGTGATAGATGTTTCGTGCGAAAGAATCAATTTGTGTACAGCTCGTAACGTGTTACATTGACCGTTGACTGCGGGGCGAAATGAATTTAGCACAAAGCTCTAGGCTTTCTTTACATTAGTAGTTGCCTTCATGTTAATCATTATCAGGCTAATGTTTGTAGCCCATGTCAAATGATTTGGGGGGGGGATTTTGCCCAAGGGGTATTTCATTCCTGAGAATGTGGTAAAATTTTGGCAAAATCCTCTGCATGCACCTGGATTTTGGGGGATTTTTGTATATCTCTGGATTTTCTTTTCAATAGGGGGAGGGGGTACGGACATTAACTGGAACCACCGTAGGAGATGTGTGTGGGTTGAAATTCAATAGCCGGAAAAATTTTGCAATTGTATGAGCGGAAAATTTCTTGTTCTCACATATAGGAAGAAGTGATCCAAGGGAAATTCAATAGGAGGAAGAACTTGTAGTATTTATTGTTTTCACATAGGGCAAAAGGGCAGGATTGTGATTTTTGGACTGAGCACCCAGGGCCAAAGTCGGCGCCCTGGGAAAAGCATAGAATTAAATTCCTGGACATACATCCAATAGACTCATTGTTCAAATACAATTGCTTATTGTTATTTTACAAAGGAGGATTGTTCAATTCACAATGGTTAACAAAGGAAGAAAGCTAATTGGATAATCTTTTATCTGCCTTATATATATAGATATGGCTGGTGCAAAATGTAACGGGACCGCTACACTACGTTTTTAAGAATATGCAAAACAGGCTCAGAGTTTTAATTAGGAAAATTCCATACGGGGCAACTGATTTCTATGAGCTTAAGGCTGGCATTTTTGAGAAAAAAGTGCTTCATTACGGAGAAAGACGTTTCAATCCTACAACATGAGAGCCAACGAGAACTGTCAAAGAGACATCGTTCAAATGATGCAAGATCTGAGAGATTTTGTTAAAACTGATGTTGACATATTTGGTTGTATGAATGAATGAAATAGCATATATTAGCCGATTTAATTGTTTTTAGGGTCAGCAGCTAGTTCACGGGAGTACGAGCTAGTTGTATCCTTTCTTTGAGAAAGGCTGGCGTGGGATGTGGGTTTTTTGATGGAAAAGCTATAGGAGGTGAGGCCAACCAGAATTTTCTCTCAACTGGCCAATTAGTAAGATCTATTTTTCACAGTCCCTGTATCTGAAATTAGGGTAGCGTATTCCTAATAGATTGGAGGTGTGTCTGCATGTCAGTGACAGTATTACAATGTATTCACCTATATTTTTTCGAGCTAGCTACATATAGTCTGCGTGCAGACTCTACAGTCAGTGCGGAAGAGCGAAAAGGAGAAGAATGCTCCCTGTAGAGTCTGCACAATGGTGACCAATTCTGTGTTTTGAGTTCTCAGATTTTGTGGAACCGTCTGGCATTGGCTGGACTATTTGACTGTTATTTTCACTTGTGTTCAGAGCATACATTGCATGTAACAAACATTATTCTCAAACTTGATACAAGTAGATCACGCTGAACACCAGTAAGAACAAAAGTTAAATCATGCCCTCAATCACATATGGTTCCACAAAATCTGAGAACTCAAAACACAGAATCGGTCGCCGTTGCGCAGACTCAATGGGGAGCTGTCTTCTCCTTTTCGCTCCTCCGCACTTACTGTAGAGTCTGCACGCAGGCTAGCTACATATCGCTTGGAAGGAGAATTTCTCGATTTGGAAAGCATCAGAATTTCGTCTTTTATTGTGGAAAAAAATGTAACTAATTCGAACTCTTAGCAGAAAAATGCTGGAGTTAAATTCGATGTGTTAGGAGTATCTTTGCCAAAGGATTTGTACAGATTCGTGCAGGAAAAGTTTTCACGGCACTTCAAGATTCTTGGTGCAACTTGGGTTTAAGAAGGTTTAATGTTGGTTGTCTAGCACTTGGAATGGTGGCATCTTAGCATAACAGGACAGTTCCTCATACAGCAAATGTTTATCGAACTACCGTTAACTATATGCTACTGGCATTTGAGCTTCGTGTAATTAAACCTTCTGTCTCTCTGGTAGTCAATGTAAACATTTATCGCCCTTTTGCAAATGAAATTTGCCTTCCAAGACCTCATTCGAAAGTAGCCCATGCGGTGTGGTATGAAAAAAGCTTCTATAAGCTGCCGAGATAGACAAAGACTCTCCCATGATTCTACAGCGACTGAGGAGTGTAAGGAACTGTCGGACTCACAAGTGAACTCACAACTCCGACTTGAAAATTTGTGCTTCTCTCAATGGTATCGTGTCTCATTCACGTGACAAAGTCATCAAATTGTAATCGAAGTTAACATTTTTTGTATTAATTCTATGATTTCTAAAGAGCTGAATCACAGTGCACTGGTTATTACTGATATCTTGTTTTTCTTCAGGAAGACCACTCTTTTCGGCGTGTTAGGGTGGGTGGTTTTGAGAAAAAAATAGCGGTTGATAGTAATTCAGGCCATGTTCGTTTCTGGAAACATACGGACACGAGTCGTAGATACAGCGACATATCAGTTCAAGGTGTAGGTATCTATGGTTCAAGCAAGGAGTAAACTAGCCTAGCCTACGTGTAGACTAGGCTAGACGTAGAATTACGGAAGGGGGGATCTACACGTAGGCTAGGAGTAAGCCAGGTGTCATCGGTCTAGTTGATTCGCGCTGAGCAGCATGGAAATCTTCATAATCCCCTTGAACACAAACCCAAGGTACGTACTTTGATCCAAGTGTGGAATTAATGCCAAGAATAGAAGTTCGAGTTTAAGCTATCTTATGACTTCACCATAGGAAAGAGACACCATACTATTATACAAAGCAAAAATTTTTCAAGTTGGAGTTGTGAGTCCAGAGCTAAGATTTTTTATGTGTCGGGGCATTTTGCCAAAGGATTCATACAGATTTGCGCTGAAAAATCTTCAAAGGCACTTTGGTGTATCGTGGTTTAAAAAAACCAACTGCCTCGTCACTAGCCTGCTCGCAGACTTTACCACTGTGACAGCAGATGCTATATAGTACCGAAATCCAATTGTTCAAAGACCATATTATTTTCGACGAATAAATTGACCTTGAAGATGAAGGGAAAAGACTGATGAATCGTTCTTGCATGCAACGGACAAAGGCAATTTTGCATCATTTTATGTACACCTTCCAAGCGATTCTCATCTTAGATGATCCATAATTTTGTCCTTAAAAAAGAACAATTCTATATTTCAAGCTTCATCTGGAGTTTGTAAAATGCTAATGCTTTCACATTTGCTTTATAGAAGGTGGTGACCCAATATTCTGTAAAAACTCGCAACTGGCAGTTGCCCCGTGCACCGGCCATGTTATCAAATGAGAAACAAGAAGCTGTATGGCTTGAACATGGTAGCAATAACTTGAAAGCTTTGAAAGTTGTGCAAAATCCAGTATCCACAGTGACATCAAATACGGAGACATTATGGTTAGGGGATATCTGGTTGAAATATTTCCAATTGAAACCAATGTAATTCATGGTAACGTTTTGAAAATTTAAAGCTGAAATTTCGCTCACATCAGGTCCCCTTGGCCAAAGTCTAGGCCCGAGAGGGGGCAGTACATAACCTCTTAAGGGTACGGGTACGTGCCGCCCAGGCATAGACGTAGGAACCGGGGGGCACTGGGGGCACGTGCCCTTCCAAGATTTTGCAATAAACAAAGAAGTGCCCTTTTCATTTTTAGAAAGTGCTTTTTTTCTTAAGAAAAAAGTGCCCTCGAAGTGTCGTGCCCCTCCAAGTTTGAGATGCTTCCTACGCCCCTGCGCCCAGGGTGGTTTATCCAAAAATTGGCGAAAATGGCCAGGAATGGGTGATTTTCCGCTAAAATTCATCATATGAGTGGGCATGACGGCAAGTTTCAGAATTAGAAGAGGGTTGGGTAAAACCAGGGAGCGTCGAAGGAGCATCGCATTGACCCACGGCGCTCCCTGAGTAAAGCATTAGGCTCTGCGCTCTGGTACCCAAGGTAGGTAAAGTATTGCACTGTTCCCTCCAGGGAGCGCCGTAGGCTACATCATTGGCTACAGCCTTCGGCGCTCCCTGGTTCCCTCTGTCCCTGAACTCGACGTGTCTTGCACTCATTGAGCATGCGTCAAGAGACATCAACAAACCAAGATGGCGTATCAAACGTTCCATCAAGAATATTTGCAGATTCCAGTTGTTACTCGTGTTTATACCACTGCTTGTGTTCTAACTACGGCTGCTGTGGTAAGTAGGCTGCTTTTATTCACACCGTATACTTTATATTGGCAAAAACGAATAAGGAGTTGCCTTTTCAAGTAATGTTGCCTGTCCCTCTGTGAAATTTCGTGTGGGCCTAAGAAGCTAAGTAGGCAAATAGCAAGTGGAAATGTTCGTACACATGATCAAGTACTATCGCCTTGTCCTGTACCGCCACCTTTTCCATGGATATCTGTTTTGAGCAGTATGATCTGATAGGGACTTCGCATCAGAAGATTCGTCAATTCACTTGTATAGAGCATAGAGTAAAACCCTGCAAACAAGAGCATACATACTGTATGATAGCAGAATAAGAACCTGCAGAGTGATTTTTTCGAAAAAAACACTTAAATATAAGAACCAAAGCAGACTGATTTACTTCAATGTTCTTATGATATGAGTACACTTGATTAAGAAATTTCATCATATCAGTTCTAACAAAATCTTAACTATTAATATTATTTTATCAAGTTGTGTGATATAAACTGATTTGTCAACAGCAAAAATGCCATGCACTTTTATATTTAAATGCAGTCATTATATCCTCAAGTTTATTTAACACATTGTTTTCTTACTTTAGCTATATATTCATCATAGTCACAAGTGTCCTTGCAATGAGAAACACACCCTGAAAATGTCATAAGTACCTCATTTATAAAAACCTAGCCAGTCTGCTTTTTAGAGAAGTATGTTCTTGTTTGCGGGGTTTTATTGTACTTGTCACCCCAATTTGATTTGGTGCTTATCACAAATTGTATGAAATAGTAACCCAAACTGGAAAGTCTGTATCTTGTAGAGGCAAGTTGAAATAGCCAGAGTAAGTCTGCGCTGAAAATTTGTGGTTGAGGAGGTTGAGAACAATAGATTAAAACAATAGTTCGTTTGTTTATTGCCAACTGCACAGCTAAGGTTGAAAACTGCATATGTTCTAGTGCACGCAACATCTTGCATGCGCAGTATTAAGTGTCCAATCTGGATAGTAACAGGGGCACACCCTAGTCTGCGGACAGTATTATTCAACTGGTAATCATCACCACAGGAATTGCACACAAACCTTTGAACTGCAACAAAAGTAGTTTAAAACATTTGCTACCAGAATGTTTCAATGAAATTTATCAATTTCTCCAAAACGGATTTCTTAACTCTTCTTTGTTTTGTTTTCTCTTTCCAGTTTGCAGCCATGACCTCCAGTCTGCCAACTTGCTATTCACAATGAATTTGCCTTGAAGCCCGTTATTTTAAAATGTTTCCAAAAATTTAGCTATTGCTATTGCTATCACCTTACCATACTCCGCAATTGCGGTGATTGAATAAGCTTTGTCTCCAAGACAAAATTAACAAAAACAAATTGATCATAACATCCTAGAAAAATTGGGCCTAACTTGTGCAGAAGAAACAAATGGAAAAACATGTGTCCCCATGCTGGAGTCCTGGAGACAGAGCTTGTCAGTACCAGGTTGAACTTTAACCCCTCCCAAATCCAGAATAATTGGCGGAATCATCAGCGCTCCCAAGGGGATTTGAAAACAAAGCATGGTCAGGCAATCATAGCATGAAGAAAGAAACCTCTCAGTGGACTACTTTAGGATGGTTTACAACACAAAGTTATATAACTAGATATATATTTGTATTCTCTTCAAAGTTTTTTCAGTGTTTTCATTTCATCTCTACTAATTTACTACAATAGCAATAGAAATTAACTTCATGCAGTATTATCAGCGAAATGGTATACATATAGAGTACCATCACCCTGAATCGGCACCCTAGTGCATTGTCCGAGATTTAAGCTTGTTTGCGAACTTTTAAAAATGGAGCAGTCTGGGACTATTAAATGAAAATAAAGCGCAAAAATGGTTTTCTGACACCATATTCTTGCTTTCTGACTGTTCTTGCTTGTTTCCTTAGCTTTGTTTGCATGCTACGAAGAAGTTTTCAATGTACCTAAAAAGTGACGTTAAACGTTGGTTCATTTCTCCACTTATTTTTCCAAGCCGCGTTTCTGTTTTGATTCATTTTCATTGATAAAATACTCGCAATGGTCAAACAACTTGTTTTAATACAGTAGTTTGTTCTACCCCTTTGAATGAAATAGTTTTAAAGTCCTGCAAGTTGTCGATTTCCACTTTTGTTCAGGAGGTTTCTATTCCAAAGTGAGTGGATTGGCTAAAAATCGCCCTGAACCACCATACTATGTGAAATGGTCACTTGTTGTGAATAGTGACCTTCCCTCTTTCCACTGGGCAACTTTATGTATCAAAATAGGTGGTAAATGGTATTTTGATTCTGGAAACACATTTCAAACTTGGTGGCACTTCATGGAGTTGGAAGACAAGCATTTTTGGAATTACTTAATGGCGGTAATATGTATGAGAAGTTAAAACTGGGGTGGAAAGAAAAGCTTTAATTTTCCATCCGATCAAGATGCAAATTACACTGGGGATATGATCCTAGGAAATAGCTGTTTTGACAGTATACCGGGTGCCCCAAAAAAAGTTCCGATGTTTGATGGAACACAGATAGAACCATATCAATTTAACAATTTCTATTTACTCTAGTTACATGCTAGACATTGCAACTTGAATTTTGGCACATCTTGGGAAGAAATTAGTCATCTGAAATTGGAATTATATAACATTTCATGTTTATGCTCAAGACAAAACCAGAGAGATTTGTATGGCATCCTGCCTCATGGCAGTAAAAGGGGACCATCACATTCACTGAGTTGATGATGCTTTCATTGCCTTGACAAGGGGCAAGGTTTCCACTCACTGAGCACATTCAAAGTAAAGGCTACTTTCCAGTCAGTGAAATTTGCCGAGCGTGCAGAAATTCTACTGTTAGCTTTTAACGCTTTTTCATTGTGTGAAGTGACACCTGCTCAAACACATTTTGTGGACTGTCTTGGGAAAACAGTTTGCTGCTTTTGTTGTTGCATTATGCCAACTGGGAATTTCAAATGGGAGTTTTACCATTCCACAGTTTCACAGTTCTTTTTTAAGATAGTTCTCAGTTCCTTATTTGACGTGCCATACAATGCAACATTTCATTCTCCGGCTTCATGCAGCTTGAATTGCATACAAAGTACAAACTTAATATGTTCCCCTGAGACCTTTTCCCTTTTGGATTCGATTTTCAGACATTGATTTGGATGTGCTCAATGAGCAGAACTCTTGTTTATCGTCTGTTGCTCATCCGGACATTCCCCCTTCATTGCGATGATGAAGAAAGGCGTACAATCTCTCAGGTTTTGCTTTGAACATAAACATAGAATGCCAGAGCTCATAATTCCATTTCAAGGTTACTAATTTCTTCTTACGATATGTCAAGCTTTAAGTTGAAATGTCTAGCATTTAACTAGGTTGATTAGTAATTGCCAGATTCAAGATTTTTTTCTCTGCATTTGATCAACCGCCGGAACTTTTTTCTGGGACACCCAAGCACAGGGTCACTCTGAAAAATCTTCAGGCAACCCTAGAATCACAAATAAACAGAATTTCACTGCAATGCAAAAGTATTCGCTCATTTCATACTCTGACAACTGTAAACCAACTAAAATTTTCCTTAAACAATGCAAATGGTGGTCAAGATTCCCTCTAAAGAACTGAAGAATATCATTTTTGCCTAATTTTGATGGCAAAACTATCAACAGCCATAATTTCACTTTTATCTGGACCCAAAGATGTCACATTCAGCAATAGTCTCAGTCCTTACCATAAGAAATTTTAGTGGCGCGCGGTACATCACTTGCCTTGCTTAGTGAGGCTCATGATTTTGAGCGCTTTACTTCTCTCTGTGAACAGGGGTTTTCGAGCTTGAGGAGGAAAAAACTATTGTTCAAGTGCAGTACTTGGTGTTGCAAGAAAAAAACATATTGGAAATGAGTTGAAAAAACGATGATCAATATTGTATTTTGAAAGATTAACATCAATGGAAATAATCACTTTCTACTCTGTGTTCAATTTCTTCTATTTAGGCTGTTTGATAATGAATCCTTTTCCATTCAGTTACTCCGTATCACTGTGGTATTCCTGGGATGAAGAGAAACTGAATACCTTCAATTCTTCCACATCAGGTCATTTCGACATCTTTTCCATGAACTCAAGATCAAGCGCTGGAAAGCAAAGTCCATAGATTCAGGGTACATGTCTACCAACAGCATTGTTTGCCGCTGTTCCTTGTCATGTAATCTGACGTTCCTGTGACTTTGTCCTTGCATTTCATTTAGATGCAAATTAATTTATTGATTTCCTTTTCACAAAAAGGTATCTGTTTTCAAGAGTATCAAGCACTCGTTGTCTCAACAATTACGCCAAGGTGTGTGATTTTTAGGCAAAGGCGTTCTAGGTGCATGACAAATAACGCTTCTTGAGGGCATGAGGTGCGTGATAAGGTGCATGCGCGATCGTGCGCCTCAAATGGCCAGGTCTCTATTCTCAGCCAAAAATGTCAGATTTACAGCCCCCTGTATGTGCATATGCTGAATGCCCCATGCCATTTTGTGTTCTCATCATTGAAATAACTTTGGAGTACTTTTCTTCCTTTTACTGAAGTTTTTCTAACAAACGCTTATGAAAGATTTGACACCCTATTTATTATCTTGGCACCATTGCCATTAGAGCAAAATGTGTAAATGTTCCTTGTTCAACTTCAAGAAATCAGTGGTAGTACACTTGATTCTTTTCATTTTCTATCTTAGATCTTTCTGTTGGCAAATCTTTATTTGACCCTCCATTTACTTTCCTTATTCTCACATCAAAGCAAGCTGTTTGACCATCTGTAAAGAACATTCTTGCTTTTACATGCAGTTAGGCATTATCTTTGGCATGCTATTAACAAAGGCTTTGTTTTTGAAAAGGGATTGCCTATTGTTTTCATAGCGGATGCATTTGAAAACGGAGCAATGTCAACAGGCAGCGTTCCCATCAACAAAAACCTAAAGGAATGAACACGGAGCAGTGTGAACATAGTCTTAAAAGTTCTTAATTAGCCAGCATGCCATGCATGTGCCATCTCTTGGTTGGCCTTTGTTGTCACCATTTTCATTGATCATGAAAAAATGGCAACAATGAAGGCCAACCAAGAGATGGCTCGTTCAAGGTGTGCAGGTGCAGTTGCCTTTAATCTTCTAAATCTTTGAAGTACAACTGCAACTCAAAAGAGCACTAGTATAACTGGCCCAGATGAATAACATTGCCCTGTTTCTACCACAATTCACTATCCAGACAGAAAATTGTACTATAAACTCTGGACAACTATTTGTCACGTTGGCCTCCTCTACAGTGTAGTGAAGTCCCTCCCACCTTTAAGGATTTACTTTTTAAGAAACTCAGACCCTGAATTTTGCAAAAACAGCATTAAAACAAGAGAGCAATTAAGGGAGAATAATAGGCTTAGGTCAAAAAAGTTAGTTTCTAAAAGGTAGAACTTTGCTGTATGTAATTAACATTCATATTGCATTTTGATGAGCTTGAAATTTGAAGCTCTTTGCTCCACTGTTTTCACATATCATATGCACTGCCAGTATTACAGTATTCTAAAAAATTTCTAAAAAATGTGCCCTTCCCAACTCTATGAAGGGTCGGTACCAATATCACAGGAATTTTTTGTAGCATCAAAATATTACCCCCCCATGTCATTTTCTGTGAAGTCCTGTCTTTCCTTTCAGTAGAAATAGGAGAGGTCGCTATGCAGAGTGCGAGACCATATCACATACTTTTTGGCACTTCAGGACAATTATTAGCTGATCAGCTCGCTTTGAAATTAAAAACTGAATTTATCTGTCATCAACAACTTGAACCTCTCTTCAAATTTTTCATTTTTTTCAAAGACTCTGCTGGAAAAAATGAATGGAGACATGAGTGAACATTTACTGAGAACATTTCAAGTGCATTGGAAATTTCTTCTCGTCATAAGAAGTACTTATAGTATACAAACTAGTACTTTGTAAAACATTGTCATACATTTGCTGTAAAAACTATATCGGTTGTTACTTGTCATTTTACTGTTTTCTTTGCAGCAACTGGACCTGATCAATCCATTCCAACTGTACTTCAATCCAGACTTAATTATAAGGAGATTTGAGGTGAACTGTTAATCACATATTTCATAAACGGTGTTAGAGGCCGAATTCTGATTTAAATCACAATTTTAGTGTAACTGCAAGTTTTTATGTTGCTAGCAGTGGAGTTGTAAATTTGACGATGATATAAAGTGTAAGGTACTCGGGTGCAAGGTGCCACCTGGAACGATTTGTCACCATCAGATTCCTTATGCATTTTTGAACTTTGCATCCTCCTAGAATCAATAACCACAGTCGCTAGCAGCATGCAACTAACTAAAATTCTGACCTTGAAGTTTTCATATGAAGAATAGGAAGGAATTTTGATAAATTTCTAAAACTAGGCCTATAATTTGAAGAAGTGCATTGTTAGATTAATATAAAGAAAAAGTAGTGCCAGTCATTTATCTGAGGGAAATTTAGTATACCGGGTGAGCCAGAAAAATGTTCCCACTTTGAAAATTCATAACACCAAGACTACTTCACGGATTTAAATAATTCAAATTCTAGTTAAAAGCCAAAAGATCAAAAATTTTTTGTGATTTTTCTCGCTGTCCTACCAGCAGTAGAAGTATTGGTAAATGCAACTTTATAAAAATTTTACGTGGTTGCAAAATGACGGAAAAAGTGCCTAAATCATTGATCAAATCGTAAGGACTCTATTCACATCGAACAATAGGCTATGGGCGTTTCACCTACCTCAATAGTTATAAGACATCGATTTTCAAACAAATACGAATGATTTTCAAGTCCAAGGCAATTAATGCCCAGAGGATATCTCTCACTCATGAGAAGTTGCATTTCCTTCATTATTGTGTACGAGAAGTCATTTATGCATTGATCAATGTTTTGGGCCATTTTCACTCATTTTGCAACCATGAAAATTTTTGTAAAGTTGAACTAACCTATATTTCTAGTGTTGGTAGGACCGTGAGAAAAATCACGAAAAGCACTTTGATCTTTCGGCTTTTTATTGGAATTTTTGAATGATTCAAATACGTGAAGTAGTCTTGGTGTTATGAATTCTCAAAAGTGGGAGCTTTTATCTGGCTTACCCGGTATAACCTTACTGTGTTATTGTAAAGTCAACAGTTGTTATGGTCCACACTGGTTGTTGAATGACACTGTCTTAATGCTTTATAAGTGCAGTAAAATGAAACGAGAATAATGAGATCTAAGTTGAGGAATATATTTCAACCATCCTGCTTGATATATTTTTCTGACAAGAAGGCCCATTTTAATATCATACCAAAATCATCTTCATGCTGAAGCTAAGTCAAACACGCCCTGCAACATCTGTAACGATAAAGAGGGAGATAGTGATCTGCTTTGGTTAAAGTATGGCAGAGTGGGTTGGAGTCTAAGCAGTTTTGTTGTTGCTTTCGCCAGATGAGGATGGATTTACATGTGGGTTTCGCTTGTTGAAACATTTTAAGGGATGTCATACACTACTAGGCAAAGCGATACCACCACTAAAGGTAAAATTTGAATGGAACCTAAGTATACATATGCCTCTTATTATGATATCCATGCAAAGACAAGGCTTTGGAATGTGTCGCTCCATATTTGGGTGGCTTGTCGGAATCAACAACAAATATAATGCGATTGGCTAAAATTTTACAGCAAGTGACTTGAGCTACTTGTACTTGTATACTCTTGAATATCCTTTAACAGTGCATGCTAACTGTGATCGGCTTGCAGAAAATTTTATGAAATTGAATGAAGAAAAATGCCACCTCCTAGTATTTGGTGAAAAAGACACAGAATCTCAATAAATGTTGGCCCCTCTATGATCCAAGAGAGCAAAGAACACGAATTGTTAGGCGTTGTAATTGACCAACAGCTAAATTTCACCCAGTGCAACTGATATGGCTAGTTTCTAAGTCTCCACTTTCCTAGGTCCTAAATTCTGAAAATCGATGTTTTTTTCGCGAAATTTGCACCATTTGCTTCTGACGTCATAAAACATTGGCGGAACACTTGGAAATATTAGCAGTCCGGTCAGCATCTATGTCTACCCTTACGGACATGGTACAAAGCACATTTTGCAAATTCTGTTACATCATTTTGTAACAGCCGGATGACATGAAGGATTCTTCCTTATGTTTATCTATCGCGTGTTCTTAATCTAATCTTAACTATAATCTATTGCAGGTATGGAGGTTGATAACAAACTACCTCTTTTTTGGAACACTTGGTTTTAACTTCTTTTTCAATCTAATTTTCACGTATCCTTTTTTATTCAATATTTACTTCGGTTGGTGTCTGACAGCCGTTGAAATCGAAATTGTGATGAAACATGATAAGATTTCTTTGGTATGTTTGCGGTTGCATCAATATTACAAATTTTATCATTTTATCTTTGTTATCAGGGAACGTTTTGCTACATAGTAAGCATTGATCGGTAAGTCAGCCACAGTAAATTTTTTTTCATTTTAATCTTTCTCGCAAGAATTCGCAAATGATGCATATTTATCGTGCTGCTGTAAATCCAGCACGGTTACCAAATCTACGTTTAGCATATGTACGAAATGGAGAACTGCAGTTGTTGACATTTTTAAGAGGACATAAATATAGTTATCCATCGGAGTCGATGTGGGAGAATGTGCCGAATATATTGTCTCCTGTTGCGTTTGTGCCAATGACAAATTTCAAGCGTTTGAAACTTAGTAGCACTTTGATTGCTGTACTGCTTGGAAGAAAATGATTGAATCCATCTTGATTAACAAAAGGCGGAAATATTTTTGCTATCCTTCCCATTTTTAGCACAGGAAATACAGACAGGTCTGAGTTTTGTAAAATCCCTTGGTTGTGGGTCGAGTAAAAAGAGGCTTAAAACCTTTGATTGAATTGTAAAAAATTCACAAACCCGACCAATGGGGAGTTCCATTTTGTATCCCGCATTATTTTCAAGCTGAAGATCACATTCTAATCTTGCTTCGTACAGCAATTTCACTTACTTGTTCTGTGCTCTTTGAAAGCCTTGTTATCCTCCTCACTTCTAAGGTTGTTATACTTACTTCGAAGCTTCACTCTATGCATGTTTTCTTTACGCAAGGTTTTAAACATGAAGTGCCCATCGTTTGCACTGATAGATGTTTCTTAGCGGGTGTATGTTCATTCAGCACACCCATGGCTACAGCCTCAAAAGCATCATAGTCCTTTTTGCCATTTAGTTCTTGTGTGCTCATATCTGCTATATTGCTTTGAAGCCCACGGCACTAAGTCGTCTATGTTCTCTGTAGGCCTCGTAAGATAGAAATACCGCTAGTGTAGGTGCAACAATACCTCCTCGTGGTTTTTCTTTTTTTCAAATGAAGTTTACTCTAGTTTATGTTGTATGGTGACGGAAGCATAAAAAGGCTCCATCATAGCAACTTTTCTTGCATAAGCACCTACTTTCTCTCAGCTGAATAGCAGTTGTAATTATTTTCATTTGGTTTAGTTACTTTTTATTGGTATTTTTGTGGATGGCCTTACTGTTTCATATATTTCATATTTCATATTTAATTCTTTTAAGGAGGGTTGCCCTTCAATTAGTTGATTTTCAAGGGGCCCTCCGATAAAAACATTAATTACAATATATAACATAAAAGGAAAAAAAGCTGTTAATTAAATTAAACTATGAAACCTTATTTACAATATCTAAAACTTATATACAATAATGTTCAAAATTTACAATAAGAGTGAAAGGAAGCATATGTTTCTAAATAGTTTTTTTGAAACTATACAGAGAGGTTGCCTGCTTTGACTCGGCTGAAAGGCTATTCCATAGCTTAGCACCTCTATAAGAGAAACATTTCTGGCCGTTTGTTGACCTTTTCATCGGTAACCTCAAGTCGGTTCCCGTATTACGAAGACTATATGATGAGTAGAGCGATTTTCGGGTGAACAGGTCACACAAATATTGTGGAGCCAGCTCATTCAGGGACTTGAAGACCATTGTCTTAGATTCACTGGAAATCAGTTGGTCAACGGTCTTCCATCCCAGCTTTTCGATAAGAGGTCTGCTTGGGGCATCGAAGCTGCTGTTCGTTATTATCCTAGCAGCACGCTTTTGAAGTTTTTGTAGCTGATTAATTTCACTTGAACCAGCGCAGCCCCAGACAGAACAGCAGTATCGAAAATGAGGCTCCACAATACCTGTATAGAGAGTTTGCAAAGTTTCTTTCGGAAGAAAAGACTTGGCATGTTTTAGAAATCCTATTGCCCTGGAGACCTTGGCAGAAACTGCCTTGATCTGTTCTTTCCAATCCAAAGAACAGTCAATTTGCAAACCGAGGTATTTAGTCTTTTTGACCACTTCCAGCTCGTTATCACGTATTTTCAATTTCAAGTCTTCATTTTGACCCTTGAGAATACTGTTGTGTTTCTGCTTGGAGGAAATAAGCATAGAATGAGTTTTTGCTACATTCAGGGAAAGCTTGTTACCTTTTAGCCATATGTCCAGTTTCGCAAGATCACTGTTAATAGCCTCATTCAGCCGAGTCATATCGTGAGACTGGTAGCACAAACTAGTATCATCAGCATACATGGACACGTTGGAATCCAGGACTGCTTGCGGGAGATCATTGATGTAGACGAGGAAAAGAAGAGGGCCAAGACATGAACCCTGTGGAACACCAACTTCTATGTCCTCGATTTCGGAATCAACACCATTAACCCTACAAAATTGTTTCCGATTCGTTAGGTAGGACTTAAACCAAGAGAGTTCACGATGATGTACACCGTAAAGCTCAAGCTTTTTGCAGAGAATGTTATGATCAACAGTATCAAATGCCTTTTTTAGGTCAATGAACACTAGACCCACAAGCTTTCCAATATCCATTCCATTGTACCAGTCGTCAGTATTTTTAAGCAAGCATGTTACTGTTGAATGAAGACGCAAAAAGCCGGACTGGCCGCATGAAAAGTGGCCGTTATCATTCATGTACTGGTACAGCTGATTTGTTACTAATTTTTCAAAGAGCCTTGAGATGACAGGCAAGACTGATATTGGTCGATAGTTGGACTTATCAGCCCTGTCTCCATCTTTGAAGATCGGAGTAACTCTAGCAACTTTCCATGAGTCGGGAAAACGACTTGTTTCAATGGATGTATTGAACAAGAAAGCAAGCGAGTTTTCAATAAAAGGCAGCGCAAGCTTCAAAAAGTAGGTAGAGATGTTGTCAGTCCCAAAGCTCTTTGCTGTCTTAACAGTGGCAAATGCATCCCTGATTTCCTGCACTGAAATAGTTCTGAAGTGGAATGTTGCCTTATGTTTGTTAATTTCATAGTCACCTGCAAGAAGGGGATTAGGGGCTGGATCTATTTTTTCAGCAAGATCCTTACCTACTGAGCAGAAGAAACTGTTCATTGCATTAGAAATATGTTTTCTATGAACAGTTTCGGAACCAGACTCTTTGAGACAATCAATGTTGCTAGACTTTGATCTTTTATTGAGGATTTCATTGATTGTCTTCCATGATTCTTTCATGTTACCTTGACATGCAGAGATCTTATTAGTATAGTACTGCTTCTTTAGTTGGATGTTTAGGACATTGACCTTGTTACGGACCTGTCTATAAGAGTCCATAAGGAATTGGGACTTTCTTTTAGCTGCAGCCTTTTTTAGCTTATCCCTGGTCTGCATTAGTTTCTTCAGGTCCTTGTCAATCCAGGGGCAGTACTTCTCTGAAACACGCATTACAGTCATTGGGGCATGTTTCTCTATGATCAAGGAAAAAAGGTTCGACCAACTGCTTACGAGAACATCTATGTCATCCGTTTCAGTAAGCATTTGCTCCCAACAAATGCCAGAAACATCAGCCAGGAATGATTCTTCGTTGAAATTTTTCATCTTTCGAGTTTTGATCATTTTGTGGCCTTTTTCCACTGCTCCATTAAATTTTCGAATGCAGTAGACCATATAATGATCACTCATGGAAACATCATACTGTTGATTTGTACTACCATACACCTGCTTGTATCTTAATTGTAATTTGTCAATGTTGTATTTTTATGAGAATGTTTATATGGAACAACAGGATTCTTTACTCTTTTCACCTTAACCAGTTTTTAGATACAGGTACTGTCGAATGCTAGAAGAGGGATCATTCCGAGCACGGACAGCAGACTTTGTATTTATGTTCATATTTGGTGGCGTGTTAATGACCGTATCCCTTCATTGATTTATCAACTCCCCGAATTACGGAGGATCACCAAGTCCAACGGGAAGTAAACAAGCAATATTCGCTTATTACAGATGTCATTGCTTTCACACTAAGAGCCCGTTTACACGAGAGAACACTAAAATCCATCCATTATGGGATCGATTCCAGCAGTTTGTAGATGTTTAACGGGGCTGATCTCAAATTACTTTATGTTTACATGGGATCAGACCCAGATGGATTTGCTTTGACTTCAAATACGGTTTTTTCCTCTTTTTCATTTAAAGAAGATAGAGCTCAGAAATCAAAGGAATTTCCGAAGTAAAACAGAAAATGGAAAGCAAGGGATTAGCATCATTTTCCATCCATGTCAGTTTGGGATCCATCCAACTCTTTACCTGAAGCTCTGACGGGATCGATCCCAAACTGGATTGCCCTGGTAAACGATCCCAGACTATCAGAGACAGCGAACAATCCCATGTAATTTCAAGGCCGATCCGTACCAGCGTAGGTCGATTCATCGCTTCCATTCTAGATCGTTCCAGTTTTCTATCGTGTAAACATTGTGTGGTAGGTAAGTGAGTAAGTACAGGGTGTCTCAAAAAAATTGTTCGACGTTTGATGAAATATTGAAAAATAAGGACAACATGAACAGGATCATGGAAAGATAGCCCTGTTCGGAAGATTATGAAATGATTTTAGAGACCAGAATCAAGCAAATCGGTTCAAAATTCACTGAGTTACGAGCTCGCGAAGATAAGAAATATGTGATAGCTGAGACCAGAGACCCCCCCAGATTACTTGCATTGCAAAAAAGCTCGAAGACGGAGGTAAGAGAAGCTTATCCAATGTCATACCTCTCGTTGATATCAGAGCAAACCAAATAGGACTTCTAAAGTAAATTGTTTCTTGCGATCATTCTCAAAATTTTCTTGAAATTGCGTAAGTCCAAAAACAGTGATTCAAAACATAATCGGCGAGAGACTGAATCTGTTTCCTCAAAGCATCCACGTGCTTGCCAGTTAGGTTATCAAAAACCTGTTTGAATCCCACTTGGTTCGCCCTGAAACAATTAAGAAATAACACAAACGGCTGCCTATGGGGCTTTTACCAAAAATGCCATTTCGAGGCTTCTGATTTCAGCTTTCGCACAAACTTAAACTTCAAAAGCTTGTAACTCCATGAATTTTTAGCGGATTTGCAAGATTCTTGTGTCAAAAATTAATTTAAAATCTGAGAAAAAGGGTGACTTGACTAAGGATACATTCAGCGTATCGTTATTTTTTAGTATTTAATCAAACGTCGAACAATTTTTTTGAGACACCCTGTAAGTAAGAACAGTATATTGCAAAACAATCTCCAGAATATACACGGAGATGTCTAAAAACTGAAAATTTGATATGAACAATAGAAATAAGGTTTGATTTACTGTGCTGAGTACATTAAGAATAGTTTACCAGAGACTATCTAGTTAAGTAATATGACTATGAATCGGACCGAAAAGACTTAGACAAAATTTTTGGGACTAAGTATAATACAAGGTCTGGGGAATGTTTGCAATAGGAAAATAGAAATAATTCGTTTCTGAATTTTCGACGAAATGAAGGAGCTCTGTGGGAAATGGTCAATCCGTTGTCCATCAGAACCTCAATCTGTTATCACTATTAGGGCCCAAAGTATCAACTGCGTGGTCAATTTTGTTGCAAAGTTAGGTCATTAATGTTTTTACATGCTTTTAAGCATTTGTTTTACTTAACGTCGATACAGATAATGGCTTTATTTGTTAACATAGTATTTTTAGGTCAAGCTTTCACAATAATGCTCGTTTATGTCTGGAGCAGAAGAAACAGATTTGTTCGAATGAATTTCTTTGGTCTGATGAACTTTCAAGCGCCCTTCTTGCCGTGGGTTCTTCTTGGGTTCTCTCTCATGCTTGGAAATTCCATTATTGTTGATATAATGGGTGAGTGCAATTTATTGCTACTTTTCTATCCCCATTTGCGTTTCCTAGTAGATTTTCACAACTTTAACATTTTCTAACTTTCATTTTTGGAACGATACCGTGACGTTTGCTTCAAATTAGATATCACGTGAGATCTGCGATAACGTAAAATAAACCCTGTAAGCACTTAAATTATTTTTATTCGCAGAAATTTTGAATTAACGGAGACAGACTTTAGTACATGTTGTCATGTATAAAAAAAGTGACCCGACGCAATCAGTTGTAGAAAAGTGAGTAAGAGGCCGATGGAAACTCCTCAAAACGTTTTTCTGCCCCTAAAAGATTAGCCTACGCTATGAGCATTTTTAGCAATTTTTTAGCGCGGTAAATTTTGCTAATTAAGGATTTTGTGGAAAAGGGCAAGCCTGAAATTGTCAAAAAGTTGTTAAAAACCGGGGATCGATTTATAGCCATTTCAGATCTTTAAAATAGTGAGGAGCGTGATTTATTCAGTCAGAAGTTTCAAGAGAAAGTTTTAAGTCCCAAGGTACTTGAAAACGTTCCTTGTAAACTCACATCTTAAAGGTCAGATAAAGGCAAATGCGATTTTTTTACATTTATAATTTTAAACTATGGGGAATCCGATGGCAATAATATTATTTATCTTTGCGATGCAAAAGGATAGGTTTAGGGGTTTTGAAAAAGGATACTCCTTCAAAAAACCGCGTAATGATAGAGGCCTGGAACTAGCTAAGTCATGACGTGGAATGAGTCATAAGAAATTCATCACTTGAGAGGCCCAAAGCACTTGAAGAATTCATATTTCATATTTATTTCATATTTGTTGCCCTTCAACAAGTTGATTTTCAAGGGGCCCTCCAATAAAGATATTAATTACAGTCTAAGATAAAAAGTAAGGAGCTATTAATTAGATTAAACTATAAAACCTTAAATTAAATTAAACTATAAAAGCTTATTTACAATATCCAAAACCTATTTACAATAATATTTAAAATTTACAATCAAAACGAAAGAAAACAGTTTCTATATAGTTTTCTTAAAACCATACAGAGAGGTTGCCTGCTTTGACTCGGCGGACAGGCTATTCCATAGTTTTGCACCTCTATAAGAGAAACATCTCTGGCCATTTGCTGACCTTTTCATCGGTAACCTCAGGTTGGTCCCCGTATCACGAAGGCTATATGATGAGCAGGACGAATTTCGGGTGAAAAGATCACACAGGTATTGTGGAGCCAGCTCATTCAGGGACTTGAAGACCATTGTCTTAGATTCACCAGAAGCAAGTTCCTCAACGGTCTTCCATCCCAGCCCTTTAATAAGAGGTCTGCTAGGGGCATCAAAGCTGCTATTCGTTATCATCCTAGCAGCACGGTTTTGAAGCTTTTGGGATGATAACGAATAGCAGCTTTGATGCCCCTAGCAGACCTCTTATTAAAGGGCTGGGATGGAAGACCGTTGAGGAACTTGCTTCTGGTGAATCTAAGACAATGGTCTTCAAGTCCCTGAATGAATTAACCTTGAAGAACACACGCCGCATTGCAGATACCATCGAACAGTAAACATTCCCAAAGATCGAGTATTTGAGCGGCACACCCTCATAGTTTTCCCTCGATGCAGAGGAGTGAATTCAACCATGAGCCATAGGACACGAACTGAGTAGATTGGGCCTAAGCTGGGGTGGTACTCTCGTAGTGATTTGGCCGACGTAGTTAATTCAGTTTGCAAGTAATGTGTAATGAATACTCACTTTAGTTCTTCTCTGTCGTATCCTAACCTTGCTATTCCTGCGAAATACAGGCAGTAACGGAGTTCGATTCCCCTTCCACGACAAACATGGCGCCTTTCCTGTCGACGGTTTACAAAATGTGTTTTCGCGCCTCCGCACTCACCTTTTCAAACTGAATGGTGCGTGCGGAGGAGCGTAGTGCAGAGGCGCGAAAAAAAATTTTGCAAACCGTCAACAGGAAAGGCGCCATATTTGTCGTGGAAGGGGAATCGAGCTCCGTTACTGCCTGTATTTCGCAGGAATAGCAAGGTTAGGATACGACAGAGAAGAACTAAAGTGAGTATTCATTACATATAACTTGCAAACTGAATTAACTACGTCGGCCAAATTACTACGAAAGTACCACCCCAGCTTAGGCCCAATCTACTCAGTTCGTGTCCTATGGCTCATGATTCAACACAGTCGGGCCAAGTTTCCTGTGTTCTGCTCTCCTCAAGTGGAACATAAAAAACATCATTTGAATTATTTTAATGCAAATTAGCAGTTAAAAATATTGATTGTCTTGATCAAGCCATGGTCTTGATCAAACATTTTACTATTTTGTTATTTGCAAAGACTACAGAAAAACACGCCTTGATCTCCCCAGGGTTTGATTGTTTTTCCATCAGGATTCATTCTCCTCATTAGAGCGACAAGCGCCTATCGAAGGCACATTTGTTGCATTTGGATGGCTTCACGAAGGATCTGTAAATACAAACTATATTGTGTGAGGCAATACTTTGGCCACCTAAAAAATTCGCAAAGAACCAGAGCGTTATCGAAGAAAAGGAGGCATAAATGTGGGGAAAGAACTTGCACTTATCTATCCGTGAGCATGAGTGTGCTCACATGGCCTTCTCTTGATATGGCAAAATCCGGTGTCGTCATGTTCGAAGAGTGGGTGAGTGTATCATTCGATTTCAGCTATAATTTCATGTTCAGCACGTCGAAGAGTTCTCAGAAAGGTGCTCTGGAAGCCAGCTAATGTACTTGCAGCAGCCGATGAATATTTAAAGTCGTTAGGATTGAAATATCTTGTGCAGACCGGCAATGTTTTCGTTGTTGGAAGTCTGAAGGGTTCCCTCTCCAAGTCAGTCCACAGCTCACTGCTGCGGCAAGTCGGTCCACGCCAAAGTTTGGAATAATGTGCACATACATTCTCTTCTGCATAAGCTGACTAGCCACGACGATAAACTACCTACTTTCTCGGCGTTTTGGTTTGAGACAGTTAAAGTAAGTAGTCGTTTGTAACTTTCGTGACTCGACAATCAGTGAGTGCAAACAGACTCCTCCATTCCCTGGCAGCTTTGCAATGACTCCTTCGACTCATTCCACGTCACGCCTCTGCTAGTCCCAGGCTCTTTTCCTTGCGCGGTTTTTTTGGAAAATTTGACTAAAAACGGAATTCGACAGACGATTTCGATAAGTTCCTGAACTCATATTGAAATTTTGTTTAAAATTTTGAAATCTCCAGGTCGTAAATGATCGAAATTAATAAAGATGTCTTTTGCGTTTATCTGACCTTTAAAGGAATTCAACTTTCCACACAAATCGAAGTCTTTAAGAATTGCTATCAGGAAAGCAGAAGTATCCTTGCCCCTAGAGACAAGAATATTTTATGTACAGTATGTGGGTATGCTCTGAAAACTTTCAGCTGAGTTGCCCATTTTCTGTGTGAAATAAAATACGCTCCTCATTGTTTTGAAGATCTGAAGTGGCTGTAAATCAATCCCCTGTTTCTGACGACTTTTTGAGGACTTCCGGTATGCCCTTTGCCTCGAAATCCTTACTTTGGGGGAATTTATTGTGGCGAGAAAAAATTACTAAAAATACTCATAACGTAGGGAAGTCTTTTAACGACAGAACAACGTTGAAGCATTTCACGGCTTCTAACTTATTTTTCTATAGCAGATCGCATCTGGTCACGTTTCCTGAGGTCATCCGGTACTTTATGCAGTTAATGAATAAATTTAAGCGAGAACATTAGATTTATCAGCTATAAGTTGTATCATGTGCCCAATATATTCTAGAAATAATGACATTCATACTCACTGTAATATCCTCGAGTAAGGATAGCAAAAGAGAGTTGACCGACACGATGAAGCAAGAGTTAACGATGAGAAGTCGAAGAAAAAGTCGAAAGATTATGCAGACGCGAAACGAAATGTTAAGGAAAGTGAAATAAAATTTGGTGATACCGTTATCTGCAAGCAAAATAAGCAGTACAAATTTTCAGCAAAATTTGAAGGCAATCCTTACACAGTAGTAACTGTTAAAGGTTCGAAAAATTGTTGCTAAGAGAAACTACTCGTTCTTCAAGAAAATATCACCAAAAGCAGATAGCCGTCCCGGTGATGATGATGATAATGATGATTGCATTCGGCGAAATGATGATGTTTACATTTTACATTTTTACATTTTAAAATTCTTTACCCAGGGATACAATTCAGTTTGTAACTGTTTTACAATGTACCCTGCAACTAAAAATAAAAATAACCTAATAACAATAATCGTCTAATCCTATGAATATACAAAACACCTATTAATAAAAACTTGAATAGAAAAACGGAATAATTAAAACCAGCTTTCCTTGAATATTTTCAATTATGAGCTTTGAGTTTGGCTTTAAACGACTGGATGGAAGGAGCTAACTTGATATCAGAATGGAGTTTGTTCCATGTATCAACTCCGCGGAAAGCAAACGAGTTTTGACCATAAGCTGTTCTCATTCGAGGTATATAAAGATCGCATTTCGTATTTCGTAAGACCCGACTGTGAACATCTGACAATCGGGAGAAGATCTGACATAGGTTGTCGGGTGCAAGTCCATTTAGGGATTTATATACCATAGTGGATGTTTCCCTGTGGACAAGCCTATCAACTGAGAGCCATCCTAATCTTTGCAACAGTGGAGCAGCCGATGAATCAAAATGGCTGCCCGTGACAACTCTTGCAGCTCTGTTCTGCAATTTTTGCAAGGTATTCAGTTTAGTATCACCACAGCATCCCCATACTGAGCAACAATAGCTAAGGTGGGGCTCTACGATACTTAAATACATGTTCCTTAACGTATCTTCTTGTACAAATTGTTTGGCATATTTCAAAAGCCCAATGGCTCGTGAGATTTTCGTCTGAAGGAACTTTGCCTGGCTTCCCCATTTCAAATTTTCGTCAATCATGACACCAAGATATTTGGTTTCATGCACAAGCTCGATATCATTTCCGTTAACTTGGAAGCAAGGGGTAATTTCTGATGTTTTGTTCATCAGCCCTAGCTTTTGGGCTGAACCAATTATCATGGCTTGTGTTTTGACGATATTCAAGGAAAGCTTATTGCCCTGCAACCATTTCTCGAGGCAGGCTAGTTCTGCATTGACAACAGCGTCAATTTCTTCGATTTTATCCGAAGAGTAGGAGATCGCTGTATCATCGGCGTACATAGTAGCGTTTGCCTTTCTTAAAGCGAAAGGAAGATCATTTATATAAAGCAAAAATAAAATGTTAACGATAAAATGTTAACGATAGGACCACGAGAAGATCAACGAGAGCTCTTGTACAAACAAGACGTTTTAGAGATCCTGTAGACTCGTCATTAATACACTGACTGGACTGTTTTTCATTTTATTTTTGAGGAAAGAGTGATGTTATGTTCTAATACTGCGAAAGAGCACAAACCAAAAGAGAGACGCTAATGACTCAGTACATCCTTTTATGACTTCTAACGCTGTATGGCTGTGGCGTTTTGTTCGGTTCGAAAACATGTGGTTTTAAAACAGCATGTGATCTGCGTGTGTCCGAAAACACAACCACTCACTTATGCAAAAGATTTTAAAATGATAGCTTAAAATGAACCAATATCGTGAGCCATAACCTTTCAAGGCATTGTAAATCATGCCTAGGATTTTTAGTTATACAATGCATATTAACTTTCATTTCATACAACATCACAACATTAACTTCTGAGATCATTTTGCAATATTGAAGAATTAGAAAGAGCAAGAAGATAGCTCTGCTCAAACTTTTGTTCATTTTCCAAAGTATTTTCAAAACCAAGCTGCTAACAGATTCATCGAATGTCGGTGACTGAAAGCTATAATAGGATAATGAATCTCCCAAACACTTATTTTACATATTTTCAACATGTTAAGCAGAAAATATCATCACCCGTTGAATTGAAATTTCGAATTTTTGTAGTTTGTCAAGCATATAGATATTGTACGAATTATCTCTTCTCTTCACAGGTATTGGTGTTGGACACATATATTATTTCCTAGAGGATGTCTTTCCAAATCAGCCTCAAGGGTCACGTTTGCTAAGGACCCCTGGCATTCTGTACGTATATTTATATGTACTGCCATTTTATGAATGAATAATTTTCTTCATGCGCCATAAGATGAGTCGATCCTATTGCCAGATCAGTAAAATTAAACTGTGTAACAATTGCTACTAACAATATTCGTTTGTTCCAATAATGCATTTGCATTACAGGTTTTCGCTTTGGAGTGCTTCCTGCTCTTATTCCCACAACTCCTGCTTTTTTCAGCATATATTTTCTTCAATTTCTTGTCCCATTCATTTACCTGACTCATCTTGTAGCCTCATAGTCTTCAACATAAATGAATGTCATATAAAAGGTATTTTGCAATGAGATAAAAATTATGTGACTGTCCGTTGCTACAAATTCGTTTTATATGGATACTAAAATCACAGAGTCCATGTGCAGCAGACTCCCTTGATTCCAGTTATTTCTGTCAATCATTGTCTTTTCGTTCAGTTCCAAGGATGCTCGCATTGTGGGAAGTGTCACCTCTATGAGGGACAAATAACTGAAAGGGAAGTTTTTTTACTCACCTTTTACGATCCTTCGTAAGAGTGCGACATTTTTAGCACATCCTTTAAGAAATATTTTTGCTTCACCACAAAGTCATTGCAGGCTCCGTGAAAAAAGTGCAATTGATGAGCCAAATAGACCGAATTTTCTCTGTATACTATAATACCTACAAGGTGTCTCAAAAAATTGTTCGACGTTTGATTAAATACTACAAAATAACGATACGTTGAATGGAGCATAGGTTTCAAATCTTTAAAAAGCTTGGTGTAAACTTCTGTGACCTATTTCTTTGAACTTAACGGCTTCAAAGGAACTTTAACTTTACTGTAAATCTGCCGTTGGACTTTTCCAAAATCTTCAATATTTTCAGAATTACAGTGTTTTTCTTCCGTTTTAAGAATTCAAGAAAATTTTCGAAAAAGACTTAAAACTATCGTAATTTCTCTTTCGTAGTTTCTTTTGACGAAAGATCAAATAATTTCAGGAAAACCATAATTCATAGATGCCTACAATATGGTATCAAGTAAAACTCTTTCACTCTTCTGGTTTGTGATGCAGAAACTTGATAACATCACATAATAAAATGAGCTGAATTATGAAATAGGCTGTAATTTCGAGAAATATTCAAAATTTTGGAAAAGTCCAACGTTAGAATTAAAGAAAAGTGGCTAAAAGTTTCCTTCAATTCATTCAATTTAAAGAAATAGGTCATTAAATTTTACACTCGCCTCTTTTCGTAGATTTAAAAGATTTGGAACCTATGCTGTTGAATGGACACTTGGTCAACTGACCCTTTTCTTCTTGGGATTTTAAATTAATTTTCGACACAAGAATCTTGCAAATCTGCTAAAAATTCATGGAGTGTTAAGCCTTTGAAGTTCAAGTTTGTGCGAAAACTAAAAGCAGAGACCTCGAAATGGCATTTTGGTAAAAATCTCATAGACAATCGTTTCTGTTACTTCTGAATAGACCTTTTCACGGAAAGAAAAGCATGCTGGGAAAATGGGGAGATTTGGAGATTTCGACACCACGCAGCTTCGAATTTCGCCAGGTTTTGCGATCCCTACTTTCACGACAAACCTCTCTCACTAAGCACGAACAAAGATATTAGATATCTTGTTTGCATATTGATAAACGCCTTACACTTCAGCGATAACGAAAAAGCAACATGTTTGTGGATCGGATTCCTCCAAATCTTTTTATAGGAGGAGAAAGCAACCCGCCGCGGCTTCGAGAATCACAGACTCATGCCTAGGCCCTTGCGACCAAACGCCACATTTAGGCACATAATTCTGCGATCAATGGATGAAATCACCTGAAATTCAAAATGAAAGCACTTCATTTCTGTCTGAAGTCGGAAATAAATTTGCAGGCTGTTTCCTAAACGTATATGAACGGAGGGAGGTCAGACAGCTCAGATCAAATGTCGTCCTTCTGAATGAAAAGTCTCGACTAAAGTATCTTTGCAGAAACCGGGTTCAATTTTCTTACAAAGCAAAAGAAACCCTTTTACTGCTGATTTTTTCATCGAGTGATTGTTGACTGATGTATTTTCTACCCTTTTATTGATATTTCTAGCAACTACAAAATTTGTAGCATCATCTTATCACAAATTTATTTCAAGCTTGAAAATCCAGGTCAGGCTTAGGCCTTTTGCGGTCCCCACACTAAACGAGGAAATCTGCAAGCGCCCATCTAAGATATTTTGTGAGATATTTTCATAATTATCTCTTCATCTGCCATTCATGCTAACCAAATTTATTTTTTGTATGATATTTAGAGTTAACGCTTCCCTGAGCTGCATGCCCTTCAGAAGAGGAAGATTAATTCTTGAACTAATTTTGATGCACTTTTTGCTCGCTATTTGTTATCGTCTTGATCTGTTTTCATTCCAATGAGGACTTCTTATTCTGATCGCCTCTGCATTGCTTCTTTGTTTCACTGTTGCAACCAAAACAAGACATGATTCACTTCCAACAAGTCGAGAATTGGGAATAGATGTAGATAATGAAACATCTACCAACCTTATCAAACCTTCTTTCCTCCAGTCGTTTCTAGGTATATTTGTGAGTTCTTGCACTCCCAAATCAAAACACTGTTTACGGGCTCTGAGAAAAGCTAAAAAATCAGAAACGATGAAAGAATTATTCTGTCCGTTTTGATGAACTCCGTGAACCTGTATCAACAGCAACTTGCAGCAACAAGCTATGCATCCGCAAGAAGCAAAGTTAAAGGAAATCCAGCATTTCATTCTTCGTAAAATATTGTCCTGGCTTCTAGCTGCAACTTTTCAAATCAGAATCGATATGGAAATAATTTGTGATATAACTTATGTCATGTGACAAATGCACTCCTTCCTGAACTTTTTGTCATACACTGTCTCATTCGTTGATGAAAGGGAGTATCAATTAATGTACAAGTGTTTTTATAAGAAACTGATAATTTAGGCCAGTGCTGAAGGTTTTTTGCGATTATCAGATCTTGAATAATCAGAGTTTCGTATGAGTTTCTTTTTAAAGGTTCTGTCACAGTCGTCATTTTTGCTTCCCGTGCCATCCTGAATATTCTCAAACAGAGTTATTAGAGCCTTTCTAATGTTTAACCATTATTAATAAATGCCTTTCAAATAATATGACACAAGAAACAAGTGAAAATAAGTAAACATATGGGAAAGATCTCCTTCAGTAAAATACATAGTTTCTCCACGAGTTTCTCATCAATTTTTCCAGTGCTTGACTTCTTAGATTTTTTCTTAGCAAAACAGATACGAGTGGTCTGGAATTTGAGTTTTGTTAAAACATTGTTATGAAATAGAGCAAAACAGTAACTATGAAATGAATAGGGTGAACGGAAGATTAAAGCAAGAAGAAATTCATCAAAATTTAGAATTTGGACTTGTGAGGTGATGATTTGGTGTAAGTTATAACATGAGATGGTAAGAAGAAAAGGCTACATCGTTGTCGCGAATATAGCAATCTGAACCAGCTTTGTTTTGAGTTGCGATTCGACACTCGCAGTGTAGGCATTGCTAACTAGGTGAATATTGGTAAGGTTTCCTCCCAACTTCTCGGCCGACGTCGCGTCCTTGCGTGGATTTCAATGGATGTTTTAGACAGCTTTTCACCCCCCCCCCCGAGAAACACCCCCATTAAGTGAGACTTAAGACACTTTTCTTTCTACGAGGAGCTACCTCCAAAAAATTGCACCTTATGCTTTTAAAATCGTAAAAAACTTTCAGCACTGGCCTAAATTATCAGTTTCTTATAAGAATACTTGTACATTAATTAATACTCCCTTTCATCAACGAATGAGACAGTGTATGACAAAAAGTTCAGAAAGGAGTGCATTTGTCACATGACATAAGTTATGTCACAAATTATTTCCATATCGATTCTGATTTGAAAAGTTGCAGCTAGAAGCCAGGACAATATTTTACGAAGAATGAAATGCTGGATTTCCTTTAACTTTGCTTCTTGCGGATGCATAGCTTGTTGCTGCAAGTTGCTGTTGATACAGGTTCACGGAGTTCATGAAAACGGACGGAATAATTCTTTCATCGTTTCTGATTTTTTAGCTTTTCTCAGAGCCCGTAAACAGTGTTTTGATTTGGGAGTGCAAGAACTCACAAATATACCTAGAAACGACTGGAGGAAAGAAGGTTTGTTAAGGTTGGTAGATGTTTCATTATCTACATCTATTCCCAATTCTCGACTTGTTGGAAGTGAATCATGTCTTGTTTTGGTTGCAACAGTGAAACAAAGAAGCAATGCAGAGGCGATCAGAATAAGAAGTCCTCATTGAAATGAAAACAGATCAAGACGATAACAAATAGCGAGCAAAAAGTGCATCAAAATTAGTTCAAGAATTAATCTTCCTCTTCTGAAGGGCATGCAGCTCAAGGAACGTTAACCCTAAATATCATACAAAACATTAATTTGGTTAGCATGAATGGCAGATGAAGAGATAATTATGAAAATATCTCACAAAATATCTTAGATGGGCGCTTGCAGATTTCATCGTTTAGTGTAGGGACCGCAAAAGGCCTAAGCCTGACCTGGATTTTCAAGCTGAAATAAATTTGTACTAAGATGATACTGCAAATTTTGTGGTTGCTAGAAATATCAATAAAAGGGTAGAAAATACATCAGTCGACAATCACTCGATGAAAAAATCAGCAGTAAAAGGGTTTCTTTTGCTTTGTAAGAAAATTGAACCCGGTTTCTGCAAAGACTTTTCATTCAGAAGGACGACATTTGATCTGAGCTGTCTGACCTCCCTCCGTTCATATGCGTTTAGGCAACAGCCTGCAAATTTATTTCCGACTTTAGACACAAATGAAGTGCTTTCAGTTTGAATTTCAGGTGATTTCATTCATTAAAGGTAATGTGTCCATGTAAGTACAGCTGCGTATACACATTGTCACAATAGGCTGACAAGACGCTGACGAAGAAACCTCAGGCAGCAGACTGTGACTGGTAGAAATTAACTGATCACATGAAAACTCAAAGTCTAATTTCATAGCGAAGCTGCATGACGTAGTTCAGCTCTGGAAAAGCAACCGCAAGTAAGTCATCACTTTGCTTGAATAAGAACTGGCTGTCGCTACGTTTTGTTTGCTTCAGTGATCACATGAAATTTCAGGTGAAATTGCCATGCCCCCCGCAAAGCTGCTGTGCTTACATGGACACATTACCTTTAATCGCTAAATGTGGCGTTTGGTCGCAAGGGCCTAGTGATTCTCGAAGCTGTGATTCTCGAAGCTGCCTTGGTTTGCTTTCTCCTCCCATAAAAAGATTTAGAGGAATCCGATCCACAAACATATTGCTAAAGCCTGGTTTCCATATAATCGCAAGGAGTCGCAATTAGTCGCAATGAGTCGCAGAGAGTCGCAAGGAATTGCAATTATTGTGACTTGAAAAAGTGGTTTCCATATGATCGCAAAGGATCGCAACTAACCAACACCCAACTAACTTCACTTTCATCAAATTTCAAACCATTTCATTTTCATTTCATTCATTTTAAATTATTTATACAGGGTAAAAACATTCAGTTCATACGGAAAAAAAACTGCTTTACAATGTGCCCTGTTAAAACAGAAAAGAAAAAAGAATTAATTACTCAATGAACTCCAAATTCTACTTAATACATTGTCAGATAAATTCCCTAAAAAAACCTAATTTTAATTATTCCTATCCAACCGAAAAAAAGGAAATTAAATTGCAACAGAAAGGAAAATCGATTGACTATGTTCTTGATGGAAGGAAGTACGTAAAGTTTGTTTTATAATCCTTCCTTTAGTTTTAATTTGAAGTTTGATAGCGAGGGAGACAGTTAAATTTGGTGATCTAGACTATTCCAAACGGTAGCCCCTCGATATGCAAATGACTTTTGTCCATTGTTTGTTCTAAACAAAGGAAGTTTCAAGTCAGTTTCGGTGTTTCTTAGCGTCTTCATTGCCTGTTCACGCTGTCTTTGAAACATTTGGGCCATATAGTCTGGGCAAAGTTGGTTAACAGATTTGAAAACAGTAGTTGCCGTTTCAAACCTGATCAGCTCTTTAACTGTTAACCAGCCCAGACCTTTAATAAGGGGCAAGGAGTGTGCATCATAAGCACTATTTGTCACAATACGGGCAGCGCGATTTTGGAGAATTTGCAATCTTTTTAAGTCTGCCTCGGTGCAACATCCCCATACCGTGCAACAGTATCGTAGATAGGGTTCGACTATACTTCTGTACGTGGTTTTTACCGTACTGAGTGGGACGTACCTCTTTGCATATCTCAGCATCCCTATCCCTCGCGAAATCTTCGCAGCAATAATGTTGATATGTTCCTTCCAACCTAATGTTTTGTCAATTTGTATTCCAAGATACTTAGCTTCGTTTATCATCGGGACAACTTCGTCGTCAATAACAAACTTAGGGCTAATGACATCGCTGTTAGAAATGTTCTGGAGTTTTGGCCTGCTACCGATAAGCATAGCTTGAGTTTTCGTAACATTTAGAGACAACTTATTGCCTTCTAACCATAATTTGAGATTGGACAAATCATCATTGATTGCTGCATTGATTTCATCAGCTGATTTAGAGGAATAAGAGATGCTGGTATCATCTGCATACATAGTAACCTTGGCATTATCAAGTGCAAGTGGAAGGTCATTAATATACATTAAAAAGAGGAGTGGTCCCAAGCAAGACCCTTGGGGAACTCCATATCGAATACTTTCAATGTTCGATATGTGCCCATTCACTTTACAGCACTGTTGTCTCCTACTAAGATAGGATCTGAACCACTCAAGCTCAATACCCCTTATGCCATAAAGTGACAACTTTTCTAGTAGGATACTATGGTCTACTGTGTCGAAAGCCTTTTTAAGGTCGATGAAAACGACCGCATTGACATTGCCTCTGTCGAAGTCTGTGTACCAATCATTCGTGCTCTTGAGTAGACATGTGACACAAGAGTGTAATGATCGGAACCCAGATTGGTGCAAGTAAAGCAACTTATTTTCATCCAGGTATTGGTAAAGTTTGCCATACAAAACTTTCTCAAATAAACGCGAAACCGTTGGTAGGACCGAAATTGGACGGTAGTTAGAACTAATATTTTCAGGGCCATCTTTGAAGATAGGTGCAATCCTAGCTGTTTTCCAACAATCAGGAAATACACCCCGCCTCAAAGAATTATTAAAAATGGTACTCAATGAGCTAGCTAGGTCAGGCATGCCGAATTTCAAAAAATAGCTTGAAATACCGTCTAAACCAAATCCATTTGATTTTTTAAGGCGTTTCATTGCCCTGCATATCTGCACTTCATCAACGTTCTTGAACCTAAAGATTTTAGAATGCTGATTTATCTTAACATCCCCAGATAAAAGGGGATTTCTCCTTGTTGGAATTTTGCTGCTGAGATTTTCTCCTATGGAACTTTCTAACACAGTAGACCAAGTAGTGATCGCTAAGAACGATTTCGAGAACTCCGGAAGATGTAATATTGTTGATGTGACTTGTTGCAATGTGGTCGATAAGGGTGGTCGATAAACCAAAATTGTGCTCACGGAAATGAGATTATCCCCCGAAACAATAGAGTTGTTATCGCAAGGAGTTGCGAAAGTTGTGAACAGTGGTTTCCATTAATCGCAATGGATCGCAACGAGTCGCAGTAAGTCGCAGAGATAGAAAATTTTCTATCTCTGCGACCGCCTGCGACAGCGATCGCAAGGAGTCGCAAAGATCGCAAACAAAGTTTTAGCCGGTTTCCATATGATCGCAGAGAGTCGCAAGCGAACTTGACCACTTTTATTGCAACTCGTTGCGATGCCTTGCGACTCCTTGCGATCATATGGAAACCAGGCTTAAGGCGTTTATCAATATGCACACAAGACATCTAATATCTTTGTTCGTGCTTAGGGAGAGAGGTTTGTTGTGAAAGTAGGGATCACAAAACCTGGCGAAATTCGAAGCTGCGTGGTGTCGAAATCTCCAAATCTTCCCCATTTTCCCAGGAAGCTTTTCTTTCCGTGAAAAGGTCTATTGTTTCAGGGCGAACCAAATGGGATTTGAACTGGTTTACGATAACCTTACTTTCAAGCATATGGATGCTTTGAGGAAACATGTTCAGTTTCTCGTTGATTTTGTTTTAAAGCACTGTTTTTAGACATATGCAGTTTTAACCAAATTTGACAATCGTCACAAGAAGTAAATTACTTTAGAAGTTTTATTTGGTTTGCTCTGATCGCAACTAGATGTATGACATCAGACAAGCTTCTTTTACCTCGGTCTTCGCGGTTTTTTGCATTGCAAGTAATCTGGGGGTCTCTGGTTTCAGCTGTCGCACATATTTGATCTTTGAAAGCTCGCAGCTCAGTGAATTTTCAACCGATTTGCAAGATTCTGGTCTCTAAAATTATTTCATAATCTTAGGGACAGGGTTACCGTTCCATGAGTTGTTGATTTTATCTGTATTTTTCAATATTTAATCAACGTCGAATAACTTTCTTGAGACACCCTGCAGGAGTGGGCCATTCGAATCAACGAGTGAACTGAAGGTGCAAAGTTCCATGATATTGAATTTAGAAAAGGGAGGATTTTTTTAGTGGCTCCAATGAAGCAAAGGAATCCACTTAGTTTGCTGTCACTTGAGATTAGAACGCTAGACTTTCTTCAAACAAAATTATCTGGTGTCTACTTGATAACAACTTCTCTTATCTTCTTAAATATCAAGTGCAATTTTGTTTACTTTGTTTTGAAGAAAAACGTTATTGGATGGTGACCAAGATGCAGCGTATGAACCAATGCCAGAAGCAGAGAGACCAGGTGGATTTAACTGGGGAGCAGCACATCAAGGGGAACAACAAGCACAACAGGAAAGACTAGAGGATGCTCCGCCAGAGAATGCTGGGGAACCAAATGACTGACAATGAGTAGGGTGAATATACCATATCAATAGTATATCGTCAAGCATAGGCTCTAAATCATTGAAGAGATTGGTGTAGGACTATATGGCCCAGTCTCTTTTACTTGAGCGTTATCAACGAAACGTAAGCTACTTTCGCTATAATTCTATTTTGGACTTTTCTGAAATTATCAATATTTTCAGCACTATAGTGTTTTCCTTCAGTTTCAAGAAATTGAGAAAAGTTTAATAACAAACTTACAGACATCTTAAGTTTGAAACTTTTGACGAAACATGAAATAATTAGAAAGAACATAGTTTAGAATAAGGTGTCAAGCAAAAGTCCGTCACTCACCTTTTTCACCGATTTGAGGTTTTAGAGCCTATGCTTTTCGATTTGATCATTTTGTAGCAAACCTGGGAATGCATGGATTTATCTCTTTTATCAACCACCAGGTAAGAAAAATGAGAGGGCCTTTTGAGTACGACTAATGTTTGACTTGCGGAATTATATCTTATAAGTGCCACATTTACTTTAAAGTTATGGCAAGGATATTCCCAGGCCAAGAATTAATTTTGCGTTACTTAGGTGATATAGAATTCCTTTGCTTTTGCAGTCATGAATCTATGTACTGCATATTATCACTTCGTAGTAAATTCTCGGTTACACTATATCTACTAATTTCATTGCCAGATCAGATAACTGTTTTAGTTTTGCGAGGATTCACTGCCTAAGTTATTGCTTCGCCCAAACGTCTTTGAAAGCGTCATAATGCAACATATATGAATTTATCTTTCTACGAGTGGGCCAGATTCTCTTTTGTTTCCGCTTCGCATATCTTTGTTTTATAGGATATCCCCTGACTATAGTGAGAGTAGCAATGGAGTGAAGTTCACTAGAAGCGTTTTCTCTTTGCTTTTTCGCCATGCAATGTCATAGGATATAAACTCGAGAAGCCATTAAATGGGTCACACACAGGGTGTCTCAAAAAACTTGTTTGAAGTTTGATTAAAGGACAAAAAATAACTAAACGCTGGATGGATGCTTGATCAATTAACCCTTTTCCTGACATTTCAAATTGATTTCGACACCAGAATCTTGCAAATCCGCTATAAATTCATGTAGTTACATGCCTTTGAAGTTCAAGTTTGTGCGAAAGCTGAAAACAGAGGCCTTTTGGTAAAAATCTCATAGGTCATAGTTTTTGTTGTTTCTCAGTTGTTGTAGGGCAACCCAAATGCGATTTGGACAGGTTTTTGATAACCTAATTTTCAAGCGCATATATGCTTTGAGGAAACAGATTCAGTCTCCCATCGGTTATGTGTTGAACCACTGCTTTTAGATATATGCGATGTTAAGAAAATTTTGACAATGATTTTGGGGATTAAATTACTTTAGAATTCTATTTGGTTTGCTCTGACATCAACGAGAGGTATAATATTGAATATCCTTCTTTTACCTCGACCTTGGAGCTTTTTTGCATTACAAGTAAGGGTCTCAGGTTTCAGCTGTCGCATATTTTTTATATTTGAGAGCTTGCAGCGCAATGAATTTTCAACCGATTTGCAAGACTCTTGTCTCTAAGATTCTTTTGTAACCTTAGGGACCGGGTTATCTTCCCATGAGCCTATTGATGTTATCGTTATTTTTCAATATTTAATCAAACGTCGAAAATGTTTTTTGAGACACCCTGTAGGTTGAAGAGAAACATTAACATATTTAAATAGACATTATCATACTTAGATAGACATTAATGTTTAATAGTCAAGCTAATGGCATTTACTGTATGGAATTCTATGAATTATCTCGTTCACTTTATCATGATTTACCGTACATATTTTTGGTCTAATACCGTATGTTTGTAGTCGAAGCCTGATTGCTCTCATTTGGGCTGGCACTAAAATAGTTAAAATTGGTGTTCTTGCGAGCCATGGTGCTCTGAAGCATGCCATAAAGCGGCAAAAATGCTTGCTAAATTTGAGATCAATATTGATATCAACGTTAACAGGCAACTTTCAATAGAATAAGACAGTTGTGGTAGCTTCCTGATATTAAACTTATTTGCTATTTTAGAAATGTTCCTATGTCAATTTGGATTATCGATACCCTAACAAATCTGATTTTGATTTGCAATTTTCCGTGCTGAAAAGGTGCATTTCTAGTTTCGAAATAAGTCATTCGTTCATGCATAGAGAGCTTTCTGAGAAGGAAAAAAAAGTTGTTTTCCAGAGCCAAAAATCATGCTATAAATCGAGATTGTATAGAGCAATGAAAAACGCTTATCCGATTTTTTGTCGTAACAAATTTTTGGGGAATTTTCAATCATTTACAGTGTGCTGAAGATTCATCACGCCTGAAGCTTTCGTATTTAATGTACATAGCCTGTGAAAGACGATAGCATGATAAGATATGAGTTTCGTCGTGCCCAAGCTGAGAATCTTTGATTTTCCAACTATGTTTTGTGACTGGTCACATTATGATGATGCAATTAGCTTGAAAGGAAGGGCCTTGGTTTGCTTAGCAACTTTTCATGCTTGGTGCCTGGTCCTGCACAGTACTGAGAAATGTTTAAATTCAGCAGGACAATTCAGAACAGTTACAAAACTTCTCCGTCTTTCTCAGTTACAACATTTAATCAAATCTTGGTTTGCATCATTCGTGTTCTGAACGTTCAATTTGCATCCTTCTTTTTTAAACCGTTTTCCGAACATTCTTGGAAGAATTTTGTCTCGGTTTGAGGTAATGGCGATACCACACTCAGTTTCAATAGCTGATGAAGCTTTGTAATAACGCCCACGAATTCAATGCACAAACAAACCAGGGCGTTATTTTCCCCATGACCACATGACCATGGGTCATAGGAATGAAATTTTTCTCACAAGAAATTTTCAGCCACGAATATGGAATTCAACATTTCCATCAACTTCACAGGATGAAAATAAATTTTGTATGAATGAAAAACCTACATGAATAAACCAATACTCCATTCAAGCTGAAGAGATCTTGAATAAAACAAATTTTGCAAAATGTGTATAGTTTCTGCAGTAAATCATGCAGCGTTTTTCAAAGGTCCCTTCTTTTGGCATGAAACAGTGACCCTGAAGCTGTTCTTTTAACACGAATTCTTAAGAAACTAAGAACATTCTTATGAATTCTTAGGCAGGAAGACATGTTACTGTGAGCGAGACATGTACTCACTATACTTATATCTTTGACATTCAATTTCATATTTTTAGCAGACGTTGCCTGCTCCTCTTCCACCGATGGCTGGCGATGCCAATGGATGGGTCTAGGAATATCTGTCTGTCTTCATCGATGATTGTCCCTGCCCCTCTCTCCTCCTCGATTCACGGGGCCAATTGCTAATAAAGAATTCAAGCATTGGATATTCCTCTGGTTTTTCTTGTTATTACTTGATTTTCCATCAGGTTTTCTTGCCTTTGAAACCAAACATTAAGGCAAGCATGCCCCAGTCCTAAGCCGCATCCCATACGATTGCAATTGCCTGGAACTTTCTGACAATGGTGCTTCGCTCGTAATGACATAGGTTAGTCTCCCTTGCATAAACTTCTTATTTTGGAAATCAAGAATTCATCACCATGTAGTTTCTATTGATCATTGTGCACCTGAAAATATACCAGAATCATCAAGGTGCCAAAATGCTGCGATCTTTATTTTTGGCCAGTGCTAAATGAAAACGAGGCATCTATTGGATGCAAGAAAGGCTGAGTACTGGGGAGGGGAGATGAGATACATTCTTGTTGGGGCCACTTCTCAGTTGGGAAAGGGTTACGGGAAGGGAAAACTTGAGCAGAGAATACATTCTGAAGATAGTATCATGCTTAATTGATTCAACTTCGTAATTCTACAAACACGACCGTAACGATCATGGGGCACTGGGAGCACAGGCCCCCAAGATTTTGCAGAACAAGAAAGAGGTTCCCTTTCCACTGTCAGGAAGTGCCCCTTCAGCTTAATGGGAAGAGTTTCCTTGAAAAGTCATCCACCCCCCCCCTAAGTTTGAGATGCTTCAAATGGCCCTCATCCTACAAATTAATAGCCATTACTCATATGTTAGTTTTTCTATAATGATTGAATATTAATGAAAAACTTACTTGCAGACATAAGCTGAAGCATATATATGTACACCCTAAGAAACCAGGCATTTTACCAGAATACAGCTACATGTGGCAAAGATTGATGCAGTAGAGCACTGCAGGGCTTAGTCCATTCCTGGAAAACAAAAAGTTTTGTGTTCTTGTAACTTTTGTTCTCGATTTTGTGCTGGGAAAAGAGAAGTTACTCCTATAGCCACTATGGTTTCTCTGAAGAGTGGTATTACACGCACAGATAGAAATACATTAAGACCGTTTTGGGGAAATCAAAGGTACCTATATACCTGGTGACTGCTTGTGATAATATCAAATATACATCGTAAAAATTATCTTAGATTATTTTCCATCTTCTTGTGTTTCGTTGTGGTCTAAAAGTGCATAACTTTCATTGCATTTTTCACGAATAACGGCACTTTCAAAAAAATTCTCACGAGAAACTCCCACAGGAAATTTCTCCTGAAAACTTTGCGGTCACATGAAGTCTGGGAAAAAATAACCCCCTGAAACAAACCTTTTTTATGCGTGTTGAACAATTTTAAATTGATAACAAAACAAATAAAGTAACATCAATTGCGCTACGAACAGAGCTTTGTAATATTACGTTTCTGGCTTAAACCCATTATCCAGTGAAGTAAGATTAGTAGAACGTGTTGAACGTAGGATAACAGAAGAGTGGGTTCCAAAGACTATTTATAGATTTTAAATTATGTCTACTTGCCATTATTTTAATTTCCACTCCATTGCGCTTATGTTATATTGTTGGCCGGGCTTTCGCCTCACCCCTGAGGCCTCTTCAGCGACTAATTGAATTCGATTCTTCGATCCCATTTCAGTTTCATATCGTATTCGATCTTCAGTTAGTCAATTTGGCGAACGACGAATTAGAACGTCTAACTATTATCAAAAATACGTTGTTGTAGTTGTATCTCGGTCTGGGGACGTTAGTATTTCCCCACTCCTCTTTAGAGTTTAAAGCTGGTGTAGTTTCATTGATAAAAACTGCTTCTGTGACTTGAAGTAACATTGCATCACCAGGAAATGTCGCTAGTGTCTCTATTTTCAGTTTCTGCCGTACACCACCATGCTTCTCTTTTATATGCTTGAACAGCATCGAGGTTTTATCTTCCTTCTCATATCCGTGCATGTGTTTGTTGATTCTTTCTCTCGAGCTTCGAGAAGACTCTCCTATATACGATTCTCCGCAGTTCTCCTCGTGTGATCCAACGCAAGTTATTCTGTACACTACGTCTCTTGATTTGCAGTACGCTTTCGGGTTCAGCTGGCATGTATTACAATCATCTTGTTTGCAGCTGTTCTCGTTTAGTGTGTTAGATCTTAAAAGGACTTGTTTTAAGGACTGTCCAGCTCTTTCTACAACACGAATTTTCAATTCTGCTTCTCTTAGTGCTTTTCGACATTGTTTTGCTAATTCGCTATTTAGTGTTGAATCTACGAAAAGAACCGTTTCGTATCCGCCTTATGCATACCATGCTTTCTTCTTTTCTGCTTTCTCTGTCCCTTCTGCTACGCTTCCAAGACTTGCTTCTATACATTGGACATTCTCCCTTCCTATCTTTTTCAATGATATTGCCAAACTTTCTTTTGGCCCTTTTATAAACTTGCACACGTTGTTGCTGCTCGTATCCCGAGTATTGCATTCTTTGCACGAAATGTTGGATATGCTGCATCCTTTCGTCATGCTGGCATTGGGGCGATACGTTCCTCATTATCCTAACTAAATCGGCCACTAGGATAGTTATTGTGGTTTGAGGTGACAGTGCTGAGTTATTGTTGATCAGGTGCTTGCTTGACATTGGCATCATGTAGTGAGAGAACAGGATTTGACTCTTTTCTTTGTTGTTAACTTGGAATACTTTCAATCAAAATGGTCTATTAAAATCGAAGACTGGGGAGAGCGGTTTGTTCTGGTAAATGGCGGATGCAGTTCTTGTAAATGGCTGCCGCGAGTTGGGCCGTTGAAGTGAATGTAATGTAGACATTGATTTTTGCAAGCTGTGGCGAGGATCGCTACAGCATCGGCGCTGTTTTAGAATTTCAGATTTGAAATATCAGTTTTGACGTATGTTCAACCGTCAGACTAAGAGACTTCGAATTATGTTCGAACTTTTTCTTCGCGTCAATTTTAATCAAATTCATCGAGGATATTCGAAGTAAAAAACTTCAGTTGAATTCCATTCACTTGAAAATCGAAGTCAGAGTAAGCCGTCTTATTACATAAGCTGTCTTATTTTACATAAAATATAAAATACCTCGGGGTAATTGTTGATAAACATCTGAGCTGGGACGAGCAAATTTCAGCAGTGACGAAAAAAGTTTCACATGGATTTGGGATGCTACGTTTTTCCAAAAAGTATCTGTCCATTGTTACTGTACAAAAAATGTACAGAAGTTTGGAACCATAATTCAGATACAGCTGCCCGGTATGGGGAGTTGCCGGTAGCAATGCTATCAATAGGCTGCAAAAACTCCAAAATAGGGCGGCAAGAATCGTCACAAACAGTGCTTATGATGCTTCTGCCCACCCATAATCAGAAAACTTGGTTGGCCCACCATCAATGAGCTTATCGAATCAGAAACCTTGAAAATGGTGTATAAATCGGTAAACAACCAAGCTCCCATTTACCTTACAGAAATGTTTGTCAGGCTGTCCGATGTATGCAAGAGAGAAGTTCGCAATACTAAACGTTTTTTTAAAAACTAGCTACAAAACTACAACTACAATACTATTCAATACTACTAAAAATAACTACAATAAACAAAACGTTTATTGTAAAAAGTTTTTTATTTCTTTTTTAAGTAGGCCTAAATTAGCTTTAATTTGGCTATTTCTAATCTAAGGCTACAGTAAATAAATAAATGATGATGATAATGATGACGATAAAACAGATTTGGCCATTCCTCTTCGCGAACTTAGGCGAATTTTTGTTTCTGTCCTCATAAAAATGTGTGTATTGAACGCAATAGAAAGTGGGGAAGAATGTCCTTCAACCGACGGAGAAATCAAACATGGGCTTACAAAAGATGACTTATTCCCAGGGAGAGTGTTGCTCCATTTTGCCATCACCTGACTCACCAGATACAGACGAGATGGCAGACGCCTGAGGATCGAAGAAAGGGATGTTAAATCGATTGCTTCAAAACGTAACCCCGGACATCACGATTACCGGATGCTATTAACAAAGCTTACGCGCTGGTTACGGGGGTATTTAATTCTTGAAAGGATTGTCTAGCTGAATTGAATTGTCAAAGCTCATTTGCATATTGGAACGAAATTTTCCAAATTCTGAATGACGAATGACAGCTGGACGAATGCGAGAATCTCGAATGATGGATTTGTGGTTTGCAGAATGGCGTAATGACAAATGACAGAATGAAGGAATGGCGGAATCTGAAATGGTGAACTGATGTTTACAAATTCGGAAATGACTGATTAATGAATGATGGATAATCGAAGAACAGAATGGTGTTTTACAGCGATAATGGATACTTGAAATGAAAATTGTGGTATGACAAATCAACGAATAACGCAAAGGTATATTGGATTCTGGAAGGCATTTTGCTAAATTTCATATTGGATGAGTGCAAAATTCGGGATTTTGCGTATGCCTGATTCATAAATCTCAGTTCATACATTGCACATTTCGATTACTGATTTTTGTCATAGATGACACTTCATACAAATCGGCTTTCGGCCAGAAATACTTTTCATATAAGGGTGCTAAATTATGGAACGATCTTTCGGTTGAAGCCAAATCATCAAAATCTTATTTCAAAAAACGGATTAGGTGCTGGAATGGTGATCAATGCAACTGTAGGCTCTGCAAAACATATATTCCGAAAGTTGGGTTCCTAACAGGATAGACGTTTGACAGGCCTTCTCGTGGGGGCCGGGGGCGGCTCGTGGCTGTTCTGGGGGTGGCGGGCTCGCGGTGGGGGTTCCTCCTCGTGATGCGGATGCCGGGTGGCGGTTGTGGTGGGGGTTGTTCTCGGTGTTTCGTGCTTGGCGTCCACTGGTGGGCTTATGGGGGACGGGGGGCTTGCAGCATGGAGACATTCATGCTGTGGGCCTTTTTGGTCCTCCGTGTGCTCGCTGGTTGGTGCTGGGTGCGGTGGTTTCATTGGTGGCTTCTCTCGCTGCGGCCGCCGTGATCGGTTTTTGCGTCAGGGGGAGGGGGGCTCGGGCGGCGTGTGTGCTGTCTCCCGGGGCTGATCGCCGTCCTGGGCCTCTATGGGGGACCTTTTCTGCTTTTATCTTGTAAAATATGTACATAGTACATTTATGTAATCGAAAATTCATTATGGACCTTGTAAAAAGTTATTTTATTTCTTTTTTAAGTAGGCCTTAATTAGCTTTAATTTGGCTATTTCTAATCTAAACCTACTGTAAATAAATACTGTAAATATTCAAAAACGTATCAACAATGCCAGCATCGAATGCTGACTCTCTCTTTCACTTGGCTTGCTGGGCTCGCCTGCGGCGCCGCGCTGGCCCGCCGTCGTACCGAGTAATTTCTTAAGGACGAATTTGCTGCGCCTGTTGGCATTTGCAGCTGTTAACCACTTTATGTGGGCAAACTATTGTCATAACGGTTTCGTTAAGGTTCGATCTACGAATTGGCCGTTCATATATATGCTTGACAATTGTTCAATTTCCACTCTTTAGGTTCATCACTGCTCTTTTCACCACTCCCTACTTGTATCCTTACTCTTTCTCATGTACCCACTCTTTAACCCTACCTTATCTGAGAGTTCCTGAGGGGGCGGATTCCACTCTCCTCTATTTTTCGCTCTTAAAGCATGAGCGATAGTACACCCAGTGTGCAGCAGTTTGAAATTTATAACAGAAGCGAGCCACCTTAACTTATTGTTTTTTAGTGTTTTGAACTAATTTTACTTGGTATACAGCCACCTTTCACTGTTTCATAATTTTGAAATTTTTCGGTAGTGAGCCACCTTAAGTGCAGAGCCACTTTAACCGTAAAGCCTTTAATTAAGTGAAAGGTGGCTGTATATCATGTAAAAATAAGTTTAAACAGAAAAAGAGACAATAAGTTATAAATCTCAAACTGCTACACACTGGGTGTGGTATCGCTCACGGGAAAAGCTGCTATGATCATTAAACTTTCGATGCAAACGATCGCAATCATTCGATCAAATCAAATTGCTCTATTGTTTCTGTTGCTACGACAATAAGAAGAAATAAGTTATGATTGCCATGATTACCAGTATCATGATTAAAACAAAAAATGAGGCACTTCCTTGAAATTTTTTGCTTCTAATCGAATTGGATATCATTAGATATAAGCTTATGTTCATAACATACTTTTGGCATCAAAAATTAGGGAGTGCCGTTTGCATCTAAATGCTAATGGTTAACTTTCATGGTCTTTGTCAGCTTTATGCGCTGTTTTCTCTTCCCCTTTCTGTTTTTTTGTCATTCCCTTTCTGTTTATTCCATTCCCTTTATCTAATTAACATTTTCCTCTTCCCTTTGCCAAATTCTCATTCCCTTTATACTTGTTATCATCCCCTTTATCCTTATCATCATTCTTTTTCTCTAATTACAGCATTTCTAATTCCCTTTGTCAATTCTCTTTCCCTTTGCGAAATTATATTGGTCTTTCTTATGTGCATTTCTTATTCCATTTGGCCATTGCCTTTCTCTTTGGCATTCCCTTTCTGTTTGCGTTGATGGCTTAGGCCTAGACCTTTCTCTTTTATCATTACATGATGCATTGCGGCATGGTGTGATGCATCGCGGCATGGTATGATGCATTGCGATTTTTGGCGCTAAATTTTCAATCAACACACCTGGAAGAATCGGCCTAAGTTTCGACGGTGTCCCTTCAGTGAGACGAAATTGAGCGGTAGTCCGGCATGTCTTCGACAAATGAGTCAGTAAGAGAAGCGATAACACGAATAACTCAACTGACGACTGAAGGTGAAAGATTGCTAATCAGGAAAGCGAGAGGGAGATTGTATATCCTCAAGGCGAAGTGAAGAGTTTTCGAAAAAGTCAGGGTCAACAGGCTCAGCATCAGTGTTTGAATGCTCCCTGAAACATCCTGAGCAGTATCGATAAATCCCACAAAAGCTTCACCAGGATCAATCATGGCCCTTGCAAGCCTGTCACGAATCTACTGGTAGTGATTTGCCACAGAGGCGGATCCAGATCGAAGTTGAAGGGGGTGCAACTTGGAGAGGGTGTGGCAAAAACATGATGGAAAGTGAGCAAGCCGAAGAAGCGCGAAAATTTTTGGGCTGTTTTTCGAGAAAATTCTCTGGTTTTTCTACTGACTAACGTCTTAGTTTATATGTTTCCTGCATTCAGAACGAAACTCTGAAAAAAGAATGCATGTGGGTAAGGATAAGGGCGCTGTTGTTGCCAAAAAGGGGGCGCCAAAGCTGAGTTTTCATTGTGAAGGGGGGGGGGCAGTTGCCTCCATCTGCCCCCTAAATTTGCCACTAATTTGCCATAGTATTCTTGCACTAAACCAGACTGAACCGAGAATCGACGTACACATGTTGAGCATCGAAACCGAGGCCGTTCCTTCCATGTTTGTTGATTCGGCTAAAATTTCGCGCTAAAAATCGCAGTGCATCATACCATGCCGCAATGCATCACACCATGCCGCAATGCATCATACCATGCCGCAACGCATCATACCATGCCGCAATGCATCATGTAATGATAAAAGAGAATAAGAATAAGAAATGCACATAAGAAAGACCATTAGAATTTGGCAAAGGGACAGAGAATTGACAAAGAAATGCTGTAATTGACAAAGAGAATGATGATAAGGATAAAGGGAATGATAAACAAATATAAAGGGAATGAGGATTAGGCAAAGGGAATGGAATAAACAGAAAGGGAATTACAAAAAAAACAGAAAAGGAAAGAGAAAACAGCGCATAAAGCTGACAAAGACAATGAAAATTAACCATTAGCATTTAGACGCAAACGACACTCCATAAAATATTGTTCAACTGATATTTCTGGGTTTCTTAAAAGGCCATTCTGACCTTAATCTGTATTGTTTCATGATCTATCATGTTCATGCACAGGTTTCTTAGTATACAATAACATAAAAAGAGCTGATATTTTTGGGTTTCAATTAAGCTGAACTAATATCTTTGGGTTGCTTTAAAATTTCTTGGACTGACCACCCCCGTATGCGTGTGTGTCGAGTGCCCCCTGGGTATTTGACTGACTTTGTTTGTTCAACCTTTTAAATTCGTGTCAAACTCAGGGCTTAGATCCATAGATATTGCCTCCAAAGCAATTATCTTAATATATGTGCCGTTTTAAGCATATTGAGCAGCATCAAGTAACAGAAAAGAATAGCATTGGCAATATTTTTGGTTGCTGCCAAACATACCCCCTCCCTCGAATAAGCGCCCAGAATATGTCCCATCCAAAAATACATTTGCGAAAATATTTTCGGGGGGCTTTTTGAAGGACTTACGGTAAACTTACTGGCTGCGATAGGGGCTATTACACTGTAAAGATCTCGTATACCTTTTGGAAAATATGTATTTCCATGAAAATGTTAAATTGCAGATTAGTCCCAATCGTTGTTCTTCAAAGCATATGTCATAATGAGGCTCTTAAAGGGGGATGGTTGCTCCATTGCTCCCCTCTTAAAAAGCAGCATGTTCCTTTGCTCTCCTCAAAATTAGCCTTGTGATCCCAGTAACTCCTTGATGCTTCCATATTTCAAGCCAAGTCGTCGATTGGTGTCTAAGATAGTTGCCAATTTTTGCTTTAGATTTCTTATGATCTATAAGGCCTGCCAAATTTGTCACTGGACTGCCTTCCCTAAAAACCTTGGGTAATACATGGATGTGATGATTTCTTGCACAGTTTTTGCACCAGCCTTGAAGTGCATCCTTGCGGTGTTGAACAGACCCGTAAGAGCATTTTCGTGAAAGAGGGCATTGACTTGTGTCAATGGTGCAGGAAAGATTGGGGTCTGGGAGAGGTGAACTCAGAAATTCTTTTCTTAGAACGTTCTTTACTTTGGCGAGGAACGGTACTTTTGTCGTAAGATCGCCATTTTTGTGGGCACTTCAAAAAGTTCCCAAAAACATGGCCGTTTTCTAATTACGGCTCAAAATCCCCCTCCCCTTAAAAAAGAACTCATTAATTGCATTTAGTTGCCTTGGCATTTCAAAATAGACAACCTGTACAGTAATTGGAGGGTGCATGGGACTTTAATGAAAAGTATAAAACTTTTGAAGTAAGTTCTCGAAAAACGTATGTGCTCTCCAGGTCCTGCATTTTCTAATCATGCTCCCTGGCTCCGGCCTTTCTTAGGCCATGCTCCCTTGCTCCCAAGAACCCTATCAGAGCCTGCATAATGAAGGGTAATAAGATCGGGTACAAAGAGCAACATTACCGAGACTCAAAAGGACTGGCAGGAAATCACAACTGGAGTGAACAGAAGCCTGAAAAATCCCTAAATACCTTGGCTTTTTTTGGATACTTAATATCCATCTGCCACTGTCGTCTTTGAAGAATTTCTGCTCAACTTCAGGTTTGCAAATAATTTTTCCGCTGATATTTAGGAGGATGAGTGCATCCAAGGTTGGTTCGTAACTTGTAGATGTCTTCCAGTGTTTCGTATCACAGCCACTTTCTTGTATTTTTTACTTGCCAATGATATCTTAGCTGGAAATGATTTCCTGTGAAGGAAGGTGGCTTTTGTCTTCATTTACCCCTATGCTCTTAAGAGATTTCGCTAATTCTAGTCCCCCTTAAAGCTCACCTCGGTATGGAACAGAATCCGTGAACCTCTTAAACCTCCGAACGTGTGGAAAAAGAAGCCGTACTAATCTAATAAAAGTTTGAGAAGACATGAGCTACTGTCTCTTTTTAGCCCAATGCCCCCCAGAAAAACTTGCCCTCTCACTGCATCCCCCTTGGAGCTCTCTGTGGCTCACGTCCATATCATTCTCGCTGAGATTTCTCATTTCCAGGAATTCATTACCTTGGTCTTGCGTCGGACGGTCTTGCATTCACCTTATTTCAAAGCCTTCTTTCAATATTTCAATGCTGAAAAGTTTTCTATAGGCCTCCTTGCAAACTCAACCAAAGCTCTTGATCATTTCAAAGGAATGGTGGCTTCTTTGTAGTTTGAAGTATATAATCCAGAGCGGTAGAGGAAAGAAAGTCTTGGATTTTGAGACTTTTTCAGTGCCATTTCGCTCAGAATTAGCTTCCCCTCTCATTCAAGACCCCCGTTAAAACCTTCCTTTATGCCTCTCAGAAGCCTAGCTGGAAAAAGAAAGCGATCTGAGTAAGTCTGGCCACAGGGAATCCACTTCTAAGATTGCTCTCTGAAAGTAAAATCCGATCGTTTCCTTCGTAAATGATAGATTTAGATACGTTTTTCGTTTCTTTCATCAATGGCCAGATGATATGAGCGATTTTGAAAACTTTCTTTGTTTTTCCTCTGCGACGGCGCAGCGGCACGCGCCTCCGCAGTTCCCGTTCCACACCGCTGCGCCGTCGCAGAGGAAAAACAAAGAAGGTTTTCAAAATCGCTCATATCATCTGGCCATTGATGAAAGAAACGAAAAACGTATCTAAATCTATCATTTACGAAGGAAACGATCGGATTTTACTTTCAGAGAGCAATCTTAGAAGTGGATTCCCTGTGGTCTGGCCTCTCTTTTAGCTTTTTCGTGAAATAAAGGACGGGAGTATGATAAAGATCTAACAAACTGATAGTCCGGCAATGAGGATATGTGCAAGGATCATTCCCTTGGGAGTTGAACCTTGGATAAAAATGGATGTACCCCAGCCCCCATATTGCAGAGAAAGAAAATAAAACCATTCGTATCCACTTCAGACATCGGAGCAAAAGCTGGGAAGGTTGTTTTCCGTGGGAGACACTCAGTTTCTGACTTATGCTGTTTATAGTGCTGCGAGGGGAAACAACGGGAAGACAAAAGGTCTCGGGTCATTCCTATGACCCATCTTAGTATATAGATGTTATAGTTAGAATCAATTCAATTTTTTATAAGATAATTTTGTAAATAAGGATTTTTAATTATGTATGCTTTTCTTAGTTTTTTACTTATTTGCACGCCCACTGTAAATCAGTCCTTTGACTGACGTGGCCACCGTGCCTAAAGAATTTAAAATCAAATCAAATCTATTCTCAATACTTCAAATGCATTATGTATTTCGTCAAGTTATGCGGAAAGGGCCTAAACTCGAAGCAAGCATTGCTGTTTGTAGCACTGAATTAAATGCTGAAAAGGAAATCAGTTGCGAATAGAGGTAAATTACACCTTTGTCTGTATTTTGCATGGACAGCTATTTGACTAAATCCTAAGACAGCTCCATTGCTGCGTTTTTATGCAGTAGCGGTGGCCATGTTTGCATTATTCACTTCAACTGGGTCACTCCGTGGCAGCCATTTACCAGAACTGCATCCGCCATTTACCAGAACAAACTGCTCTCCCCAGTCTCCAACTTAATTGTCGAAATGGTCTTTTGCTCAAGATCGAAAACTGGTATTCTGATGTTTGAGTGGTTTGATGGATAGTCAATGGTTATTCTAATGCTTGTGTGTATCTCATTGGCTATTTCTTATATATGTTGCATCGTCACTTTATCATTTTGTTCATCTGTTTCGTTCGGTATGGCCTTAGCTACCAAATTGATATCGTCAACATAGCGTGAATACATTTGGAGGGAAATGTCCTTGCTGTGGAGTCTTTGTTTTAATTCTCGATCCCACCAAACCATAAATAGCAAAGCCACATAGCCTGCAATACCTACTCCAATGGCTCCGCCTCTCAATTGCTGGTAGAGCTTTCCATCAAGTGTGTAGATGTGATTCTGAAGGGTTGCTAGTAAGCTGATACGCAACGCATACGTGACTAGTTCCTCTATTGCTTGTGAGCTTTGTGGTTTACAGTTAGTCTTTGTCCATCCTGACCATCGTTTTTCTGGTTTCTTATTTATCTCTTATTTTTTAACCATCGTAATAAGGTTTGCCGTATGTAATAAAATCAACCCAATTAAGAGCAAAGCTGAGGTAGAGAAAGCATTTACCAAACTCAGATGGAAAAGAGAATTTGAAAGAGACATTGAAAGCGCAGACGAAGATTCTGAAGACGAACCAGAGTTCTTTGACAGCGCAAGAAAATGCTACGATCTTGAAAGAATAAGACCCATCAGCTTACGATTCAACAAAAAAGTCTTCATGCCACCATACAGTGACAAAGAAACCGAGACTAAAATATAAATTGCCAAACTAAAGATAAACAAAATCATAGATGAATATTCCACTAAAAGCAAAGGAAAGGAAAACCTTGGAAAACAGGAGTGAATGGGTATCAAAATACTGCAATCAAGAATATCACGAAGAGAAATCGTGTGCTTTCCAACAGATAAATCGGAAAGATTATCAATAGACGTTCCTGACAATCACATTGAGTCAATGAAACCACATCTCGACAGTACGTCAAAAGTAGATGCGAAACAATATGAGAATGTCGAGAGAACATTAAATGCACATATGTCTGCATGGTGCTGAATACTAAGTGGAGATGAGAGAACGAAAAGTAAATTTCAAGCAACTAATTATGAGGATCACAAACCATGCGAAGAACCAACGCATCCCAGTGAAGAGAAATGGTGAACTCACTCGACTGATAAGTGCTGTTTTAATTTTTCTTTAAAACATGTAGGATGAACCTCCTTTTGTCAATGCAATTCACTTTTTATGATATTGATAAAGAGCTTTCCAACTGATGCTAATATCTCATTGTGGAAAATCCAAGAGTTGCTCTCTGTTAAATTGTGTTGTTATGTGTGTCCTGTAGGTTTTGTTGTAAACAAAAGCAAAGACAAAAGGTTGTAGTTTTTCAGAGTACATAAAGTTAAGTAGATAAGTTCATAGAATGAATAATTCCATAGTATAAATAAAAAAGAAACAATTTCTTGGCATACTCTGCAATTTTAATTTACCGTTCGAAAATCACCGCTAGTGTCCGAAAACCACCGCCTACCTCAGTAGGAGGAACATCGACCCCAAAGGCGAATCAGGCAAAGTCGAAACCAAAAGTCTTTGCGTAAATACGCTAAAGGGGTTCCTCTTTTACTGGATGATTTTAATTTTCGTCTGCGATGTATTTTTCTTGTCTAAAAATTCAGTTTTCCTTAAGTGTCCGATTACCACCGCCGGCACACCCTACCTAGGTAAGGGAAATGAAAAATATCAAACAGTTAATGGCTTTTGAGGATTCTATCATATATTGCGACCGTCCTGTTAGAAGTAATAAATCCAGGTAATTCTAAATGTTTGATGTAAATACCTAAGCCTATTATATAATTTCTTGGGAAGACTCTTGGTATAGGGCTCGTTTAAGGAACGTTTTTGTTTTTCAACTGAACCAGGGAATCAGGGAGATTTAGGCTTCACCTCGTGAACATGTCACAAAATATTTTGCAGCGTTTACACAAAAAACTGGAGCAACCCCTCCAAGTTACATCAAAGTCAAATGTGGACTATGAATTGAGAATCAAATGACCTTACTTCTATTCCTGAAAGCAGCCCTTTTTCCAACCGATTCTGGCTCAAGCACTGTAATAGGTATCAGTATGACCTACGGTTTTGTAATTACGAACTGTCAGGACCTGAACTCAGTAACCTTCCCCGCAAGCTATTATAAAATAAAACTATCAAAAAACAGACGTTTTTCAAAATGTAGATGAGTGAAATCGGTATGTGTGAGGCTTCTCGTAACATTGCAAGTACAAATAATATGAACAAGTTGTCTTTCTCGTGCTTTAGGCTCAAGTTTCTTAAGTTTCTAATTTCTTTTCTTGGAAGTCCTAGGCAAATAAGTTACACTAAAATGGGATCGTCTATAGGTATATCAGCCATATTCAGACATGTGTATGTCATCAATGATTGTCAAGACATGAATTAAAATTTAGGTAAAACTCTGTTAAATCCACAATTTCTTATTGAATCCAATCAAGCAATTTCTTATTGAATCCTGTATAAAGTGTAATGCACTCTCGCTCTCTATCAGTTCAGTACTTAGTGGTACTCAAAATGCAAGAAACTTTATTTCGGGTGTGCACCTCAAGGGTTCCTTATAACTAGGGCGCTAATCATTTTTCAGTAGCCTAAAAGTTTCTCCTAGGTAGTTTGTTAAATGTGGTGCCTTACTGTATTCTGTGTTTATGAAATTTTAACGAATGTAGCCACATGAACTGCATCGTGATAAAATGATTCGATTTGCTGCAAATGCTTTGAACCCTATCTTAATTCTATTAATGTGTACCTATCGGGATTATAACTGTGTCAACTCTATTAACTTTGCATCAAAAATTTTGAAAATGTTGTGTTTGCTGTCAAGTAGAATAGCAGATGAACCAGTTCTTTTTGGGTAATTAAAGGATTCAGTTGCCCTCCGTATTCCCATAGCAAAGCTCGTTTTATCGACGAGCAATTGGTATAAGTTTAATCTAACCCAGTGAAACCAATGATAGTAAAGCATCATATTTTCTATGTCTCACTGAATCATCTTCTTAGGATAAGAATGTACAGAGAATTTCCATGGACACATTGTCTAATAGTGCCGTATATTTTGATTTGCTCGCTTAAATCAGAAGTTATACTTGACAATTCAAAGACGAACACAGTAATAGACTGTCAACATCAAACATCGTCATTATACATAGAATATCATTCATTGTGATGTAGGAAAGCAATTTTCATCAAAATGAGTCGACACCACAATAATTTAACATATATTTGCATTTACGTCATGTATCCACAGAAGCTCAGTAAAAATGTAGTAGGAATTTGATCAAATGCTTGCTAAAATGGAATGTTCTAGAGCATTAAAATACTTGCAACAGTGAGTGATGCGTCCAAAAATTCAAGGTGTTTACGGAATGGATTTTACCATCAAAATTCACGATAAACATTTTAGGAAGAGATTCTTGCACTGTTTTTTAGACATTGGCATACCCATGCTGTTGGTGGTCCTTTCTCTTCCTCAAGATAAGTCGATTTCAAACATGGCATTCAAAAGAAAAAATACATTATTGCAATGCTAGAAGTAACGATGGTGGTTCTATTCACGCACGAAACTGGTTGCTGGAATAGCTTAGATTGAAACAGACAAATCATTGGACGCTCCAAAGCTTCTCAAATGTTATAGGATATTTTTGCTTCTACAAACTCGGCCAAAATACTTAGGACGAGTTTTCGTCTTTGATTACATACCATCCTTGCCCTCTGTTTCGATATTCCTTGAATCAAACGCCATTCGAAATTTGAGGGAAAGAGTTGTCCTCCGTATTCCGATAGCAAAGCTCCCCTTATCGACAAGAAGCTGGTACAAGCTTAATTCAACCCTACGAAACCAATGATATGAAAGCAAGCATCAATGATAATACGGAACAGCATTCCAGCAAACATCAAAGATTCAACCTCTACTATCCACATCTTTCAAAACAATTCTCACAATTGATCACATTAAAGTACTCCGGGTACCTGGATGGGCTCATTTCCGTCTGTCTAACTCCTGAAAGTACGGCAACGTTGCTTCATTCCTCACAAGTTTTTTAACATCAATCCTCAATTACGGGATTAGTGGCCGAGTGGATTAAACAGTCTTCCTCGGGTGGCTGAAGTTAAGCTCGGTCGAGTGAGGTCAAACTCCGGATGACCAAAAAAAATTGAATGCAAACAAAAAAAATCGAATATTTTAACAAATTTTGAATCTTTTCTAAAGCAAGGGGTACTCTCTCCTTGATCAGTTTATCTATTGAGAGGCACCTCGTTACGAAAGCCCCTACATACCCTACATACAACCTTTATCGTCGCTTTTTGCAGCAAATTAGCACCATATTTTTGATTCGATTAAAACATTGCGATTTCCAGATTGATATCCAACCACAGGAAGCCCATATTACAGATTATTAGAAAAATATTTTGTTCAAGAAATTATTTTCCGTTCTCTCACATATAACTGTGTTGTTCTCCTTTCGTCTTTTCGTTTGCACTCACATCCAAATCCGTGTTATTATCCGTGAGATAAAAAGTTTTGAAAAGAGCACAAGGAATTCACGAAGAATAACACTGATTGCCTGTGAATGTAAACGAAAGGACGAAAGGAGAACAACACAAATGATATGTGAAAGAAAGGAAAATAAATTCTTGAGCAAAATATTTTTCTAATAATCTGTTATATGGGCTTCCTGTGATCCAGCCTCGATTCCATGTCTCAAGCGAGTCTTTGCGCAGGCAGGCTAATGCAGAGGTAATACAAAATCGTTGGTAAATGACGTAATGTAAACTTACATCCAAGGAAGGCCTGTCTTTTTTCTGGATTGTAAATTTGTCTAATTTCAATTATCGTCACAAAGCGGCCCTACTGAAGTTATCATTTACTCCAGATGAACAACCACGATGCAATAGCTGAATGGTTCTTGAAACGGGGGAGACGGGCTTTGATCTTTGGATTTTTGAATGCCAACAGAATGAAAAAGGCCTGTCATTACGTTTGTGCCAGTTGTCGGCTCAGTTTGCTTTCATTTCCCCTTACGCCTCATTCACTGACTAATGTTTGTGCAGTTTGTTTGTTGGCATAACGTTGAATTATATTTGTAGAAATTGTTGTTCTGTAACTTCCAAGAGTGGCAATTTTTTATGGGTAAGTCAAAGATACATGTGATTGAACTTACCAAATATGCGTTAATGACGTAATGATGCAAATCTTCTGCCGATTTCCTGTCACACCCAGGCCCCCAGCCAACCCCAAGAAGAGTCCCGACCAAGCAAATGCAACAAAGACATTGCTCGTTCAAGACTCCCCCACCCCAGAGCATCCAAAAAGCCATTTCACATTTCTGGGCGATTAAGTCGGAATTCTTTCGTGGTGCAGGTGCCTCAGCAGACCAACAGCGTCCTGGTCCACCATTGCATCTGTTGTTATAATTCTATGGGTAGGTTTCAGTAATATGTTTATTGTTGGTTGAAATTAGATCTGACTAGCGTGTCTTTAAAATTTTTGTGTCTTTTAGAGCAACGAATGGTTATGTTTTCCATGTTTTTTTAAGCACTTCATCATTTTCAACCAGTCGCCAGTTATCCTTTAAAGGGTTTGTGCAAGGACATAAGCTTGCATTTGCACAGAGCAGAAAAATCTAAAAATAACCCATTGAAATCGATGGCCCACACGTGTTGTCAACAATCGATAGCTAAGGAAACAATGCTGTTTTTGCGCATTTTCTTTGTTCTATTTATAGAGAAGCCTATTTACCATTGCACACTCCCTTTAATATTATACCAATTTCTATTCATGTGTTCTCATGTGGGATAATAAAAGGGAAGTTTTTTGCTCTTTGTTTATCATGTTTTGTTGCTGAGCCCTGAACAACAGATTAGATTGTGAGTATTGCCTGAATGAATTTGTTGAGCTGTGTATTTGTTTCATATAGGATATAGCCTCTCCTGAGCGGGTTGCTTCCAAGTATTTCTAGTTTTTCTTCAAGTTGTTGATTGTTAGTTTTTATTCTCCTGTTGACCATGGCCGTACATGATGCTTTTCTTGCACATTGAGTTTTCATGCGACAGGGTGCATATGTTTTGTTTCTTCACAGAGTACTTTCCAGTGTACTTTCCTTGTTGAATTATATGTATCCAAGAAACTAATTTCCTGCGAGGAGGGTCCTGCCGTGAATTTAATTGTTGGGAAGCATTGGTTGCGATGGTCTAAAAGTTTGAGGAGGGACTCTTTCCATGTGTCCAAATATCGTCAATAAATCTTAAAAAGTCATGGGTATTTTCTGCTCAGGCGCAGTGATTAAAATTTGGCGCTCAAAGGTATGCATGAATACGTTAGCAAAGTTAGGCAGTTAGGTGCAAATACGTAACCCATTGCCGCACCATGAACACAGGGGTGAGCCAAAATTTTGATGGGAGAGTGAACTTTGTTACGTTTCTTCGTTGATGTTGAAAGACTAAGAAGTTTTTTTCAAATAACGAAGATTTTGCTTATGGAAATATGATTGTATCCGATATAATTTCTCTATGTACAATGTAAACCATTTACTCTCCGTGAACGAGGATTTGAAGAAAAAAGACAGTTTCACTGTCTTCTAGCTTAACTGCCAAAAGAACAATGAATTAACAATCATGAATGATATTTTAATCTTGCAGCACAAAGAGGATTGGCTGCTTTTTTCATCAACTAAGTTGGTAACCTCGTAGCTACATTGACATCACCCTGACTTTGGACATTTGTAAAAGTATCAGCAGGAAGCATTTGTGAAAAGGATTTAAATGAATTACTTTGGATTTACTTGCTAGGAATTTGTAACTGCTTTAACTGGGAATTGGTAGGAAATTTGTGGTTTATCAAATATTGTTGCTTATTGCCTGGTAATCATAACAAATAACTCATTTAGGTGGTTGAGCATTTTAACGTCTGAGAAAAAATGGCTGTCTCGAAATTAGCTGTCTTCTGTTTGCTCTGCATTTCATCAGCGCATGGCTTGAGCTTTTTGAACAAATTACGTCTTCACAATTTCAGAGGTGAGCCATCTTTAAGTAGAATTGTTCCTCTTCTGTTCATCTAATTTTTACCTTCTATTTGTTGTTTCTGTAAATGTAGGTGTTTGTTTATTGATGCAACCTTCCCCCAAAATTTATTTTTACTGAAAAATTCAATAGAATTTATTTGGTCAAAATTGGACTTTCCGTTCCATGGCTACAAGCTATTTTAGCTGTGTCACTAGAATCCTAAAACAGGCCTTCATTTCGATTCATATTCACCAGCAAATCTAGACCATGACAAACTTGCTGTTGCTGTACTATATATTTAATCAAGAGGTGTACTTCGTTACATTAAGAAGAGAAAAACCATCGCTGTTTATTTTGTGGCATTTTGGGACTATCAATTTAAATGGCATTGTTAGGAAGCAGGAATTTCAGCTAAAAGCAATACCTTTGCATCAAAACATCAGTATTACATAATCGCAGGTTAATCTCGAAGGAAAAGACTACTTTCAAAGAATCAAACTTCTATGACTAATTTAATCTTTCTTCTGTCAAGCGAGACTCCAACAAACCCTATCTGGCTCATTTTGCACCAGATGAGCGCGTGGCTGAGAGGTTAAGGCGTCTGACTGGTAAACCAAAGGTCAGAACGGCCGTAGGTTCAAATCCCACGCTGGACACTTTGGTCGCTGTCCGTAACTCTAGCCCGGGTCGACCAGAGCCATGTGAAGGAAATCTGGTAGCTACGGCGGGTAGCTGCGGCGGACTGATGGTAAACCATCCGTGGCCCCTGCTGGAAATAAGTCGCTCAGACTTTCGCGGCCTAGCCACGTTAAATATAATACCTACCTACCTACCTACCTACCTACCTACCTACCTACCTACCTACCTACCACACCCCACCAGTGCCTATTTTAGTATCATTTTGTCCATACTTTGTGGTCTTGAAAATGGGAAATGTGGTCTTGTAATTCAGGATGAGTGGTCTCAAGGCTTATTCGTATTTGCCTTATATGCACAACTAATTTTGTTTAAGTTCCTGGCAAGACCATTTTCTTACTTGTGACACCCTTCTGGCAGTCCACATGAATTTCTCTGTAGAAAACGTGCATAAGATTTCTATGGAATGGAAATTGAGCCAAAACTAAAACTTTGAAAAGGAAAAAAATGGTATGAATGATGAACCACTATTATCATAATTAAGGAATGTTGAGAGGGTGTTTCTTCTTTGCTTGGAAGAGAGTGGTCTCCACAGGTCTCTCTTGAAAAATCTCTTCTTCCTAATTTCTTCAGATTGTCGTCTTGTAAAGTCAGCTTAAAATAGGCACTGCACCTCACGTTTTTTCTTACTCACCCAATAGATCAAATTTTTCCTTTTTTGGCAATGCAAATAATGATGTGAAACATTTATGGAATGAAAGATGGTAAAAATTGATTGAAATTTTGACATTAAACTTTCCTTTGTTGAAAATCAATAAATTGTTCCTTTAATCTTAATTAGAAGGTAAAGGAATTGGCTCTTGTCCCAGGCTGCGTTTACACGAGGCCAATGTTTGGCCGGCTAAATATGTGGCCAATAAGCTTTCCTGTTTACACAAGACCTGCCTAACCGGTCGAATATTTGGACGCTTAGCTGACCTTCACTCGATCACGTCCGCAAGTGCCCTTCTTGCGAACTGAGCCTGCCAAAAAACATCTGTGAGAGGCCTCGTGTAAACGCTCTAAGTGAACAGAAAGTTGCACGGTCCCACGATCGAGAATGGAATGCTTTGAATAGGAGGCCAATGAAATATGGTCCTCAGAGAAAGTGGCGCCATATTGCTAGAAAGAATAATCGCTCATGCCTATAAAAGATGGCCGGCCGCGTGTAAACGCGAAGCCACGCGAAGTCAGATGGTTATTAATTGAAATTTTTCGAAAGATAAGGATAAAATCAGCCTTTTTGTGAACTGCAAATTAAATATGAAAGAAATACACTGATATTTTATCAAGGATTGGGAAGGAATTAAGTTCAAAGCACATCACAATCATCCTAAATAGTACTTTCAAACGAAGCCACTTCTTTTAATCCATTCTTTGAAATGATTTAGCTATGAATGAAATGGCAAGGTATGGGAATAAATGACTGTCGACTGTCGGATTTCACATCAAATTTTGCGTAGCTGTTGCTGCGATGAAGCAATTGCGAAAGCAGTACTGAGTAATCTTCCCAGCTTGGTTTGCAGATCATCCAAAAATTTCAATAATGAATGGTTATTTCGCGGGTTATTTTTTCTAAGTTTGAACTTAACCTTTTCAGTTGCTGAAATCAAAAGTGGCAAAATGTACACTGGGAAGGAAGTAATAGGTAAGTATCCCAAGCAAACAATACTACTTTAGAAAATAGCTAGATGATTCATCTGCAGTCAGCATAGTATCACTTCCAGACAGTTTTTGTGGGATTCATGGGGGCTGGACTTGTTAACCCTATCTCGCCTGGGTGATTTGAAACGGTCAATGCCTGGGGGGTGGAATCCACCCCCCTGTTTATCTCTGTTGTTGCTTGATATATGGCAGCCAAAAATGGCATTAAGGTTGTCGATTATATAACCAATGAATTTGTTAAACAATGGTTTAATTAGCGTTGTTGTTGCTGTTGCTAGAGCATAATCAATATTATGACGTCATATGACGTCATAAAAATGAAAGTGTGTTATAAAGTCGTAAAACTTTATTTTTTGTAAAGAAATGAAATATATAGATCAAAATAGATGTAAATTCATACTTTAGACTTAAACGGACCTATTGTAAAGGATTAAAAGAGATACAAAATAATATTTTTCACAGAGTGTGGCACGACAACTTGGTTACCATGGAGACAAGGCTAAAAATAGAACACCAAAATTGTTACAGTTTCATTGCTGTATGATAGAAAGTTAAAGTTGCTAAATCTCAAAGGCATTCAACAAACAGGGAAAAACTTATAAATGAAAATGTACGAGGGGGGTGGAATCCACCCCCCCAGGTAAGACAGGGTTAAATGAATGAGTGAAGTTACATATACTCTAAAAATTCCACTTCCGGCCATAATGGGCAACGCGAAACAAAGTCATCACGCACTGAAGCCTTTCAAACCTTCGTTTGTCATCAGAAAATGATTTTGAAATTTAACATCACTGTACACCGAGTGTCTCAAAAAAGTACCCCCTTTTGACTAGAAATAGGAACGAAAGATAAGATGTTATTAGTCTAAGAGTAAAAAGCTAAATTTATCAATCTTCAACTTAGATTCACACACCTTCCATTTAAAAATCGTCCACCAAACACCGGAAATACAACCTTGCAAAGTCAAAATGAACATAAACATCTTGGCATCATATTTGATTCTAAATTGTCCTTTGCCACTCACATTCAGTCAATTATACTAAAATGTAGACGCGGAATAGGAATGATAAAGTTTCTTTCAAGGTATTTGCCCCACAAGACTTTGACTGAATTGTACAAACTATATGTGCGGCCACATTTAGATTACAGTGATGTCATTTACCACATTCCACCCAAATAAGCGATTTCACACAAGATACCTCACTGAATAATCATATGGGAAAACTTGAATCAGTTCAATATTCTGCTGCACTAGCAGTGACGGGAGCATGGAAAGAAACATCTCGCGAAAAACTTTACGAGGAACTTGGCTGGGAATCCCTAAGCCAACGACGTTGGAGCAGACGCCTTGTTCTTTTTTACAAGATTGTCCACGATATTACCCCTGATTACACAAGATACCCGATTCCGCAGTTACCACAAGCTATGTATTCTTTTCGTAATGCAGATGTAATTGGGCAGATAAGGGCAAGAACAAGGTTCAAGGCCAGCTTTTGACCTGATTGTCTCTCTGAATGGAAAACACTTGACCAAGAAATTCGGTTATCATCCTGAATGAGTACTTTTAGAACAAATTATCGAAACTTGTCTGGCCCACTCCTAAATTAGTATATGGTATTCATGATCCAAAAGGTCTAGCTATTCTTACTCAGTTACGGGGTACGACTGAGCAAACTCAATTTTCATAAATTTAGGCATAACTTTAGAGATCCAGTCAACCCATTGTGTCCCGCAAATGATGGGGAATAGAGGACACGGAACATTTCCTGCTGCTTTTTCATCCTTATGATGCATGATGAACTTATATCTGATCTTTCAATAGTGTGAATGCAATATTGCTCCCTCATGGTTTTTCGTCTCTTTCAAATGAAGTTTTACTCAAATTCATTTTGTATGGTGACGAACGGTTAACCATCGACACCAATAAGAAGCTACTTGCGGCAACCCTCAAATTCAGTCATGCTTCAGAACGCTTTTAGATGCTCCATTGCTGCAAACTACAATGCATTAGCACCTTCTTTTTGTCGGTTTACGTTGTATTCGTGATTAGTTTACTTTGTTTAGTTACATTCTTTCTATCTTTGTTTAATATTGTGAGTCTTTATATATTGGCCATGGGGTAGTCATTGTCTTTCGCTCCTCATGGTGTCGTCCCCTTAGTGTAGTAAAGTAATTAGGGTAGTAAAGTAGAATGTAAGATTTGTATTGTAATAATATTATATGAATAGAAAAAAGATTCAAAATTTACAGTGCACCAGAGACCAGAAGTTTTGAAAAAGGGAGTGGCCATGATTTGTATCATGGATATTTTCCAAAGTACCTGTTCTAAACTCTAACTTTCAGTTTTTCTCTTTTGAGAAGGATAAAAGACTTGTGGACATGCCCTGATTAAACAAATATGATAAAAATGTGGTAAGAATGAAAAAGTCGTTCCACATCTTCAAAACTAGCGTGCATGTGCTCCTTTCCCTCTTCTTTGACACTTGGAATTGATTCCTTAAAGCAATAATTGTTTTCTAGAACAATTGAAGCATCTCAAGGTATAATGCTTTTCAAAAGAAAGAGCTGAAGATAAAAGTTGAAATTCTTTTTCAATACACCTGTGATATCAAATTATGGCTAGGCCCTTTTACAAAACCTTTGGTTTAGAGTACACTCATAAATTTGACTTTTTGAACTCATATCTCCGGTGTTCAGAGGACGACCTTTAAATACAAGGTATGTGCATATAAGTTGAAGATCAAGGAATATACCGGGTGTCCCAGAAAAAACGCAACAGATTCGATTAATTCTAATGGAAACTGTTTCATACTTGTTAGCAAACAATTATTTTTATTGAAATCTACAATTATTAGAATAAATTTTGATATATTTTCCAGTATTTTTGGTGACTTGGTTGTAAAGTTAAAAATTAGCAAAGTTAAAAATTGCTTCCAGGTCGAAACCAGAGCTGCTGCATTAGCAATAGTTGATAAAATTGTCAAATTATAAAAAATGACAGTCTTGGCAATTACCGAAGACTGCTGACAAGCGCTCAAACACAAAAGTTAATTGAACATTGAACAGATACTTGTATATAGATTTCAGTCGTGGTGAAGTTGCATTTTCTAAAATGACTAGGCCATTCTTACAGTTATGCTTTTAATTGGGAATGAACACTGAGAGCTCCCTCGACACTAGATATTCTTGATCAAATTATGTGCTTGTCTGTGATCAAGTAAAGTTGCAGATAATGCCACCCATGCAATTTTGCATTATGCTTTACACTAGTTGTGGGAGGTCTGGTTTTGCCATGACAGCAAATTTTGAGTTTGTTGATTTATAACTCTGCAACCAGGTCATCTAAAATTCTGAAATATATCTCAAAATTTAATCTAATTATTGTAAATTTCGAGAAAAATAATTATTAAATTTTTTGTTTAAAACAGCTTGTATTAGAATTTTTTGAATCTTTTGCGTTGTTTTTGGGACACCCGGTATCTATGCACTCAAAAGGGCCCGATATTTTATCGTTTCGTTCCCTTTTTTAGTCAAAAGGGGATACTTTTCGAGACACCCGCTGGAGTTTATGTAAAAATTTCAAACTCTCTTGTAATTTCTCTAACTCAAAAGTTTGAAACAACTGTACAGCATGGATATAATTGGTGACATAAGAAATTGTAATGTAATGATCATTGCAAGGATTATCTGCACAATTGCAGTAAATCTTCTTAGCCAGGCAGTGCTCAAAACAGACATATCTGTCAGTTTGATCATATATCCAAGGCATAAGTCGTTGGTCGAACATGATTTAATCCTTCAGGATGAAGAGGTATCTAAAAATTGATTCTGGATTCGAATTTAATGTGATTCTTCAAACGTTTTGGAACAACTGTTGTATGAAGCAATGAAGCAGTCTGCATAATTAGTGAATGTGAAACCTTGGATGACAAAGACCACATCATTGATTAAAGATGACTACCCTCTAAAGAATAGACATAGCACAATACCTTTATTCTCTGCTACTGTATAATCGCCCTTTTGATGTCAATGTCAACTTGGAGTCAAACCAAGGTCGATACTGAATTAAATCGGCAAATTCTCTTATGCCTAAAATGTAACTAGATGATTCTTTCATATTTTTGTGCAATATGTTTCAAAAACAGATGCTGGATACACAAGTACTAGATAGCAAAGATTATACTAGATAACAAAGATTCGCAAACATTGAAATGAAACTGTTCTTTATCATTGAATCATAGGGACATTTTTTCTACCGGGTGAGTAAATAAAAGCGCCCGGCGTTTGAAAAATTCCTGATCCCTCAATATCAAAGCAATGATGTTGAAAACTGTCTTGTTTTATCCCCGATATGTCAAATTAGGTTCAGTAATTTGCCCGGCTTTAATCGCTCATTCCTTCCCGTTGAAATAGGAGATCTTCTGCAGAAAGCCCCTTTCGAAAACCTGCAAAAACAAGCGAAAACAGCAAGCAAAATCCTCCTTGTTCTCCTTCCTAGCAATAGTGACTCTTGGATCTGTTCGTGTATTTTGTCCTCATGGGAGAATGGAATCCTCCTGAATAAGGATTCACAAAAGGGGGAAGACTTTTCAACTAGCCAAAACCAAAGCACTTGCTAAAGCGTGCTGAAAGTCATCGCTGTGAGTGTGAGGTAAACGCATTAGGGACTTTTGCTTGTGATTTTAACACATTTTTCAAGGTCTCTCAAAGGGACTCTAAATTGTCTACAGAATCTGAACGAAGTGACCGATTATAGCTAGAAAAATTTCTAAAAATAAATGAACATGTTAGCTATATAATCTAATAATGCTAAATATCGTTGCTTCGTATATCGTATTCAAGGAGCAGTAGCCTTTCAAACGCCGGGCGTTTTTTCTGACTCACCCGGTATGAAGACTAAGAACCACGCGATTAATCAAAAAAGTTCATCGTTTGGCGGGCTGTGGAATAAACAGTATGTGACCGATATTTAAAACTGAACTGTTAATCTGAGAAAATTTTTTTTAGTAATATCCTTCATCTTATTGAGCCAAAAATTAGGAAGATGCCGGTAGGGCATGCTTGGGAACAAAAGTTCTACATCCCATTCTGGTCTATGATTTACCTTATATTGAAATTATTATTCATTATCTGTAACTAGTGATGTAGACTTCAATGCCAGATAAATCATTGACCAGAATGGAACGTGGACTTCTCGATTCTCATACAAACCCCATACGGGCTTTTTCTAATTGTTGGGTTTTAAAGATGTGTGATTTTACCAAACGGGGCTTTCTCGTCTAAGTTGGCCTTTGACTGATAGATTAACATCTTAATTTTGAGAATCGGTCACACTCTCCTAATTCCATAACGCGACAAACTCGTAAACTTTTTTTGAGTCACCCGATACAATATAGACCTTTACACAAAGTAAAGCTCAAAGCGAGGAGAAGCCTGCATTCCCAAAAGGAAGTAAAGTTCATTGCTGCAAACAAGGCACTTTTCAAAACTGAACATGGCTAACAATTTTGTGAGCCGCCGTTAAAGATGCACGCCGTTGGGTAACTCCAAAGCGAGTCGAAATCGGCAAGTCAGTATTTCAAAAGATTGCTGCGATCTTGTGTAAAGGTCTATTTACATGTTTACTTTACACTGTACCATCCATGTGACAAAAGATAAAGTAACCGGGTCTTTATTATGGATAGCATTTTCAACTCAAATTCACTTTCAGTACACAAAACAAAGAGCAAAACTTCAAAGTTAAGATATGTTACACAAAACAGACAACAAAACAACAAAGCTAAGGCAGAATACTGGCCAAAGAAATAAGAGCTTATCAACTCGTGTAACATGAGAAAATTTACGGTGCTTGTTTTATCCCACTAATCTACCCCAGCAATGTGACACAAAACAAAAACACACAGCCCAAAACAAAAACTAATAGGGGGCTACTGCTGCTGATTTGAAATCGCTGTGTCAATCAAATTGGTCTGAAGTTTTGAGGAATGATATCGTCGCAACCAGTATTACTTTCTTTTCAATGGTACTTAAAAATGGATCTCGAAAACAGAATCTATGATAAAGGCCAGAATCATTTGTTGCTCATGTTTCTAGGAGTTAAGAGTGATCAGCAAATGTGTTTGCGCATTGATGATCAAATCATCAATAATGCCGACAAGTCAAACTATTGGGAGTAACTATTGATTCTAAATTGAATTTTGACAAACATATTCTTGAACTTTGCGGTAAAGTAAACAAAACAGTGAGTGCATTCTCAAGACTTACGAACTATCTTGATGACACACAAGCAAAACTCTAGTGTAAGACAACAGTTTTGGCCAATTTCAACTATTGCCCTTTAATTTGGATGTTCTCTTCTAAGGCTGCAAATAACGAGATCAACAGAACACATAAACATGCACTAAGGGAGCTCCATAAAGAATATGATGCATCGTTTGAGTTGTGTCTACAAAGAGAGGCAGATACAACAATACACATAAAGAATCTCCAAGAACTGATGTTAGAGGTATTTAAGACTGTGAATTCGCTGAATCCATCATACCTCTGGGATTTTTTCATCACCAAGCAATTGAATACAATCTGAGGATTAAAAGCTTGGTTAAATTACCTCAAATAAAACTCACGCCTTTGGAAGACACTCTGTTACTTTCAGAGGCAGCATTCTTTGGAACACTTTAAGTGACGATATAAAAACATGTGAAAATGTGGCAGCTTTCGAAGGGGGGGGGGGGTGGGAGCATTAAACGGGGCAAACTGCAACTGCAAATCATGTTGTTAATAGGACCTTGTATTTTGTTGTATATTATGTAATCATTTTAGTTTTTAGTTCGTTGGTTTGAATTAGTTAATGTGTATATATATGTATACTGTTAACTATTAGATATTACCAACATTAAATGATGATGAAATGAAATGAAAAAGGATATCATCATAGATCTTCCAAATTCACGCCCGACAACCCATCATTCGACTTCCGTAGCCTCGTTTTGATGGTAATAGTGCTTCTATAGGAGCATCAGTTTTCTCGAACTCTGGCCTGATTTTTGCGAAAAAAAGATGACCTGTGTCAACCAACCTGAGCATAACTCGTAGCAAATTTGAGATTTTGTTCACAGGAAATTTGTTTTCATTCCAAACGTTCAAATGATCGGGTATCAAGTGTTTTTGAAGACCGGTCATAAATTTTTCTGGTAAACCCCATTCATGGTATTGGTTCATCCATATTTGGCACAACTTTTCCAACATCAAACAGGTCGACGAGCGACTTAGGGAAGAGAAATTTCTTGTTACAGGACTGAACATTCCAAAATATGACACTACTATTTACACAATCTAGGATTTTCATGTTGCATATTCAGCTGTAAGATGATGGATGATAGATATGTATATATGAACGGTCGGCTAAGAGAACACATCTGAGCCGTGAGAGAGCATAAAAGGTTGGAGCGGAGACTGAATGGCCTAACCAAAATGAAGAGAACAAGAGATGAGCCTGGCCAGCGGCTTGATAGGCTCACAAACTCCAATGATAAGCAAGGCATACTTTACATCACGAGAAAGGCAGATAATTTTTACGTGACTTAGGACGTTTCTTTATCCTATAACTTGCTATTTCTGCAAGAAAATCCGCTCCTAATGAATCAGACCAATTCCCGAAAAATTTGACAAAGCGATAAGTAGATGAATGGCGTGCAAGTTGAAAGATTGTTTGTTTTTTTTGTTTCCCCTAGAAACCCTAGAAACTAGAAAAAGCCAAGATTAAATGGGAGTTATGATTTTTGCATGGAAATATTGATGCAGTGAGATAAAGTCGAAAAATTGAATGCCAAGGCGGCAGAAACCCGTGAAAACGTTGAAAAATGGAGATGGAGACAGACTGGCCTAACATAAATATTGGGTAGAAAATTCATAGTTGGTCCACGCCTTTTTATAGGTTTCATAACAACAACCAAAATATACCACACCTTAGCTCAAAAGAAAGAGAAATGAATTTTGATGGCATAGGAAGGGTTTCTTTCTCATAGGAAGTAGCATTTGGAAGAAAATTGGCCTTGAATGAAAAAGTGAAATTTTGGTAAAATTCGACGAACGGAATTGCAGCAATTCAACATGCAGGTGGAATGCAACTCTAATTTTAGAAAAAGCTACAAAATCACAATTTAATTGGTTTTTGGAAGAAAGTATGAATGTCGTTCCAGAGAATGCCAACTTATCGATCAAACAGAGAACTTCTGACTGAGAAAGAGACAAACCGGCCAGGTGGAGAACAAAAATAAGAACAAAACCAATGGAGTTGCAAAGCGAAGTCGATCCGCGCCTAATTCAAAGGATCTAAGGCGGAAGCCAAAAAGATGCAAAGCGCCCTATCAAATGAAAGAAAAATAAATTTTGTATGGTATAGGATAGTTCGCTTTTCAAATAAACTAGTCACTTCTCGAGAAAACAACCCTGAATGAAAATCATGAATTTTCGTCTTACCAAAAGAAAGAAACATCTGAAAGGAGTTAAACGCTTCTTGAAAATGGGTAATTTTATTTCAAAACATCCGAAACAAAAGAAAATGAAGTTTGTGAAGCCTATCCTTCCAAACAAATCAAACATCCCCAGAATATCACAGCAGATGGATAAGAAATTCAAAGATTAATGTTGAATTGCAATTCCGGGCCTGCGAGATTTTCGTGAAATCGAAGAGGATCTGCTTACCTGCTTGCAGCCACTGCGTTTGTTTCTCTGCTTCCAAATCATCAAAATCTTCAATTTTTGCACAGTTTTTATCACAAAACACGCTCAATATCAGATCTTACAAAAATGAAATGTTTTTTGGTTTGTACGCGTGATGAAATCAGGAAAAGGGCGCGCAAAAATCATATGACCTCCACCTGCCTCCACAGCTTCGAGGATTCAATGTGACGTCACACGTCAGTAGGGTTGTCGGGCGTGAAATTGATCCAATCTACGATTTTATTGTGGCCTGTCAAAGTGCATAGCTAATGTTGGTGCATCTTGTACATTATTGAGTCTGGCGATATCTAGATCTCTACGAATTCCATATTGGGCAATGCAAGAGACAATACTTGTTATTTTCATTGTCTTTACTCCAAAAACAAACTGGGCTGAGGCAGTAAAAACATATTTGAAACGATGTTCTTTTAGAGCACTGAATTGCACACTGAGTTTTGTCAAAAATTTGAAACCCAAAATGTCACAGGCTTTTGTATCGAGTTCCCTAGTGGTATAACCATTTCAAGCCACTTATTTTCAAACTGAAGCAAAGATTTAGAATTTCATGCCTCATGGTCGATTCCTTTCGAGTAGCGGAAATACGTGCTAGCGAAAGGGGCCATTCTACTGACTGGCTGTTCAAACTAGATGACTTTTCAGGCTGTGTTGCACTTTTTGCTCCTTGGTTAGCTCACTATACAAGTATTCAGGTGATCTGCATTTGATAAGGGAGAAGAGATGATGCAATCTACGGTACCACCCTCTATTATAAAATGATTCCCACTCTAGCTCATTAAAGAGTTTCTTCCTGTTTGCACCTCTCCACGTTCCAGTTACTGCTAAAGCAGAAAGAAGCTGTGTTGTTTGAAGCTCTTGCATGATGGTAAAGTGCATTACATGATCACATTTTTGGTATATTGATTGCATCGCTGCAGTAGGGACATTGCGTTCAAATGAATGTGCAGGGATCTCCTTCGTAATACAGAGGCGTTGCAACAATCATTCGTTGTAAAATTTGACTTTCATTGATACTAGAATTCAATTGAAGGCAATCATTTCAACTGTCGATTGAAGTAAGAGATTCGAATAGTGCTCCCTTCAAATAATTCTGCGATGTCCATCACACGTACATTCAGTGATTCTCTTCCTTTGCTATTTGTGATCCTGTGTTTGCATTGGTTTTTGCCCTTGTAATGTCTCCTGCATGCATTCCAGTAAAAATCTCAAGTTGTCTCACATCATTGATACATATTTAAGTTGAGAAAAGTTTGGTTCCGCATAGCTAAAAAGCAAAAAAGGTTGCGATTATGAATGATCCAAAAAAGTTGGGCCAGTGATGCAAAGCCTTTGAAAGAAGCCTTCAATGAAGGAATTTAAATTTGTAGATGTATTAAATCGTGACAAAGTTCTTTCAGATATCGTGTCCATATGTTGTATTTCAGCAGAATTTATTTGCTCTTATGTACCAGAAATTGATGATAAAGGATCATGTATCAGTAATAATTTCATTTCATTTTTAGAGGAAGAAAAAATTAATTAGTTGAATTTTGGTGAAAATATCAATGTTTGTCATTTGTAGGTGAACTTTGCACAGATGAAAAGGAAGAAGAACTTTGCAAATCTTACATTCCATATTGCAAAAGCCACGAGTATGTGAGAGCAAAATGTGCAGAAACATGTGGAGAATGTCGTATGCTGTTTAATTTGCTTTTGCTTTGTTCATGTCTGATATAGAATTACATTCAATATTGCAACAGCAGTTGTTTCATTGCAAAGATTGTTTTGCACCAGATTTACAGGGACAGATATTGTACAAATACTGTACCGTCTATCACTTTTCATTGACAAGCCAGTACATAACATTTACCATTTCCAAATAGAGAGCTTTCTACGGATACAATGTCAAGGCGAACTCAATGGGCCGAAGGTAGTTATAGATCTATCAAAACGATGATACTATCAAGTTTTGAGACCAACTGATTAAGCATTATCATCAGGCACAGTTTCAGAAACAGAAATATCTTATCTTGCCATTGAAATACTTCCTTACTTTACAAGATAACAAGATACTGCCACAGGAAAAAGATAGAACATGTCGAAGTTGAGAAACTTTCCATTTTGACACCAACATTATGTTACTTATGCGTCATTCTATTGTACCTTACTGCAAAGATATTTGCAATGATTTCAAAGATCATTTTAACCCTATTAATACCGGGCTTTTTGGACACTCCGTAAAGTCGCCAATATTGCAGATATGAGAACGAAACTTGGTACAATGGTGTAAAGTAACAAAATCTACACAATAGGCTACTTTTTTATTTTTCATTGTATCCATGACGTCACAATAACGTCATAACTGAGGAAAATTCCAGTATTTGCTTGCTGTTGGCAAAATTGGCAATATTTAAGTTTTTATTTCACTATTCCTTTTTTAAATGGACTAGAGTGTATCACAAAGCATTAGTAAGTAAAAATCCATAGAATAATATCTATTCAATTTATTATACATGCTATATATTCATTATTTATAAACACCAGTTTTTCATTGTTTACTTTAAGCCCCTAATAGACCTTTTAGCTATTCTACAAAAGAGCCTGGATCGAGCGTTATTTTTATACATTTTTATACACGAGATTTGATCGAGTGGCGTTAGAGCTTCTATCACTATTGTGCACATTTGAAAATTCTGCAAAATGTAGCAAAGTATCGTTCGATTGAGATTCTTTTTCAGAATAGCTAAATGGTCTATTGTCAACGTAAGTACTTTGAAATGCCTCAAGACGATGTATAGTAATTAAGAGAATCCTTTTTGGTCATCAAAATTTTTCTGATACATTTTTTATTATTAATATGACATCATAAACATTAATGACGTCATTAAGTTTAAAATTGCTGACGTCATCGAAAATCAATAAAACTATACATGATCTGAAAGCTCTCATCAAGATCTATTGAATGGTAGTGGTCTCAATGATCTGTGATCATTCTGGAAAATAAGTTTCCCTTCTTTTCTTTTACTGCTGACCACGTGCTGAAGAGATGTTGGTAACATAATCAGTGTCTACCATTTGGAAAAATTTTTTAGATTTTTTATTAGTATACTAAATTTGAGGAAAAGTCACCAAGTTTCAGCTCTGTATCATCTTTGCAACTGACGGCACTGCATCAAATAATCTGCGCCGCCGGCACTTTGCACCCCCCCCCTCCAGGCGCGGATCTAGCAAGTGCGGTGACCAGTTTGTTGCGCCGAAGGCGCAGGGGAAATGGGGGTCCGGGGGCGGAGCCCCCGGAAAAATTTTTTGGGCCACGCCCATTTAGTTTTTAGGAAACGCCCTTTTTTGTTATGGAACGCCCTTTTGAAAAGAAGACGCCCAGTTTCAATAAATCCTGGCACAAGAGCATCCACAACAACATCAGTCTTCGCATGCTTCTAGTCAAGGGGCAAATCACTGATCTTCTTCGTACACGTTTCTTGAAATCACATGCAAAAATCACAAGACTGCCGAGAAATTTCTGAAAAATCACACAAAAATGTTACAAAAAGTCACTAAAATCACAAAAAGTCACAGAGAAAATCATATGATTTAGAAGTCATAAAGATCAGTCAAATCAAGGACACTATTTTGAGAAGTGATTTGCCCTTGGCTTCTTGTCAGCATTGGCACTCCGTATGCCTTGCGCCGTGCCAACTTTATCAGAAAAAAACACCATAATTTCTTTCTCTCAGTTCCTTAAGATTCGTTCTCAAGATTTCCAGAGATCTGTAGCCATCTTGAGATCACAAATGTCAAGTTTCGAACATCCACAGAGCCCTTATATTGTACGGTGTCTGACTGCAAGTACAGTGGAACTTCGTTGCGCAATTTTGAGCGGTTTTGACCGAGTTCTGACCGGGTCAGCAGCTCAAAATGAATGGGTGACTGGGTCAGAATTTTCTTCCCTTGCGTAATACTTAATTTCCGTTATGAGAATGACAATATTCGTATTCAAATAACACAGGCCGGCTTGACGACTGCATTCTCACTCAATTAGCGAGGATAGCGTTGCATTGAAAAGATCGCTTGCAATGATATTATTGATAGTGAGCTGTGAAATTCAATATTGTGCCTTCGCATAGCAGCATTTGGGCTGCAGCTGACGATAAATACACATTTCAAGCAAGGGGAAGAAGTTTAGAGACTTTAGAAACAAAATGAAAATATCTGTCACTTTGAAAATCTGACCGGTTTGTACAAACCGTTCAACCCGGTCTAGATCCGCGCCTGCCCCCCGGTAGTAATCGGGTTATTGAAATCATTCAATGATAATAAAATGTGTCGATGGCTTATTCTTTATTATCAATGATTTTGATAGACATAGAGCTGCTTTCGCTACTACATTTTTCAAAAATCTCATTTCTCCGAAAATAAAGTTGATTTTCATTCAAAAGGTGTGTTTTATGTTGCACTTAGTGCCACATAAATTTTCAGAAATTTGTTTACGCTATGAGTTACTTGTTAGGCCAACTCGATTTGTTGTCATCTAAAATCATTCAGTCTCCCACTCATTATATTTGTGCCACTGAAAGCTTTTTTCAATATAATCTTTTCTTTGTCTCCACCTAGCATCTGAAGGAAGTTTTTGGACACTGAGAAGTTAAGCTTATCACAGCAAAAGTGTCCTGATCCTTGTTCTCAATGTGAGCACACATCGTGATTCCTTTGGCCTGGAATGGCTAGCATCAATGACTGGCACCTCAATATTGATAAAGGATATACATTGTTTTACTTTTCATTGAGCTGAAGAAGGCTTTCAACAAGGTTAATCAGGCTGATCATGAAATTAAATTAAACAAAACTGACAATGCATAGGGTGACAAGTTCTGGAACATGATTGTTTCACACCATATTTGGGTAGCCGGAGACGATTCTGCATGATTATAATCATGTTCCTTCTGTTGAAAAAGGATTAAACCGTGACTTCCTCAAGTCTCTTATCTTGATCCCCTCTTGTTCCTGATCTACGTCAATGACTTGCTTTTTTCTCTGTAAAGAGCTCATGTCTGCTGATGATACAGCCATTTTCAACTCTAACAATAGCATTGGTAACCTACAGCATGACCTAAACTCAGAGATCCTTTGAAGCTGCAGAGTTGGTTGCATGCGAAGAACCCTTATCTGAAAACGTAGTCGCTTATTATCGTTTCTGGTTCAAACATCCGTAATTTAAGGTCGAAGATTCAAACATAAGGTAGTGAGTAGAAAACCAACGCCATGCAAAAAAATCCAAAGAAAAGCTACAAGAATTAAAGAAACGCCCATTCGATACTTTGCTGCTCAGCTAATTTTAACTCGACTGCTTGGCTGGCCAACAATCGGGTTATAAGAAAAGAGACAGCCATGCTGACTTGTAGTCATAATTTTTTTTGGTCCAGACCACTCAATCGATTAATCAATCAATCAAAATCTTTTTTGCGTGTCAGAATCCTTAAGTGACAAAAAATGATTGGAGCTACCGGCGAAAAAACATAGAAATTGAATTAAGAATTGGTTGGAAAACGCAGCTTTATCATGTGTCACGAAGAGCAGTTAGGGGATCATTTCAGAACGAAAACAAACAAGAAATCAGCTTAGAGTTAAATCAGTTTAGAGGCAAATCCATGTAGGATACAAATGATGTTAATTCGACTAGGCCAGAAAACTCCATCAATCAATCAATCAATCAACCAATCAACCAATCAACCAATCAACCAATCAACCAATCAACCAATCAGTCAATCATTAAACAAGACAACTAAATCAATCAGAAAAGCATGGCCCAGTTGAATTAACATCATTTGGATCTAAATATGGATTAGTCTCATTGATATTGGAATTTCGACTCTACTTGGATTTGTCTGTTTTGTTTTCATCTTCTGAAATGATCCTCAAAGTGCTCGTCATGGTACTAATGTTAAATCAAATCAAAATGTGATATGTAAAATTACAATCTAATCTATCTGTTAAGTACCATCCATCCCGGATAGTCCATGACAAATCACACAGCTCAGAAAACCCACAACTCCAGACAAACACCAAGCCACAGATCCCCAAAACTGCCCCAATGCACGACCCCATGGCCTGCCAAAAGCAGACAGCTGCCTCTGGCATACCTAGTTTTCTTTAGATAATCCGAGAGGTAACTCCTATAGCGGGTCTGGTATATAGTCAAAATTTTGAAAATAAGTCCCCATAACCAGCGCAAAATTTTGAAATATGACCCCATAAACAGTGTAAATTTTCCACAAGTATCGTGAAAAGACCATGGTTCTTATCATTTATGGAGCTAAATTCCTTTCTAAGGAATATTTTATTACAGCGACTAAAAATAGCTATGAATAGCTAAGAGTTACCTACAATCAAGACAAACTTTTTTAAAGCAGGCCCATGACCAAGGGCCAAATTCACAACACATCACCGATCATCTGGGCAAAATATCGCAAATTTACCTACGACCGGGACAGGCACATGTATACCGAGTCCCCCTATAGGAATTACTCCTTTAAGATAATCCAATAAAATCCTAGTTAGAAACTAAGTCACCTTGTACAGTCGAAAAGGATATCTATGTCCATTCCTTTATACTTCTTTTGAACTTGTTAATTGGTGGCATCTCCTTAATTTTTCTCTCTAGTTAACTCCACAGATGTAGGCCAAAGTACTTTATTGAATGCTATCCATCATTTTACTGTGCAAAGTTTCGGAATAACTTCGAAGCACCTTGAGAAAATTATTCCTAAAATGTTCGAATGATAGGGAGCGGTTTATGCGCTCATCAGGAACTGATCTTAGGATTCCATTAATGAAACGATTAATGACCTGGAGGTTTCTTTTCATTGCTGGGTGAAACTGTGGAACAGTCAACAAAGACCAATTTTATTTTGAGGTTCTGTTTCATAGACTTTGCATTATATTAGACATTCTAATTTCTTTCGTCCTTAAATCAATGCATTCCTTTAATTTTGATTATTTCCCACTCGTTCCCAGACCCTGACTATGGATCCCCATGAGATAGACCCCAAACCCCCAGGATCATCCTCTGACCTTCGCTTCCCAGGCATCCTTCGGACGTGGAAATAAACGTGGTGAAAAGATCGAAAGAAAATCGGCCTGTATCTACGAATTCAGTTGAGTAAAACTTTAATTTTTCGATCTGGTTTACTGATATTGCAAAGTCTGATCAGGTGATTAAACAGGTTGGTATGAAAGACATGTTACATGAAACTTATCAATCAACATGAATTTCTCAAAACGAAATGATATGAAGGGAGTTTTCAACACTCCTCACTTTAAGCGGCAAGTTCTGCAGGGCGGGAATTCGAACCACCAACTGCCAAGTACTCTTTCATCTATCATTATCCTTTAAATTACCTTATATTTTTTGCAGAAACTGCCTATGCACCTCCAAATTGCCAGAAATCTGCTTACGGCTGCTGTTGGGACAATGTTACGGCAGCAATTGGACCTGAGAAAAAATGTCCACGTGAGAAATGCTTTCTATATTTTTTATCAATGGTTTCTGAACAATTTAAACCGACTCCTAGTTTTCATGAAATGCTGCAACAAGAGTTATTGGCATCCTCCGACTAGTTTCACTCTCATTTTTAGGAAGTTGTTATCTCGTTAACTAATGCCCAGCTGATTTAATTTTGATCTTATCAAGAAAAAAACAAGATGCCAAACGGCTTGAGCACAGTAGCAAAAGTTTGAAAGTGCCTGTAATCAAACATTGTAACAAAAAAGGAGATATTTTGGATAGGGAATATATTGTTTTAATGTTTCTATTTTAAAACCATCCAGCTTAATTTATGATCGCATTTCAAAAGTTAATGCTGCAATTTCACTCACAGGTCTAAGATACTTTTCCATACCAAAAAATATTTCTGGATTGTATCCAAGCTGGAAAAGTGGTAAAACTGATGTTTTATGATTTTTTCGATGATCTATGCCGTATTCATCACACGATATGCTGGAAAATTAAAACAAGTTGTGATTAGGCCTCCCTCCTAGAAGGCTTACCTCTCAACTGGAGATCCATTATTAACTTGATTTAATTGTTGTTGATAGACTTAAAAGTATTCATAGGGGCCCTGTGGGCTGGGGTTGTTTTTGGCTGTAGGGCTGCCGTCTTTACTATCGCACAGCCATTTCCAAGTAAACCATTCCTTTATCTCCTTTTAATATTATGCTTTTGCTGTTTGAGGTTCTGCAGTGCAGTTTTAAGTAGTAAGATGGCGGCATTGCGGCCTGGGGCGATTTTGGTTTGCGGGGTCCTTGGGAGTACTTCGGTAGCTATAAGTTAGTTTAGTGTAAGCCAAACAAATCCCTTCGCATCGGAATCTCCCAAATAATATTAGAGACAGTAGGAAAACACATGATAAAATCCCAAGCATTATTTCTACCATTCTGATAGAAAAGAAAGTCGTTTTCGAAACGTTGCAGTATTTTACCAGAGATGGGCGGTGTCGGCTGGCGTTGTTTACATGTGCCTCGGGTCACGTGGTTGTCTTCTTTGGGGAACTGTCTCTTCATACTGGTTTTAAATCTCACAATACGCAATCTATGATGCGTTGCGAAACTGCCTTAAACAGGATAGGAGACAGTTTCCCAGGTGTATGATCGCTTGTTCTGGGGTGCATGTTGGACCGCGCTAGCTGGACTTGTCTGTTTTTCTCACATGGTCACCAGAGACCGCAACAAGTCTTCTACCTTTAAAATAATAGACTCACAAAAGCGCTCTTTGTCCTTTAACAAAGCTAGCAAAATGTTGAATCTCTTAGTTGTTTTGCATTTTCTATATCATCCCCAAGTTGTATTTAAATTATGTAATTTGCTTAGAGTGTATTGTCTTGTCTTGTTTTGTTCAAGTATTTTTAAGTTTTCTTTCTGTTTTCAATTTTTGTTTTGTTCGTTAGAATCTGTAAAGTGTGGTTGCATTGTGGCACATGTCCCCTTAGGACCAGCGAGAAGATATCTTCACGACGATGCCGGTTGAAATCAATCAATGGCGGGCAACAATCGGGTGTTTCCGTGCTTCCATTCAACAACTGTTACCCATAAGCAAAAATGTTAAGTCACTTTCACTTCTATTCCAAATTTTCAAACTTTGTTGGTTTTGTTGTTGTTTCATTGCAATCTCAATCCTTGCTCTACCCCTAGCTCTAGGAATACAATCTTTTGCAGTGCATACTTTGGCAATGCACTTGTGTATCCTGCCTTTGTTCGCCCGCATGCATCACTTTGCGAAGATAGTAATTTACACGACTTATGAGCTCCTCAAGCGAATCCCGCTCGGTATCATTTGTCTGGTTCGACATAAGCACTTAGCTGTCAAGCACCATCTTTTCCTGTATATCTACTTATATATTGGGTGTTTAACATGTAACACACTTCATATGCAGTGGCTGGTTTTCAGGACAATTATGCTTAGTGGTGATGTGGAAACAAACCCAGGCCCCGAGACACTAGACTTTTGTACATGGAATTTAAACAGCATTGCTGCGTATGACTTTTTAAGAGTTTCCCTTATAGAGGCATATAATTCAGTATATAACTATGACTTGATTGGAATTGTAGAAACTCACCTTGATAGCTCCGTTGACGAGGGTAAATTGGCACTAAATGGCTACAAGTTTATTAAAAAGAACCATCCACAAAACGTGAAAAGAGGCGGTGTTGGGTTATATATCAAAGATTCCCTTCCCTCAAAAAGACGTTCTGACTTAGAGACCCTCCCCGAATGTATTGTGTATGAGATCCAACTAAATAGGAAAAAGTACTTTTTCACTGTAATCTATAGAAGTCCAAGTCAGAACCAGAGTGAATTTGATAATTTCACAATCAATTTTGAGCTGATGCTATCCAAAATGCACGCCGAAAATCCGTTTTGTGTTATGATTGCTGGTGATTTCAATTGTAGATCAACCCAGTGGTGGGAAAATGATATAGAAAATAACGAGGGAAGACTATTTGAGCCAATAACAGCAGACATTGGTCTTCATCAGCTGATTTCTGAACCAACGCACTTGATAGGAGATTCAAAATCTTGCATTGACCTAATTTTCACTGATCAACCAAACCTTTTTATCGAGTCTGGTGTTCATACGTCATTACATGAGCAGTGTCATCATCAAATCATTTATGGAAAGCTGTCTGTTTCAAATGTAGCACTACCCCCCTACACCCGCAGAATTTGGCATTACGATAAAGCTGACTTCGTTGCCATTATGAAAAGCATCGAAATGTATAACTGGCGAGAGCACCTTGACAAAATTATTTGCCCTAATGAACAGGTGAAATTACTAAACGAAGTTCTCTTGAACATTTATTCTAATTTTATTCCCAACCAAGTAAAAATGATTAAACCTCGCCAAGCGCCTTGGATAACACAATCTGTCAAAAAATTTCTTCGGAAAAAGAATCATGCTTATAAAAACTTCGTGAAGAACGGCCAGCCAGGTGACAAACTTGAGGGAATAAAAAGTATGATATCTGAAGGTGCAAAAATGATCGAGGATGCTAAACAGAATTACCTCCGTAAGACAGGGCAGGGCAAATCCTGGTACTGCTAGCAAAACCTACTGGTCTTTAATCAATGCCCTTCTTAATAAAGCCAAGATTCCTATAATACCACCTTTGTATGAGAATGGGTTATTTATAACTGATTTTACTGAAAAGGCCCAGCTATTTAATGACTATTTCATTCTCCAATGTACGACGATAGATACAGGCAGTAACATTCCACCTGCAGTCCAAGGGCATCCTATTCAACTAAGTGATTTTGTCATCTCCGAGGAAAAGATACTTAAAATTATTAGATCACTTAATCCAAATAAAGCACATGGCTGTGATGAAATTTCTATAAGAATGATAAAACTTAGCGATGTTTCATTAGTTACTCCTTTAAAAATTATTTTCACAAACTGTCTGTCACAAGGTGTATTTCCCGGAATATGGAAGTGTGCAAATGTAGTCCCGGTTCATAAGAAAAACGAAAAAAATTTAAAGAGTAACTATCGTCCTATTTCTCTTCTACCAATCTTTGGGAAGATGCTCGAAAAACTCATGTATGATTCCTTATACTCACATCTTGATTCATGTGATCTGCTTAACCCCAATCAATCTGGTTTTCGTCCAGGTGACTCAACAGTCAACCAATTAATTTCGATAACACATACAATCTTTAAAGCATTCGACTGTAACCCTCCCCTCGACGTACGTTCCGTGTATCTTGATATTTCTAAAGCTTTTGACAGGGTTTGGCACGATGGTCTTATTTATAAACTAAAAAGATGTGGCGTCTCAGGACAACTGCTCTCTGTCCTCCAAAGCTTCCTTAAGGATCGAAAACAGCGAACTGTCTTGAATGGACAGTGTTCTAATTGGGGAGATATTTTGGCAGGTGTGCCTCAGGGTTCTATACTAGGACCACTGCTTTTTCTTGTGTATATCAACGATCTCACTGCCGACTTGAAATGTAATGTAAAGCTCTTTGCCGATGATACATCCTTGTTCACAGTCGTTCAACAACCTTATACAGCTGCCGAGGACTTGAACCATGATCTTGAATTGATAAGCAAGTGGGCCCATGATTGGAGGATGTCATTTAATCCAGACCCACAAAAACAAGCTGTCGAATTACTGCTTTCCAAGAAAAGACATGAAATAGATCATCCTGATATCTTCTTTAATAATATACCTGTGAAGAAAGTAGAGGAACATAAGCATCTTGTTATAATCCTGGACTCGAAGCTTTCTTTTTCATCTCATATCAAATCTGCTATCTCTAAGACGAGAAAGGGCATTGGTCTGCTAAAATATCTCTCCAAATATCTGCCTAGACATACTCTGAACGAATTATATAAGCTCTATGTGCGGCCCCACCTAGACTACGGGGATGTTATTTATCATATTCCATCTAAGGTATGTGAATTCAGTCAAACCGTCATTTTACCAAACCTAATGGAAAAACTAGAGTCTGTTCAGTATTCTGCTGCACTTGCTGTAACAGGAACATGGAGGGGAACATCACGTGAAAAGCTGTACGCAGAGATTGGTTGGGAATCACTAAGTTCCCGTAGATGGAGCAGACGCCTTGCTTTGTTCTATAAGATTTTGAATAATCTTACTCCCTTGTACACAAAGGAGCCAATTCCAACGCTTCATCAGTCAAATTACTCCCTTCGCCATCAGGATGATGTTGGGCGAATGAGGGCAAGAACAGAAAAATTTAAATCTAGCTTCTATCCAGACTGCATTGCTGAATGGAATAAACTTGATCCTGAAATCAGGCTTGCACCGTCCGTTGCTATTTTTAAGACAAAGCTTCTATCAATAATTCGCCCCCCTGCAAAATCGGTCTTCGGTATTCATAACCCAGTAGGCCTTTCGTATCTTTCTCAAATAAGGGTCGGTCTCAGTAAACTAAATTTCCACAAATTCAACCACAATTTCAGGGACACCGTAAATCCAATGTGCCCAACGAATGACGGTATTGAGGACACGGAGCACTTCTTGTTGCTTTGCCCTTCCTTTGATATCCAACGACGAGATCTTCTCGCTGGAGTTTCAGTTGCATTACGACCATTTGTTGAAATCGACAGCCTTTCTAACGACGTTCTTGTACAACTTTTGCTATATGGTGATAAAAACTTTTCAAGTGACGTTAATAGAAGTATACTCGAACTGACCTTAGATTTTATCCACAAAACGGGTCGATTTGTTTAAGCTAGATAAAACCTTTGTTTTACGCCACACAGCCACAGTCCTTTCATTTTGTTTCCATTTTCATCTGTTTGTTTTTGTCAGTAAACATCGTTAATATGTAGTTCTTCGTATTGTATATTTAGATGTAGTTTTAGTTCTATGTTCTATGTCAAGGTAGAATCTCTATGAATTTTCCAAATCCAACATATCCAACATCAATAAACATCAAACGATCCATACAGTTGGAATTTGATCAAAAGTTATAGGGTTTCTACCTTAATGACCCTTGGGATAGTCATGGGTTCTTGCTTCCCGGGTTATCGTTCTTGTTATGTAGTTTAGTAGTTTGTAGTCCAGTAGTCATAAGTACCTCGTTTTGTAAAATTTTTATGTTGAATAAAAAAAAAAAAAAACTTCGCTGCTTCTGACAACAGTCTAACAACCATAACACCCCCCACTAACGACCCCGCTGAAACACTGCCCCGCCAAGATAGAAGGAAGACCCGCCAAGAAAGCTTGTTTCCCCGCCAAGTTTGAAATTAAAAGCTTTCCCCGCCATGTTTCTGCTGTTTCCCCGTTGAAATTTTTGCTTCCCCGTCAAAAATTATACAAGTTCCATCAGGGCTATATTTGAAAATTTCCTTCCCCCGTCAATATTTTTTGTAATCCCCGCTGAAAATGTATGAATTCATAACTTCCCCGCTGTATTTTTGATATCCGGCGGGGTCGTTACTGGGGGGTGTACCATAATTGAGTTAGTATTGCAAAAATTTCCATAATAAAACAAAAGCTGTTATTTTACCGCTATTGAAATAGTGCTGAATAACTTCCCGAGGATAATGCAAGGATTATTCACAATACTAAGAAGTTAAGCGCTCGCTTCGCTCGCGCTTCAGCTTTCCCAAAGCAAGGAAGAGCTGTCTAACAGTATCTGATAATTCGCTGTGATGTAAAATAACTGAGGCACTATAGGAGAAGGACATATCATAACTCGAAGACTGTAGTTGTGGATGGAATGCCAAAACTTCTTGTCATGCACCCATAAAATGATACAGCACAAAATTTTGTGCAATCTGTCATTGAGCATGATCTGTCATTGAGATACTTCTAAAGCCCCTTCTAAAATCACTTGTATGCTGGTTGATTCACAAAGTAGCAATATTTTCTTTCTACATATAGTTGTGTGACCTCTTCACCCGAAACTCGCTCTGCTCTTTATATAGTCTACGTGATACGTGGACCGACTTGAGGTTACCGAAGTAAAGATCAAAAACGGCCAGAAATGTTGCCCTTTTAGTGGTGCTAAACTATGAAATAGCCTGTCAGCCGAGTTAAAGCAGACAACCTATCTTTATGATTTCAAGAAAACAATTAGAAACTGCAAATTTTTTCCTTTTGTTTTTATTGTAGATTTTGAGCACTATTTTACATAAGTTTTTGTTTTAGATATTGTAAATAGGGTTTTATAGTTTCATTAAATTAATGGCTATCTCCGTTGTATATCATATTGTGATTAACGTTTTTATCGTAAGGCTCCTTGAAAATCAGCTTTTTGAAGGGAAACCCTTCTTGTGCAGTACAGTTGTATTAGATATGAAATATGATCCAGATGTCTTTTGTTCCGAACTTAAATGCTTTAACCCTATTAGTACTGAGGGGGGGGGGCGTTTTTCTTTTCTACACCTTACCACACAGTTCTACATTGCACTAAAACGGACTGTAATTTAACCACCAAACCTTGTGACTTTTTGTCAAATTTAATTGGCAATTAAAGTTTTAACATTTCTTTGCTCTAAATCTGATCACTCGACCACAGCAATACTATATTGGGAGAGTGGTCAACAAAAAATTCTTAAAACCTCCATAGATTTTGTCTTATTTGTCCCATTGATCTCAAACAAGCAGCATTCGATTGTATTTGATGAGTAGTTTCAGTTGATATATATTTCATATTTGCTGACATCAGCAAAATTTAATATCTATGGTGTCATTGACATTTATGGCTCCATTGCTCTCATGAATAAATGTAAGATATGAAAATTTAAGGGTCTTTTTTGCTTCAACTTCTGCAACATGTTTCCTACAATTTGAGAGAGATTTGGAGAAAATTGGATGAGAGGTAAATTAAATAGAATTTTCTCGTTAAGAAAGTAAAAACTGCTAATTTTCCTTTGTTATTTGGTTACCTAGCAACGAAAAACGTGACTAATTAATCTTCATTGTTATATTTTAATAGCCAATTGTCTAAAGAATAATAGGAGTAAGTCTTATTGTTGTATCTCGTGTAGTTCTGGAGAAAAAGAAGGGGGCAAAACCGCCCCCAGTAAAAAGTAAGTAAAAAATCGCCCAGTACAAATAGGGTTTAGTATCGAGTTACCGTGCATAAAGAATATGAAATCAAATGAAGTCAAATGAAATGAAATGAAATTCAGCGTAAAATCCCCTTGCCCGAGACGAGGGGCAAATCATTGATTTTTTTCGTACACCTTCTTTGAAATCACAAAAAATCACATGCAAGAATAAAAGGAATATCACTGAAAAAATTACTAAATTACAAAAAATCCCGGCAAAAATCAATGAAATCAAGAAAAGATCACGAAAGTCACACAAGAAATTCGCGTGATTTTAGAATCACACAAGTCATGTACGCTATTTTGGGAAGTGATTTGCCTTTGTTCGGGTACCCTATCAAGATTCATAGTCGGCTTTTAAGCGGTGTCAGTTGATTTCAGTACAAATCAAGCTGACATTTTGGAACAATGGCCCAACGGTTTGACAAATAATCAGACTGGAATTTTGTTTACACAGTTCTCCTTTAACTTTTGTGGCTGGGCCTAACAGGATGATTTTCCTCGATTTTCTGGAGAAGATGGACCTAACCAGGAATTCACACACTGCAAAAAATGGTAAAATTTCCCCCTATTCTTTGAGTTGGAAATTTTAAGGAAACGGACACTTTCCCAACAGTTTCCGAAGAGGGATATGGAAATTTCCGTTTCCCTTTAATTTCCCACAGAAAACTTTCCGTTTCCCCTAAATTTCCAAGCAAAAACTATAGGGAAATTTTGGTATTTCTTGCTGTGACAGTTGCTTGTAGGAGTTTACGAAGGTGAGTGTAGGCCAAAACACTGTCTGAAATCAAAATTTCCCATCACCAGTTCTTTGAAAGGACAAAGCAACCTTATGAAAATGCTTCCGTCGTTCTTCTGAAACGTAATAAGCATTGCCTTGTTGATTCATCAACAGCTGAAATTTTAGCATAACCATCACTCAAATTTGTTCGCTTCTACTTTGCTTGGCTTTCTTCCTTTGAGTGCTTCCACAACAATAGTTTGTCCTTGCAAGTACGACGATCTTGGAAATTTAATTTATCAACAGGACTGCAAGCAGACTTGTAACAAAACAAAGAAAATGTTTGTTCTGAGCGTGCCTTTTGCGTTGTATGTGTCTGTTTTGTGCCTCCATACCTGCATTTAAACATAGGCCAGCATATCTTATTATAACTGTTGTTTATCCATTGTTTATTGTTATCAATGTTCAGCCTTCCGCGTTATACCTTGAGCTAGTCTTCCAGGGCATTTTAGTTCATTGCTGCCCCGCAGCGCAAATTAATAACGCGCTTATGACTAATATCAACTTCATTTCACTCGTAAAACTACAGTTTTCTTTTAGTCCCTGTTAAAATTAAACAAAAGAAATTCTTGAGGATAATGCAACGATCTTGAAGTCTTTAACTCCATTGATAATAACTTTAGCACTATTGTCAGATAAAAAAGGACGGTCAGGAGATTGTCAGCAAAAACAGAGGCAAGCGTTAACGCACAACGATGCAATTTATATGGACTCAATTCCTTTAAGAAATAGAATTAAGATTTCAGTGGCAAGCAAACCATCGACTAGAATTGAGCTTGGAGTTCTTATTCTCACACAAACCCCTTACCATTATTTTCCTAATGTCAGGATCTAAGTGATGAATCATTGTACCCAACAAAATTTTTCAAAATGTTTATTTAACCTTTGACTGAAAAATTGAAACTTTAGTAGTGAATATCGGTCCCGTGCTGTTTACTCCACAGACCACCCACCGTGTTAACTATCTTTACCTCCCCAACAATCTATGTTTCACCTAGCAGGAATAAGGGCCACTTATCAAGAATGAATTCTATTGATATTTAAACAGCTCGACCTTGGTGCCTCTCCTCCTGCTTGATAAATTACGCTCAGAATTGTCTTTGATAGCATGTGAAGACATTGGGGGTCATTGCAGTCTAATGAAAATCAAATGCAACATCGATGCGATAAGAAGGATTTGTCCAGTTACCTGCCAAGTGAAATGTGGTAAGTGCCCTTCCGTCATAGTCGTTTCAAACTACGATGTTATGTGGAGAACTTACAGCCTAACATATCCACATCAATAATTCTGTTTGCTCCAAATTTCAGTTTTATTGATTTGCTGTACAGGGTAAATCTTTGAGAAAAATTTTTGACCCGGGTGATTTTTTGTTATTGTTTTCTCCACTACCTCTTAATTCCTGTTTTCATAGTTCATTTGCAGCTACAACTTACTGTACAAGAACAGTACGTACATCTATTGAAAAGTAACTAGAAAAGATGCTCCTAATTGATGCATGGTTCATTGATTTAGTGAGTGCAGAAAGAAGAGCATGACGTTTAGAAATAACTGCCATTTGAATATCAATGCATTGCTATCAAACGTGTTTCATTTGATTACTCAAATTGTTTGTTCGGTACAAGAATTCACTTGACTGAAAAGCTTCCTCCTGATAATGCCAGGGATCCATTCAAGAAGGATTTCCAAGAACCCCACAAAGACCAAAATGATGATCAGATTTCGTGAATTGTCCTCCCTCACATCTATGACTTGTATACGTTAAAGTACATTTCATACTCTTGAATGGATTCCATTCCCTTGAATAAATTTGCTCGTGTAGAATAAGACCTTATTTATCTTATTTATCTTGATTTATTACAGAGGTGGTGATGACTTTTCATTCTTTCCACCAAATGAATACTTGCTGCAACGCGTTCTAGTCATTGCTGGAAGCCCGAAAGTAGGAATATTGCAAACACTTTCGGCCATTTTCCTGGTTTTGCAAAAAAGCCTTCTGGAGAGTATCTGTCATATAGTCAAAATAGAGTGAATAGTTTTTGCTCTAAAAACTTACCACTAATTGGAAATGCTTGCTGTTGAATGTGATTTTGAATCCAATAATGCTTTGATTTCAAGGAAACTGTAGCCTCCCAAATGGCGTGGGCCATTCATGACCCACTTGCTTTGCAACTTCGAATCCTAGTTAATAGATAGGTTTTTAAGAAAGTAAGCTACCAGCAGTGATGTCGGATACAAATAAACTTCATTATTTCGCTGTATTTTTGCGCAATATGCTTCAACACCAGATAGCTTGTACACGTAAGATTCACATATATAGTGGGTGAGTCAGAAAAAAGTTCCCACTTTTGAAAATTCATAGCATCAAGAGTACACCAAAGATTTGAACATTATCAAATTCTAGTTAAAAGCCAAAAGATCGAAACATTTTCGTGATTATCTTGTTGCCTCGCAAGTACTACAAATATAGGTTAATTCAACTTTACGAAAAATCTAATGGTTGCAAAATGACTGAAAATGGCCTAAAACATTGATCAAATCATTAAGGATTCCTCGTACACATATAGAAAGAAAACGCGATTGCTTAGGGCTTGAAAATATCCACTGCACACATGGGACAGAAATTCTGAAGTTTTTGTTTGACAACTAGAGGTGAAACAGCAATGTTAAATTGTTATGTGTTACGGGATTCCTTATAATTTCATTGATATTTTCGGAAATCTTTCACCCATTTTGGAACCATAAAAGTTTAAGTTAAATTTACCGATACTTCTAGTGCTGGTAAAATAGCGAGGAAAATCACGATAATACTTGGATCTTTCTGCGTTTGACTGGGATTTGAATAATTCAAATCTGTGAAGTACTACAGGGTGAGTGGCAGAGTGGCTTATACAGTCTTCGTCAGGTGACTTAAGTTAAGCTTGGTCGAGTGAGGTCAAACTCCGGATGGGTGACCTCGGAGGCTTGACCTCACAACTCACCTCGTCGCCCTTCGGAAGGGACGTTAAACCAGGGGTCCCATGCCTGGATACGGCAAGCACAGTGGGCCTAAATTAGCTTTCAGTAGCTAGAAATCCTGACAAGGGCACTCAAAATTAATTGAAAAAAAAACAAACAAGCAAACTGTTGGTACTATCAATTTTCAAATGTCGGAACTTTTTTCTGGCTCACCCTGTAAAGAAACAGTTTCAAGACTTTTTGATATGCCTAAACCAATTTGGTCCCTAAGAAGAATGCAAAAATGAAATTTGCATAATCGCTAGTTCACTCAAATTTTGATGACTGTCAAAAGGTTCATTTTTTTTTCGTTCACCCTGTAAGTTCAACGCTTTGGGGCATTGTGTTGCCATTTGACTAACGATGTTGCCAAAAATATCACCAGAATTGGTCCACCATCCTATCATAGTTAGTCAAGATCAAAGACATGTAACCTAGCTATGTCTTGAATATAAGGGAGGAAAATAAAATGACAGAAAGAAAGTGACTGCGATGTACTCTTTTGACCAAGAGTCTGTCCTCCAACTTGAAGTATGTCAAAATTTGAATATTTTCAGCCACAGAATGAAAAAATCTCTTTCAAAAACTGCAGATACAACAGGAAAATCCATGGGTCTGAATTCGTGGCGCATTAGCGGATGATTACTTCTTTTTGGTGAATTTTTGTCATTGCTCATGGCAAATTGTCTCATTTCTATCCAAGTCTAAAATGATCATTTCGGAAACAAGGCTTCTTGTTCATAAACATTTGTTCTCCTTGCATGTAAGTCTCTTGTTCATAAAGATTTGTTCTTCTTGCATTAAAGTCTTCACCCCGAAGAATAGATGTTTCAAAAAATTGCAATTTCTTCATGCTCCAATAGTGTAACTGTTTTCATAAAAAAGAAAAGGAGATCACAATAGAGCAAACCATGGATCAGCGGAAAGCATAGTGCTTAAGGCAGAGAATACGTGGCAAAGGTCATGGGGCATAGGGTATGGGACAAATGGAATATGACATATGTCACATGGCATAAAAGATAGCATAGTATAGCCCCTATCATCCAATGACTTCTTACTACCGTATTATAAAACCACCCTGAGATGTCTTCTGTCTGTATCAAGTCAACAATGTCGTCGAAAATATCGTTAATATCTCCTTTTGTAGAACGTTGTGAAGATGACGTCCATCAAGCTCCTGTGTGTCCCTCATTCAAAGAGATTGGCACATGTACCACTGACCTCGAGTTGATGAAGAAGTACTGCAAGAAGACTTGTGGACTTTGCTAACTCTGGTATTTTGCAATATTTAATGACAATGCAATTTTGCATCGTTCGCGAAGACCTTGTAATAGCGATTTTGAGACGTGAACTCTATAATTGAACGAGACTGAAATATCATGGGACGTGCAAGCCTTTAGCTTTAAAGATAAATTGTTTTCATAAATGCAGTCTATCTCGTATTGTTTCTAGCCTTAGTTAATGTTTCATTTACCTCATTTATGTCGCCATGAAATTCATGCATCACTGAGTCTCTATCTGGTTTCTTTGGATAAAGCAATTAGCGCAAACTGAACTTCTGGAATAGAGATCTTAATCGATTTATTTTCATTCATCGAATGGGACAGATTGCCTTTAGGGCCTGTTCATATGGAGGCGAGCCAGCCCGCTTACCAGGCTGGCCCGGTAGGCGAGACAGCTTTCATCTTGTGTTCATATGGAGAAATTCCAGCCCGCTTGCCGAGACAGAAATTGGACACGTGTCAAAAATGAGACACGTGCCCATTGTTTAGATACGCAGCGCATGAGCAATAGCGACATTTTCATCTCGGTAGCCGGGATGGAATGTTCATATGGGAAAATTTTCTTCCCGCCTACCGATATCTCGCCAGTACACCAGTGAGATCTCGCTTAGCGGGCCAGCCCGCCTGCTCATATGAACAGAAATTAAATTTTGTATTGGAATTAGGAATGAGGTGAGATCTCGGCAAAAAGCTCCAGCCCGGTAAGCGGGCTGACTTGCCTCCATATGAACAGGCCCTTAATCTCCGGCTATTACAAGTCAACAAGCAACTTCCTGTGACTTCTTTTTTTTTTATATACACAATCTAAAAATTTACAATTTAACGAAACATATTTACATTAACGATATCATTGGGAGCATGATAGGCATGGCTACCCTAAATGATCTTTAACAAACAACAAAATAGAGACACTAAAGGCTATACCAAAGTTCTGTTCCCTTCATAGGGAGAAACAGATCTCAGAGGTTGGATAACACTTTTGCCGGATCAAAAATCAAAAATTGACAGGTTTTTGATATAGTCTTTAGTAACATAGATATATTTACAATACATTTATGATATTATAACAAGGTTAAAGATTAATAGAGAAGGATGAGATAAAAGATTAATGTACCTAGTTGCATTGGTGGTGCTACAAAAAGCGCTCTGATGAATGAATGAATTTTAGCGTTGATTCCAAAATTTGTCTGTTTTGGTCATGAGTAAAACTTTTATCACCATACAACATTATTTGCACAAGGGTTTTATTTGGCAGGTTTAAGATGTTGTGTAGTTGGAATACTTCGTTAACGGTGTCAAGGAGATCACGCCTCCGATCTTCGTATGCATGGCATTGCAGCAAGAAGTGTTCAGTATCCTCTATTCCATCATTAATCAGACACATTGGGTTAACTGTGTCACGAAAGTTATGGTTGAATTTGTGAGAATTTAGCTTACTGAGGCCTACACGCAGCTGGGTGAGGATGGCAACGCCTTTTGGATCATAAATTCCATAAATAGGTTTTTGAGTGGGGCGGATGAGAGAGGAAAGTCTGTTTTTGAATGAGCTTACTGTAGGTAATTCTCTGATCTCAGAAGCAAGGCTGTTCCATTCTTTTAAGCAGTTTGGATAGAAACTTGACTCAAAGCGCTCCGTTCTTGCATTTATTCGCCCAGCTACAGCCTGATTTCTAAGGGCATAATTTGACCAACGAATTGGTGGAATAGGATGTCTTGTATATTCAGGTGCAAGTTCGTTGATGAACTTATAGAAGAGAACGAGACGCCTGCTCCACCTTCTGTCATTCAATGATTCCCAACCAAGTTCCTCGTATATTTTGTCTCTTGAAGTACCTTTCCACGCGCCAGTTATAGCTAAGCCAGCAGAATACTGGACGGACTCAAGTCGCTCCATCAGGCGATGTAAGGTGACTTCATGGCTAAAGTCACGCACTTTCTGTGGGACATGATAAATGACGTCACCATAGTCGAGATGTGGACGAACATAGAGTTTGTAAAGTTCGTTTAGAGTTTGCCTTGGCAAGTAGTTAGATAAAAACCGAAGCATACCAATCCCACGTCTCGCTTTATTGATAGCAGATTGAATATGACTAGAAAACGTCAGTCGACTATCAAGCACAACACCTAGATGTTTTTGTTCGTCAACCTTCCTAACTGTTGCATCATTGAAAAAGATAGGCGGATGGTCAACAGAGATTCTTTTCTTAGAAAATGTCACTTCGACTGCTTGCTTTGTAGGGTCAGGATTGAAAGACATCCTCCAGTCATGTGCCCAAGGCTTGATAAGATCTAAGTCATGATTGAGATCCGCAGCGCATTCGTTTGGGTCGTGAGCAACTGAAAAAATTGATGTGTCATCGGCAAATAACTTTACATTGCATTTGAGATCTGTTGTCAGATCATTAATGTAAGTAAGGAAGAACAGGGGACCTAGAATCGATCCCTGTGGAACTCCGGCCGAAATTTTGCCCCATTGTGATGTTTTGCCATTCAACACAGTACGTTGCATACGATCCGCTAAGAAACTCTGAATCAGTGTCAAAAACTGCCCGGATACGCCATTTTGCCGTAGTTTATAGATTAAGCCATCGTGCCACACTCTATCAAAAGCCTTTGAAATATCCAGATAAACTGAACGTACATCTAAAGGAGGGTTGCAGTCGAATGCAACAAAGATAGAATGAGCGATTGAGATCAACTGATTGATAGTAGAATCTCCAGGCCGAAAACCAGATTGGTTAGGATTCAGCAGTTCATGAAGGGAAAGGTGTTCATACAATGAATCAAACATTAATTTTTCCAATATTTTACCAAGAATTGGAAGGAGGGAAATGGGACGATAGTTCTGCTTAAGGTTCTTACTGTTCTTTTTGTGAACTGGTACAACATTAGCTCTTTTCCACACTTCCGGGAAAACACCTTGTCTTAGACATGCTTCGAAGATCAACTTTAGAGGAAAGACTAAGCTATCATCACATATTTTAATCATGCGAACAGATATATCATCCCAACCGTGTGCTTTATTTGGGTTTAAAGAACGAATTATATTAAGTATTTTCTCCTCCGATATTAGAAATTCGGTTAATAGAGGTGCATTTGACAAAAGCTGACCCGGTACTTCGCTTCCAGTATCTATTGTAGTACATTGGAGTACAAAGTAGTCGTTAAAAATTTGCGCTTTGGACTCAAAATCCAACACAAAGATGTCATTTTCCAAGAGAGGGGAAATTACTGGTATTTTTGCTTTGTTTAAGATTTTGTTAATCAAGGACCAGTATGTTTTCTGACCTGTTTCAGGATTTGAAAGAGTTTTGCTCATTTTTGTAAAATACTGACTTTTAGCATCTTCGATGATTTTGGAACTCTGTGCTATCATGTCCTGTATGTCCTTCAGTTTGTTTTCGGTTCTACCATTTTTGACAAAATTCTTGTACGCTCGATTTTTCTTTCGGATGAAGTTTCTGATCGACTGTGTTATCCAGGGTGCCTGCCGAGGCCGAACTGTTTTGGTTTCGTTCGGGATAAAGTTTGAGAAAATGTTTGTTAAGACTTCATTCAGCGTTCTTACCTGCAAATTTGAACACTGGAGTTCCTGAAATGTTTCCTGCCAATCATACAGTTGAATGCTTCTTCTAATTGCTGGAATATTTGCTCGATCATAATACCAAAATTTTCGATTGTAAGGAGGTGGCGCTAAGTTATCTGCAGTAATTTTGGCAAATACGATATGGTGATGACATTGCTCATGTAAGGTTGGGTGGACACCAGTTTCTAGAAACAAATTGGGCTGGTTTGTGAATATGAGGTCAATGCAGGATTTGGACTCGCCAATGAAATGGGTTGGTTCACAAATCAACTGTTGCAAGCCAAGTTCGGACGTAAATGGTTCGAAAAGTCTACCTTCGTCATTTTGTGACTTCTCAAAGAGTCTTAGGTGCCAATGAAAATGGAATTTGAAAAAAGGGGCTCATAAATGCTTTGCTGATCCCATTTTGGTCAATTTTCAGAGAAAATCGAACATGAACATGAAATATTAGAGCTCATAATTCCATTTTCAGATGACTAACTTCTTCCCACGATATGCCAAACTTTAAGTTGAAATGTCTAGCATGTAGAAATCGTTAGGTTTATGGAACTTTTCTCTGTGTTCCATCAAATGTCGAAACGTTTTTGTGGGACACCCGGTATGTTAAGGCTGCGGAGTTGCCACAGATTTTTTCTCTCCGTGGTATTCATCCTTGTAGTATAGTAAAGTAGTTTGTAAGTAGCGTTAGATAAGTACCTTGGATCGTAAAATTTGACCGAATATAAAAAAAACTTACTTAAAAACCTTAATTTGAGACTTCATATAGTTTCATATGAATATTTATGGTTTGTAATTAATTAGCTAATGATTTAAAGACAATTTGATTCAATGAAAAGTTGCTTGCTCATTAATAATGACTAAGCATCATCAGCTTCGAATGAATCAAGTGAAGTCAAGCACTTTCATTGATATTTCAAATCGTTACATGATTTTTCACACAAAAATGACTAATTCATTGGGAATATGAAGTCATAGAAATTATGAATTGTTGTCCAATGAAAGTAATCATCGAGACAAATCGAATAGTCTATGTTGATGAGATTAAACAAAAAACTAAGAAATTGGAGTTATTGTAAGGATTTTCTTTGTGACTATGGCGATCATTGACAATTTTCTTTCTCCAAATATGGGCATCTGGTTGTCACGCAGTTTAACAATAGGCATCGATTTTTTAATTTTCTGATTGCCAATTAAAGTTTGATAAAATTGACAGAGTTTCACTGCTATAGCTATAATCGTTTAGGAGCTGACATGGTGTTTAAGAGCTAACATGAGCGCATGTTGAAAGAAGGGGATATATCTAAAAATATCTACCGCAGGCATTTTATTTCGCTGTTCAGAACCTGAGAAGTAAGTGCTTTGATTGCACCCAAAAAATACGATAATTGAATCGCCTCCAAATCGGTTCCTATACCAAACAAGTAAAATGTCCGTGGTAAATATCTAGATATATCCTCCTTCTTTCAATATACGCTCATGTTTGCTCTTAAAAACCATTTCTGGAATGCATAGCAAGCGCGATAGCTACCTGGGTCTCAGAGAAACTTTGCGGCTTCGTTTGTTTTGAATTTCTGCTTGAGAGAATTTCCTTTGCTTGCAATCGCAAATCTCTTTGAATTTAGGTGTTAATAAAAGCAACTGCTGCTATTGTCTTACAAAATCTGTCCTTGTTTAGTTGATTGCGACTACAACACTTAACTGATAAAAAAGTTAGGAGCGGATCCAGCCCGAAGTTGAAGGGGGGGGGGGGGTGCAATTTGCCGAGTGGACGCCAAAAATAGAGGGAAAAGAAAGCGCACCGAAGGCGTGCAGAAATTTTCGGGCCCTTGTTCAGGAAGAATTCTCTGGTTTTTCAATTGACTAACGCCTTAATTCATATGTTTCCCACATTCAGAACGAAACACGAAAAATGACTGCATCTGGGTCAGTATAAGGGGCGCCCTTCTTGCCGAAAATGGGGAGCCAAGTTAGGTTTCATAATGAAGGGGGACAGCAGTGGCGGCACCAGCAGCCCAAAAGTGGGGGGAATGAAGGGAGGGGGTCCGGGGGCGGAGCCCCAGGAAAATTTTTGAATGGCCACGCCCTTTTCTTCCAGGTAACACCCTTTTTCTCTTAGGTAACGCCCCTTTTTCTTCCAGATAATACTCTTTGATTTACCATCCATTACAAACGTTATCAGAACGGTGCGGTCTGCATGATGTCTGCCACATGAAACGTCAATTTTGAAGTTCGAAATTATGAACTAGTTTCCCGTCAAATCAAAGATCAGATGACCCGTAACATCACAGAAAACTGTCAAAAGGGACACTTTATCCTAAACCTAATACAAGGAGCTGTTCCAGTTAAAAATTTTTCAGGAACGTTCTTGCAGCATTCTTACAGCTTCCTACAATCTAATAATCAACGTTAAAATCGAAGGCGTTTTACTCGTAAATAGTTACAAGCTTGGTTTCATCGGTTTGAGAGCAAATTGCTTTCGAAGGATTTCATTTGACTGATTTGATTTAATTTCATATCTTTAAGGAGGGTAATCCTTCAGCAAATGCTTATTTTCAAGGGTCCTCCATCCATCTTGATTCGTACATTATTGCATTCTTCACATGTGAATCATAGAAAAACGGTATCACAGTATAGTAAGTAATGTCTTGATGGCACGCCTGATTGTGGAGGTCGGGTCGGTAAATCTAAACAGCTGCACACATAATCTGCTTCTGACCGTTTAGAAAATGCACCCCCCAGATTTTCCCATTGAATTTGCACGAATCTCAAAGACCATCCTTGGGAAAAAGTTGGGAGGACTAGTCCCCCCATTCTCCCCCCGTGGCTCCGCCACTGGGGAGCATTTGCCGCCAACTGCGCCCCCTAAATTAGCCCTATCCACAAGTTGCTCGGCAACTTTCGGGCAACTTGCAGTCTTTTGGGCAACTTTTAGGAATTTTGGCAACTTTTGCAACATTGAGCAACTTGTCCTTGTATTAGCAATATTACAAAGACTTGAATGATGTTTTGCTTATTCTCTGCAACAGTAATGTAAATTAAACATGGAAAGCATCTTTTTTCGGGTCAGACTGCAATTCAACGTCTTGATTTGTGAAGAACTGGTCTTTCAAATGAGTGATTTCTGACTAAGGTAACGATGATCATAAAACGATGATGATGATTATGATGATAATGATGCTAATGATTATGATTATGATGATCATAAGTATTCGTTAATTGTTGTTAATTGTTGTTAATTGCTGCTGTTGTTGTTTTTTGTTGTTGTTGTTTATGATCAGTAAATGATTCTTGCTAAATTCTGAAGATGTGTCTGATGTTCCCAGCAATATTAGCGTCAAAAGGTTCAAATTTCCAGGAAACTACTTAGAGAAATCGTTGAAATAAAGACCATCCTTGACGTTTCTATTATACATAGATCTCAGTTATTCATATATTTGCAGCATATGGCCTTAAAGAATGACAATAAACGAGCAACTTTTGGGCAACTTTTTGAGAAAGTGGCAACTTTTTGAGCAACTTTTCAGGAAATTTTGAGCAACTTTTCGAGAAATTTCGAGCAACTTGTGAACAGGGCTACCCTAAATCCGCCAATGAAACAAGTGAACACTTAACTGATAACAACTACAGTACATTCTTATTTTCTTTTTCCATCTTTTCTGTTATACCAGTACCTCTAACGGGACCATTCTGGAAATCAGGTCAGCTTGACCCTTTAATTTTATCACTTCCACTGTAATTGCGGGTGTTTTTTTACGTTTTTAACCTTAAAATAAAATTGTATAATTGTATTGTATTGTAGTGTATCTTTTTTTCTCATATTCATTATAATAACTTGTAAATATTCTTTTTAAGTGGTAATTTCATACTTACATGCATACATACATCAACCTCGTTCCCAGGGTGTTCTTACGTCATACGCTGATCACGAAGCCGAATGAACACCCTGGTACACTTCGATCACATTTGCCCAGAAAATGGGCGAATTTGGAAGCCATCATGGATCTCGCCGTTGGCTAGGCAACGCCAAGTGACGGAAAGGCCGTTGCTCTGGTACTAATTCTGCAGAAGCTGAATGGAGAAATCGAAAACAAAACACTTTGAGGATCTTATTTGAACCTTTTTGAAGGTATTCAAACAATAATCTGGGGTTGGTAAGTGTGGTTAATGTGAAAGCTCGGTTTGTTTGGAGCGAAATGGGCCTAAGTTGCAAATTCGGGAAACTTTCACCGCAGCTTCAAAAATACCATGGCTCGTTATTCTTCGAATTTCCGAAATAAATTGCAAATAATGGTCAGATTAGGTAAAGAATATAGTATTACGTCGAATTTTCACATGCTGAGATCATGTATCCTGCGCAAGTCGGAGTTATGGCCCAAAGAAGCGAACAGCCAATCAGATTGCCGAACGGCCTGTTGTATCTCAGAGTAGAGGTAGAGCAACGAAGTCGCTCTGGGGACGAGATTGTACATATATATGATTGAATTTAAGTACTAATCAGAATTAAAGGAGATGTGTTAGACATTCAACAACTGTCAAATTCCTTCTTCGAAGTCATAACTGTAGCCATTGACGAAAATCTTTCAAGTACCAACAAATAAGAAGGCTATACGATATTATGTGGCCAGTGCGAAGTAAAGAACTTTCATGTTGTATTACTAGAATGACTAGAACCAATTAGGAACATTTGCAAGCTGATGAAATTACTAGGATAGGAATATTCCTAATAAGCTGCTTTTTAACCCTATCCAGACTAGGGGGGGCACAAGGTGCCCCGCTAATGAATTTTTCCATACAACTCCTTGGATATCTCTTAGAATCATATAGCATAGTCTGGCTTTTTGTGACTCTTAGTTTCTATCTACGAGACATCCTTGAATGTCAATTTCAAAATTTTCGAGCCTGTTCCAGGGGGTCAAAGCATAAATTTAATTTGAGTGACCCCGATAAAATTCCTTTTCAGTCATTTGATCCAATGACTCTATACCAATGAAACAAACATCACTGGACTTGTCTTGAAACAGGCTTTCATTTGATATTAAGTTTAATAATAGTTTATTCATTTTTGATGACGTCATCAATAGTTGGTGGCGTACTGACAAAAAACCATGTTAGGCTTCACTTTTCAAAAAGTGAGCAACATATTATGATTAAGCAGGTCGTTTTATCTGCATTTAGCATTTTTTGCTATTTGTAAGACCAATCTATAAAAAAAATTTAGACAAAATTCCCTTTTTTGTGGACAAAACAAATAAATGCTGACATCAGCAAAAATATTAACAGTGCAAGGAACAAATTCAAAAATAAAAAGTACTAGCATACAATTTTTCTAAGTTTCCAATTTCATATCGGTATGTTTTATTGGTTGGAAGATGCAATGCGACAAAGTCTACGTGGTTTTGCACTTCATCATCATCATCATCATCATCATCAATCATCATCATCATCATCATCATCATCATCGTCATCAATATCATCATCATCATCGTCATTATCATCATCATCATCATCATCATCATCATCATCATCATCATCATCATCATCATCATCATCATCATCATCATCATCAACATCAGCATCATCACCATCATCATCATCATCATCATCATCATCATCATCATCGCCATCGTCATCGTCGTCCTCGTCGTCGTCCTCGTCGTCGTCGTCGTCGTTGTCATCGTCGTTGTCGTCGTCCTCGTCGTCTTTGCCATCGTCGTCGTGGTCGTCATCAAGATTGTTATTGATGCAGATAAACTGTACTGTCGAATGGTATGTCATTTTGTTTTCAAATCATCCACTGATTTAAGCACCAAGCAATTGCCATGCCAAAGGTTTTTAACATTTGTTAAGCAATTGCTTTCGCATACTGCTGTCGGCTAAATCTGCCTCAAAATTGAGCCAAAAATGGTACGTTTCCATCTCTCTGCATGAATCCCAATAATTCAACTTTCTTCTGACAAATTTAGACTCAAACAAAATGACTTTTTCAACATCCGAGGCATACAAATGACGATGAAACTTTCCACTTTGGCTCCAAGAAATAGGAGATTTGCACGTAGGCCTTGTGTTGCGATTTGAAAATGCCCTGCTGCCTTAGTCTCTGACTCAATATAAAAAACATACCGGTTGTCTCAAAAAAGTACTCCCTTTTCACTGGAAATAGGAACGAAGCGATAGGATATCATCACTCTTCAAATAAGACAGATAAATTTATCAATTCAATCTTCAACTTAGATTCACTGACCTTGCATTTAAATATCGTCCATCAAACACCGGAGATAGAAAAATTACAGTACACGCGAAACCAGAGGTTTTCAAAAAGGGCCTAGCCATGATTTGTATCATGGAAATTTTCCAACGTACCTGTTCTAAACTTTGATTTTCAGTTTTCACTTTGGAAAAGAATAAAAGACTCGTGAATACCATCACTGTTATTAAACAAATGCAATAAAAATGTGTTAAGAGTGATAAAGTCATGCCATATCTCCAAAAGGAGAGTGCAGGTGCTCCTCTTGTTTTACACTAAGGATGGAATGCAATGCACCGACTGATTCTTCAAAGGAATAATTATTTGTAGAGCAGTTGAAGCATTTTAAGATATAGTTCTTTTCAAAAGAAAAGCTAAAGGTCAAAGATTAAATTCTTTGGAAATATGCCTATGACATCAAATCATGGCTAGGCCCTTTTACAAAACCTCTGGTTCAAATGCACTAAAAAATTTGACTTTGTGAACTAATATTTCCGGTGTTCAGAGGAAAACTTTAAAATGCAAGCTATGTGCTTTGAAGAGCAAATAATTTGCCTATCAAGTCAAAAAATCCCAATATTTGGTCGTTTTGTTTCCATGTTTAGTCAAAAGGGGGTGCTTTGTCAGACACCCGGTACAAGTGGGCAGGTGGATCCGAGATCGCTATTGTTTCATTTGCCATAGAGTAGCAAATTAACTTTCAACCCATGCACATTGCAAATCTATGCACTATTTATATCTGTAAAAGTGAGCATCTATCCTCATAGTTCTCGTAAGTGCATGCAGTTTTATCGCAAATGAGCAACCAACCAACAAAAATTCGAGAAACAAAGCCACGAGTTTCTGGGCGTATTCTTTTGGGCATCTTCTGACAAGTGTAGAGTTGGTAAAAGATAAAATCCCACCCTTTTTTCCCATCTACCGACAACGGTAGGCTTCGCAGACTTCAGATCGCTGTTTATAAAAGCCCATTCTTTTGGTCATTCTGTTTTCGGTAGACTTCCGAGAGATTTTTCACGTATTCTTTTGGGCTCTTCTGAAAACGGTTGAGATCCGAGGCTTCGGAAACCTTCGGCTCCTGAGCTGGCAGACTTTTGAAAGATCGCAGAGAGCATTGTTTCGTGAATGAAAGTTTTCAAAAACATTCGAAAAAACAATGGCATTTCGCAGATTCTTTTCTCTTGCGATTGGAATAACAAAAGTACATTGCATTGCAATGGTTTCAATTCACTCGGTCAAACAACAAAATTCGAATTCTCATTATTTCAGCATTCCATTCCAATTCTTTTGGCATTTTTATCTGCGAAGTCTGTGAACCCTCCCGTTTTCAGAATGCGTATTCTTTTGGAATTTTTCTCTGCGAAGCCTGCCAACTCTACCGTTTTCAGAATTCCCATTCTTATGGTAACTGAAATTTCTTTCTGCGAAGCCTACCGTTTTCAGAAGACTTCGCAGACTTCAGATGCCCAAAAGAATACGCCCTCTAGCAGCCAATTTTTCGCCATTGGATCACCTGAAGCTCCGACAGAGCTCATGATCGCGTGTCACATGAGGACATTGAAAGCAAACAGAGCAGGCGCATTTTGGTACAGTTGGCTTTGAGGAATGCTAGAAATCCTATCCTAGTCGTCTCATGCATTTTGATTCCAAATTGCTAGGATAACATTAGGAATTCTTATTTTTGATTTATTATTTGTTATGATTATTTATTTATCTATCTTTGAATTGTAAAAGATAGCTACAGTAGATAGCTAATTAATTCCAGTTCTATAACTTTAAAATAAGCCTTTAAAATACAAATATTACAACAAGAAAATTGTGGATAAAATATTTACATACCATTAAAAATATACAGTAGAAATCTAGAATTGTTTATTATAGAAAGCCCAAATTCGGAATAAAATTTTGCATAATCTGCATGGGTAATTTTCCCCGTACCAGTTCTTATCTTTGTTTTAAACTGACAAAGGGATTCCGAATGTTGTATCGTTGGTTGTAACATTTGCCACAACTGCGGACCTTTAAATCGGACGCTTTCTGTCCCGTTGCTGAAAGATTTCACTCTGGGTTGTACAAATTCGTTATTATTACGTAGATTGTAGTGACGTGCGTTTTCATAGAAGATTTCCAGCATAAATGAAGGGTTTAACCCGTTTATAGTTTTATACATCTCAGTCATAAGTAATTGCAAATTCTTTGTGTGAATTGTAATGGCACAGTCCTTCTCTAATAGTTCACTATAAGTAGATTCGGAATCCTTATAAGTAATTCTCAGAACCTTTTTCCTGTATTTTGTTAATCTTTTTGCTGAGCTGCCTGCTATGAAACATCCAGATTAAAGGGCAATATTGAAATTGACTGGCGATAAAAGCCCTCATAAGGGTTCTTAGTTTGCTCTGATCCATATATCGCCATATATGGGAGCAAGTGCGTAAAGTTTATTGCTAGCCTTTTGGCACAATTTCGAGACATGACTGTCAGAGGAAAGTTTGTTATCAATTTTGAACGCCGAGTAGTTTCTCTTCAGAGCTATTCACAACTTCGAAATTTCTAATTCTAACAGTAACTGGGTCATCACTACTCTGCCCAAGAACCAAAAGATGGCATTTATCTGCATTTAATTTCATGAAGTTGTCGGAAAACCATTTCAAAGCTACACTGCAATCATCTTCAAGCCTATGAGTTATATCCCTCAGGTTCTTATCGCAGGTATGGAGTTTGGTATCATCTGCATAGTTGCATATATCCACATTTTGAATAATCAGTAAAAGATCATTGATATAGATGTTAAATAATAGAGGTCCTAAAACTGACCCCTGGGGAACACCACGTGTAACTTTTTTCCAAGAACTGAATGACCAATTTATTTTGATTCTTTGTTGTCATATGTGAGGTAGTCATTAATAAGTGCTAATGCTTCGCGAAAGAAACCGTAGGCATGCAATTTTGCAATCAATAGATCATGACTGATACAATCAAATGCTTTGAAGAGATCCATCAATACAGCACCTGCCTTACCACCTTCATCAAGGCTCACTTTGAATTTGTCTAAACGTCTTACAAGCGCATGCTGGGCACTATAACGTTTCCGAAAACTACATAGAAGTGACGATAAAAAGGATGTAATATAAGTAACAATTTGTTTATCCATTATTCTTTCAAATAGCTTTGAGACCATAGGAAGAGCGATAATTGGCCTAAAGTTAGTCCTTGTATTGCTTGGTCCATTCTTTGGAAGAGATGAGACATACGCGCACTTGAGTTCATTGGGAAAAGATGAATGCTCAATGCAATCACCAAAGATTTTCGTCAAAGGTTCTTCGCACACATCAGATTGGATGCAATTGCAAGAAACACTTCAGCTGTGTTAGGTGAACGTAATATGAATGGTGAATTGATTCAATATGACGTTTAAAAAGGCATGTTAACTGAAAAAGATTTTGATTATATTTCGCCAAGGGAGCATAGTCAACGTTGCATACTGTCTTTATTTTTGCAAAAAAGTGATGCCATCAGCCAATCATGCAAAATATTGGATATTGAATAACTCAAAAGCGAGGCAAGACATAGACATTTTAAGCAGAAGGCGTTATTATTCAACAGTGTTATTCATTAGTGATAAAATCATTCAGTCATTCACTGTGATAAAAATCTTTACTTCCGATCACCTTTAAGATGGCAGAAACTGCAGCACCATGGCAAAAGGAAGAAAATATCGACCAGATCAGTTTAACTCTTCTCCTCAACAATTCTCTAAAAAGATAGCTTCAATATTATTATTAGAGACTTACGATATATCACATCAGAGATCTAAGACTCATATCATCTTAGAAAAGCTCAAGCATTGACGCATTTATTGTGTAAGAGGTATTTGATATATGACTTTATGCTAGGCAGTTTTGTGTTTCTAATTTCGTTGTTGCATGCTTGTATTCTAGGCCTCCCATCAATAAGATACTTAAAATAGCTAATGTAATAATGACATGAGTCATTGCTTGAGCTTATGAGTAAAGATTTCAACGCATTTGTGACCAGAAGTGGATTTTCAAAACAAAAATAGCTTTTCTTACGTAAGCGGCGTTAAAAGGCATGTTGTTTATAATCTTTTAGACAACTACAATGATAACAAAACTTCAATGAATGCATTTGCATGGTTAGTATGCAAAAATGTGGGTAATCAGTCAGTACTTAGCAAGATTGCAAAACCGCATTAAATGGATACAATTTTATCGAAAGTTATTCATTGCATCAACCAAATGCAAAGAATTTCGACCACAATACTTGAACGATTCTTCAAAAAAATTTTAAAAATTTGATTGTTTATCTCTTGAATTTAGTATCGGATAGTTTTTCTTTTCAATTATGAAAAAAGCTATAATCATTATTCGATTTCAAAGATTTGTAGCAATGTAACAATTTAAATGCTTCTTAACTCTTAGAAGATAGCTACACCTCTGAGTGAAAGTTGAAACTTTTAGAGACTTGTGGAGATATCTGGGGTGGAGTGGCCCTCCGGGACACCGGGAAATCATCCCAGTGGCCCCGAAAAATAATGCAGATATGGACCCCCTGAAGCTAAGCTGGAAGAAAATCATAAGTGCACGTATTTTTAGGGATCTTTTATCAGAAGAGAAGTCAAGGCTTATTTTAAAAAATGTATTTGCAGGGCATTTGCCCCACCAGATCTTCTTCCTGCTCCTTCACTGAAGAAAAGTTTCCCAACCTAGCGATTGGGCCCATTTGCAAAATTTGAATTTTATGGCTATTGGGCAAGACCGAGCAACTCACTTGACACGCAAAGCAAGATCATTGCTTTACACAAACATCAGAACGTCCAACCATTCTCTCACACAGGGATGGCGCGACCTGGGGAGCCTAGGGGCAGGAGCCCCCCAAAATTCACTGAGCGCCCCGTCAGCACTTGAATTTTGAAAATTGCTGAGCACTGTCGGAACTTTCGTAACTTTCTTGTCATGTTTTTAGAGAGCTTTGTCGAGTTTTGAGCCAATTAGAAGGTGTGGTTCGCAAAAATTTTGCTTCCTTCGCTCGCTGTCGGCACTTTGACAATGTTTCTTCCTCTCAGCATTTCTTTCGTGGCGCTATCTCTGCTCTCGTAGCCCTTGCCCAAGCGTATTCTCCGGTCCGGGTTTAGAGACTTTTGAGGAATGAGTCAGATCTTCATTTCTATCTTTCATTGCACCAGAAACCGAAGTAAAGTGGAAGGCCTTACTCTCAAATGCCACTAAACGTTCATTGAATATCTCCATCTTTAAATGAAAGGAATCCTTTTGGCAACTCACAGAAAACCGCTAATCCTGCAGCAGGAATGAATCTAGATCAAGCGATATTTGTATATGCTTTTACACGATAGGTTTTACAGACTGCTATACGAAATTCTGTTATCATAGATTTTTGTATCTTCTCGGCACAATTAAAGCTTGGAATATGTTACCAAAATAAATGATAGACTCAACAACGATCAAATCTTTTTTATTTGTCTGTTTGTTTTCAACAATTTATTATCACTGATGCCGTTTACCCCAGAAGTCAGCACATGCGCAGCATGATGGAAAGCATCCATCATCTTACTTTTCATGACAAAAACAGCATTATTTGTATGGTCGTTGGATTCTTCATTAAACGTAATTTTGTCAAGCAAACTGCATACAACTCTTTTTAGGAGTGTCCTTAATGTGAGACTTTAAAGAATTGTCACAAGAAGGCATTGCCTGCAGAAGTTGCCATTGACCATGTCAGCAACATTTTTGACAACGATTTGCCATCGAAAGAGCTCCCTAAATATGGTTAGTGCTCGTTCAAGTTCTTATTAACAATCTTCTGTTCAGGTTCTTTAAAAAATCCAAAAAATTAGTACTTGATGATATTTTCAGCAATATATTTTTCAGCAACAAAGCATTATTGATAGTCTATGCAAAGACATAAAAAACAGATGTTTTTATATATATAAACAAAAAGTTGCTCACAGAATATTTACCTTTTCTGATTCAGCTATGTATGCCTTCTTGAATTTGAAACTTGGATTCATTGGAAATGATATCCTTTCCATATGCAACATAAAAAGTCTCGTAAGTTTTTTTACAATTCTTGGTCATCTGTCAAATATCCATTGCCAGGGAGTTTCCAAAAAGTTTCAACAAATCATCAACCAAGATTTTTTGTGGTTCTATGGAGCACAATTTTGATGCCAAGGAATTGTGTTTGAAGAGTTAGAAAACTTGGTACGCGCTCTCAATCTTCATTTGTTAGTGCTGCTTGGAATAATCTCTCCAGATTTTAGGCATGCGCATAGTATGTTACCTTTCTGAGACAGCTTTTGCAAAACTGAGCACCCTTTTGTTTATTTATCAGCAGGCTTTTCAGGACATCATGTGCTAGTAAGCTGTAAGTTCCAACAAGGTTTGATGGTTTGACCTCTGACTGTTAGTGTCTCACTCAGTGTTCCGACATAACCTGCATGGACAGCAAGTATTGATTTTTTTTCTGGAATCTTGCTACAGTTTGATCATTCTTGACAATGAATGTCTTCAGTTTCACATTTTACATGTTGCAAGCTAGAACTGAAATAAGAAAGGTCACTGAATCACATAATATGAATAGTTCCAAGCAATCAAATCAAGCATGTGAGCCCTATTCAAAATTTGAATGGGTTTTCATTGCGCTTTGCTGCTTGGCCTTTGACAGCTAAGGAAGCAAACAGGAAAATCCAGCCAAAATACAACTGATATGCAGAACAATCCAAACAAACTAGTCTTTAGTGCAAAAAGCAATCTCGTCCCCAGAGTGAGTTCGTTGCTCTACCTCTACTCTGGGACACAAGAGGCCGTTCGACAATCTGACTGGCTGTTCGCCAGTTTGGGCGGCAACTTCGATTTGCACGGGGTAAACGACCTCGGCATGTCAAAATTAGACGTAAAACCACATTCTTTGCCTTTACCGATCATCACTTGCAACTTGTTTCCGAAATTCGAAGAATAACGAGCCGTTTTATTTTTGAAGCTGCGGTGAAAGTTTCCCGAATTTGCAACTTAGGCCCATTTTCGCTCCAAACAAAGCGAGCTTATTTTCGCATTAAACACACTTACCGACCACAGATTATTGTTTAAATACCTTCAAAAAGATTCAAATAAGGTCCTCAAAGTGTTTGCTTTCAATTTCCCCATTCGTCTTCTGCAGAATTAGCGCCAGAGCAACGGCCATTTTCCATCGCTTGGCGTTGCCTAGCCAACGGTGAAATTCATAATGGCTTTCACATGCACCCAGAGTCTGGGCGCATTTCATCGAAGTGTTCATTCGGCTTCGTGATCAGCGTATGACGTAAGAACAACCTGGGAACGAGGTTGTGCAAAAAGTTATGTTCTGGATGAAAAAGAAATGATTGTAACCAGTAGAAATCCGAAATATACACGATATGGCACATGTCTGCAGTCAATCGACCTCCTTGATTCTCTCTGCTCTCTAGCCTTGTTGGGGAGGTGAATGTCGATCCTATTTTTTGGCACATTGTGCTTAGCTTTGTTGAAAGCCATTCCTTTGTCTTGGCAACTTAAATGTCATATTCAAATGGTGCATCTTCCTCCTGCTATTTCTGACTATTATTGCTTTCTGACCTCACAAATGTCTTTGATATTGACTCACTATAACTACACTTAGGGTACAAAAGTATGGAAACGATGGCTTAAAACATGGCGGCAAAGATGTCCTGTGGCCTATGAGTCTCGTAACAAAAGGGAGATTTTCTCTCCAACCCAGATCTCAATATAAACTCTTGTGGCGGGAAAATATTCGTCATTTCGTTTCCTGTTAATCAAACTAGCAAGGACAAGTTTCTGAAAACATTTTATGCATTTCGAGACGAAAACTTCACAGTAGTGTCGCTGTTTTGAGCTGCAAGAAATGGAGGAGATATGAAATTGAAAAGTTGTCAAAGCATCAGTTTGCCTCAATGAAGAGTTGATTGAATGGCTTCGTTTTATGCTGGTTATACTGCACATTCTGATCTTGAATAAAACTTTAGTGAATCATCGAGAAATTTTCAGAGTTTTGGCTCTGAACTTACGGAAAGCTGTGAGCAGGTAAGTGACATTATTTTCTTTCAGGCGATGCTTTTATTTTCGAGCAAGATAATCTTTATGAAAGTACCTCAAAAAGCTGAAATTTGAAAACAAAATGTTATTTTGTTTTATTATGGTTTATTTGTGTTGACTGAGCCATCTGAGGTTTGATGTGAAGCCATTACAAGGCAATAATTGCAACGGTCACAAGATAAATCGAAGTTACAAATTTACCTGTTAGCAGCATGCCTCGAGTTAAAAGCCAAAATTCTGAAACTCTCTCGATTTTTCCCAAAAGTTTTATTCAAGATCAAAATGTCCAATATAACCAGCATAAAATGAAGCCATTCAATCAACTCTTCATTGAAGCAAACTGATGTTTTGACAAAGTTCCAATTTCGTATCTCCTCCACTTCTTGCAGCTCAAAACAACAACACTACTGTGAAGTTTTGTCTCGAAATGCATAAAATATTTTTCAGAAACTTGTCCTTGTTAGTTTGATAAACAGAAGACAAAATGACGAATATTTTTTCGCCACAAGAGTTTAAATTGAGGTCTGGGTTGGAGAGAAAATCTCCCTTTTGCTACGAGGCTCATAGGCCATAGGACATCTTTGCCGCCATGTTTTAGGCTAAAGTTTCCATACTTTTGTACCCCAAGTGTATTCCCAAAACAACTCTAGCGGTATGACCTGAAAATGCACTAGCATGCGCAGTGACAAGACAATGCAGGCGCAATCACAAAACAATGGAGAAATGACCACACGAATTTTCGTCCTCTCCCATAGCCTAACTCGGACCCAGTCCTCTATTCGTCAAAAGCGCATAAATGAGCGGAAAGGGCGATGAATGCATTTGGCCATTATGTAAAACTTTCGCAGCACAGGTTGGGTTTTTGAATTGGTCTTGTTTTACTTGCTGTCAAAAGTCGCCTGTAAATATGTATCATATGTATGTAGATATAGTTATAGAGATCATGTTATTGAATTAGTCGTAACTATTTTACTTTTTAATTAAAAGAGTAATTTTATTTTTGATGATCTTACTTATACTAGCCTACCTTAAAAACTTATTAATAATGATAAATGATAATGATAGCAATTCAACTTTAAATCAGGCTAACCCTCCCGCGCGGCAGACTACAAACACACACGGAAACGCTATCGTACTTCCGAGTGGGAAAACGTCAAAATAGTCAATAGCTCTGTCGCAACAGCGACTCGAAGGCTATTTTTTTTGGAACACCCCTATTTTGATTAGTTTTTGCTCAATTTTCAGAAATATTCAATCTACGATTCTGCTTGTCATTTGCATGATCAGTAGAGCAGAAATTGACATTTTCCATACGCTATATTTGTATCTTTGTGAAGTGCTTGCAAACAAGATTATCACCGAAAGTTGTCTCTTCCTCCCAGTCCTTTTGATAAATGTCTTCTTGGTGGCAACCCAAATCATAAACCAAAATGTGCCTATGGTTGAAATGAACCTTCAGTATTTTAGTCCGCACCAAGAAAGACTTTGCAAGCAATACTCTGAATAAATTAGAATAAAGCTATCCGTAATCTTCAGATTTGAAATTAAAGTACCGACAACGCCCTGATAAAAGATTGCCCACATAACTGCTTCTTCATTCTGGAAGGTTTAAGGTGGAATCCTACCTTCAGGGGTGAATTTTGTTATTTGCAACTCAATTGGAATGTTTTATGCATAATTGGAAACTACTCATAAAAAGATTTTGAATTCACTATTTGCATTGTTTATTGTTGCTATGGTAACCAAAACAATGGATTGCACAACTGAAAAAAGCTGTTTTATGGGAAGAAAAATTTCATGAAAATGCCTGAAGCAATAAGAATGAAACTTTGCACACATCTTTTACATAGATAGATCTTTGCAAGCTACCAACAATTTGATATCAAGGTATGCATTTCTTGTCAGAAGCACCATTAGAATTTTTTCGGAAGAATGCGAAGGATTTCTTGTGATCATAATTAGACCCTTGTGAGGCATAAAGTTCAATTAAGTGGTGGATTGCACAGACATTGGGTTGATAAAGATGTCTTGAAAATTTCAGATCAATTGGTTTTGTGGATCCAGAGATATCCTTTTTTCTAACTGTGAAATGGTCGCAAATTAACTTTTGAGAAAATGCCTTTTAAAGTTTTTGCTTGAAATAGAAGTGTGATAATGGATATATACTTGCATTACTACACTGCAAATTCTCCAGCTCCATATTGCATTCCCTCTCTTTGCTCCACTTCATCAATTTTCCTTTTCTTTTTACCTCTTATTTGCTTTCTCCTTTGTTTTACTTTCATTTCTTCTTTGTATTCTGAAATACTTATTCGTCTGAAATCAAGCTTTTTGCAAGCATCTTTTGTATGTTCACCAACTTCGATTCCAAGTTCTTTTAAGATCCTAACTGATGCTTCTGCTCCAGTGTTGAAATGTGCTATTGCATCATATGCTGCAGTCTCAACTGTACCAGACCCGGCGAAAGTTTCTTTGGGAGCTCTGTCCCAAATCATTGCATTCAATGACTCGTTTTGGTTCTGCGTCTTCCCATGCAAACATTGTTCCAATAAACTGTCCTGACTCAGCCTGACATAAACAGGTTTGACTTCTTTAATAACACTCATTGGCAATCCTTTTGAAGGTTTATAGGTATTTGTATTAGCAGCCTTATCTTGCTTAAAGCGACACCAGGAGTCTTTTCCATCAGGGCAATGCACATGCATATGAGGACTGTTCGCTGTTGCTATGCAATGAAAAAAGCTTGCATCTATGGCCTGTTTCATCCCTTTTTAAGTCTCCAATATTTGCTCTTATAGCTATTCCATAGTAATTTTGGAGTTTGTCAATGAGAGCTTTGGTAAGTTTGCCCTTTCCCCCCAAGCCCTTTACATCCTTTTTAAGTTTTCGCAATGCTGTACCTAATCGTTTTTGAACATGACCAACACACTGTAGCCGCTTGACTTCCTTTGAGTATTTCTCTTTGTACAGGTTTTTTACTCTGTCATGACTCTTACTGTCACCGTCACAATACAAACTTGTGTATAGTAAGCCATGTTTATCAATGGACCTTTTGTACATTTTCTCAATTCCAGCAGGCTCCATAGAGCCAGATGACCCTTTAAAATTGGCTTTACATTTTATGGCATGCTCTGCCTTCCAAACTTGATATGCAATAGTATCTTTGTCATCTTTTTCGTGTAATGCACATGCTTTGCAATACTGTGTTAATATTTCAGTGTCTAGAACTTTGCCTGTATCCATGGAGATGGCTGTTGACACCCCATGGAGAGAGGAGTACCCACGCTTCTGCCAAGTACAATCAGCAGAGATTCCAGTCTCAATAACATCATTGTGTCCAACAGCTGAATGAATTTCTGAAGCTGCTTCAGCCATTGTTTCATTTGCAAATGTTTTGACAGCAATATTCAGGGCAATTTCTAGTGACTTATATGCGTTGCTACGAGGAGGCGGTGGCAAATTCATCAAACCACAAAATTTGGCAGCAGAGCTTCTACCTTTCCCAATAGCCCTCATTGCATATACAATACGCCTGTTTACTTCAAAGGCTCTTCCTGCCTTCTTGCTTGTGTAAAATACATACTCCCAGTGACAATTATCACAGACTAATTTCAAGAATGATGCACATCCATATCGCTTCCGGTTTATTTCCTTCAATGAGATGCAAAGTTGGAAGCACTCTGGGCAGGCAAGGAAGGAGAAAACACTGCCAAATATTTCCATATCAGTGAAACGAAACCCGGCTGGCTTACAGTGATATCTGTCCTTTTTTAGAGGTGACCAGGACTTGCTTTTCTTCAGTAATATCTTCTTTGATGATACCGATCGTATTTCAGGAGTATTAGCTGGGCCAGTGGGGGTAGCAGCCTGAGAAACGTGTTCAGCATGTGTGGACCTAGGCACCGTTGTTTTCAGCCACCACATCTTCCATCAAAGTAACATGACAGTTTCTTCTTGTGTGCTGATTCCCTCTGAATTTGCGCTTAGGGCGATAAACGGATCGAAATTTCTTCGTTTTTTCCTGTCTCCTTGAATCCATTGTTCACGAAGATGTTAGAATTAACAAAATATCCAAATTTTTTGCTGTGGCTGTGATGAGCAACGATGACTGCTTCAATGATGACTGCATGCAATTTACTGTGTTGCTGTTGTTGTTGTGGGCTTCTTCCCACAGGGCAACAAGAAAGGAATCTTCCTCTTGCAACAACTCTGCTTGGCCCCCTCATGTAACAAACTTTTGGGGAAATAACAGTCACACAATCAGCTGTTTTTTGGTTGCTAAGGTGTTGCTAAGGAAAAAATGGAGGCAAGGTGCCAGAGAAACCTTCAATATCTAAGGAAATGACCATCTTTTGATGAAGAACACCTTGTGACAATGTCTTACAGGCATGTATGTGTCCAAAAAAGGTGAAATTCAAAAAATGATTTTTTGGAAAAATTTTGGTCCTGAAGGTAGGATTCCACCTTAAGGATATTTGAAAATTGATATAATTAATTTAATCTTTTGGATTATTTAAGCATCATAAATAGAAATCAAGTCAAATATATAAATCCATGTACTTAAACTTTTGAGCCCACTCTCTAAAGTTTCTTTTCAACTGTCGCATATCAGAAGTGTTTTGATGTTTCAGTTGTCAAATACTTTGGTGAGTGTCATTTGATATCCTTGAGAGAAGTTTGATGTTGGTTGATCCAGATGATTGATTGAAAAAAGAATTGACTGATTCAAGTAATTACAATAAAGTTCTCGTTAACCCATGCGGCTACGGAGAACGGTCGCAAAGAAACAATTCAGTGGCGGTCCAGGGGTCGTATCCAAAATAACATAGCATTGTACAACTCTACACAAAGATTATACTCGTTAAGTACCATAACGTCTTGTTGTTGGTAGTGGGTGTTATTCTCCTCCTCCGCAGTGTGAGGTAGTATTTCTCCTCCGCCTCAGCAAGAGGTAGTAGCAGTCATTCTCCTCCACAACAGTGCGAGGTAGTATCTCTCCTCCGCCTCAGAGGGCAGTCATTCTCCTCCGCCGCAACGTGAGGTAGTAACAGTATTTGGTGTAGTCCTTGTAGTAGTTGTCTTAAACTACAATGGACTACCTACACTAATAACTGAAGATGACTGCTTAATGAGAGGAGGCTAGTTACGGGGGGCATGTTCAATCCCAAGTTCTTGAGGTGCAAGCAAGTCTAGCTAACGTGACCACCTATTGTGTGGCCCCAAACCACAAGGGAAACAGATACGACCCGGTTGAATTTTTAAAGAACCGGGAGAAAATTATGGGAAGGGTGGGTGGGAAATTCGAGAACGAATAAATAGCATAAATAAGTTATTAGCATAAATGTGCTAATAACTTGCAATGTAACTGTTCTTGTTGTTGAACGAGCTTTCATAGTTGACTTGGCAAATTTTTGGTTAAAGAATGACATAAAGAGGACAGAAAGAGACAGAAAGAGCCAAAAATTGGGAGCTTCTTTTCACGAAAGCAGACTCCTGTCACTAACGAGTAAATTTTTCTCAGTTGCTACGATCCTCGCTGAAACTCTTAAAAAAATTGTAAAAAGTAGACCTGAAGAGCAAATACCCCCAAGTCAATGTTGTTGATTTATAAAACTTGGAAAAATTATGCAGGAAATGTCCTGAGTCAAGAGAAACAACAATAACTTGGGGAACGGGAGTTTATAGAATTTCTCAGCTGAATTACTAGACACTGTGATTTTTGTCGAAGAATGTCGAAACGTCTTATGGCAAGAGGTTTTGGCGAGGATTGTAAATTTGTACTTTGAAGGCAGTTGGCACTTAAGACGGAACAAGGCAAATTCATGCTTGCCAAGAAACTAAAAGCTTCTCAAACATCTATACATTACGATGCGTCATAGGAATGACCTGAAACCTGTTGTCTTCCCGTTGTTTCCCCTCGCAACTATGTCAATGTAGCATGAGTAGGAGCCTGCGTCTCTCTTATGGAAAAGAAGTAGGCTTCAATTAGCTGTAATTGATTTGCGCTGCAAGCAGCAAATCTTTGAAATAGGCTCGAAATCAGTGAACCAGAGTCTAATTCGAGGTTGTTGATTGGAAGATAGCTTTGTACAGGCTAGATGTAACGTACAGGTTTTATGTAGCTCTTCAGACAATAAGGATTGCTATTATAGCCAATTAGATTGAGCCCTGTGAACAATGGAACAAACATTGTCTACGTCAACCTGAGAGTAACTGCGTCATAGCCAATAACACAGGCAGTCTGTAAACCACGGAATCACGAAACGGCGGAACAAAATGAGAAAACGACGGAATAATGTGACGGAGACACATAAGAGTGTAATATTTCAAGTGGTAGGCTCCTCCTAAACGTATTAACACGATACGAATACCCTAATTTTCTTTTCTTCTAAATGGAAACTAAAACTTTCGTAACGTGGCTTTACAAAAACAAGAAAAGTAGTTGGGGATTCCCGGTGCGTTCGGCACGGCACGAAGAAACCCCTGTCCCCATATAAGTACGCGAAGCGTTATTTGGCTTATTTATACACGCAATGACATGACTTTGATACTATCCACTCGTGAATTCGTGATCAAAAATTATTTAATGCAGTTTGATATGTTGAAAATAAGGGCATCTAGACTGGAATGGGGGAGGGATAAGGCCCCCCTTTTGCGAAGATAAGCTGAAGAATTTAACGATTTACAAATCAGTTTTTGGTGATGATTAATTTTCATTGATTTTGGGAGCAGACCAAGAGTTTATTTGAGTCGGAAGAATTTGATCACTTAGGTGTTACCCAGGGTGTTACCAAAGTTTTGGTTTTCCATTTAGAAAAAAGGCAACTTTTAGCATTGTATGTCATTAACGAATAGTCAGTAGGAGCCTACGAAATAGATATCTTACACTATTGTATGACTCCGTCATTTTATTCCGGCATTTCGTCATGTCGCTCCGTCATTTCATCATTCCGTGGTCTACAGACTGCCAATAGCTCCTGTTGTTATGCGCCTAAAAGCCAATATACTGATTTGTCACGCACTTCGATTCAATGAACGTAAAAATTGGAAACACGGAACGAAAGTCCACAAATATTTTGCAACTCCTTTGCAAGTAAAGCCAGACTATCACGCGTCCCATTGACTATTGTAGCTTGATACAGTGTCTCTTTACGAATCATGGGAGGTTGTCCTATTTTTCCTTCTTTGTAGAAGGAAATAGCGTGTAAGACATAGAACCTATTTCATCAAAATCAGCTCGCCAGAGTATCCATAGTAACGTCTGTAAAGAAAAGCATCAAACCGTAGTTTTCACTTCTAAGTGGCGATTGTTGTGCATTGATTCAAATTCATATCTAAAATTGAATTTGACCAGAGCGCAAATCATCGGATAGCTATATCCCTTGTTTTGCTATTCATTTAAGCGCCTACTATAAAGAAATTTATAATAACAATAAGTATGATAATAATAATAGTAATAATAATAATAATAATAATAATAATAATAATAATAATAATAATAATAATAATAATAATAATAATAATAATAATAATAATAATAATAATAATAATAATAATAGTAATAATAAAAGAATCTTGCCAACTTTTTCTGCAAAGTCTGAAGTGGAATCGTATGGATTTGATTTCTTGGTGTGCCATAGGGGCTGGGGCGCTAACATTTCCTTCCAAGGTTCTACTCCCAAGGGAATGATCTTTAGACATATCCTGATCGCCGGAACGTTGGCGCAGTGGATCCCTGTCTCAGTGCCCTGGCAAGAGGTCATATGTTCACTGGCGTGCTTGTGGTTGAACATTAAGGTAAAATTTTTCACTGGGGAGCTCTACCTTTGTACCGAGGATAGCATATAATTGTTTGCTGGGAACTGTCTTTACGCATGAATATAACTACATAAATTCTCTCCGGGGTTTGTCAGTTTGAAGCCGGGGGGGGGGGGTGGGCTTCACTTGTGACACATTTTGTAGAGGGGTGATTCACAGCTTGTCCGGGACAGACGATATAACACACAGCTCGCGGTAACACTTTTCACAGATAGGATTTGCCTTGCCATGGATCAAGGCAAATTGACAGGTGCTGTTTTTATAGATCTACAGAAAGCATTTGACACAGTGGAACATTCAGTACTTCTGTCAAAGCTACCTTTCTATGGTGTTACAGGAAATGAGCTAATGTGGATTGAAAATTATCGGTCTGCATTAACTGATCGATGAGCCAACCAATATAAGAAATGAGAGCATGTCCTGTATCGATTTAATAATCACTGACAAACCTAATATGTTTGCGGACTATGGTGTCCACCCTTCATTGGATATATACTATCAACATCAAGTCATTTTCGGGAACCTTAACATGTCATTGCCTTCGCCTCCTCCTTATAAAAGAACAGTTTGGCATTACTCGAAGGCTAACGCACAATCGATAAGATTCTCGATAAACAATGTAGATTGGGTAAATAGCCTAAATCCTCTCACCCCTTCAGAAATGGTTGAACATTTTACGACGATTCTTTATGCAATTATGTCCCTTTACATCCCAAACGAGACTACAGGAGCGGATCCAGGGTTTTTGTTGAGGGGTGCTGAAACTAAGCGAGGGGGTCTGGGGGCGAAGCCCCCAGAAAATTTTTTGGGGTGCCACGCCCTCTACTTTGCCGGAAACGATGACCACTCCCTTTTGACTCCCTTTTAAAAGATTCCAGTTATTAACCATGTAATTTGATACTTAGGATAACCAACATAAAGTAAACTATAAAATCATAAAAAACATTCACAACAATTTCCTTGTCCACAGATTTTCTTTTTATGTGCCTTGCCTGTATTGATCTTCCTCCCAAATAACAACTAGCTCGATTTTGAGCAGAGAAAGCGCTTTCTTTCGTGGCGGTATTTTCAAGCTGAATATTTCGAACTAGGTTCCAGTCTTCTTGGTTCCTTCCGCGTCTTATAAACCTTCTGTAAAGCCTGTGCTTTCGTTTGATAGCAGTTTTAAGCTCTGATGTTAGCCAAGGTGGATCCTTGTCATTAATTCTAAAAGTCCAGGGGCGGATCCAAGGGGGCGCTACGGGTGCTCAAGCACCCGTCAAAAATCGAAAATATGGTTTTCCTGCATATTAGCTGATTTAGATGAAGTACTGAAAATTATAACTACATGAATACATAAAGTGATAAAGCGATCCCCGCACCCCCTCTCCCCCGCAACATCACAACAACTCCTCTACTGTAATCTCAGCACCGGCTCCAAACAGGATTTTGTTGACGTCAAAACACAAGGCGGTCTCAAGTCTCAACATCGCAGAGGCTTAGTTATGCATTCCACGAGTCTGTACTTTACTGCAAGGTGGTCCGCAGTTTCTTTCAGCGCAGTTTCCCTGTCGCGCTGAGCGTCCCTCAGCTCACATGATCAGATGTTTCATTTCTTGAAAATTGCGCTTCCTGTCATCGGTGAATCACTTTACAACATCTTCAATCTTTCTATAGCAACTGGTGTATTCCCAGATTGTTGGAAAATTACTAGAGTTGCCCCCATCTTTAAAAGTGGTCAATCTGATGATCGATCAAATTATAGGCCGATTTCAGTGCTACCTTTCTTGTCTAGGGTATTTGAAAAATTGGTTTTTAACCAGCTTTATGAGTATCAAGATAAAAACAACCTCATATACTAAAAATAGTCTGGGTTTAGGTCCTTACACTCCGCTGTCACTTGTCTGCTGAAGTCTCAAATGATTGGTATGTTAATATGGACAAAGGTAGATTCACTGCTACAGCATTTATTGACTTGAAAAAGGCATTCGATACTGTAGATCACGATATTCTACTCCAAAAGTTAGAAAAATATGGAGTGATTGGCCTTGAACATACCTGGTTTTCCTCCTATCTGAAAAACAGGCGGCAGCTTTGTAGAGTGAATGAGGTAGCCTCAAATATGGAAGAAATAAAATGTGGAGTTCCTCAAGGCTCTTGCCTTGGGTCCCTTTTATTCCTCATATAGATAAATGATCTGCCATTTGCTCTTAAAAACAGTGAAGTAACGATGTATGCCGATGATACCAGTATATCATATTCTTCTAAGAATATCGACGAGCTTAATGAAACCCTTAACAGTGATTTAGACTCCTTGAAACAGTGGCTTGAAGGTAATAAGTTGTCGCTCAATGTAATCAAAACACAAGCAATGGTTATAGGCTCTAGGCCTAATATCAAGAAGATATCAGATAAATTAGTACCGACCCCGTCTTTCGCCATTGGCAACTCGCATATTGATGTTGTAGATAATGCGAAATACTTGGGAGTACAACTTGATAAGCATCTTGTGTGGGGACACTTGTTCTTTCATGGCAGCAATGATCATTTGGTAGGCGTGAGGCTGTCGGATTTGTTCAGTAGACGTAAATTTCAGTAGATGGGGAAACTTTGCAATTCATTATTTTCAAATTATATGGGCGGAAAATTTATTGTTCTCACATATAGGAAGAAGTGCTCCAATGGAAATTCAATAGGAGGAGGACCTTTTAGAATTTATTGTTTTCATATAGGGCAAAAGGGTAGGATTGCAATTTTAGACTGAGCACCCAGGGCCAAAATCGACCCCCTAGGAAAACTATAGAATTCAATTCTTGGGTATAGGGTCTCGGCGGCGGTAATCGGACGGCGGTGGTAATCGACCACTTTTGAATAAACCTAAGAAATTGAAGCGTAAATCATATTCACAATAACTTTTAATATGTGAAGATGGTTGTTTCCATTATATTCTATCAATTTATATACTAAACATCCCTAGGGAAAGCCCTATTGAATGCAAAGCGCGATCAAACAACTAACTATCTATACCTTCTCAGCATGATTACGGTCCAGAAATTGTCGTTCCAAAAGTTGCACCTTCATAAGAAGCTTCGAATTCGTGGCAGAAAGAGTCAAGAATTCTAAATAAACAAAAGAAATAGAATGTCCGACATGAGAACAAAATATAGGAAGGTAGCTGAAACTTAAAAACCTCCCACTAAAGGGGGCAGCGTTTTTTGTTTCGATTGCCCTGAAAAGATTAGGGCGGTGGTTTTCGGACACTCAGCAAATTATCCCTGGAAAAGAATGGTTAGTCGAGCTCGAAGATGCCTTGCGAGTCCTTTGCCCACAGCGATTGTTTTCGCAAACAAAAAGGAAGGCTTTTGCGCAAAAAAGCAAATTAACATGCATGTTATTATGCTTGGGCATCTGCTACTTTAAATCGAAGTTTTGTCTGCTATTTGATAAAGTATACATTAGCACTAGCTAGTTCGGGTAGCTTTTCCATTTCTTTCATTCAGAAGAATACAATTTTGCACAGACATTATTCTCAAATTTCATCAATTGGCGTAAAATGACTCTTCATACTAATACATCTTTCGTGAAATTTTCAAATTAGAGTATAAATGAATTTGACTTAAAAACAAACGCATCCACAGTGAAAAGTAAAGGTGAACTCACTAAACTGATAAGAACTGTTTTCATTTTGCTTTAAAACATGTAGGATGAACCTGCTTTTATTAACGCAGTTTGCTTTTTACAATATTAGTGAAGAGCTTTGATACTAATATCTCATTTTGCAAAATCCAAGAGTTATTCTCCGTTAAATTGTGTTGTTTTGTGTGTCCTGTAGGTCTTGTTGTAAACAAAAGCAAAAACAAAAGGTTGTAGTTTTTCAGAGTGCATCAAGTTAAGCAGATAAGTCCATAGAATGAATAATTCCACATAATTTAATGAAATCTTCATTATAAAAAATTATGAAATCTAATTTACATTTTACATTTTGGTTGTCGTGTTGTTTTAATTTTGGCGCTGAGCTTTTCGTTAGGGACACACGCTGTTTTCTAGGGTTTTCTGTTCTGCCAATCCTCTCTCGGATCTTTCTATTGTTTGTTTTGTTGTAACGTGCGATCTTTTTCAACTTCGGCGAGACAGACACAGCCACCGACTTCAGCAGCTCTCTACTCTGCGCTTTCTTTGATCTTTCTCCCGCTACCTTTGTAATTACCGGCTGCTTTAACACATCATAATTGCGGTTTGTAATAGGTAGGCATTTGATAAAGTCCAACATGAAGAATTGCTAGGAATGCTAGGGAAGCTTGATATACATGGCAAAGACGTAAGAATAGTTCGCAACTTGTATTGGGAACAAACAGCATGTATGCGAATAGACAACGATCTAAGTGAGTACACCAGAATAGAGAGAGGAGTGCGACAGGGATGCGTTTTCTCGCCTGATTTGTTTAACCTGTACAGCGAAATGATACTTAGAGAACTAGAAGATCTACCAGGGCTTGTCGTAGGTGGACATAACATTAACAACATACGCTATGCAGATGACACAGTGTTGATAGCAAATTCAGAAGAAAAATTAAAAGAATTATTAGACAAGGTAGTTGAGGAAAGCAAAAATAAAGGGCTAAGTATCAATTGCAAAAAGACAGAATGTATGGTCGTGAGTAGGAAAGATAGCCTAAAGTGTGAATTAAAAGTTGGTGACATCAAAATCAAGCAGGTAAAAAAGTTTAGCTATTTGGGAAGCATGTTGACTGAGGACGGAAAGTGTGACACAGAGATTCAGAGACGCATTGGTATAGCGAAAGATGCTTTCCAAAAATTAAGTAAGGTACTGACAAATCGAAAGATGACAATTAAAACAAAGAAAAGAGTATTGGACTGCTATGTAACGACCAATCTTCTATATGCGAGTGAATGTTGGACAGTTTCAGCACATATGAGGAGTAAACTTGAAGCGGCTGAAATGTGGTTTTACCGGCGCATGTTAAAAATTCCATGGACAGGCCACGTTACAAATGAAGAAGTTCTAAAGAAAATAGGAACTAAAAGGAAACTGCTGCCAACGATTAGAAAGCGTCAGTTGGAATTTTTGGGGCATGTTATGAGAAAAGAAAGTGTGGAGAATTTAACGCTCACGGGACTCATTGAAGGGAAGAAAAACAGAGGAAGACCACGGATAAAGTACTTGACTAGTTTGAGCACATGGATGGCAGAACGTGTACCTGAAGGACAAAGAGGGGGAATGAAAGAACAAGAACTGCTAAGAAGAACAAAGGATAGGAAGCTGTGGAAAGCCATGATCGCCCACGTCTTGAAAGGACATGGCACATAAAGAGAGAGAGAAATAGGTAGGACCCGCTTAGGCTATTGTTTTGTGTTCTTTGTAATTTCGATATCTTTGTGTATGCTCCGTCTGATTTTGAACAGTTATTACTGATGAAGGCTTTGGCCGAAACGTTTAAACGAATTTGTTCTTTCTGAGTGTCTATATATATATATTTCTATATATTTATATATATTCAAGATTCAATTTCACTCTGGCTTCTAATAGGAATCTATCAGAAACTAATCTGAATCGAATAATTTAAAATACCAACAATCTCTGTCGATATAACATGCATATTTCGGTGCTAGCTACCGATATTACAGCCAGAAGTAGGCCCATCCCATTGGTTTATCATGCTCTTAATAGTTTGAATGCTTTCGGCTAATTCATCTCTTTGGACAAAGCATTCCAAATTTGTTGTCCTACTGATCGGAGGCTTTTTGACCCGAAAGTAACTTGGTTTGGTCTATGATGAATTAATTCATTTGGGTTTCTTACTGACCTTGTTGTTTATCCTAGTTTGAAAATAACCTGCATGAAAGATGAATTTAGTTCTGATACAGTTTCAAAAATTTCAGTGCAAAGAGTTCTGAGACGGCTGATCTTCATCGTGTGCATTTCCCAGCTTTGGAAAGTGTAAATGGTTGTAAGAGCTGGTAGAGTTAAAAGAAATCTAAGAGCTCGCTTTTGGATCTTCTCAATTGTCTTCATTGAAATTTACAGAGGAGAAATGCCATACTAAAGCTAAGGCCAAACTGGGCAACAATGTTGCCCGACAATGAAATTTGAAATTTTGTTCACTTTCGTGTCGTCGAAACATCGTGGCCAAACCGGGCAACATTGTTTGGCGGCCGGGCAGGATATTGTTGATATTGTTGTAAAAGAGCGCGCCAAATTTGAACTGCACCATATTTTATTTGAACACAATGTGACCTAAAACATGGCAGAACGAAAGAAAGCTGCAGCTTGCTTGCTGTTACTGGAAGCTTTAGATGAAGATGGACGTTGGAAGAAGGGGAGCAAAACCAGGGCATGGATTCGGAGACGCGGGAGCCTAGGGATCCTGCCATCTCCGTCTTCCTCCCCATGATTTTCTCCTTCTGGAGAGGGAGCTTCCTTGTCCACACCGTTCAGATCCAGAAGTGGAGCAGCGGCCATTTTGTTTTGACTGTGCAGGGTGCGCACTTCAACGCTGCGCATGTTGACTTCTATCATTTGGAAGGTTGAGTTGAATTGTTGCCCAACATTGTGGCCAAACTGAGAAACATTGAACTGAACGACAAATGTTGCCAAAAAATGTTTAAGCATGCAGAAACATTTCGGCAATAAATTTTCCGATGACTTTGTCCGCCGACACAGTGGCCAAACTGGGCAACATTTGAGCAACATTTGCGTTTGGTCCATGTTGCCCGACAATGTTGCTCAGTTTGGCCATACCTTAAAGGGCAGTAACTAAAATTCAAAAAGATGAAGCTTTGAACAACAAGGACAGATTTTGTAAGACAATAGCATCAGTTGCTTTTGTTGAAACCTAAATTCAAAGAGATTTACGATTGTAGACAAAGGAAATTCTCCCGAGCAGAAATTCAAAACAATAAAAGCCGCAAAGTTTCTCTGAAACCCTGGTAGCTGTCTCGGTTGTTGTGCATTCCAGAAATGATTTTTAAGAGCAAACACGTGCGTACATTGAAAGAAGGAGGATATATCTAAATATCTACCGCGGGCATTTTATTTATTTGGTATAGGAACCGATTTGGGGGCGATTCAATTCTCGTATTTTTAGGGCGTGATCAAAGCATTTGCTGGTCTGCTTCTGAACAGCAAAAATTAAATGCCCGTGGTAGATGTTTAGATATATCCTCCTTCTTCGATATACGCTCATGGTTGCTCTTTAAAACCATTCGTGGAATGCACAACGAGCGAGATAGCTACCTGGGTCTTAGAGAAACTTTGCGGCTTTATTTGTTTTGAATTTCTGCTCGAGTAAATTTGCTTTGTCTGCAATCGCAAATAACAAGGGCAGAATCTGTAATACAATAGCATCAGTTGTTTTGGTTCACACCTCAATTCAAAGCAATTAGCGAATGCAGACAAAAGAAGTTCTCTCAAGCAAAAATTCAAAGCAAACAAAGCCGCAAAGTTGCCCTGAAACCAGTACGGCAAACTATCGTTTGGTGCCGGCGAAGGGAGGTTTTTAAGAGAAGATATGTGCTTAAAACGAAAGAAGAAGGGTAAATGTGCAGTTCTGTCTCGTGGATTTTTTTTATTTGATTCAGGAGCTGTGGAGTGACTGCGTACATCTGAGCAATGAATATGCCAAAAGTAAGATGCCCTCTGCTCGGTTTTATTGAAATTTCTCATCGAAGTTTTATTGAAATCTCTTTGTTAGGTTTTTGAAAGCAGTTTCATACAAACTTTTCAGCACAGAAATTTTGAAACTTCAGAGAGACTTTTCAAATCCAGAATAAAAACATTCCCCTCGTCTCCTGCAAGGCAATGAACTTTGCTTGGATGACTTGGGGCAGGTAACTCTGCTTTCCGCTCAAGTGAGCAGTGAGTTGCCGTTTTGCAAAACCACTCTCTGACAAAACAGAACAAATTTTTGGTTTTCTTTCGCTATATCTTTAGCTAGGCTGTTGATCTACAACTTTTCCAAGCCTGATTGAAAAAGCTAGACTGGATTTCTGGCAATCGACTTTTATGTTTCTGTTTACTTTTGACCGCGATAGGTAGAAACCTTGGTCAATAGATCACCATCTTATGAATCACGCTTTCAAACATTCAGCCTTAAAATAACTTCATGAAATGTTTCCATTGGCAAAAGAAATGAAAGTGATCCGTTGGTAACTCAAGATCTAAGTCTCAATGGACATGTTCTTTTTTGACGGACAGAAAATCTGCCATTTTGAAAGTAGAAAAATCACAAAAATTAGCACTAGAGGAGCAAAATGTAATGAAATCACACGAACCTTTGGTCAAGAATGCATTTTGACAAATCTAACCAGATAAACGTAAATGAAAATGTGATTTTAGATTACTTTGTGAGATATGAGTCATGTTAGGATTTCGCTCACAAGGTACTCCTTCTCGAACAAGAATGAGTAAAAGCATAAGTCAATGCTTAACATGAAACGGTCGTTAAATTCGAAGACCCGAAGACCAGTTTTTAGCTAGAAATGAGCATGAGCATCTCATTTGCCAAGAATGTTCTGTTATAGGATAGTTTTTGAATGTAATACAACTTTCCCACCCACGTTTTGCAGCATCCCTGTACCGTCAACAACTTGTCAATTCTTTTTCATTTGCTCAAGTGACAAAAGGGGAGTAGCTCCAAAGCAAATAGTCCCTAAAGCACAAGGACCTACCAATGTCTCCAAAATTCTTAAAGACCTCCGTTAGATATGCTACAAAAATATTTTTGCTCCTTGCAGAAACCCACTGACATACCAAAATTAAGAGTAGGTAGAGAGCTAAAAGTCTTTAAGAACGTCAAATAGCTCGTAGCTCATAATTGGAAGAGAGCTTAAAAGTGGCCTAGCAAATTTTTCTTTATCAATTTCTAGCAGTTACAAGTGGGCATGAAACTGTCGAGTGAAAATGAAAATTTGATATCAATTATGTTAGAAAATGAGCGAACAGTTATTGAATGCGCGCTGTGCTTTGAGCAAAATTGGAATAATTCTTCAGTCATAACGATCCTTTGCTTTATAATTGCTCATTGTTTAAATCTACTCTCAAAATCCATTCTTTAGATCCATCTCTACCATCATACCGTAAATAATTCGGTAAAAGCTCCTTTCATGGAATTTTTTATTAATTCTGTTACTTACGTTCTAAGTTTTATGGTGTTAAGGAAATATTTTTTTGAGTGGCAGAAAACTACTATTCTTGACTAAAGCAAGTCTACTAAACTAAGTCTAAACTAAACTTAGTCCAAAATAAATTCGATGTGTGAAATCGCGGTTCCTTTTTGAAGTGTCAGCAGGGTTACCGTTCAAACAAGAAAAAGATTGAATTTCTAAATCCTTTTTTCTCCATGATACTAAATTTGGCATGTTAGTGGGTTTTCTACTCTCTAAAATGAGCAAAAAAATTTTATAGCACTTGTAACCAGTCTTAAAGATTTTTGAGGACTTTGGTAGGTTTTTGGGTTTTAGGTACCATTGCTCTCGAGCTTCTCACTTTGTCGCTTGGACGAATGAGAAACAATAGACAGAGCTGCAGAGACAGTAATAGTAGGTACAAGAAAGCTACAAACGTCTTGTCCAGTTTGCAGCACTTTCAAAATTTATCCAAGAAGCTTTTGGCAACTAAGATGCTCCTAGTCTGCTCATTTTGAACTAAAAACTGCTCTTCTGAGCCTTCATCTTCAGAAGGTTTTATGGCGCCGTGTTGTAGTTCACTGACTTTGCAGCCAGTGCAGTCAGGTGGACAGGGCTCAAATCCCGCCAGCACCTCTTGAGCGTCATGACAAGGGGTTGCGGACTCGATTAGCGCTTAGGCCCCATATACACGGGCAAAAAGTTAAGCCATTTTTAAGCAAATTCGGTTTTTAAACGGATTAAAAGGCTTGAGCGTCGTGTATATGGTCTTTTTTGCTCATTTCAGTTAAGCAAAGCCTTGCTCAAAGATCAGAAAGGCCGAAGTCCTGCTCTGAGATGGAAAATTTTGCTTTCGTATTTTGCAAACTTCCCAATTAATTTTGCAAACTGGACAAAACGTTTGTAGCTTTCTTGTACCTACTATTACTGTCTCTGCAGCTCTGTCTATTGTTTCTCATTCGTCCAAGCGACAAAAGGGCCTATTTTGAAATTGGTCACACTCAAAAGTCAATTGTTTTCCTTATCCTTGTGGTCAATAAATATTTATTCTGTACCTCACTGCCGTCTCAAGCACAGGGAGCCCAGGAATAATTGGCAAACTAAAAACATAAATTGTCTAGAATAGGAGCTCCGTAGGAAACTGCGAAGGATTTGCGAAGCCTTGAAATGAATGCTGCGAAGGACTCGTAGCTCGTTGAGCTGCGAAGGAACTATGAAAAACGGACCGTTTTTCACTGTTCCTTCGCAGCTCAACGCGCTACGAGTCCTTCGCAGCATTCATTTCAAGGCTTCGCAAATCCTTCGCAGTTTCCTACGGAGCTCCTATTCTCGACAATTTATGTTTTGACTTTGCCAATTATTCCTGGGCTCCCTGTGTCTCAAGTTTCAAAACGAAACAAAAATGACTGACGAAGAGATGCTGTTATTTTTCCTCCTCGTGGTATATCTTTTGGACCATAATAGGCAATTGAATTTGTACAGATTATTTTCATACTCTTTTATGCTTGAAAGGGTGCGCACTCTAGAATTGCAAAGATTAGCTGTTCAACACTTTTCCAATTTATACCACAATCGACGGGCCTGGGTGTACCATAGACGTGAAAATGATTTTGCAGAGTATTTTGCTAATGAAGAGAATTTCCAGCTTGATCCACATTACTGGCACTCAAACTTTAGAATGAGTCAGGAAACTTTTCTGTTTTTGTGCGATATTTTGCATCACTTTATGGTAAAAGATTCCACAAATATGCGAGAAACGATTCCAGTTCCAAAGAGAATCGCAGTTGCCCTCTGGTGGTTGGCACATGGTAGCTCTTACAGTGTAGTGGGGCAAAATTTTGGCGTCTCGACATCAATAGTCTGTCGCATCACCAAGGACTTTGTTGGTGCCCTTATCTACCTCTGGAATAATTATATCTCATGGCCCCAAACGCCAGAGGAGTGTTCCAACGTAGTTGAGTCTTTCCGAGATCTCTCCCCCCTTCCCAATGTTTTTGGAGCTATAGATGGAACACATGTTCAAATAATTGCACCGGAAAACAGCACTGTTGATTTCTTTGACAGAAAACAACGTCACAGCATTGGGTGCCAGGGAGTATATGACGGTAAATTGAAATTTCCTGCCATGTCGGCAGGATTTCCTGGCTCATTGCATGATTCTCGCATGTTGCGAAATACCTGGATATTTGAACAAGCAACGATCGAGCAGATTTTAACAACTCCAGTTTATCCAATCAGTGAAGCGGACAACATTAATCCATACCTTGTTGGCGATGCTGCATATCCGATAGCTAATTGGCTTATGAAGCCTTTTCCCTACTCTAAAAACATGGCAGCTAATCACCAGAAATTTAATTTGGCTCTGTCACAAGCAATTATTATTATTATTAATTTTTTTTCATAGTTGGTATTTACAATAGCTTAAATACAATTAGCTAATTCAAACCAACTATCTACAAAGGAAAAATTTACAATAATATAAAGAAAATAAGTATATTTACATCGATTTACATGATTTACATAATTAATTTTTTACGGAGGGATTTCCAAGATGTTGTTCTCAACAGCAATTTTTGCATGTACAATTTTCACCCTTCCATTCTCTTATCGATCTTTTGAAATATACAACAGATGGTGAGCTTTTTATAGCGTCAGGTAGGCTGTTCCAGAGAATGCTACCTCTAAAGGTCAACGAACTGGTCCCATAAGTTGTCGTTTTTGCTTGTGGCAGCATAGGCAGTGAACCTGATCTTAGATTATACCCAAGGTCTTTTCGCTGGAAAATATTCCACATAAAGGAGGGATTTTCGCACGATAAGCACTTGTATATTTCTATCATCAAGTTTCGTAGATTTTTTACATGGACCCTAGTGTCATCAATCTTTTGAAGAAGCTCATCGAAGCTCGATGTATAGTCTTCAAGAAGTATTCTCAAGGCTCTTTTGTGAACTCTGTCTGTTTCTTTGTTTTGCGTTTTACCGCAAAACATCCAGACAAGTGGACAATACTTTAAATTTGACATTATGAATGTATTGTACAGGATCTTCCCTTTCTTTTCGTCGATGTAAGGTGCGACCCTTGAGAACGCACTGACTTTTCTGCTAACTTTTTGGCACAGTGTTTTCACGTGCTTGTCAAATTTCAGCTCATCGTCAACACTTATCCCAAGTAGTTTGACAGACCTTGTCACATCAATTGATTTGTTTTCTATTTCTAAGAAAAATTCTTGATGCTGCTTTAGGCCAAGAAACATTACTTGAAATTTTTTGGGATTTGCCACCATTCTGTTATCTTTGAACCAGTCAAGAGCTCTAGAGATGTCATCCTCAAGTCTCATTGCCACTGACTCGACATCTTTGTCACATGCATACACGGTATTATCATCTGCAAAATTGCAGACATGGGAGGACTTCATTGCGAATATGAAGTCATTGACAAAGATATTGAAGAACAGTGGACCGAGAACTGAGCCCTGTGGAACTCCTGACACTATTTCTTGCCATTCACTGAATATTGAACCTACTTTCACGCGCTGTTTTCTTTGTGAGAGATAGTTTGAGATAAGGGTTGCAATAGAGAGAGCTTTTGGTATTCTGAAAGGAAGATGGAGAATCTTGTTGGGAAAGGTTTCCTTGGAGCCTTCTTATGCTGCTGACGTAGTTATTGCTTGCTCAGTGCTCCACAAGATCTGCCAGGAGAGAAATGAGCCAGAAGATGCATCTGTACTAGATCCATACACAAATGGACCTCAAAATGAAAACTTTCCTGGTAACGATGGTCGTTTCGATGGAGATGAGATAAGAACAAGACTGGTTGAGTTTTTAATCACAATTCAAAATGATAACTGATAATAACTTGAACTGAACAATATTTGAGAATATAACTTTGGCAAAAATACTTAATGATATAGACATACACTCATGTTTTATGAAAAAACTGCTTATACAGATGTGAAGGAACCTTTCTGAAAATTAAGAAGCTTAACGAGAAACGAACATCGGCCAATTTGAAGTTAAGAAACTTCGAAAAATTTTGCAGATGATATGGCAAGTGGTTTGCACAAAAACATAGATGATATCAGAAAGTATTCTTTACTTTTATGATCTGGGTATCTCTTGTAATTTTCTGGGCTCAAAGAATCATAATGAATTTTTTAATTCATTTTTGGGGATCTGCAAGAAACTGCTACTAGGCCAAGACCCAAACCCTAGCATTCTACAACAAATCTCATAACCTTGCTTCTTATAAAAATGAGTTTACATTTATAAGAAATTTAATAGCCTTCTACTCTGTTGTTGAAAAAATTCATCTACTAAAGAGCTATTGAGCAAAACACTATATTTATCGAAGATTACTCCAAACAGAGAGATATCTACGTTGATACTAATTGCTATGTTTCGTTCACATGAGTTATTGAAGGTATATGTGAATCAATAAGTCACTCTCGTCTTCACTACTTACAATTTCTCTATCTCTTTTCCTTCCCTTGACAAAAACTTTAGCTATTTTCAATAGCGTATTCTCAGTATGTTGTCGACTTTCATCTTTGATTTTCTTGATACCATCCAAAAACTGGCTCATAGAATCCTGTTGTTGCTTCTGCATTTCTTCAAGAAACTTTACGAGTTGATTGGAAGCAGCAGATTTTGAAGTCTTGTTTTTCTTACTTCTCTTTGGTTGTGGGTTAGGATCGTCAATACCCTCAATATTAACATCTTCGGAATTAGGGGCTCTGGTTGGAGCTTCTGGAGCAGGCATATAATCATGGGCTCTTGCGGCAGCCACCTTTGGTATGTTTCCTAAATTTGGAGGCTGGGTCTCCCTCATTTCCCCCAGTCTGACAACGATCCTTGTGCCCAGGACATCGTCAAAAATATCAAACTATTTGGGTAAATTCCGTGCTTTACCACTTCTTTTATGTTTGCTTTTAGCGTCCTTGTATCGATCTTTTAGATTTTGCAACTTTTTCTTTCCTTGAGAAACTGTCTTGGCAGAACCTTTCTTGTTCACTGCGGCTATTATTTTACGCCACGCCTCATGATTTTTATGGCTCTCTAGTTGTACAAAACATTCTCTCCATGAAGCTACTAAAGTGTCTGTTTGTTCTGCAGACCATTTGTTTCTCCCTTTATCCCCATCATTTCCGTCGCCTTCGTCTTTATCCGAGGAGTGACTACCGAAGTTTACTGGATTTGGCGAATTTCGCTGTTCTACCGCAAACGCCGGGGAGTGCCGTTGTTCCTTTCCAAGGCGATCTCCATATTGTTCAAAAAAGGATGGTTGAAGAAGGGAGCTTTGCATTGGTCCAGAGATAGGTTGAATCAATGTGGACGGACACTGGCTATAGAATTGCGGAGAGTATGGTGGTCTAGCAAATGGAACAGGTGTACTTGAACGTGGATATTCAAAATATTCATTTCTGTTCTTTATTGTGTGCTGGAAGTACCAGGGCTTTGTCGAAATTGCATTGATGATAGAGGGGTACTGTTGCTTTCCAACTTGTGATTCTCCGTGCTTTCCTGTGATTCATCTTCGTTTTGAGAAAACGCATTTGAATTAAGCAGACGACGAAAGTTTGCCATTTTGAACTTGCAACGTTGCAAAATGACAGGGCAAGGCCAATCAATATAACACAAGTGCAAAATGATAAGCATAAGAGCAAACTGTGGCCAAGATGGTATGCGATTAATGCTCGCCATAAATTAAGCAATGCAAGCAAGATACATGAAATTTGAGATACGAGCAGAGTCTAATTGGCAACTTAAGCTGTCGTGTATATATTTCTAATATAGCTATTTCTGCGATCCCAGCACTCAGCACTGAAAACCGCAACTTCACCTTCACCCTCAGAGTTGACGACGGTATCATATGAAGCATTGAACTCAGTTTTACTAATCCTTTCTCAAGACAGAGTTAAGCGAAATCCTCAAATGACTCATATCTCACACTCACAAAGTACTCTAAAATTACATTCTCAACTACATTTATGTGATTTAGGCCGTTAAAATACTTATTTGACCAAAAGTCTCATGCAAGTTCATTACGTTTTGCTCCCTCGGTGCTCATTTTTGTGATTTTTCAACTTTCAAGATGGCTGATTTTCTGCCAGTCAATAAAAAACGTCCTTATTATGAATGAAGAATCCTTGTTTTGATAGAAGGAATCTTTGCTCCTACACTACTCTTGCGCTTATAAAATGAGCTCTTAAGATTCTATGAAGTCCGAAGAAAGTCCTAACACTGATTTACTGTTGATGACATTAATGAGTAGGTTAAGATCGAGCCAGCAAGAAGTCTCATAATTTTACAGTTCAAGGACTGTTTTACTCACTAATGCTCTTTTTTGTCCAACAATACAGTTTTCGATAAACCGCAATCCCGCTGACACTGTATAAAGGAAAGACGCGGCGATTTCTCATGATTTGATTTGATTTGATTTTAAATTGTTTAGGCACGGTGGCCACGTCAGTCAAAGGACTGATTTACAGTGGGCCGTGCAAATAAATACAAAGCTAACAAAAGCATACATAACTAAAAAAACCCTATTTACAAAATTTTCTTATGATCAAATTAAAATGATGCTAACTATAGCATGAAAGAGAGAATCAGCATTCGGTGTTGGCATTGTTGATACGTTTTTTGAATATTTCATAAGATTTTGATGATTTTACTTCAACCGAAAGATCGTTCCATAATTTAGCACCCTTATATGAAAAGCATTTCTGGCCGAAAGCCGATTTGCGACGAGGAACGGCCAAATCTGTTTTAGTATTGCGAAGTTCTCTCTTGCATGCATCGGACAGCCTGACAAACATTTCTGTAAGGTAAATGGGAGCTTGGTTGTTTACCGATTTGTACACCATCTTCAAGGTTTCTGATTCGATAAGTTCATTTATGGTGGGCCAACCAAGTTTTTTGATAATGGGTAAGGCAGAAGCATCGTAAGCACTTTCTCATATCAAATTTAGTTTAGATAGTCAAAATTGGTAGTTTTGTGCCACTCAGAAAGGACTTCTCCCAATAGATATCCTTGGAGCGCTTGTGAAAGTATCATTCCTTTGAACGGATTTTAGTTCGTTTATTTCAGTTACTATTTTGTTGTTGAGTTCGTTCCAGTGCGCTAGTCCGCAAAGTACATTTTCATTCATTTTTCATTTCATTTTATCATTGTTTAAAACACACGAGATCCTTTCAGCAAATTAATATCCTATTAACAATATTTCTATAAAATAATATGAGAAAAGAAAAAAGAAAAAATTGGAATATTGCTGCTCTACCAAGGGGTCGTGTTTGGGTCCTGTGAAAGGTTCAAAAGATAATCTCTAAGTCCTGTTCTAAAACGAGCGATTGAGTCTCTTTCTCGAATGTTATCAGGGATGTCATTCCAGTTTTTGACACCAGAGAAGTAGAAACTTCGCTTTGCATATTCTAACCTAACTTTAGGAATTTGCAGATCTCCATGATTTCTGGTTCTATACTCTGAAATCATGGATCTTTCAGTGAACTTATGGCGAAGATTTTCGGGACAGAGGTCATGCAAGATTTTATATGTCATGACTCCTTGGTCAAAGGAGATCAATGACTTTACAGAGAGCCATTTGCAAGTCCATCCGTCCTTATACTTGGCATTCGCTATTAGCTTCTTTGCCCTTGTCTGTAATCGTTGCAATTGGGATAGTTTGGTGTTGGAAAGAGTACTCCAAACAATGTTGCCATAGCGAAGATGGCTTTCAAAGAGAGCTTTGTAAACTTGATCAAGTTTCCTTTGCGGAAGGATGTTTTTCAGCTTTCTTAAGGAGCTCAAGCCCCCTTTCAGCTTGTTTTTGATAGCTTTGTACTGCTCTTTCCAATTAAGGCTTTCGTCGATGTTGATCCCTAGGTATTTTGTCTTGTCAACCCTTTTGATAACCTCATTATTGAGGACAAGATCTGGCAAATCACTACCTATCTTATTTAGTTGTCGCCTGTGGCCTATAACCATATATTCACTTTTACTGGCATTCAAACTAAGTTTATTAATCCTCATCCAATTCGATACATTTTCCAGCTCGTTTTTCAAATCTGTTAGAAGTTCATTCAGGTTTTCTGATGCGATATTCACACATGTATCATCAGCATACATATTTGGGATCGTGCTTTTTAGACAATTCTCAAAATCATTAATGTATAGTATGAAGAGTAAGGGTCCCAAACACGAGCCCTGCGGAATACCACACTCAATGCTGCTTTTGCTGGAAGTGGATCCGTCAAAATAACAGAACTGCTCCCTATTGGTCAGATAAGAAGTGAACCAGCTGTGGGAAGCACCTTCAGCACCATACTCTCGCAATTTCGACAATAGGATTTTATGGTCAACGGTATCGAATGCTTTCTTGAGATCAAGGAATATACTCAAGTTTATTTTCCCCTCATCAGAGTTCTTGAACCACGGGTCTATAACATTCAATAGACATGTCAGTGTACTGTGTAGTTTTTGGAACGCAAACTGGTTTAAACAAAGCCTTTTTTGCTCCTTTAGAAACTCCATTAGTTGGTCGTGTACAATCTTTTCTAAAATTCTTGACACAACTGATAACACTGAAATAGGCCGGTAGTTGTTTACATCTGTTTTCGTGCCCGCCTTATGAATAGGTGTTACTCTGGCTAATTTCCAGATCCGGGGGAAAATACCCCGTTTATTTAGAACGTTTAGTTTAGATTAGGACTGGGACCTAGTTTTTTGAGGCCGGTTAGTTTTCGTCAGGGCGTGCGAGATTTGTGATTCAAAATGGGAGCGTGAACAAACAATTTTCGAAATAATTACAATTTTGTGACGGTGTATCCGGACGATTGGATACACCTGGCGATCCTGCAAACAAATTTAGTGAGAGTGTACCTTGACAAATACAAATTCGGTACATTTGTGGCGATCCTGCCAGGACGAGCTTGAAAGAAATCATGACAGAAGAAGGAGACAAACAAGGTAGGCCAACTTCATCAGAGGAAATTGAGAAATTGAGAGATTTTGAAATCGAGAAAGAGATCATTAAACTAACTTATTTCACAGATCAAACAAACGAATTATTGGAGGGCAACGATTACAGAGAGATTGAGATTGTGACCAAGAGAATAGAACAAATTCATGGAAAGATTTCAGATTTGATACTGCAGTTTGAAGAGCTAAAAATAGATGAAGGCAAATCAGCCAGGGCAGTGAGACAATGGAAAAAGGAAACAAAAGAGAAATTCTTAAGGCAACTTGATGACAAAGAAAGGCTTATTGCTGCATTGAAAGAAAATGAGAATAAAATTAAGGAGAAAGAAAATAGAGCCAAAGAGAGAGAATTTCATTTACAAGAAGAAAGATTCATAGCACAACAGAGATTACAAGCAGATTTTGAAAGAAAATTAAGTGAGGAAAAATATTCAAGAGAGCAACAACTATGGGAAAAGAGAATGGAAGCTGAAATGAAATTAGCAGAAAGAAAATTAGAGTTAGAAACTGGAGCTAAAGCAAATTATTCAAAATTACCTGAGCTTAGGGTTACACAGTTTAAGGGCACTATGTCAGATTGGGTGAGATTCGAAAATATGTTTACAACACAAGTATTAAACAAAGGCTTTAGTGATGAGATCAAATTTGGCTACTTGCTGGAAATGGTGAATTCAAAAGTCAGAGAAAAAGTTGCAAATTTGAAGCCAGGTTCTGAGGGTCTAAAGATAGCATGGGACAGATTAAAGAAAGAATATGGACAAACACAAACTGTGATCAATACGCATCTTGAGGAAATTGTAAATTTGCCAGTTTTGAGATCAACAAGTTTCAATAAAATTCAAGATTTTTATGAGAAGCTGAGCAAAAATTGTGATGCCCTTTTGACATTAGGAGAAAAGGAAGTTGTTAAGGGCTTTGTGATGACAACCTTAAATAAGCTTCAAGCAATAAAGTCTGATATAGTGAGAATAGATGAGAAGTGGGAGACATGGGAAATGCATGACTTAATTGAGAATATCTATGCATGGCTGAGAAGAAACAAACCAGATGACACAGGAAGAGAGACAGAAAAGAGAGAAAGGCACTGGGATGCTGGAGATTCAAACAAAGAAAAGAGAAAGCCAAAGTGCATTTATTGTGATGCAGAGCACTGGCCAGACAAGTGTGACCAATATGAAACAACAGAGAAAAGAAAACAATATTTTAGAGACAACAAATTGTGCTTTAATTGTGGAAAGAAAGGACACAGAGAAAATAAGTGTTTCAGTAGAGGATGTTACTACTGTAAAGCAAAACATCATAGCAGCCTATGTTAAAAGGAAGAAAAGAAAGGTCCTTTGCTGACAGGCTATGCTCCATCTCCAGAAGAAACATTGCCACCAATACTTCCAATTGTATCAAATGATGAGACATTATGGGCATTTTTAGACACTGGGTCTGGGAGAAACTTTATTTCAACTGATGCCATCAAGATGCTTAAATTAAAGCCAATTAGACATGAAACAAAGAATATTATGACCATCAATGGAACAAAGAAGCAAGCACTGCCAATATACAAAGTAGTAGTAAAGTCAGTAGACAACAAAACATCAGAAGAGATAGAAGTCACAGGAGCAAACCTCAAAGATTTCACAACAATAACTAGGCCAGATTTGAAAGAGCTGAAAGCTAAGTATCAACACACAAGAGACAAATCATATTACATGACATCCTCAAGGAAGTACACAATTCATCTAATTCTTGGAGACAAATTCTACTCCAAAATTAAACAGAAGATATTTTCAAGGGCAAACCAGAGGACCCAATAGTTGAAGGGACAACTTTTGGTTGGGTGATTCATGGTGGAGACTTTCCAGACAATCAATGTATGTTTACCAGAGAAACAAGGGACTATGAAAGGCTTTACAGTTTAGATGTTTTAGGAGTGGAAGATGGAGGTGAAAATGATCAGCTTGATGTAATGAAAGAATTTCATGAAAATATTTGCAGAAAAGAGGATGGCAGATATGAAGTGAATGTACCATGGGTGCCTGGAGCTAAATTAACCAAAACAAATGAACTGCAGAGCAGAAAGAGACTGAATAATCTAGAGAGAAAATTGGAAAACAAAGAAAGCTTAAAACAAGAATATACAAAGATTGTAGAAGATCAGTTGCAAGATGAAATTATAGAGAGAGTGCCAGAAACAGCAACTGGAAACAGAATTTATTACATGCCTCATAAACCTGTTGTTAGGGACAGTGCAACAACAACAAAGGTCAGGATGGTTTTTGATGCAAGTGCAAGACCTGATTCTTCATCAAGTAGCATAAATGACTGTATGTACAAAGGTTTAGCAATACAGCCACATCTATGGGATATATTGATAAGAGGAAGAATGTCTCCATACATACTTCTTGGAGATGTGCAGAAAGCATTTTTGCAAATAGGAATAAAGAGTGAAGACAGAGATGCATTCAGGTTTTTGTTCACTTTGGGGGGTAAAGAGGAACACTTGCGTTTCCTGAGGGTGCCGTTTGGCACTGAAGCCAGTTCTTTCATGCTAGGAGCTACACTTGTGCATCATTATGATCAATTTGACACACCAGAGCTTGCAGAAACAATCAAAATGCTAAGAGAAAACACTTATGTAGACAATTTGATGGCTACAGGGGAGAGCCATGAGAGCTTACAGAAATTCAAACAGCAGTCAACAGCAATTCTTCAAGATGCAAAGTTTCCTGTGCACAAATGGGAATCAAATTTAGCAGAGCTTGAAAGTGAGGGAATGAAAAACCCATCCACAATTTTAGGCCTAAGCTGGGACAAGAGAAAGGATTTTCTAGAAATTGAGATAAACAAAAATGCTGAAGAAAATACAGTAACCAAAGCAAGTATGCTAAGTCAATTGAGTAGAGTGTATGATCCACTTGGTATTGTCTCACCAACACTTGTAGAGGGCAAGAGATTGTACAGAGAAGCTTGTGATGAAACAAAAGGATGGAATTCAGAGTTATCAAAACCCCTTGTTAAAGATTACTTAAGATGGGTTGAGCAATTGAAGAACGTCAAAGTTCCTAGGAGTTTAATCAAAGAGAACAGAAAAGTGAAAGGGATAAATTTGCATATATTTGCAGATGCAAGTGCAGTTGCATGTTCATCAGTAACAATTGCATTAATACAACATGAAACAGGCATTGTGAAAGGCCTTTTGACATCAAAGTCACGGATATCAAAACGAAATACATCAATTGCAAGACTGGAACTAGTGAGTGGACAAATGGCTGCCAATATGGCCATGAATGTTTATAGTGCACTTAAGGGGTTACCTATTACCTCAGTAAACATATGGATGGATAGCATGGTTGCACTTTTCTGGATTACAAATCCAGGAAAATCATGGAAAGTTTTTGTTGCAAACAGAACAAGGAAAATTGCAGAGATAACAGACAAGCTTGACATCAAATGGAGATACTGTCCATCAAACAGTAACATTGCAGACATAGGGAGCCGGGGGGCAAATATTGAAAAAATGGTCAAGGGGGAGTGGTTTGAAGGACCAGAGTGGCTACTCTCAGAGAAAGATTGGCCAGATCAACCAGATTTAAAGAGTTCTTCAGCAGTAAACAGTGAATTTAAGCCAAAGAAAGAAACAGTATTTCATGCAAATGAAGTGAAATCTGATGAATGGGAACAACTTTTAGAGAGAAAAACATATTGGCAGATTTTAAGAACAACTGCATGGGGTTTAAGATTTGTTAAAAATTGTCAGGCCAAAGCAAGAAAAGGCAAGATAACCAAAGGGAAACTGACCACGGAAGAAATTTTAAATGCAAAGGATTACTGGGTGAGAAGGGAACAAAACAAGATAACAGAAATCAAACAAACACCAGGGTACAGAGTTGAGAAAGATGAGGAGACTGGCATTTTAAAATGTTATGGGAGGGTTCAGGGTTACAATCCAACCTACCTAGAAATGGGGTTATTTGCAGAGAAACTCATCAGTTATACACATAAGGAAATACTGCATTTTGGGGTGGCAGATACAATGGCTGCCATCAGAGCTGATTGGTGGATTCCAAGACTGAGAATTGCAGTCAAACGAGAAAAGAGAAAGTGTGTTATATGCAAGGTGTTTTCGACAAAACCTTACAAAGGACAATCAACTGCACCTTTACCGACGTTTCGTACGAATGTGAGCTGGCCATTTGAAACAACTGGAGTCGATTTTGCTGGCCCGTTTCTGTACAGGGTCAACAAGAACAAAGTAGAGAAAGGATACATTATAATATTTACGTGTGCAGTTATGAGAGGCGTACATTTTGAAGTTACGAGATCGCAAACAGCCGAAGAATTTCAATCAAAGTTGAATTCATTTATCACTCGGAAGACAAGACCAAAGTTACTTGTATCAGACAATGCTCAAGTGTTCAAAACAACTGCAACTTGGATAAAGAAAATTCGAAAAAGTGAAAAATTACAAAATTACTTAGCAAAACAGGAGATCAGTTGGAGATTTAATTTGTCGAAGAGTCCTTGGTGGGGCTCAATGTACGAGCGTTTAATCAAAGATCTAAAGAGAGCACTTTTCAAGACAGTTGGAAAGTCACTACTTAGTTTCAACCAGTTGGAAACAGTCGTCATGGACATTGAGAGACACATGAATAATCGTCCTTTGACGTACGTAGAGGGAGACAACGAAGAAAGCCAAGTTTTGACACCAAGCATGATTATGTGGGGAAAGAACTGTCACATTTTAGAAGATATAGATGTAGAGGAGAATGATTTGACCAAGATGCAGAGAAGATTGAATAACGCCAGACAACATGTATGGCAAAGATGGAAGAAAGAATACATACACAGTCTGATGGGAGTGCATCGCATTACAAAATCTAGCACATGCATTCCAAAGTTGGGGGAGATAGTCCTTGTCTTGGGAGAGGAGAAAAACAGAGGTAAATGGAAAAGGGGCAAAGTCCTTAGCCATGTGAAAGGAAGCGATGGAGTTGTCCGAGGAGTCACATTGCTACACAAAGGACACACTATTGAAAGACCATTACAAGCTGTATGCCCGTTGGAAATCAGAAGCTGTATTGCTGAGGAAGTTACAGACGAGAGAGTTGAAGAAGCTGCAACTGAAGAGACAAGCAATGAAAGGAAACCGAAGAGGAGTGAGAGGAATGCTGCGATGAATGCTGCTATAAAGACCAAGATGATATTAGAGGACGATGAAATTGACTGAAAGTGGAACAATGGATGGTAATAAAATTTGAGGTTTGTTGAACTAAAATTTTAGGGGGAGTTGTGAACGGATTTTAGTTCGTTTATTTCAGTTACTATTTTGTTGTTGAGTTCGTTCCAGTGCGCTAGTCCGCAAAGTACATTTAGAACGTTTAGTTTAGATTAGGACTGGGACCTAGTTTTTTGAGGCCGGTTAGTTTTCGTCAGGGCGTGCGAGATTTGTGATTCAAAATGGGAGCGTGAACAAACAATTTTCGAAATAATTACAATTTTGTGACGGTGTATCCGGACGATTGGATACACCTGGCGATCCTGCAAACAAATTTAGTGAGAGTGTACCTTGACAAATACAAATTCGGTACACCTTGAATGTTACCAGCAATTTCAGAACCTTCCTTTTCATGTCCTTTGAGACTTTCATGAGCATTCACAAAATGACAATCTTTACAAAGTTAATTTATACCAAATCCAAGCACCGTTTTTTTAACACTAACTAAAGTGATTTCGAACTACAGCAATTGAAAGCCTTCAGTATCGACATGGCAACAAGATAGGAATCAAATGTTTTAGCCGAATTTTGCTCGTGGCCTGTGACCGGAGATCGCCAAACCTCATTTTTACAGACAAATCAAATGGCTAATAGGTGGGGAAGACAAAAGAAACGTGTGAAGAATTTTCGAAATTTTACCTACCCTCATAAAACGCGACCAGAACAAAAAAACTGTTTGAAATTTCCCAAATTTTTTTGAAGAAATCTACTCTCCGTACATTTGGGCATTCAAGTTTGGATGCCGGGCAAAATATTTCCCGACTCCAAGGAGTTATGGCACCTCAAGCTCACGACCTTTGTTCGTTTTCAGCACTTCTGAGCTTCTAGCATTCTTAGCATACAAGTCAAATCTTTCAATAGGGCACAGGGAAACCAATAAATCTTCCAATTTCACGCTTATCACCCAATGGTGTTGCCGTATTCTCGTCACATGACCGAAAATAAGCTCTTTGAGATGAATTTTCGAGTACCCTTACGAAAATCAAAATGGACATTCGAGTAATAAAGATACAGAGCTGCTTTTGCCACGAGTCGATTCTACAGGCCCCACTTCACATTTTACATTTTGCATTTCAAAATAATTTGAATGAATATGACAGTTTTTTTCATGGAAGTTAAAGGGTATTGGAGCTTGCGAAGATACATAGGCCCCCTATCATTTGAATAATTCAAATTCATTTGAAATATGCATTCACCATTTTCCTTAGAAAATAAAGATAATTTTGAAAGCCCGGCCTCAATCCCTTCCACTTTTTCATACTAAAACAAAGGCCAAGTCTTTGTGGAGAGGAGATGATATTAGACCTACCTCTCGACAATGACATCAAGAGCGCTTTGACAATAACAGAAATTTTTCCACGTGAGCACACTGTTTCAAAACTTGGAATAGATAGTGTGGCGAAGAGCTGTTGAAAGTTCATCGCGTTTTACCAAAGTTGATGGCAATTTTTCAGCGGAGAATAGTGGAAATTGGTGTTATGTTGTTGGTGAATAGCTCTGCTACCTTGCTACAGCAAAGAAGCCGATTTGAAACAGAATAATGGCATTATGCAGTGGATGAAGGAAGGCCCAATAGCTTTCTTCATCGCAAATAGCTGAGACTCGTCAAGGATTTGGGAAACTGAAGCAAAGAAACATCTTCAGCTTATTCCTTGCTATAATTCACGTAAGGTGTGAAATTTTGGAAGCTATATCTTATTTGTTGCGTCCCCAAATGATATTTGAATATAGGCCTATTTTCGGTTGCATGAAATTCGGGGTAGTGCTGATCCCTGATGAGATTTTCTTGAAATGCAAAATGTAAAATATGGAGTAGGGCCTGTAGAATCGACTCGTGGCAAAAGCAGCTCTGTATCTTTATTACTCGAATTTCCATTTTGATTTTCGTAAAGGGTACTCGAAAATTCGTCTCAAAGAGCTTATTTTCGGTCATGTGATGAGAATACGGCAACACCATTGGCTGATAAGCATGAAGTTGAAAGATTTATTGGTTTCCCTGTGCCCTATTGAAAGATTTGACTTGTATGCTAGCATTCTTAGTACTCAATTTAATCCTAAAAAGTCTTCTAAACGTACCTGAAACATCACTAATTCCCATAAAGTCGATACAGTGGGGTTGGGGACCTTTTCTTGCTTCGTAGATGAGCAAATCTGACACGCTTCTATGGGGTCCGAAATATGGTCTTGCTCTAAAATGTGCTAAATTACATTTTTGAGTAAGAAATTTCAAGAGCATCCACCTCTCTTCGTTTGTTTAAGGCATCCTGTAGTTCTGTGTATCTACCAGACTGTGCTTGGTTTCTATTCGACGATTTTCTTTCACAAATAAGTCGCAAATAAAAATCCATTTACGTTGTTTCTTCGCCCAGGCACTCATCGGTGTCATCACGAATCACAACACTTGCTGCGTTCTGCAAGGTCAGGGGAAGAGGCGGGAAGATGTCTAAACATCACGTACCACGTGCTCACATGTTGTGATTCGTGATGACACCGATGAGTACCTGGGCGAAGAAACAAAGTAAACGGATTGGTACCTTACCAGACGGTACATTTGGGACTGGAAACTTTACGCTCATCTCAAGGGAACCCAGAATGACTAACGTCAGCACCCAACCAATGTCCCTTCAAAGATTTGCAAAACAGCTAAAACTATTGAAGCCACTGCTAAATCCCGGATGGCAAGATAGGGAATTCCATCCTACCACCATGTTATAAAAAACAAAGACAAAGACTGGAGTGCCCCGCCAGAAAACCCAGACTCCAAAGTGCAAGGGCAGAATTCATGCCACCCTACACGCAAACATATCAAGCTCAACATCCGCTGCCCTTTCATTTATGCCTGCAGGCGCGAAAGTCACAAGTTTGTATTGCCAAAATAACTCCTTCCTACGAAGTGAAAAGACATCCTCTGCCTTATCGATGATTTTGATGGTAATAGAAAAATTGCCCCCGTGTTGTTCGTCGAAAAAATGACTAAAAAAGCTGGCTTGTGGGACCGGTTTCCCTGTCCCAAGACTGCCTTCGATATGGTTGCGTGCGTATGTCCTGAAATACGATTTATAAACACTAAATCTTTGCCTAAATTTGTTTTCTGTGCTGCCTACATACTTTTTGTTACAACAGCTACATTGCAACATATAAACCACACTTTCTGCGTTGCAATGAAGAGGCCCTGAAAATATTTTAAATGTCCTAGAATCATTTGCATTTTCAAAAGTATCCCCCTCTCGTATCAGAGGACAGATTTGACAACTCTTTCTGCCATTACACCTAGATGTCCCCTTTTCCACCAACTCCTCGTCATTTCACATTTCTTAGCAGATTGAAATATGTAGCTTCACATATCAAAAGAGATCAAAATTGAAAAAAGTACTACACAACATTCACAACAGTGTAATAATCAACAATTATACCAATCCCAAACTCTCTTGATTGCGAAAAATTCTAGAAGAATAACTACACCATGTAACAGTATGAGATTTTCAAGGAGCTTTGAGGCATAATCAAGATAGATGCTGGTCAAATTCGTTAGTTTCTAACAATATTTTGTTTGGTAAGATTGATCTTTATTCACTGAGTGCAGTCTGAAGTCTAATTGGGGAAGTGCCTTATCATCTGTGCATCGTAATATCTTTTCCACAGCACAGTGCTAATTTCTGCCTCGTGCCTCACATCGACCACGTCTCATAGGACATTGCACTCGTTTTGATCACAAGAAGAGCATTGAGAATCACAAACTTTCCTAAAATGCATAACAAATAATATATTATGAATCTCTTCTTTTGCCCAAAGTTCCCGTGGGCTCTAAGATACGCTCTGATCAGATAGCATTTTCTCATAAAATTGACCAGTCAGGTGCCGTCGTTGTGTTACTTCCACGTTCCACAGCAAAACTTCGGCCGTTTTAGGCCGTTTTGACCACAATCCCGAAAAAAACATTACACGCTCGGAAAAATCGTTATTGATCAGAATTTCAACAGGAGAAGATTCTCCACACTTTGAACCATGAAAGCTTTCGGTATCGCCATCCGACCGCGAAAATTGACGACTTGTGGCTATTTGAAAGTCTTTGCAGTCATTTTTGCGCAATAAATCCTACAAAAAGTAGAAAAAGGCGAGCATACCCTAACTCAACTGTTTTGATGACAAATATCCACTTCTCTGCAGCAGTTCACTGCCATTTTTACCACTAGATCCCTGAAATTCGCCTGGCGGCAAGGCAAGATAGTCAATTTACAAAAGGGCGCGAAACCTTTATGATCAAGAACGCATGATTCCAGAATAATGCTCGCCCTTCACTACTTCATCCAACTTCTGTTATCCTTACAAGTCTACGTGAGTGGAAACTGGCAATGACTTCAACCAAAAGGTCGTAGAAAATAGATGAATCACATCCTTAGCTTTTGCAAGAGAAGATACTGTTATCTTACTTTCAAGTGTTGCAGGCACATGAGATGAAAATTAAATGAAGCTGTCTTGAATGGTTGAATCTCCTTCCGACTAGTGGCAAGCGGAAGAAATATGCATTTTGTTTTCTGCAAGAAAAAACTACTGAATACTGCTTTTAAAGCCCCTCAAAATCAATCTCACGCATTAACACTAGTTAACACTTGTCACCCATGTCTTGATTTTGCTTTCTTTTTGTCTCAAATCGTTTCCTCGGGGTCCACGAGTGAGCGTAGCGCGGCCCAGTCCCAGCCTCTTTTCGCTGATTTGGTTGTGTTTAATCAACTTGTATTTCGTTAGAGCCAGATCCGCATTTCATTTGAGACAAAACTGCTAAGCCTCTTCTATAATTGGTAGGGTAAAAGCCGCCCTCGGCCAAGTGTAAGGATACTTTTAATTCAAATTTCAAAATTCCCATTGCTAGTTCTGAGCTGTTCACAGCATAGCAAACACCATATTTGTTTAATATACGTTTTTATGTTGCTTTATCTGTTTACAGTGCAGTCCCGCCTTTAAGAAACTCATTACACGAAGACAGCCCGATTGGTTTCTTATGACAAGATACATTTCTTCAAAAAAAGGGTGTGAATACCATGGTCTAAGAAACACTTTTATACTACAAACAGCTGTCAAAATTGTTAAGAAAAATGTTTTTGAAATATGCGCTGTTGTGCGAGGATCCAATGGTTTGAGCCAGTACTGAAGATTTCTGGAAATCATGACAATTTGGGTTTGAAACTTTCATTCTTGTTTCTAGAAAATTGAGACTTATTGGAGACATGTTCAAATATAGGCCCTATGATAAGGCTATGTACCATTGTATAAGAAACTGAGCATGAATTAGCATAGTTTCTTTAAGGAAGTATTTTATTCAGCGAAATCAGGCCTGAGTTTCTTATAATGCAGTTTCTTAAAGGCGGAACTTTACTGTAGTGAGTCGAGTTGTCATCGATAAAAACTGCCTCATCATAGCTTTGCCAAGACAGTCTGTTGACGACAGTTGGGTTAATCATTAATGGGTTAATCATCAAGTCCCGTTTGCATCTCTTCGTTTTTCATTGTTAATATTTCATGAGCATTGGCTCTAAATTTCGACAAATGATCTCTTCCAATTAGCAAAGATGATCCTTTGCGAAGACCAATACTCATTTATCAGCACTGCTGAAAGCCTAGCATGGAGTGATCATGAAAGACAGAGGACATGAAAACAGAGCTTACTTCATTGTTAATACATTGATACTACCAATGACTAAAAGGTAAAATTCAAATTCACGTACCACCCAGAATACGAAAATAGTGGCAAGAATGTATGTTACACAGTATTTACAATGCAGAATGAAACAACAGTAAAACATACGAATAAGCACTCGATGTTCTACTTACTAACTCTAACACAATGTCATCCGATTTAAAACGATCCAGGAAGTATTTCATTCCGGCCAAATATCAAACCCTTAGAGACCAACCTCAACTGACCATCTCGATTTCTATAGTTTCAATACAAGCAAGCAAGCAAAGAGTCAAATTAGCAGTAGTTGTGATCGAATTGCTTTGAGAACTGAAGCAAACACAATAAACTGCTATTTCATTTTTAATACCCCATTCACAACGACAAGCTAAACCAGTTCAAACTAAACCAGGTTATCGATTGGAGCCTTCCAATTGGTCAGTCCAACAAATCGAATGGTTGGATAAAGCTGGTTCAGCTTGCCGGTTTGAATGGGGTATAAGCTAACAGGTAGCTCTGACGCGACTTTACGCGAGTTTCAAAGTGTTCCAGTTCAAGTAATCAAAAGCTCGAAAATCCCACCCCCTCCCACCCACCTTCGGCAGCGAAAACCTATCGGCGGCGAGTTCGCTTCGGCTTTGAAATTCTCTTCGGAAAGGGAACTTCAAAACACAATAAAATTATGAAATATGACTGTGAATTGCTAATACATACAGTGTACGTGCTCAAGTAACTACTGCTAAATAATGTCCTAAATTCTAAATGGTGGTGCGATATTAATAACTCCACAACATATATACCTATATACCTATAACCACAAGCCCTGTTACAATTCAGGTTACACATTAACAAATATTGTCAACCAATGGAACTGTCGACCAGTTCAACAAACTACTTCCTTACTTTATGCTATTCCAACTAATCATTCTATTTCGTTACGTGATTATTCATACTATATGTGATCAACAGCTACAAAATCATTTGATGTGAAGTTAAAAAAGATCCAATTGTTGATAGTGCCACTTTTCTACTAGTCTACTGATTCAGCACATAGGTTTCAAATCTTTAAAAAGCAGGGTGTCAAATTCAATGACCCATTTCTTTGAACTGAACAGCCTCAAAGAAACTTGAACTATTTTAAAGAAAATCTGCCGTTGGAATTTTCTCCAATCTTCAATATTGTCAGAATTAGAATGTTTTTCTTTTTTTTTAAGAATTCAAGAGAATTTTCGAACAAAGGTTCAAACTGTCGTAATGTCTCTTGACGAAAGATCAAATAATTTTCAAGAAAACCATAGTTTATGGATGTCTACAATATGGTATCAAGCAAGAGTCTCTCACTCTTCTGGTTTGTGATTTAGAAATTTGATGACGTCACATCATAAAATGAGCTGAGATATAACAGAGGCCGCAATCTCGACAAATAATCGAGATTTCGGAAAAGTCCAACGGTAGAATCATAGAAAAGTGGATAAAGTTTCTCTCAAGTCATTCAGTTTAAAGAAATAGGTCATTGAATTTTACACCCGCCTTTTTTTCCTAGATTTAAAGATTTGGAACCTATGCTCTGATTCAGTTACTTATATTGACTGGAAAAAATTTTCGACTCAGTTCAATTAAATCGGCAGAAAAAGATTGTAGGTAAAATGTTTATGCAAAATAAAATTTAAGGTATATCATCGAGATCCTTGGTTACTGAAAACTTTAAGGAGCCCAATATCCCAAGCTTAAAAACAGAAAAGCTGCCACTTTCTTTTGTTTTCAAAAATTTCTTGAGGTGCAAAAAACTCCACGAAAAAGAAAGGAATATGCTCTTTAAGCCTATGTCGCAGCATATCTTGCACAAATTACGATCTCCACCAAGTTAAGTTGTATTGAAAAGATATTCTAAATTGTGGGAATCTATATCATGTTCCAAATTTTCCACAAGATAGTCGCAACGTTGATGGGCAGCTTTCGACGACAGTATGGATAAGTCTTTGGCACTTCATTGAACTGAAAACGGATCTAACTTCACGAGTACAGGCCAACAATACTTTACCATTGAAATTTACTGTTTATATATTTCGACAACTAGTTTACAGTTAATAACATACTGCTGAGTTGCTTGAAATTATTCATGCCAAAACATTAGATCTTTGACTTTCTCGCAAGTTCACACAGAATCAGCTTCAACATTTCATTCTGTACTTAACAGTTTCTATCTGGAACGTAAAAGAGCTCTTCCTTTGTCTCCTACTTCATACCAGCTTCGAATTGGCGCAGTTGCTTGTGCACTTTGTTAGCCATCAGCAAACATTACGCTGGACTACTTAGACTGGTTTCTCTAGCCAACCACAAGTTTATCGTCATCTCCTACCCTGTAGAACAGAAACTTACGTTGTTTTTCTATTTGACACTTACTCAACTCTGGAGTACAACTGATAGAATTGTTTCTAATTGGGTCATTTTAAACTGGCTCATATTAAAGTAAAAACAGTAAAAGCGCATAAGGGAACTTGAGATTATATCCAAATTGGTAGTCTTAAATGGGGATGACCACGACCTGAGGAAGAATTTCGAGATTTTTTCCGGTGCTTTTCTTGTGCATTTTTTAAACACGCTTTCACTCATGTGGAACAAACCTAAAAAATGAACATTTTGTTTTCCGATGGCTAAACTGCAGCCTCTTTGCAACAAACTATCTGAAAAATTTCTTTCAAAAGTTTTAAAGTGGAACAAAGGTGTTGCAAAATTCCTTTTTCGCAAGCAATGAAGGTGCGAGGAGGATCTTAAGCATAACAGAAAGAGAGACGACGTCAACAATAAATTGAGAGAGAAACCATCGTTATAATTCAGAAACAGCATTGTAGAGAGGGGATTATAATTAATCTTACATCAATGGGGTCCACAAACAAATCATTTACTTTACTATAAAAATCAAATAGGCTCAACACCACACCTAGAGACTGCATAAAATCATCTATTGACTTTAAAGCTAAAGCCAATTTAAGGTTTAGGGAAATGTAAAGAAAGAGGTTTGGTTTCATGAAGAAAGTATCGATTGTCCATGGAGGAAAGATCTTGTGAATCTGTCTGAGCTTACAAGCAGGCAGATAGTCTAAACATTTTGAGCTGGCGAATAGTACACAGTGCAAGAAAAGACGGAGACATGTTCTTAAATGAATTGCTATCCTAGAAAGTTTACTTACGACAAAATCCACATGTTTTCTTGCAATGCTTCCGCATTAACTGTGGATCAACTTCGCAAAAGCCGGCCATTTTGTAATACGGGCAAACTTTGGCTTGATATGTGTCATCTTCACAAATTTCTGCAATCCAAATATATAGATGTTCAATTTGCATCTTTTATCATCGCCAATCAGAGCAGAATAAAACTGAGATGGACCAATAAGCAGCGAATTAGGTGGAGGTGAAGGTGAAGTTGCGTTTTTCAGCGCCAAGCGCTGGGATCGCAGAAATAGAGCAGACCTAATCGAGTCCGCGACCCCTTGTCATGACGCCCCAGTGGTGGGGCTCTACCGGGACTCGAACCCACTCCGCCTGACTATTCTGGTTGCAATGTCAGAGGATTACACCACGGCGCCACAACACCTTGAAAATTTAGAATGGAAAATTAACTCTGTTTAGGGATTTGTCTATGTTTGGCTAGAAGACGAATGTTGTGTTGCCTGAAATAGGTCCCCTCCTCACAAAACAGAGAATGTTTACCAAATTCTCTATGCTTAATTTATCCAAGTAAAACAGCAGCCAATACCTGAATCATTATTCCTACTTTAGTTGACTTATTTATGGTTACACAGATTGCATATAGTCATTGCCAAATCAATCAAGCAATCAATCTTGTCGCTATCTGATGGACATATTTTCGTTGAAAATCAGGGTTCGATGCAGGTGAGCCTGATCACCTATTGATTTATATACGTTATTGTGAAGAAATTGCCATGAAAATAATCCAGAAAGTGTGAAACATACCACAAGTAACACCGCATGTTATTGGGCAAACTCTTCGGACAGCAGCGCGTTCTGGGCATCTGTCTTTTAGGAATTTGCAATCAGCATGCATGTCAGTACAAGCTGGAAAATAGAATTTATTTCAAATAACGGGCGACGGTAGTATCATTTCTTCTTATAAATTCAAAGAACTACAACCGTACACCTAGTTGCCATAATTGATTTGCATTGCTTTATGTCAACAAAGTAACTACAAAGTAACTGGGCACTGAGGCAGTACCAGAGAATGGGAACTAAGAATATTGAGATAAGGAAACGACAAGGAATAAGTAGACATGGTCAGTTCAAAATCCTCAGAGATGAGTCAACAATTCTCCTGACACAGATTTTCAATCACGACATCTGCCTCCCAAATTAAGGCATCTAAATAAAATTTAATCTCATATTAGGTCCACAGTACGACACAACTAGATCATAATTAAGACAAACCTGGACAACCCTCTTTCATTGGTCCTAGTGCTTTTGTAAAGTTATCCCAACAGCACCCAAATCGCGTTGCTTGGCAAGGAATTGGATAGTATGCACCTGAAATAAATTCAATATCAAGGTAAAATACCTGTTTGGGAAGTTCACTTTAAAGTTAGCTATCATAGCTCTCAGTGGACTTCTTTATTCAACAACGACGCAGCTATAGCACAGCCACACGGGGCTCTGGGAGGGCAAAAATTTCCCTTATTAATGGACTTTGGATCGGACTTTCTACTGCCCTCCAGATTTCATCCCGCTGTAATCTTATGTGGCTGGCATGGTTATACTTTGCAATAAACAAAATTTACAAGAAGATGTAGGTAGCATTATATAAAATTTCAGATAAATATCATTATAAATATCATTATAAATATCATCCTTCAATTATTCTTGATACCTTGTACGGAAAGAGTGTTATTTGGAAAAAGTTTATCAAAGGGCACATACCAGATGAATAATTACATCAAGCGGGATAACTAACACGATAAAGAACTGCGAAGACCTACGTTTGAGATTGGCGTAGAATTAGTTTAAAAACTTTGGGGTGTTCTTTAATTCAATATAATGACCTGTTCAGTGGAGAAACAAGGGTCCCATTCACAATCTTCAAGGTTGTAGAAATCACCCTTTCGTCATTCGTGGTCCAAAGAAATTTCCAGAAATTGAGATAAATTTAGTCTGAAAATAGACTCTTCAGCTTTTCTACAAAAGGCTGGAGAGAACGATTCATATTCATTAAATTCATAGAAAGTGTACGGGAATACCATTCGATGAAGGTCCTTTTTGTAGATTACAAATAGCTAAGGTGTCTATTGACAATTGCGCAGCCAGGTAATGAAGTTTCCATTTTAGCACTTTGGCAAGCTCAAGATAATCACTGGTTATATGGACAGAAATCGAATCCTCCTTGCTTGATGGATTGCGTGCTAGAGGAAATTTAGTTGAAGAGCTTACAAATGTGAAAAAGAAATATTGAGAAACGTACGTTCACAAATTCCACATGTCTGTGCACACATCTCTCTTATGATTTTGTAGTAAGAGCACAGTGGTTTATAGGCTTTACATGTCCCGACTGGCAATCTGTCTTTGCATCGTTCTGAAATGGGAAAAGTTTTTCTTGATCATGATAATTCCAGTATTACTAAAAAAATTCCAGTAGACCTAGCCGAAAAGTCACTTAGGAACTTTTGTTTTGAAAAGCTGTGTATTTACATGTTTGATTTATTTGCTAATAAAGGGAAGGTAGAAAAGATGGAGTAAAATGAACAACGTCTTGTTTATGCTGGATTTTTCTTCCCCTATTTTTGTCTGTGAACAGGCTCTATCAAGGAGCGCTTCCAACTTTGCTCCGTCTCCTTAACGATTAACCGGATGATTCATTCTGTAAATTTTCAAAGGCTAACTTCAAAGAAATGTTTGAATCAATCTGGCTATAACAAAATTTATTGTACTTGGGTTACGGATGGGGGGGGGGTTCTGCTATTATTATATGCACATACGGGGAGATTTTGAGATTTTTTTGGGTGAGAAAATTCCCGAGTGTGATATTTTTAGGTCTCAATAAAACTGAACTTATAGCTATGATATTCGTGCAATCAAAATTTGTCACATATGATACCTTTCAATTCTTTGGAGGGAATCCTGACCCTATTTTGCATCATTTCGCGATATTTCGAATTCGCTTAAAATTGTCAAAGTATGAAATGAGCTGATACTTTTCGGTTGCTATGGAGCTATAATTCTTGGTTTGCCTAAAGTTGCCTGAAACTTTCTCGCACTGACTCATCTGACTCATGAATGTTCTGAATACCCATGCTGGATTTTGTTTTGTCTATTCCTGCAGAAAAATTAGCTGGCACATCATTCTGCGGAAAATCACTTCAATCAAATAATTTTCCCTTTAACTTGAATAATCATGCATGAATTCCAATCCAAACACGTTTTACGTAATAAGACTAACGATCTTACCTCTGAGTTCTGTTCCATCGAAATTCTTTCCTTGAGCTCTTGACTCAACTGAAGAGGGAAAACATTTAGTTTACTCTACAATAAAAACCTTTTCTCATAAGATACTGCGTGGAGACAGAGTTAGCAGGAACCACGACGAAACAGGTAAGCATGAGATTTGCCCCAAGTTGCCTGGAGTCTATTTCACCAAGTTCCTCTAGATAATCCCACTCCCAGAGTTCCCGGATTCACAGTACTGCGTGCTGTGGCTGCTGTGAAATTTGATCGGTCGCACCATTTTATCTTGGTCGCACTGAATTCACGTAATAGGACTTTCTAAAAGTATAAGCATAATTTTGATCTCGTTCTGGGCCACCTTTGTGTTTAATGGTGAGTGAAAATATGTAACTTTGTATCTCATACGCTTGGCTTTATGATAAGTAGCCATGTTCTCGTGAACCAATAAAGTTTCTAAAGTTGTTTAAGTTTTAGGATAATGTACTGAAATTACTTGCAAATATTTAGAGGACGCCGTGATATTGATACTAACGCTGATTTTAACACATAATGATACAGAAATCGTGAGAAAATTGCTCATCGTAGGGTAAAATGGATAATCGCGATTGGCAAGCGTTTAAATGATCACAGCATGGCACCTTTTCATTATTCATTAATTGATGAATTGTCCCTTTCTCTTAAGGAATATCTGAATGGACAACAAGAATAGAGGCAATGGCATAAATTGCTTTCCGTGGGTGTGCCATAAGCTCATTGCTTCATTTGAAAGACGCAGAGCGAAGGGGCAAATCACTTCTCAAATCATGTACATGATTTGTGCGATTTTAAAATAACACCATTTTTATGCAATTTTTGTAATATTCTATGTGAACTTATTGATCATTGCCGTGTTTTTTAACGATTTTGTAATTTTTCCATGATTTGCAACATTTCAATGGTTTATTCATTGATTGTGTGGTTTTTTGTGATTTCAAGGAAGGTGTACAAATAAAGAATCTTGATCTTATAACAACATTCGTCAATAAGGAAATCTGCAGGCAACTGCGGGCTTACTACATGACCTTAAGATGTATCATAAGTGACTGATGTGGCAGGGATCCTAGCGCAGAATGAGACTTGGATAAAGCCACTGTTAGATTCTTCGTGAACTGGCAATAAATTTGATTCATAGAGTGCTGTGTTATACTTCACGGTCACATAACCGTACGAGGCGGGGGGCGGGTGGGGGGGCGGTAACCCAATTTTTGAGAAATTTTCAAAAATCAGCCGCGTTCGGGCAAATTTTGCCCTTAGTCGGCAAAAATGTTGGCAAACAATCGGTTTTGTGTCGGGCAGCCCGCTAAATTTTTCTTCCCGTACGCTCATGCACAGTCACATGCCGCGGATAAAGGTTCGGTATTCATTCTAAACTTGAAGGCAAGTTCAAATGCTTCGACTGGCATGACAGTAGTACGGATTATGAAACATATTTCATGATGCACTCAGCCTTTAAAGATGAAAGCAAGAGACATAATCTATGTAAAACGTTGTTTCCAGATCATGACAAGGAAATACTACTCAAGAAATTTTGAATTCAATTAAGCTGCTTTTGGCAAATATCTTACGTGGCTGCGCAGCTAAAACAACGTGTTCTTTCTTCATAATAGGGGAGGAATTTTGGCATCGACTGCAAACCAAATTATGTATCCTTTCTCCGCTGAAGCAATGATTAAACGACTAAAAACTGTTTTCAGTGCCAACAAGCTTTAAACAGAGGGCGGGTTAACTTTGGCAGCTTGCATTGCTGTAAAGTTAGTCATCTGAGTCATGCAATAACCAAGGCCAACAATCTGACACCACATGAGTGGTGTCCAGTTACCATGATATAAGTGTGGATATTAGCATACGTATTTATAGCAAATAGTGGCTTTAGCTAAAACCACGGTAAATTAGTCTGGTAACCCATGTACGTAGGCACTACACAATGAAGCTGCGTAGTGCACTTTATCGAATGCTATTTCTTAAGCACGGAGACCCACGTCAGGAAGAAGATTTCTTCAGTCTTTATATGGTACGAGCTTTGAATAATAAAGTAAAGCTTTTTCAAGCCCACCCAATGTTGCTTCCCCGCAGTGGACATTACTTAGCCATGACCAGGCGCCAAACTGAATTCGAGAATGGGAAACAAGAGAAATAAATGCCTGCAATGTTATTCATTTTACATAAGACGTGTCACTATGCCACAAGATGAATGCTTAACCATAAATCTTTCCGTGTTTAGCTGCTGCTGCAAAGAAAGTCGTATGAGTGATGTAACTGACGCCTGTAGATTTGCATCATTTTCACATACTTTCCGTTGCAAATACGTCCGAGTATTAGGTGCTGGTCAACCGAGTGCAGACTGAGGTAAAGTGAACCATATTTAATAGCATCTCTTTGTGGTAAGCTGCTATGTAAATTGCACCGCATTGCCACGGAATGGGAAAGAAGATTTAGAAGGATAATTATCCTGCTTCCATGTGATGAAGGAGAATTTAGGTGGAATGAATGAGTGCTGCTATGAATGGCACTGCTAAATTGATCTTAGTCTGGATACAGTGAAGCTTCTTGTATCGATCACACAGCAAACTACAAGGCGCTCTAGGTTCTTCAGAACTGATCATAAAATACGCCACGCCTGCAGCTGAAGCCGAGATAAAAGGATAAGGAAAATGCTTTAATTATCAAAATTAGGCTCCTGAATCAACGCACTGAGTCGTCTTGAGAGAAAGCCTTTCTCAGACAGTTGCAAGAACACAAAATTCTAGTGCCCAGCTTAAAGCTTTCCTTGAAGTCTCGCCGTGAACTGAGTCCAAGGAAGACCGCTGATAAATGTAATCAGCTTGGTATCACGTCACGTTATCCACTTCTGTGAAAAGTGAATATGATCTGAAATGTGCAAGCTCCAATTACTAAGGGAGCTGGGGGTAAGAACTTAATTTTGATGGAAGACTTTGAAACATACAGGGTGATAGAGGTGGCGCCAATTCTTAAACATTACTTTAAAATGTTTGTCAGTTTTTTCTGGACTGATGGAATTGGGCGCGTCTTTCTGCGTCCGCACATTCAATATTTGATAAAAACACCTAGATATTCATTATGTGAATAATGACTTTGGTTTTTGCCAATGTCCAGTGCTTCTGATGAAAATAGCAATGCTGAAGGAGGGGGTCTTTGAGGCGTACTAGAGCCCGCAAACCTGGACCAAAATTAGAAAAAACCTGAATTCCCCCAAGCACAAAATCCAAAGCCTTAGTTTGCAGGTATGAACAAAAGTCTTCAATTTCCAGCATCTTCGTTTCCACCGACTCCCTACGCCTTGTTTTTTTTTATTTTCAAGCATTCGACTCAGTTAACTACATGGACTGTTTGACTTTGAAAACCCAAAATACCCGAAACCCAAGCACAAATGATGGCCAAACTCGCAACCCAGGACACATCTCAAAACCCAAAAACCCGTCCGATTTAAACGTAAATCTCGAGACCAAAGGCTAAAATTGGCCAAACCCGCAACCCGTGAAACCCCAAAGCTCCCTCGTGATGGTGATGAGGATATTCCTCAAACTGATCCACAGTCAGTTATCAACATCACAAAGGAAAATGTGCAAGGCAAGTGTAACATTTCGACGCAGAAAACAGCCTTAAAATAAGTTCCAATTTCGGTCCTTTCAACTTCGACCTATTCTGTTTTTAGTTCTAACTAGACTTCACTGCTAGTGTCGCAAATGCTGTAGCATCAAAAGTAGAATGTTTCAAATTTGGTTTACGGTCAACCATCGAGTTAAAGTGAGTCATACGCAGTAATATCAGTAGACACAATCCAACTAGCACAAATATTTTGACAAACACTTCCTATCAAACAGTATGTGGACGGTGACCCAAAGAAAACCTCTACCCAAGTTTTGATATGATATCAATGTTTATGAATTCCGAGGGCACTTATCTTTTTCTTGAACAGACAGCAATATTCTGACTAACTATCGAATGTCTCGAATCGCTTAAACACCTTGATTATTTGGCACTCCTCGGCCTCGATGGAATTATTTTAGGTCCTGCCAAGCCATTGCGTATTTAATGAACTATCTAGGTTTTGTTTATCAAAATGATACCAGTCCATTTTCTGTCCCAATTTTGATACTTCATACAACGAGCAAACAGTTATTGGAATTTTCAAATAACATTTCGCAGCATCTTTCACCAACAAAGTGAATTTTGATGTGACCAAACGAGACAAACATTATTTAAAGAATGTAAGGTTTATAAAACCATTCTGGGTGAGTTGGTAAGAGCAAACAGCTTTTTTCTCTGGCCACCTTGTAAGCATCTGCAAGCTTAGAAAATATTGGTAGCACCCTTTTCTTTGATTTGAACATAACAATAAGAATATTTATGTTTCGATCCGCAAGTAACCCCCAGACATGAACAGTATCTGGCATGGCAGTCTTCAGAGATTCCACTCTAAATCATCAAATAATAGCAATCGAGCCTCGTGGACAAAACTTCCTTTTAAGGAAAAGAACTCAAGATAAGGCAATCCAGTTAATCAGTGGCAGTTCACCGCATACCAAAAAATCTTTCTTGTCCGAACGACAACACTCCCCCAAAGGTTAAGTCATTGAGAGATGTCAACATGACAGAGAACAAAGCAGAACAATCTTAAGAATTTAGAAAATTTCATTGTGTTTGGGCAAACAATCGTCAGTGTTCGAATGGAAAATTGGCTTCACGTGAATCTTTTAAACATGGCGTCTTGAGGAAACAATCCATCCTGCAATGGTCAACAGCAAGTGGCCTAGTGTAGTGTTTTCCCTAGACCAATGTAGATCTATTTCCAATGGTATCCCATGAGATGTTGATGACTTCTACTGTGATTACGACGCACTATAATGTGGGGGTCATCAGGGTTTGCGGGACGGAATTTGAAGAAAATGTTTCGCTGAACATGGATTTGTAGCAATTTCTCGGCGGAACGACGGAATACCCCAACCCTACCGGACGTGGATTTTCTCGGAAATGATAAGCAGAATGCGGAATTTTTTTATGAAATTTTATGGATTTGCGGATCCTTCATCTGCTGTCTTGTAAAAAGAGGTTGTGGTCAAATCTTTATTTTTCTGTTCTGCACTATGACAATATTTTCAAAGGTTTGCACAAGAATTCCAACAGCCATTCACCTCTTTCCACCTAGATGGATGAAAATTTCCAAAGATTTCTACCTCCCCCCCCCCACTTGATGACCCCCGCCATGCTTGACAGCAATGAAAAGCAGCAATACAATGTGCTGTATTGCGTTCTCCTGCCATTCATATGGATAGAGAGATACCAACATACAATGCATTTGAAACAAGGACAAATAAGGTGTGGCTTAAAAAATTACTGGGCAAGTTTCTATTGGTAAGCTTTGTTGACTCGATTCAGGTTGAAACAAGAATGGTTGTGGGTGGTAGAAACCTCCAAATAGTAGAGACATTTCTTTCGGGGAATTTTCCATGAAGATGAAAACACGGCTGATCCAGCGAAAGGTCACTGGGTGGTCAAATGGGAAACCAATATTCAGGACAACATTGGAATCCTCTAATTTACCGTTGATCTCCCTCAAAGGCCCTTGCTTCTGTTCGGCTAGGCGTCCAAATATTCGGCCGGTTAGGCAGAACTCGTGTTAACGGGAAGGCTTAGTGGTCAAATATTTGGCCGGCCAAAATTCGGCCGGCCCCGTGTAAACGCAGCCTTTGTCTTCCGTTCTTTGATCCAATTCGTGGAGAATCTTCAAATTGCATTTTGCTAAAAAGCTCCCTGTCGCCATCTTTATGAAAGACCAATACAAAACGTGTGCAAAAACTCTGGTTGTGGTTGTGCCTGGGCGAAATTGTTGCACAACGTGTAAGCCATAAAAGTCCATATTAATCAACTCCCTGAAGGTTCTGAAATCCTTATCACATTAGATAGAATCTTTTTTTTTTTTTTTTTTTTTTATACCACATAAAAGATCTCAACTACAACTAAGTTATTTAAATTTTCTATGGCTGCCATAGCTGGAAAGGACATGATGTCAGCGAGTTCCAACTACGGCAGCCACTTACAATAATTTCAAAATATATACAAACAATTTAAGAACAAAACAAAAAAACAACTCGACCGGGCGTCTCAGAAAGAAGACCCCCCACCAGATAGTCAAATAATCACCCAAACATTATCAGAAAACTGTAGTATGCACTTCTGCTACTCATGGTGCAAATGGGAGTGCTTCTTTACAAGACACCCGTTGCAATTACTACAAATAAACGAAAATGTTGCTGCCGTTTTGTGCTTAAGTTCAATCTGAAAACCTTTTCGTATCTTTGATGAAAGAAATTGTTGCTTCAAGGATTATTCGATTGATGATGACACTGTTCTTTAAGTCTCCGAACAGAAGCAAGTCACACAAAGGTTTATCATCAAGATCGATATTTAAACCAGGGATTTCAGAGAGCCGATCAAAGAGTTCTTGCCGCATCGAATCAAACTGCGGGCAGTGCAGGAGAAAGTGCTCGTTGTCTTCCATGTCATTACCACAAGCACAAAATGGAGTAAGGCTATCAAAGTTGTGTCTAAATTTATGCTCATTCAGCACACTAAACTTTAAACGCAGCTTTGTGAGTAATTTCACGCCTTCAATATCAGAAATATTGTAGACAGAATTTCCCTCCGGTCTTATGATTTTTAATAATTTGTTCTTAAACTGAGAAAGGGATATTGAATTTTTGATCTCTTCCCCAAGCAAATTCCACTCAAACAGGGATAGAATCTGAGGTTTATGCCGCAATTTGAGGGGATGGTCGACGACTCTTGTTACCAAAAGTAACAGCCAAACAAGTTATTTGAGATCTGACTTGTTATGAATCAAAATAAGTCGATATTTGCCGTTGCTCAAAATCAATTTAATCCAAGAAAATCTTAGGTCCTCTTTTAGTGACCTCAAAGTGCAATGTTACATAATCCTTCTTCGGGTTTTCTTCGGCTCATCGCATATCCACTACAGCTGAAGTATTTTTATGAAACTGCGAATGCACCAGAGGCAACCAAACAACAAAGGCCAGCCCAGCATCAGTTTCAAGAAATCAGCATTCCAAGAAACCCAGAGCAAAGACCAACACACAGCACTTCTGAAAAGGAAAAATATTGTCAAAGTTGCATACCCTTCCAAAGAAGGAGCCCTCGAAGAACAGCCAGCACAGTAAAAATGCTGTGCCATCAAGTGGCAGGCATAACATGAGACTATGCGGAGCCTCCGTACCCACCAAATTGGACCCCTTGGAAAAAGAGCGCGTTGAAAGAAGTCATGGCGTTGCTTTTTTTCGCAATCGATAATCGCAGCCCACAGATTGTCCGAAAACAAGGGAAACTCCATTTTTATCATTCCTTTTTCCTTTCTTAGCTTTTGGGGCGTCATCTGAGGCAGCATCACCTCGCCGCCTTGCTGGCAACTCTGGCGAGCCAAACGAGGTGGTCCTACAAACTGCAGCCTGCTCCACTGAGCATTATCATACCAACCAAGTTTGAAAGTAAAATAAAACTGTGTCACATTGAATATGATATCTACAAACCTACACACGATTAACTTTCTTTTGTCTATTTAAAAGGAGGAGGACTACCGGTATTAACTCGCAGTGCTACAGCCTTAAGAAGCTGGTAGTAAAAATGATAACTAAACTCTCTCCAGGTAAAGAAAATTAATCAATAACTAGAACAAAATACGATGAGACGGCATAGTACAGCTGCTTGTTTGTGGGAAAGGACGAGGCAAACTTTAAAACAGTGGCAGAAATCACTGTCACAACTTTCAGCAGTGAACATCTGAACCTTCACGTGGAACCTACTGTTTCATTTCCGGAGGCCTGAAAACAGCAGCTATGAGGTCAGTTAGGTGAAAATCGTCTTATTCCACAGAACCTTTGATGGTCGGCTCCCTTCGCCCTATCTGACCTGGGCGTTTTGGAACACTCGATGCCTGGGGGGGGGGCGGATTCCACCCCCTCTTTTATCTCTGTTTTTTTAAAGATATGGCAACCTAATTTGGCACGTAGGTTGTTCATTCTGTAAACAATGATTTTTTAAACAACGGTTTAATTAAGGATGTTGTTATTGTTGCTAGAACATAATTAACGTCGTGATGTCATATGATGTCATAAAAATCAAAGCTTGTTACAAAGTCGTGAAACTTTACTTTTCGCAAGGAATGAAGTAAGTAGATCAAAATACTTGTAAATTCATAGTTTAGGCTTAATTCGACCAATTAAACAGGGTTAAGAGAGATACAAAGTACATTTTTCACAGAGTGTGGCACAACAACTTGTTACCATGGGGATATGGCTAAAAATAGAATACAAAAATTGTTATTGTTTCATCGCTGTATAATAGAAAGTTAAACTTAATAAATCTTACAGGCATTCAGCAAACATGGAAAAACGTATAGATGAAACTGTACAAGGGGGCTGAATCCGACCCCCCCCCCCTTGGGTCAGATAGGGTTCAGATAGTGAAATTTTGGCTAAGGTTGATATGAAAGGATTCATCGTATTCCCCTACTGATGCAATGTAATATCCCTCTCGAAAAAGAGCCATTTTCCAATCTTTGAGGCTGGAATTTACTGATCCTGCTCCACTTCGTTCCTCTTTCCTGTATAAGTTTTGATTTGGGAAAATAAGTCCAAGTAATTTATGTCTGAAGATTCCATTGTGGAGTAAACTGCTTATAAGAAATGAAATGTAACTCAAGAAACTATTTACTTTCGTGATGGAAATCCTCCGCATATTTTTACTTAATTCTCAGTTGCTTCAAGTATTATGTTACTCGGGATACAGCCTGCCAGGAAATATTTTGGACTTAACCCTCGTGTGCATATGGGCTGGGAGTTTCTCAAAAAAAAGACAGAGGTGCACCCTGACCTGCCCAGACCTGATATCAGATCAGAAGGAAGACAGCTTCACAAATTCCTACCACTTCAACACTCATAAAGCATGCAAGAATATGCCAGAACTAGTTAAAGTTAAAGCGTGGTAATAACTTGTGAAGGAAACACAGGGGGTACAGAAATAAGCAAAATAAGTAAGTCTGCTTTGCCCCTGAAATCATTTTTTGAGTTGCACCCTTGAGTTGCACCCTTGAAATTACTCATAGATCATAGGCAAAATAGATACATGTTAAGTACTGAATAAAAGTCTTTATGCATTTTAGTGACTTGGTTTTGTGGGGTACATGACTTGTGAATGGACCAGAGTCAGCCACCTGCTTTCAGAAAGGTAATCTCTTCTAATTACAATCTTGCTTTCATGCCTACTTATGTCATGAACATTGGTGAGAAACTTCCCGTTTTTTGCAAATTTCAGCCTAAGGAAAATCTGCAGAAAATGGACCCATGTTTAGAGTATTTGGGCTTAGAAACCAACTTATTAGGCAGTGCACACCCATACACTCAACCTTTCTGTACCCTAGGCCTTAACCATTATTGCTGGAGACTTGTAACTTGACACAAATAACAATCATGATCAGGCAAACAAGATGACACAATTTGTTTTGTTTATGTCACATTAGTAAGTGTTGATGTTGTTAAATTAGGTGCACAACCGCATAGACTTTGTTGCTTTGTATCTCCCAATTGATACTAACATGATACTGATGAGATTTGAAACACAGAAATAATTACATATCCTTGTAATTCAAATTCTGAAATTTATGCTTCATAACCCTAGTATCTTTGCTGATGTCTGCATTTCTTATTTTATGTGAAAAAAGAGCAATTTTGTCTAAAATTTGTTATGAATTGGTCATGATGTATTGCTCATTTTTCGAAAAGTGAAGCATGGTTTTTCATCAGTACACATAAGGAACAACAAACTATCAATGGCATAATCAAAAATCAATAAACTATATATCAAATGAAAGCCTGTTTCAAGAAAAGTTCAGTAATGTTTGCTTCATAGCTATAGAACCAATGAATGGTACAGAAGTTATGACTGAAAATGCATTTATTTTGCTGAACACTCATTTCAAACTTGTGTGTTGGTCCCTTTAATCAGGATCAAAACCCTAGAGATTAAAATGAAAGGATGTCTCCAAAATGAAAACTAAAAGTCGCCAAGACCAGACTATTCTAAGAGATATTCAAGGAGCACATGGAAAATTCACTAGGGGGCAGTCCCCCTGTCTGGATAGGGTTAAGAGAAAGGTCAGACTTCCTTGATGAAATCCACAGCGAAAGCACGGAAGCCTTTATTTAAAATTTACATAACAGTTGGATAGAAAGTTTTGAAGTAAAACGTCATCCCGCAAACATCATCTGAAAAGCACAACGCCAACCTCAAAGTATTTAATTTGATACTTTGCTACTGGATACTTTGCATGGAGAAATGTGCGCTGTGAAGACTAGTGTCTGAAAGAAAACCTCAAAAGTCCAAACATTTTATTGAAGTGGTCCAATTGAAAATAAAAGATAGAATGCTAAACATAGATTTCATTATTAAGCTTGAGGCGGAGGAGATTCTCTACGGCTCTGCAAAGGGCGTAACACTTGGAATTGGTGGTTGCATTAATTAAAGTGATCCAAGTTAGTTCACTGAGATAAAAAGCTGACTCAAGAGTTGTCAATGCGAGTCCAAAATCAGCCGATTTGAAAATCTCCACTCAGTACTGTACATTGATTAGCTAGAGCAAAGCAGCGTTCGTAAATGCAAAGGCGCTTCCTCATCCCGCTTATACTCACTTCATCTCCACCAACTAATCTTCGGTTTCAATTTCGTTGGTTGGCAAAAATTCAGAAAGACTTTATGGCAGCGACTACAGTATACAAGGACTATACAGGGCCTTGCAGGGCCCACTCATAAAATGAACAGCAAATATCTATCATTAAATGAACGGTAAACATCGTTAAATAGATATGTAAAATAGCTGGCGCAAAACAAATGAAATCGCAACGACCACTCCTGCTCAGAATCAGCCATGAATACTCATGTGACGTAACGATACGCAAGAAGCAAATCCATATATGGGGAGTGGTTAATGCAACAGTTCATGCGGGCATTGAATAGAATAACATGGATGCCTGTGATATTCAGAGGCTAAATGCATAATCCAAATATGTATATCTAGATAATAAAACTCAAATGAATATGTACATTGACATTAGGCAACGGAAGAGAAATCTTGCATCCAATGGCATTGCGGTTGCGGTATGACTCGAAATTTGACTAATGTCTGGGAGGGAAATACAACGAAACACGAACCTCGACACTAATTCTAATAGCCAGCTAAGTTTGCATTGACTTATGCATAAATCTTGCGAAGAGTTACGAAGCTGGCTCCTCTACCAATGGTAAAAATAGCCCTTAAGGTACACGATTTGCCGAGGGACAAGGGTACTGTTTTTGTTGTTCTTTGATGGAGGTTTCTTGAAAACAAACGGATTTTTGTCAAAGGTGTACAAGTTTTCTTGGGATTGAAATATCCCTTGCTATTTGTATCCTGATTCCTGGTTTGGAAAAGTTGAGCAGAAGATTGTCTACTTTCATTTTCCCTTCTTTGAAACAATGTCACTTCCAGCAAAACATATGCACCTGAGTCGTGCACATATGCAATTTTGATCAACCAAAAAATTAGAAATAACAACGTAAAAGGGTGAAGGCTTAGTACCCTTAATACTATATGTTGTATTTACGACCTGAGATGTTGACTTTCGTACACAACAAAAGAAAACATGCCAAACGGCGACATGGGAGGGGTAGAATTCGGAAATTTGGCAAAATTGTGGGCGTCTATGGAAAAAAACTTAGTCTAAGTCGAACTATTTGTCAAAGTAAACACAATTTCTGCGATTCAGAGTTGGGGGTGGTGAGTATCAAACTGAAGGCAGCAGTCGCTGAATCCATCGCCGGCCAGCAGCCAGCTGCCAGCCCTATGATACTTCCTCTGCTTCCTCTTGCAAGACGTTGATTCAAAGGCAGCAATCAATTCCTTGAAATCGTCTCAAGGCTTCCCCTTGCCCTCTTGCTCAGCATAATCCAATCGAAAGCGCAGCTCATTCGTAATGGTTGGTATCTCTGTCTCGATCGATGACTTCGCTCATCTCCGATGAAAGTGTCCTGGCATATTTTTGCCTGAGGGACAAATTTTTGCTTCTTCATATCGCAGCACATCAAAGTATTCAATTCATGTTTTTATAACAGGATTGCCGAACGAAGATAAGTTATAAAAAAGTCTTACCAATAAAATTATAGTATTTTTCTCTTCCTTGTTTCGAGTCTTCAAAACTCAGTCCTCCAGCACTTCCAACGAGCATCATGGCCAAAACGATGGCGATTACGGATTTCATTATTTTTCTTGAGTACTCCATCTTTTCTTCTGATCACAATCAGATGATAATTCTTTATAATATTTCTCTTTGCCCCACTAGGCTTTTCAGTGAATTCGTTTGAATATCAGTGAGCTGAGCGTTATTCGAGCTGCAACTTGTGCTTGAGAACCACCTCCGTCACGTCGTGAACACTGGCTGTAAATGACACCAGTACTGAAATGCTAAGCTTCTTGCCCACAACGCTGACCAGCCAACCTTAAATAGCAAGGGATTGGGAACAATAGAATTCCAATGTCGTGGAGATATGAGATATTGTGTCTTGAAAAGGCGATTCGATTGGAAGACAAAACGTTGATTCGCCCATGTAATCACCTATGGAATTCTGAAAGCTCTTTACAAACCTTCACAACAAAACTTGTTTTCAAGTAAGCATGTTGATAAGACTAAATCATTAGAATTTATATTGCCTGTTTTGAGGGTGGTTTGTAGTTAACTTTATGGAAATTGTGCCCGATGAGATGTGCGTGGAGATGTCCTGATGGTGTATGAACTTTTCAGTACTTTTTCATGATTTTTCATAATTTCCAGAATCATGACCCAGATTTTCATTCGATTTACGGAAATATGACCCTTAAAACCACCAGAATTAAGGGTTTCCAAAAAATGTGCGTCCCGCAACGTGGCTGATGCAGAGGAGCT